>CM021700.1:39526902-39556896 GCA_011074415.1 Stictonetta naevosa
TTCCTTCCTTCCTTCCTTCCTTCCTTCCTTCCTTCCTTCCTTCCTTCCTTCCTTCCTTCCTTCCTTCCTTCCTTCCTTCATTCCTTCCTTCCTTCCTTTCTTCCTTTCTTCCTTTCTTTCTTCCTTTCTTCCTTTCTTTCTTCCTTTCTTCCTTCCTTTCTTTCTTCCTTTCTTTCTTCCTTTCTTTCTTCCTTTCTTTCTTTCTTCCCTTCTTTTTCTTTTCCAGCATAACTGTGCTAATTTTCAAAGGGGGTAAGTGTCAGTTAAAATCAGATGTAACAGAAATCACTTTTCCATATAGATGATCTTTAGATGCAAACTGTTATGAGAATGAGGAAAAAATAGAATTATATTTATCTATTTTAAAGTAAAAAATAACTGATGTGATACAGAACTGGACTATTGCTTATTCATTAACTCTGGCTGTGGGGCCAATTGTTAGTCTGAGCCAAGTTGGCTGTGTATTGCTTTAGCAGTCCTAAACAGAATTAAACTTGTTCTGAGTAACTGGGGATTTATCCCACATGGGAGAAATCTCTGAGCAATGTAAAGCTGTCATTGCAGCAACCTGGCTAAGGAAATGCTTGTTGGAAAAGTATTGGGGTGGGAAGGACTATACTTGGAGCATACCATGCTCCAGTCATCCCTGCCAATGTAATTGCCTCTGAGGGATTCTACCATCTGGTGTGAGTTAAAGAAAGCCTGAGGCTATTTTAACTTGTACTGAGATTTAACCTATGAGCAGGAGAGTGCTAAATTGGCTTTAAGCCAGGTTCACCTTCTTCTTTCCTGTATCAAGCAGAGTATTTCTCTAATTATAAAATCTATTTAAAATCCATTTGAAGTTCAATTAGTTAATATGGAATTGATTATGACTTCAGGTGGGAAATAGATCTTGGAACCAAATGAACTTCTGTGTTGTCTGCTTTTCATACAAATGCTCCTAATAAGAAGAAAACCAGACAAATGTCAAATGCATTTTTTCTCAGAACGTTTTTTTTCAGAATGTTTCCATTAAGTCAATTAGAAATTCTAACTTGTTGAAACATGTCCAAGAGTAATAACAAAAATACCTAAATAAATAAAACGTGCAAATATACAATTCAGTGGGAATGATGCATGGATAAATATCTGTCATCACTTCCTCACTATATAATTTTACCTTTACCACAAGTGTGGCATGTGGTAGCAGTGAAGGAGATAGCTAGGTTTAATGTCACAACTGTTTATATCTGTGTCCTTTGGAACCCTTTCTGGAATTTTGCTTGTTATTCTTCAGTCAATGACCTTGTTATTCTCTAATATTCCCAGTTCATTGTGACATTATATCCTAATTCTATTCCATGCAAAAGTGTCAGTGTGGACAAACAGATTTTATTGAAAGTCAAATATATCATCCAAAAATAATATGCTGAATTATAGTTCATTAATATAGTTTGTTTTCTGTTGAATTATAAACAATAAATCTTTATTATTTTCCTCTTTGTAGTGGATGAAGATATCAGTAGCACGGGAAATGATACTGGAGCTCTTTTCCTATGGTATGTTATTATTTTTTAGGTGTTGCTTTTTTTTTTTTTTTTTTTTTTTTCCCCATACAAATCATTTGTTATAGAGAAATCAGTATGTGACTGTGTTTTATTTGCTTGTCTGTTTGTTTTCTAGGGTTGGCTAGAACAGATATGCAAAGCATTCTGGAGTAACTGTCAACTTCATGATTCCCTTTAGTATCACTGTGTTTCATAGCCAGTAAGTCTCACTGATGAGAATACAGAATCTACAGTGATCGTTGAACTTCAAAAAAAAAAAAAAAAAAAAAAAAAAAGCATTATTTAAATCAGGGTAGTTCACTGCAGTTTCAGTGGTTTTTACCCTTGCAGCTAGCAAAACTTTAGAGCTGTTTGCATGACTCATACTTATCAGCCCTTTGTCAAAAGTAGTTTTTCTTGTTACACTTATATGTAACTTATATGTAAGTTTCCCACAAAAAGCTGTGACTGTATATGAATACTGACTGAGTAAACTAACAAGCTAAGAACAGGCTCCAGTTCAACAAATTGAACTATTTCAGACCATGTAACAAAATTTAAATAAAAAGGAGACTCAAATAATTATGATGTAACCCATAATTTTCACATTCATATGTTCTCTTTGGTTAGTTTGGTCACAACAGGAATATTTAGTTAAAACAAATGAGCATAAAACTGCAATTTATTAGGAAGGGTTTTTTTTTATTTTTTTGTTCCTTTTTCTTTTTCTTTTTCTTTCCAGATACAAGCATTTTTGCACTACCTAATAATTTCAAAACCAATTTAAGGACAGAAACTATCCCTAAATTAGGCAGAAGAGGCAATAGAAAGGTTAGATTGTACCACAGGGAACTTTAAAAACATAAAGAATTAATTAAGACATTTAGTATTGTTTAAAGACTGTTAGGAAGTATATGGAGGAAACTCAGAGGTGACTATACATTTTATGAGCCTGAACAATATCCATGGTTTCAGTATAAAATTTTATTAAGCAAAAAAAAAAAATGTGGCAATGAAAGTCATGGGTATATTTATTGACATCCCTTATTTGTTGACTGTACTACTTAGGACATTTGATCAGACAATCTCTAAGCTCATAAAAGCAATATTGGGCATGTGAAATCTGGATTTGTTTCCTATAAAACATACAAGACATGGTATCACTTTGGGATTGCCATCCACTTTTAAGATAATTGTAACTAGGGGGTTGAAGAAGAAAAGAATAAGACAGACTATATGAGCATTTCATGTAAGATCATCTCCCAGGTGATAGATTACCACTTGACTAATCATTGTCGGTTTGTCCAGTAAACACACATGAGTTGCTATGCACAGTCTTCTAGAGTTAGTGGCTGAGGGTGTTCTGTCTTCTCCCCATAGAAAAACAAATAAAAATTGTTATCATAAATTCGTGTTATATAGTACAAAGTGTCATGTATTTTCAGGTTCAGGCAACTTCATTGGCATCATAGCTTTATTGGTATGGCATATCATAAAAGTGTTGCCAAAATGAGTGAACAGCATAGCATGTCCCCATCAAATGCTAATTCATAGTGCTCCCAGAAATCCTTGGGATTTTATCCAATGAGTTCATTTTGCATTTTTGTCTATACATAGTTTAGTAATAGTTTGCTACATGTTATACTGATGGCTTGACTGCCTAATTCCTTTTTTCCAAATATTAATTTATTTCCCATAAGGAGTATTTTATCATGATTTGCAATGTTCAGAGGAATAACATTACCTTTCAAATAACTGGCAATCTAAACAGGACATAATAGATCAGCGTGATTTTGCTTATGAATATTGACAACTGTCTTTTTTCCTTTGTCCCATAGAATGCCGTATGTATATTGGGTTACTTCCGTCTCCTTCAGAGATTCTGACACCTTACAGAGTGCAGAGGCATTCAGCCTACCACCGACAGATCTGCTACCTTCACATGGCTATGTGCAGTCTGGCTTGAATTTGGAAAGCTCTCTTAGGTTTGTCAGACTCTGTAAAGCTGAACTTATAAACAGGTTTTTAGAGAGGTTAATTTATTTAGACACAGGACCACACATACATAGATATACTGCTTTGCACCTGCAGCCAGCTTGACTCTGGCTAATTGCAATAACTCTGTGCAGGGTATTTCATCATGGTGCTCAAATGTGGTGAATCAGGATTTCTTTTCTACTTTCATATATGTGTACACAATTTTCAACTCCTCAGCACATTTCTGCTACTCTTTAAAAGTAATCAGTCAAAAAAGTATGTTTTACAATGCATCAGTTCTTTCTGTAGCACAAGTAATACTGTATTTACAAGGAATTGGAACCAGCTTAATGGTCACCAGAGACTTGCTCTTACTGTTGTTCTTATGTTTGGGGGGAGTTTAGATGGAAAGAAAAGTTGTTGGTTTTTTTATTCACAAAATAATAATAATAATAATAATTGTCATTAGTGAGCCTGGCAGAAGTAATCATATGTTTGATATTGCAATATTACAGTTCAAGCTATGTTTGTCTACACATACTTGATACCCTTGCAAATCTGGGCATCCAAATGATCCAATGGAGCATTTCATTATTTTATTACACAATTAAACAGTCATTCAGCTTTGTATAATACCTAGAAGGCTGAAAACATGGATATAAGACATAAGACAATATCAGCTAGAATTATCACTTACATGTTTACTGCTCATCAACTTCAAATCTTGAAAAAAAAAAAAAACAAACAAACCAACATCTTATTTGATGACTCTCTAAGTCCTTTTTCAAATCATCTGGATCTTTACTCCCAAACAATTTGTCCCTAGAGTTCCTGGCACCCTGGAAGAATGCTAAAAACTTGTTTATTACATTTTTTTGGCTAGCCCATCTGCATATTTATATTTAACTTTATATGTCTTAGTTTTTTTTTTTTTTTTTTTTTTTTTTTAACCAAGATCTTTCTGTAAAGATGGTGTTTATGGGATCACAAAATTTGGTGTTTGCCCCTTAGGGCACCAACCATCTCAAAGCATCTATACACCACGGTGTTTACTTCTGACACTTATACCTTTAGTTTTCCGAAGTATAGTTTTCCATAGTGCTTTTATAGATTTTTCCAAAACACAGAACACTTAACTACCCTTTCATACCAAATCAGATCTGCAATTATTATCTTGTCTCTATCTAAAAATCCATTATCTGTAAGTGAATAGCTATGTTATTTTGGAAAAAGTCTCTTATCTATCACATAATACTACAGCTGGCAAAAATGTTTGTTCAGGTGTCTTTCTGTCACCAAGCAAAGAAAGACCAGTTAGAGACATCAGTAAAATGGGACTTTAAAGTTATGATGCTGCTGAATACTTGTTTACTGTACTGACAAGTGGTCAGTGTATTCGTCCAAGTGAATGCAAGATTTGTTTGACTAGCTTTTCTTTTCTTTATTTGTTTTAACATAAATATTTAATACTCTTGGATCAGCAGATATGGGGCTCAGTGCCAAGTCTGGCAATGCAGTAACTGTGGATAAGAGTTATTACAAGGCCATGGAGACCTCTGTATATAAAACAGTGTCAGGATCAGTTGCAGTAATCAATGGATACTTTTCTTTCTCATTCAGTACTCAGTCAAGCATCTGCTATGCCCCATAACGAATGATTTTTGAAGAGTATTATTATACGTAACACAGTTTTGGAAATCTATACTGTTGTACACAATTGTCTGTTAACACAGAATTGGGTTACATTATTATCAGTCTGCTTTTCTAGCTAGCATTGTGTTTTTGCTCAGAAACTTGTAGGTGTAAACATGTATCTAATTTCCCCTTAAAAAACACTTCCTCCTTAGTCAAGATCTCACATGTTCCTCTGCGACATATTGGATTTTTACCTGAAAAAGTAGCAAAAATATAAAAGCATCTGTCCAGGAGTCACAGAAAGGAAGAAAACTCCCTCCACTTTCATCTGCTCACTTGCCATTTTCTTTACACAATCTTCCACATGTTTTTCCTTCTTCATAAGTTGCAGAGAAAAATGATGCAAGACTTCCCTAGATCTGAAAGTGACAATACTAATAGGATTACTACATTTTAGTGCAATATGCAATCTTAATGCATGGTATATTTATTTATTTTTCCTTCAGAAAACCCCTGGAAAAAAAAGCAACAAACAATTACTGTAGGGCTCATAATGAATGGGAACTCTGGACTGAAATTATTCTTCCACAATGAGTGGATTTTTTAAGAGAACCTATTAGTAATACATATTTAAATATTAATTATCTTAATGACATTATATGCTATGCTATGGAATCAAAAATTCTGCTCAGTTCAGATTCTATGAGCCTGGTGAGAAACTGAGAAATAAATAAAGAATGACTCTGTGGAAAACTGACGTAGCACACAGCCTCTGACAGTTATTCTGGATTATGGAACACAGATACATGGATCTGTGTGTGCACCATTTCTGGGACTTAAGCTCATTCCCCTTTCACAGAAGAAAGAAGACAAATCTTGCTTATTTATTTTATTATTATTAAAAAAAATAAAAAATAAAAAAATAAACCTTCTTAAACCTTCTTGTGTTTCTGTTTCTGCTTCTGAAATATTCTAGTAAGGATGCAACAGTTCAGACTGCACATTATTATATGTAGAGAAAAAAATCTTTTTTTTTTTTTTTTCAAAATATCCAGATATTATACAAGAAAAATAGAATCTGTTTTCTTTATTCCTCAGATGCCTATAATTCTAGATTTATTGTCCTGGTTTCAGTTAGGACAGAGTTATTTTTCCTCCTAGTAGCTGGTAGGGTGCTATATTTTGGATTAGGAAGAGAAGAGTGCTGATAACATGCTGATGTTTTAATTGTTGCAGAGCAATGCTTACACTAAGCTAAGGACTTTTCAGCTTCTCGCTCTGTCCTGCCAGCAGGCAGGCTGGGGGTGCAGCAAGAGCTGGGAGGGGACAGACCCAGGACAGATGACCCAAACTGGCCAAAGGGCTATTCCATACCATCTGACGGCATGCTCAACAATATATAGGGGTGGCTAGCCAGGGTGGGGGGCCGGCTGCTCGGGGATAGGCTGGGCATTGGTCAGCAAGTGGTGAGCAATTGCATTGTGCATCACTTGTTTTGTACATATTCTTCTTCTTATTATTATATTTTCTGTCCTAATAAACTGTCTTTATCTCAACCCACAGGCTTCACTTTCCTGTTTCTTTCCCCCATCCCAGAGAGGGAGGGGGCAGGGTGAGCGAACGGCTGTGTGGTGTTTAGCTGCCAGCCGGGTTAAACCACAACATTTATATATAAAGAAAACAACTCTTAAGGATAGTCTGCCAGGAGTATGAAAATCATCATGACAACACTGTAGGAGATATATGCAGAAAAGGCCTTTTCCCACGCAAACCCCATCCATTTGCAGAATAGTTTTCATTATATTATCAAAAGAACTATAGCTAGTACAATCACATTTCAGTGAAGTGACAAATGCAATTCTGATGACCACTTGTAATTTATAGCAAGTCTGTGATCACAAGTGTTATAATCACACCATCGTCTAAATTTATGAAAAAAAAATTCAACAGCTTAATTTTGTGCCACTTTCTCTTCCTTTTTATATTTGCTGTCATGAGAATGAAAGAGGAAAACATCAGTGCCTCAGTATTTGGTAAATTGTGGATAACAGTGTGTAATTCTGCAATTCTAACCTTATTAATCAGGATTTTCATTAACTATGCATGCCACATATCACCAACTCCAATGTCCTGTCCAGTGAAAAGGAGAAGAGCATCAAATTAGCACTGGAAACAGGAAAAGAACCATGTGACATGGCATTTGTGGTACCACATTCTACAAGGCACCAGATGACATGTGATTATCCTTAGACTCCATAAGACCTCAGTTCAGTGTATGTGTTTAGGACGTCAGAAAATAGTTGAAATAATTCCAGCTGTACATACTTATTTATGGAAGTACAAAACTAGGAGGTTTATCCAGTTTAGCCTCTACTATAACAAGGAAATATACTGTTTAATCTTTTTAAAGTCCTACCTTTCAGTAAAAGAGGCTTTCTGCTTCAGATTGACCATTTAAATACTGTTACAGAATCAGTCATTTGATGATTAAAGATCTCTCTTCACTTTTTTATTATTTATGGCCAGTTATACTTACATCTCCTTGTGCCAGAATTTAGTTTAAATAGTTCTCCTGTTTCTTCTCTCTTTTCTCTGATGTAGTAAAAACCTTTGTGGAGCTAGAAGCAAAAAGAAATGGCGTCCATACTTGATCAAAACACAGAATTATGCATGGTCTAATGTCATGACATTTTCTGTTCTTGCCACAACCAATGTCACTAACCTGAAATATCAGAATATAATGTATCTGAAATTCAGTAAATGATTGTGATTTATGGTGCACAACTTACTTTTTCTGCCCTTGGCCAAATTATAAGCTTGGCTTAAAAACCCAAAACTTATCTCCTTTTGTAAGGAGGCTAAGAACATTTGGAACTACAGACAGTATACCAGAAAGTTTCTCTCTAAAGCCATCTGTAAGACTGTTGATATTCCCTCATCTCAACTGAAAAGAGCTCACATTAGATGTTTTTATAGGTACCTGCAAACTTCAGAGTCTTGTTGCATTGATAGTTTATAATTACTCAGTAGACAATAAACACCAAATTCCTCCTTGTGTCCCAGCCACTGAACTCAAAGCCAATACTATTTTGGAAATGTCAATAAAGAGTAGTCCCTCTATTACTACCAGCTGAAACGTAGACTTTGATACAATTATTTCAGTCCTGTCTACTTCTTTATTCTCTAGTCATCCTTGACTTCCTGTAAAATTTTCTAACTTTCCAGTATTAATGATATTTTCCAACTTTGTGTCAATGGCAAAATTAGTTAACACAGTTTTCCTACTTTTACCAGCTTTGCTAATGTGTCTGTTCAATAGTAATCATCCTGCACCAGATCATTAAGGAAATGGTCTGTTAATTTCTCTTTACACTTAGCTCAGCTTTCAATAAAACCAGCTGACTTCTGTCTCTTCTCTTCAAAATCTCAGTGTAATCTCATTATCTCCAGGCTAATTTCCAAATCTCCCAGTATGCAATGTATGAGTCCAATAAAATACAGTCCTAGAAAAAAAAATAAAATGTAACAACTAAGATTTTTTGAGAAAAAGAAATGATCAGGATGTTAGTCTGGTGTGGATTATGACTGGTAAATATATTTTCATTTGTTTTCTTTTATATCCACAAAATAAAATCAACATTTATTGCAGGATTTTTGCAAACTATTCTACTATTTTTTGAATACTAGTATTTAAAAATACAACTAGCAGAACCATGATTTTTCTGCCAGTTATTTAAGTGGATAGACAGAGAAACCACCTAATTCCACTATGTTTTTTATTTTCAGTCCCTCTCCTTCCCTCCTCATTTCAATCAAAAGAAATAATTTGATAAAGTCTGAAGGAACAGTACCAAGAACTTTGCTGCTTTCGGGCAGCTATGCTAAAAGACAACAGTGTCTTTAAATTTGACTTTTTAATCTCCTTTCCTCTTGTTGCCCCCCCCCCCCCCCCCCCCACTACCATTCCACTCTTGGAGTAGAGTCTGAAATGTTAACAGAGGAGTCATGACACAATCTAGATGTACAAGATCAAACTTTGTGTTGAATATGTGTCAGGCACACATCTTGACAGACTTACCATACCCTGAAATATGGGGCTGCGTCATCTCTGGTTTTGGTTTGGTCAGGCTTATTAGGTATTGCTGCTCTACTTCATTCCCAGATGGTCAAACTTCAGGAACTTAATTCCTCTTGTAAATACTTAGTACTACACTTATAAACTTTATTATAGATCACAAATGACTATTTTAGAAATGGTGCATTGACTCATTTTAAATTACTCAGCAGTGTAGACTCAATCAAAACTGACAGCTACAGCAACAAAAATCCAACAGATATTAATCTTCTCTGATTCACTTTAATTACATGCATCCTTCAAGGTGTGGCCAGACAATGCATCCTTAATTTAAATCACCTTTCTTACATTAGCTCATATTTATGTTAAATGGTGAATAAAATGGCTTATTTATAGATCTGGATCTTTTCCAGTTCATGCCAAAGGAATTAGAGGTGGGCAGGATCTTTGCAATTCATTTTGTACTGAAGGAGAGTCTGTGTCTTCCTGATAAACAATGTTTGTTCCCTTTTCTCTGAGGCAGTACCATTTTGTAATTTACCCAGCTTAAAAATCATATTTGAATTTCAGTGTAGGGGGCATCTGTTCATGTCCCTGATTCTGTTCACATGGTACAGAATCATATGTTACTTAACGGAGCAAGTTGAGGCACTGAAAGCCAAATCTATGCTGTTCTGCTTTAAAACATTATTCCATCATAATATATCTGTGTATGTGAAAATTTCTAAGGTTAAGAAAAAGTGTTCCTGTTCTGAGAGGACTTAAGTATCCCATTCCCAGTCTTTTTGTTATCTGATTGCTATCCATGGAATTCTTTTCCTTTTAAAAATCACTTTTCTACCACTAAATGGAATTTTCTTTTCTAGGCCTGCCAGCTGCTTCACATACCCTTTTTCATCCTAAAGTCTCCAATTTGTCAGAATTCTTAGAATAAAAAAAAAAAATGAAGAATGCTAAAGATATGTGAATATTGAATTGTTTTCTGGTTCTTGTAAGAGACTTGTCATATAAAACTTTGTAACAAACTATAACTCCAAAGTTTGAGGCCATTTAACACAGCTGAATGGAATGAGTAGAATAAGACAAATACAGAACACGACTGAAGGGTATGATTTTCTCTAGATATAGGAGAATGAGACCTTCTAAAGAAAGATGGTGTGGGAGTGTGGCCATGGGGGTCGACAAGCCCCACGGTTGATGATAACATCACACTCTTAATGATAAGGCCATCAGGGATGTAAAGAGTTTAGAGGGAACAATGGGGTGATTCAGGAGACGCCTTGCCGTCTCGGATTTCTTGTTCTCCGGCCATTGGGGCACGGGGGTTGCTGGGTGTTTGCGGTTGCCGGGCAAAGTTGTTGACCAATTAATAGTTAGAGGGGAAGTACTGCTGTGGGGGAATGGTATAAGAAGGGAGCCTGTCCTCAATATGTAGAGGCAACAGATATATAATGAAGTTAGTTATGCCATCAATAAAGAAGTAGCAGTTACTGATCCTAAAAGAACCCTGGTGTGTGTGGTCATAACGCCACAAGCTGGGGAAAGTACCACCTTTCTCTGCTGGAATGTAATGTGTAGGTACCCATATACCCATATATTTCCATAAATTCTCATATTTTTCTCAATTTAGTTTCTTAAGAATATTAAAGGTATGTATTGTAATCTGCCCTGCATGTGATTTCTGAAAAAAAAAAAAAAAAGATACTCAGATTAAACTATTTGAAATTACATATCTTTCTGTAGTATGATTTGTGCATACATACACTGTTTTGGGGAAAAATAATATATTTGAATATTCAGATATTCTAAAAGCTGTTTTTTGCAAAGTTTGGAAGGCTTGCCAAGACCTGTTTCTTCATAGCCACTTATTACATCAGCAGGCATTCCCACTATCCAGATCCATGTAGCTTGTTTATCCAAATGATTTAGCTATCTGATTTTCTCCAGCCAACATGTTTTCTCCACTTTTCAGTAGCTAAAAAAGAGAACTAAGGATGTTATAGTTGAAGGCGATTCTGGATCTTCAAGCTGTTAATTTTCTCTTACACTGTTAATTTTCTCTGAACACTGAGGAAGCCCAGGAGGACTAATAATTTAGTTGACAACACTAGTAGTTGCATTCATATATTTACTTGTTCATTTCACCTATTTAACCAGCTCAAAACAGTATGCCAATAGATGTACTTTCATTATATTCAGTAGTGGTGTATGTATGCACACTAAAAGCAGTTTACAGGTTCCTGGTGTTGACATAAGTGTTTAGAGTGCAACAAAGCACTTGGGCAGGATGGGCGAATGGCATGAAACAAGTGTCAGTAAAAATAATTAGTAATTTATGTGAGATGGAAAAAGACTGTGGAAATAGTACATGAAAAAAATACAACATGCAAGAAAGGTAAAAGGTAAGTGAGAAGAATAAAGAACTCAGAACAGAGGTAAAGTGAAGAAATAAAAAGGATGAGAAGGCAACAATGTATGGTTTTCCTTCAGGCTTTTCCATTACTATCCAATTGTCTTCCTATTCCATGTCTTTCTCTACTGTTATACCATGTGCTATAAGTTAGCATTATCCAAGATGAAGGCCCTTTTTTTTTTCCCCCCTTGACAATGTAAAACAAAAACCTTTTAGAATGAACTAAATTTATGTTCTAAATTACTGTAAACATCTGCAGCAACTTAGCAATTGGGCAATCATTTACATTTTGCATGCAGATTTGCCTGTCACACTGACAGGTGTTTTTTCTGATTATTTCAATTCTTATACCAAGAAAGTCTTGAGAGTTCTTTATTGATTCAAGTAAAATCAGTTTTGATATATACATTTCAGTGAAATCATACAACCTCATAACTAGTCAGAAATGGAAAACTGCAAAGAAACACCAATACACTATTTTTAAAATGTCATAGAATATTTAACCTAGTTAATCAGCTTTCATGGTAGCCTAAAACTAATATTAGATACCACTGTATTTTGTCTAATGAGGGGATAGGAACTTAATCAGATTTGTTTAGACGTAGTTACTAAATACTACATAGGTTTATAGCATTGGACCACTGGTTTCTGTTTGTTTTGTTGTAAGTTTTTGTTGTTGTTTTAAGCCAAAAATTGTTTGTTTTTCAAGACCGTCTGCTTCAGAACAACCAAAAAACAATAAAAAACTGACAATAGAGAACTTGAGAACTGAAATTCAAGTCACACTTTTCCAAATTATGAACGTTTTGATGAGGTGGAACCAAATTATGGTGTCCATACTGTAAAGCCCTTATTCCTCACAATCCTTATGCCTTCATTCCTCATAATCCACCTGTCTGATACATGTGTATTAATTATGTAGAGTTAAAAAAAAAAAAAAAAAAGTTAAAACAAGGCAAACTTTAATGTTCACTGTTAGAACATAATACACAATTATTCTGCAGACTGGAAATGTGGTTTTGTACACAGGGCTAGATTATTGTAAAATGAATACCATGTATTCATTCAATACCATGTTAGAAGAAAAGCAGGCTGATATAGGCAATGAGCTGTATTTTTTCCACACGTTTCACATTAACTTATGACTATTCTAGCCCTATTGAATCAATGAAATGAAAATTAAGGAAACATTGACTGCTAGACAAAAAAGCTATAAGGACTGACTTTCTACTTTTAATGAGTTATACAAAGATGTTGAATAGCAGCACTGAACAGTTGTAAACAAGCAAGAAGCGATAGATTAATTTTCACTGCATATTCATCCTTTCAGACTTAACATTAAAAACTTGGAAGAGAGAAATGCTGAAGAATTTCAAGTTCTGTTCAAGTTCTGTTGGTTTGTACCTTCCCTAAAGTATGCCTTAAGAATTTACCTTTGTATATTTTTCATATAGGAAGTGGACTAGAACTTTACTACTAAAATCATAGTACATGAGTCCGTATAATTGCTACATAAATGTAACAAAATACATAAGTCATATACATGGGAGGAAAAATGAATTACTGAATTATCTTGCATAAATTTAAATGTTACATTTATTCAAATATTTGAGATAATTAGCTTACCAGAAGTAAAGAAGTTTGCTTCAGAAAGGAAGCAATATTTAGAATAATTGCCAAAACTACTTGCAGCAGAATCTTGCTTCCAATCATTATATTTCTCTGATATGGAGTTATTAACACAGTATGATAATTTAGAATGATAATTTAAAATGTATGATAATTTAAAAATAAAAAAATAAAAACAATAATAATAATAAAAAAAATTACATTGCTCTAGACCCAATATGGTGAATAGGGGCTAACTGGTGTCCCATTGAACTTGTCAGTTTCATTCAATCCTGTTTCATGTATCCCTGCAGAATATGTATTAATCTACTTATTTATTATCTTTGTACTAATCTTCACATCATCCAATTAACTAATTGAGAGAAGGCTTAAATATTTTAATAGCATATATACTGCAAAAGTAGAATGATTTCCCCTTATAAGATTTAATTTTGTTCTGACTATTCTTCAGCTGCTGTATCTTTTTTGTTTTGTTTTGTTTTAATTAATTTTCTTTCCTTACTATAACCCCTTCACCTTAAAGCGATCTTTTATGTCTCATGAAAGCAGCTGAAAGGACTATTTTTCAGTATAGAACTTCTTAATAATTACCTTTCTGGTAATTTTTCCTGAAGGGAAAAAATGTATACATCATCAAAGCCCCTGATTTTGCAACCAAGTAGCTTTAACAGCCTTGCACACAGCTTGCAGCTATTGTAATTTAATTTGAATATCAGAAGATCCTCAAATTATAAGCTATAACAAAGTAGAGTTCTGTTCAAACTGAAACTTTTTATATGGTGCTTACTGTCTTTTAAACTGATCCTGTAGATTTTTTTACAAGTGTTGGTTTTTCTTCATGGTCTTACTGTTCTCACTAACAATTTATTCTCTGGTATATCTACTGGTTTCTATTTACTCATGTAATATCCACTGGCAATTTATCATCACTTAATCTGCAGAAACATTACATTGCAGAAGCAATACAGGAATGTTTCTGAGCAGGGCAGCACTAGCTGTGAAAATCTGAGACACTTCCTAAAACCACGCTCAAATTGTGTGAAAGAAAATCCTTAAGAAACATACCAGTAGCATTTCTGTTTGACACTTAAACATCAAGAAGAATTATAAAATCTGAAGAGTCCTATGTTGTACTAAGTCACCCGAATATTAAGAATTTCAGGTCAACCAGAATACCTCCCAGTATCATCCAGAACAAAAGTTTTCTGGTTAAGGAGCCATAGTCATGATCAAGGGCTCTCTCAGGGCCTCTGACTTTCATTGAAAGTCACAGAAACTTGTCTGAATGTCAGGACTCTTAAACGGAGAAAAAAAAAAAAAAAGAAAAAAAAAGAAAGACCAAACACTATAGACATAGATGAAAATATAATCTTCCCAGATTCCTTATACCTTGTTTACTCATGGGCCATAAATTAAGATGCAAATAATAACTGCTGCAAAGTGAGAGCAATGCTCTACTCATCAGAGACATAACTACAAGTTACAAATAAAAGAAGTTTTTTAACAAGGAAAAAGAAGCCAGACAAGATACCTGTAGTAAAATATATATGATGTAAGTCTGTGGAGTGGGTAGGTTCTTTTGTTTTAAGCCTGTTTCTATTTTTTCCAGGGTAAGAAATAGATGAAATACCCAAGAAGTTAATAGCATTTTGAATAGGATTGCCTTTTTTTTTTTTTTTTTAGTTACTCAATTTGAATACCCATGATTTTTCAATGCTGAGAGCATCCTTTTGTCTCAATGGGATGAGTTTTGTGTATCTATTCCATATCAATCTGTCTTTCAATAGAAAGACAGGATATTGGTCCAGAAAGTTAAGCAACCTCATAATGAGGGCAAACCAATTCAAGGATTTAATTTGGGAATATTGACTTTAACTTCTCAGTGCTGTAGTTTATGGAAAGGCCATGTGAATATTTGTCTTTACTGTTTAATCACTGTTAGCATGATAATGAGTTAAAAAATGGAACTCATCATACAGACCTGAACATCCACCTAGACCTTTGTCTCATTTCCAGTAATAGCCATACACTAGAGAAGAGAAAAAACATACCAAACACTTGTTTATATTTCTGCCAAATATGCTTCCAGACAAACTACTTTTATTTTGAACCTGGTCCCTGTTAATTTTCAGTTGGTTCTTCCTAAGTTTTAATGGATGAGTATGGGAAACATCTATCCACTCATAAATGCTTTCATAGACCTACATCAACTGTCCTTTTTTTCCCCACAAGATTTAGGAACATGCTTAAAAACACCTATACATGCACTCATAGAAGAAATCCATGAAGAAATCATGAAGAAATCATCCATGGATGATTTCTTGCCTTTTTGAGCATTTATTACTTTCTGTTTCCTATTTTTAACTAATTTATTCATGATTTGACCCTTGACCTTTTCCCATGCCTACTCAGTTTCTTTCATATCAGTTGTGAAAGTTGTTTTCAAAATTGTTTTGACAATGCTAGAAAATTGAATTATATGGATGATCCTTATCCAAATCTTCATTAAGTCACCCAGGCAAGACTTAGAGACAAGACCTTCCTTTAGATAAGTAAATTTGACTCTTCTTAGCCAAATAGTGTTTTTCCATATATCTATTCAAAATATAAAAAGTTGAATCTACTAATTTGTCTGACATTTAAAGACTTGAAGTTCACAAAATCCCCTCTAGGACTTCAGTAATAACATATTTGCAAAATCCAGAACTCCAGTGCAAAGATGCTTTGGACATTAAAATCCAGTGTATTAATTAACCTCTTGGAACTTCATTTCACATGATTGTGACCTATTTATTGTTTGTTTTATCAGTTTGTTCTACAGCCTTCACTGTAAGAGAGGTTCTGACATACGAACATTGATTCGGAAGTTCATTTAGCTTTCATTTACCAGCTTTGCCTTCTGTTTGTTCATTTTATAACCTAAATATCAGTTATCTATAGGCAGCTTAGTCTTATTTCTATTTTGTATCCAGTGTTGATGTGCCCCTGCCTCCTTTGCACCTGCTTGTAGTATGCTAACGTCTTTCTGCATTCATTGAGATTAGACATTTCATCTTCCCTACCATATTTTTTTAGATGTTATTTTTGCCATAGTTTTACATTTCAAGAAAATAGTTTACATTTTCAAGAAAAAACACATTGTTTCAGTTTCAATTTGTCTACTTCATCTTTTTACTTGCCCTTGATGCAAAACACATCATATCTTTATCCTTAACAGAAGTTCATATGTGGAACCACGTGCTCCCTTTCTTGTTGTCTTAAGCCCGCTTTTAAACTGAGAACTGAAAGTTTTTCTAATTTTAAGGAGCAGTATTTTGACTTTGTTATAGCTTTGAACAATGACATTTCTCTTAATCCTTTTATTTATTTATTTATGGTCAGTTCCTAATAGATCTGAGGCTTCATATAATCAACATTTTAAGTCATGCATTAAATTTCTACTTCACTATCATATCGGGTTTATGCGACAAGGTTTTTGTAGTTGGGATGGTCTGCAGGGGTGGCCTTTGCCAGAAGAGTCCAGAAGCTTCCCTGTGCTAGATGAGAGCCAGTACCTGCACTTCCAGGTACCTACCTGCCCCTGGCTAAAGCTCACTCTGGCTTCACTTCTGTGATATCAGATTTAATAAAGGGAAAAACACTGTGCAAGAGCAGCTAAGAGAGGAGTGAGATAGCAGTATGGTGGAGTTGGCCAGTGTTGTGAAACCACCACATCTACTCTCTTGCCTAATGCAGTTACTGGAATCATTTTGAAGAAGACACTTGTTCTCAGTTTTCTTCCTAGGAATCATAATTTTCATTCAGTAGCTCTGCTCCTCCATTCCATTATTGATAACTACATGACATACAGCTGCAAACTTCTGCTTAGGCCTTCATAGCAGTCAATTCAGAGATACCACTTCAGAACTACAACCACAGCATTTTGTAATTAATTAGTTCATTGCTTTCTCTAAGGTCACAAGATCAACTTTTTATATACCTAATGCTATAGCTTCCTCTATCACAGCCATGCTCCTAATAATTAGGGGTATCTACATTCAACAAATATTCTCAGAGATATAGAAGTGTTTTAGAGTAAGAAACAATGAATTTCTTTCCTCTCAAGTCGCTTAGGAAACACAATCATGCCTAGAGAACTAAAAACCTTTCTGATCACTTCAAGTTTAATCTAACTATACACACATATACTATATTACTTCCTCATAAGGAAGATAATGATTGAAATAACAAACTCAATTGGCCTTGTCTTCCTTTTACAGTTCCACTTTTATATCTGCTGTAACATTACAAGGATACTCCTGGTACTGATTTCTATGTATGCTGGATCAAGTTAGCCTCCTATTTTGGTGTTATCTAGGAAAGTAAGACAAAGAAACATACCTCACTCTACACAGCCGTTAAGAAACTTTCCCCAAATGAAATTTGCTTCCTCCATCAGCTTCTCCTTACCTGATAAAGGAGCTTCTGTTCTGCTTCTGGTCTTATAACTAGCTGGATGTATCTTACCCAGATCCTTCTGTGGCTAGCTTGATCTTCTTGAAAGCCTTTAATTAGTTAATTATCACCTGTGAACTAAATAACAATGAACTTTCTGGTTTCTGTAGTTTTGAAAACTACTGTTCATACAGTTTGGGGGTATCAGGATAGGCTCTCATATATGATTTATTTTATATTTTCATTCTGCTTTTTCTTTCCTTGTATAAACTAAGGTAATCTCAAAAATTAGATTGAGATACTTGCAATCCTAAATTTTGAGTCTGGGTGCTTGATGTAAGAATAGCTATACGTAAAAATGAGGTTTGAACTTTCTGGACAATAATAGCTTAGGGTTTTCCTAGTTTGTTGTCTTAAATTTTGCTTCACTATTAAGTAAGCCAAGGTTTTTTTGTTTGTTTGTTTGTTTGTTTTTCATGAAATTAGCTATGTTATGAAACTGTGTGCTTTGTAGAGCTAAGCTCAGACATGAGAATGTTCTTTTGAAGTAACCTTCCCTAGATTTAATGGCATTTGAGGAATAATATCTGCATTATCCTAGCAGTTATGGCTACACTAGGAGATAAGATTGCACACATTGTGTATATCTAATGTTTTCAAACTTCATTTGTGTTGCTGCATTGATTCCAATTATGCTTGATATATGTCATATGGGGCATATATACTTTCCCACTTAAACTCTTTAAAAGTGTTAACAGCAAACAAATTGTGACAGCACAAGAAGACAGCTTGAGATAAACAAACAAACAAAAATAACTATTTCCTTTTGCAAGATGCTTCCAACTTTATTTCTGCTTGTGGAAGTCAGAACATATGTTAGAATAGATAAGGTAGCATATTTTTGCATACATGAAAAAAAAAATAGTGTAAATAAAGGAATACTTCTTCACCCTATGATTATTGTCAAGATGAGCAGAATTTCTTTGACTTTGTCCCAGTCCAAATTTCCACTTCGCACAAAATAGATGCCCATGGCCTATTTCATGTCAGTTGGTATTTCTTGAAGTTTTAAATGCACCTACAAAAAAAAAAAAAAAAAAAAAAAAAGGTAAAGCTGATTAAGGTTTATTGAGATTTTGCTACTGCTTTACTTCGTAACTAACAGAAATATTGTAAAAATATGAAATTGTGTAGAATCCTACTTAGTATTAAATATATATATATATAGATATGTATGAAGAAGAAGCTCACATTCTTTGTATCATTCCTTTGGCAGCCCAGGAAAATCTCACTGTATATATTTCCATCAAATACAAAAAACAGGCCTACATTTTCCAGTCTCTCATCTATCCTGGGGACTTCTGTCATACAGTAAAAACACAGGATTGTAAATCTCCTTCCATTTTCTTTCATTCCTCAGTAATGCATTGCTATGCATGTGAAAACTGAACATGTTTTAAGCTTCTTGTGCTGCACAACATTTTGACTAATTATTTTGGTGATACTGTCCAGAAATGAGTCCTGAACAAAGGACTAAAAGCTCAATATATACATATCCTTTAGCAATCTGTGCAGGCAGAGAGTAAGGGTGATTTATTTTTGTAAATCCAGAATGCCACTGAATACCATTCTAAAGATAAATGAAGAATTTTAAATAATTAAACATGCAAGTGAGTCTCACAGCAGCAACCTGAAACAAGAAAATATAGTGTTATTGTGGCTAGGAGACACAGAAGAAAATAAATTTCTGTGGAATTGATTTTATGTAATGGTAGGGTATCTTTATACTTTTAAAAATAAAAAAAGGTAAGTTACAAAAGTTTACATTTGCCTTCTAAAAGGCATAGTCTAATCATATATCTATGACACAGAAAGGACTGCTATAGTAGCAAGAAAGCTTTCATTTTCCTTTTCATGAAGCCAGTAAATACCTTGGTACTGAGTGAGTTGGAGTACATTACTGCTAGTGAAAAAGTTCAAGGGTATGAGTTTCTTTATTCTTCAGGAAAATAGAATGATAGGAACAAGCAGGGAAAGAAGGCCCAGTGAATTACCAAATATGCCAGTACACAAATGGGAAAAGATGCAGCTCAGAGGAAAAAATTCCCCTGCTAGTCTGTAGATATGGATTGAGATGTTTGAAAGCTTTCAACAGAAACACCTGTAAACTTACGGAATGGAGATTCATTTTTGCACCTAGCCAGCTGCTTTCAGTGCAAACGAGATCTGAGTCACGGTGCTGAAACTTTAATGAGTTCACAAAAGTTTATTATATTATCTCTGGAGAATGCTGGAGGTGGGTAAATTTAATGGGTAGATTTTAAATAGGGCTGGTTTTAGTCCTGATCTGAGCCTTAGTTGAAAATAACTGGTATTTGAACTATTTGGTGACTTCCCAGCAGATGAATTTCAGCCTTCATCTCTAAGTATAAATGAAAAAGTTTGGTTTTGTAGGTGCCCTAGAATTTGACAGTGACAAATATTTTCTTAAATGGTTTGTTCTTGTTAGCTCCTGAATGTTTTGAGGAAATAAATATATTTGTTTGAAAATATATTAAAGCACCACTACCAGAAAATAACTGTTTTCACATGTTCCAAGAAGACTGAACATATTAACTGATCTAACTGAAGTGAATGCAGAATAATAGCAAATATGGTCTTTATTCCCTTTTAGAAGCAAAGACATTCTAATTCACTTGGTTTTCAAAGAGATATTTTTGTTCCCAGTTGCTGTTTTTCAGGCTGCAGGCTGCAGTACATAATGAGCTGCCATTGTGCATGTGAGGATTGTTTTGGTTCAGCCACATAAATAATCTTGACTTGTTTTTTACCTGTAGCCTAAAAATGACAAGTATTTATATTGTAGCAATTTTAATATTATTTTTTTTAATTTCAGTGCAAAACACAGAGTGGGAGCCTGTTAAAAATCATGATAGTTAATAGCTAAATAGAATTCAAGTCAGGAATGTTATAAATTTATACAGGTTTAGGGGCAATCTGTGTTTTATTTCCTTCATTGTAGGACAGAAGCACACCAGTTTCACCTAGGCTTTCTGGGGTGAAAATACTTCCTGAAATACTATACAAAAGCTTGCATATCTATCAAATTAATATAATGAAATATTTTGCTGAAATGAGATTGATTTTTAGTTTTTAATAGGTTAAGAAAGCCCCAATCTGTCTTTCACCCATTCTGTACAACCTAACAATATTGCAGCAATCTTAAACTGCTGGAGCTTGCTATAGAAAAATGCCAAGTAACCCATGCATTCCTGTGTTTACATGTAATTGTTTCATTGGCTTATCCTCTGAAAGAAGTTTTCAGTTCTGCCACCACCACATCCATCTTTGGATGAATTTAAATTACCTAATATCAGCAATTGCATTCAAAGGTGCTTATGGATCATTGTCTCTTATAATGACAATTTTATGAAAACATAATAGAAATACAGTAGAGGACTGAAATACCAAAAGCCAAATCTAATTCCTTGTTCTACCACTACCCCCATTGCTTTCTACAGAAACTCTCCTTGAATCAGGAGATTCTAACTGCTGGGTGCAAGGATGGCCATGTGATGATACAAAGAGCCAAAATCAAACTAGTATTTCTTTCAGGAATAAAAAATAAAAATAAAAATAAAATTAAAAAAAAAAAAAAGCTTTTGAAGCTTTTGATTTCTCATTCCTTCATACACTTGGTTTTGCAATTAAGAAAGATTTCACCAGAGTTTTTGAAAATAACAGCACTATGGAATGCAAAACTTTTTTCAGCTCTTACTTTTATTGCTTTGGACTGATTGTGTCTTTGAACACCCATGAAAGTATCCGGATTTGTCTTCATGGATTTGAGAAAAGAGTAATCTGCAGCAGGATTTTTAGAGTTAGATGCAAAAATCACTTTGTGAAATTACACCTACTGAATTTTGTAGGAACTCTTGTGAATCAGGTAGTTAACATAAATACTGTGTGTTCTCCGTTGACCACATGGTTTTTGTCCTTTCTGTTTTCAGTTGTGGGTTCGTAATAATTTAGACACATTTTCCAGATGTGTTGCTATATTCCTCATCAGCTGTCTTATTTTTCTGACTCCATCCCTCCACCCCCTTCCCTGTATCTTCTGGGCTTTATACAGGTAATGTAAATATAAATTTAAAATGTTACAGGAAAAAAATGTTTAAAGGAAAAAAAGTTTAAAAACATTTTCATGCTAGTCCTACACGTAATCATGTCGTCTAAAATATCCCCTCTAAAATTAACACATTGCAGTAAATTGTTCTCTGGGTCAGCAGAAATGAATTCAATTAAAGCTAATGAAAATTGCACATCTGTGGCACAAAGCCACGTCTTGAGGAGAAGTATGTGGAATAATTTTCTTTAAAGTTTAAGCCTGATCACTAAGTTCTTTCTATTGTGGAAGCAAGCTCATCAGACTTGTGAGAAACTTGAAGTTTGACACTGAATATTTTTGAATAAGTAGCCTAGTTAAAATAGGGAGTAAAATCAAATTAATTAAAGAATTAGGTTATTTTAAAATGGCTGGAGTCTGACACACTCTTCATATTTCTTTTGATTTAAGAAAAAAAAAAAAAAAATCTGAAGAAGTTGCACCCAGTCTTCATAGAGCAGAAAGACACCCTGAAGTCTAAGTTTCAGGTTTTAACATGTTAAGACGTGAGATACTTTAGATACATCACATACACATGAAGTAATGGTTTTTAACAGTGAAAAAGAGGCAGAGAATGCTTTAATAATATTAAGATCTATACTTTCATTAAGGAGTTGTATTCTTGGTGCAATAGAAGAAGGATTTACTAGTGGAGCTGAGCCAAACATCTGTGTTTCACCACGTAATTTTTTTTTTTTTTTTTTTATTTTTCCAGAATGGAAAAACAGGAACTAATGGAACCAGGTGGGAAACATCAAATTCTTCCAATGGAATATTTCTATGCTTTTTTAAATTCTTCCAATGGAATATTTCTATGCCTTTTTTTTTTTTTTTTTTTCCCTCCCCTTGTCAAAGGAGAAGAAACCCATCATTCTTTTAGTACAGCAATCATGTTTGTGACCATTTTGTTTAATACAAAAGAATTCCCGTCATTCTGTGGGACTTGCTCCTGGTGGATGTATTTATATTACAAAAAATATGCTTCTCCCCTGTCTCCCAGTGATCAGTGCTCAGCCCCTATTCAGTCTTTTTCACATACTTCAGTGTTAATTCAGATTTTTTTTTTGAAATGGCTGAAGCACTTAGATAGAGGGATGAATTTAGGCCATATGATTGGACCTTAAATTAACTTCTGGACTTCTGAGGAATAAATTTACAACCCTTAGAGATTAACTTTGGCCTAAGGTCGACTTGTTAAATTAATGAAAACTAGTACATTTATTCACAAAGAGCTAAATGTTCCTCTCAAATAGATAGCTTGGGACTAATGACACAAAAAATATTCTATCTGAAAGGGTCTAGAGACAGCATTGTGATTACGGGATTTATTTAATACTGTTTCCTGTCTTTATTCACTATTACGCCAACTGTAATTTTCCTTGTTTGGTGTCCTATTAGGGACCAGCCCTCTGACTTTGGCATAGGCCGTGTATGAGGTGAAAGGCACCAGTGAATCTTCCTGTCTACTGTTTTGACAAGATAAAACTAACATTTTTCTTTTGCCAAGGTTTCTCTCACACTGTATTTCCAGCAAAATATATATATTAATATCATCTTTTCTTGAATAACAGTAGTGAACCTTTAGAAAGATGTTTCTCTATCCTTCTGGCACTGTTTTAGCTGTTTGATCCCTTGTCTGTAAGGCATATATAATTAAATACAATTCAGCAGAAAAAAAAAAAAAAAAAAAAAGAGGTCAATCTGCAGGTCACTTTTTTGGTTCTTTCAAAAATAACTTCTGGCACTGTAATATGACTACCCACATCAAAAAACTGCAATTACCTATGTCTCTTCAAATTGTGAGGTATCAATTCAGCATAATTTACACAAAAATATTATATATTGTAATATATGTATGTAAGGAAAAATGAGAATTGATAAAGAACATATATTATTGGTTCTGATGTATATCTTTTTTTTTTTTTCCTATATATTTTCTGTTCTGCTCAGTTAATAAGACAAATTTGATGAGATTATATTTTTTTCCATAGACAGTCATTCTGTCTGAGATTATTTTTTAATTGTGGGAAAATAAGAATCAAACCAACAACAAGTGTATTTTGACTGCTATAGTAGGATCTTGCATTATTCATTTCTTAGAAATTTGGTAACACATGCAATTTAAATATTGTTCAAAGTATTCAGGCTTGTACATTTTCAAATCACTTTTAAAAATAGATCTTAAAAGTCCAAATTCCTATAGATAATGTGTATTTTCTATCATTTTCCTCTTGTAGAATACTACACAAATTTAACCAAAATGATACAATACTGCATTAACCATCTAGTAAAGATATTTTCAGACATTAGGGAAAAAAAAAAAAAAAAAGATTAAATTTTCTACTATCATTTCCATTTAAATCAGAATGATATTTAAATCTTTGGGCTTTCTGATCATTCTTAATTTTAAATATGAATGCAAAATTATCAATGTTCATGATAATTGGATGACTGCTATGTGTTATGTACTCAAGATACAAAAAAAATTAAAAAAAAATAAAAAAAAAAGAGGAAAGAATGTGTCTTGCCACATTTTTCCACTATGTGGTAACATGATTGAGAATTAAAGACTTGGATCCTGAATGTTCCAATAAATCAGCTCTGCCTCTTGTACTGTCTTGCATAAGACCACAGTTCACCTTTTTCAGTTATCTTGTGCATTACTACACAAACTTAAGAAACTCTACAGAAATACTTTATAATATAATGTATAAAAATTGTATAATGTATACATGTATAATGTATTAAAATTTATAATATTAAATAATTGATATAATTAATAAATATTTGACACCTGTAGTTCATCTTATCGCTCACATGCAACACAAATTCCAAATAAAAGTATTTTAGAATATTTCTTCTTTACTCCTATTATTTTTGGAAATGTTATATCTTTGAAATATCATTGTTAGCCTATAGTTCCCAGCTTATTGTCTTCTGTTTATTCTTGGACTTTCTAAATTCCACTCTTTCTTTTTAGGTTCTGACGTCATTCACTGAAAGAGAACACCTGCACTTTATGTTGTGCCTTAATTGTAAGCAAAAGGTACCCAAAGGCACAACAAGTCTTAGACTTATGGTCAGTGACCATTAGGTAAGATTTCTTTCCATTATTTTTAAAATACTGACATAGTTCAGATGTTGCCTTTCCAGCTGAGTTTAAAAAGATCAGCCTGTAAAAACAGTAAGCATGGGAAGAGCATGGGAAGGGGAGGAAGATGAAGAGATTGGCCCTGCTGTCATTAGTGATTACCTAACTTAAAAAGCAATTGCTTTTTTTTTTTTTTTTCCAGAAGTTTAATTAAAGAATAAGCATGTATATCTGGCATTAAATGCTCCTTGTGTGCTTCTTTCAACTTTATTATTATTATTATTGTTATGAGATATAGATCTTTCATTTTAGTACATCTGTTTCTGCTTTTACACCTTTTCCCTTTTCCCCTTATTCTTGCCTGAGGTCAACATTTTTTTCCGCTTTTTCGTCTATGTTATGGCATGCAAATGCCATCTTCAGCAGAAAATACTGGAAAAAAGCTCTTTTACAAACACCTTCATATGTTACTTTGAATTTTTACAATTTGTCACACTTTCTAGTTCATTTTCAGCTGATAGTGAACAAATGTCTTCCAAAAACATTTTTTATATGTTGGGTAATGATAATTTTGGATTCCAGTTTTTCAAATTCAAACTCATGCTAAAAATAAGCAGACTGAACAGCTGTGACAAGCAGGTAATTTTTAATAATATCAGACAGTTCCTTTCTGTTGAGAATTACTACTCTCTCATCTCTAATCAACCTTCTCTGCTCTAACAGCAGCTCCCAATTAGGGTTTTTGTCTCTTGGCAGAGTGCTTAACCCACAATTTATTTTAAATCTGTAGTGTTTCTTCACGGAAGGTGAGGGGTGTTTTTAGTGTTTTATGCCATCAGAGGCTCATGTCATGTTATACAAAGTGGTGAGATAGTCTCAGATCATGCTGGAGTACTTACAGATTCCAATAGAGTTTCCCAGGGGAAAAATCTAGGCTCCTGACAATGCTAAAGAAAGAGGAATACTTATTTCTCCTTTATATATATATCTCACAAAACCCATGTCTTTCTGTTGAAATACCCTTACTGTTTTCCATGAGACCTCTTTGTCTGATACTACATATTTATCTAAAAGTTAGCTGCCAAGTTTAAGCTAATAGCATTAGCTCCCCAGTTAATATATATATATTAACTATATATGTATATATGAAGGTAGATTCTACACAGGATCATGCTGTGGAGACATATCCTGGGTGGTTTAAATTACAGGAATAGAAGAGGTGAATCTATTTCTATTCATGTAAATTCATCCTTTTTTTTTTTTTTCCCATTGAATTTCAGCAGTAACATTTTAAAGACTATGAAAGCAAAGCTTAGAATATTTAGACCAAATTACATCTAATCTATCCCCTTTGCCCCTGCAACCTTTTTTTTTTTTTTTTTTTTTTTGCACATACAAACGCATATACAAATTCATCAGCATAAATTTCAAGAAATTATTGAAGCTTTGGAGATTTGATTCAGCTTAAATCAAATATTGTTGAAGGTAATAATATTAGGCATTTTATAAAGCCTATCTACTGTTGCTAAGATATTAACATTGCAAAGAAGGAAAATCACCCCTTGTGATTCTTCTTCATTAGGAAACTTTTTTTTTTTTTCAGTTTTATTACTACAAAATAAGCTAAAATTAGCATAACCAGGCTGGCAGATACAGAGATTCCTTCTCTTGTAAGAAAAGGAATCATTTAATTTATATCATATCACTTCATTTAGTGATACTAGTAAGTGAGGGGTTAAATATCAACTGCTGCTACCTGCAAAACAGGACATTAAAATTGTCTGGCAAATCAGGCAGTATGTTACTAATCTCCACAAAATAGGAATCTTGAAAAGACCATCGATCAATACTTAGACAGATTGTACTGTTCTCATGCTATTTTAATTCTAGACTTTTTTTTGGCTTAAGAACTACATTCATGGCTGCAAAAATGTCTGGATAATTAAGACACTTGGAAAAAATCTCATCTCCTGGGAGCTTAAACAGTGTTTAGCTTGTCTTATTTTGTTGATGAGCGAGACCTTTTCATAAAAGAACAAAAGAGAATAACTCATAATAAGAACAATATAAAGCTTAAGTATTTAAACACCCCCCACATTAACTGATGTCTGAACTCCAGGTTAGAAAACCATGAGGTTTTTTTATTTTTATTTTTTTATTTTTTTTTAATTTAGATCTGATTTATCTAATTATTAATTGATAGATTACAAGACTTGCCTCATATTCTTAGGAAGCAGCAGCCTGCCAAACCATATAATAAAATAATTGCTTTTATAAATAAATATATGTAAGCATGCACATACCATCCATATATAAATTGTAGTCCCTGCCTCCTCAAAACAAACAATCCAACTAAAAACATGAAAAACCTTTAGGGAGGTTATGCTAAAGCTTTATTTTATGTGTGCAGCATTCTCATTCCAGCCTGAACCAGACAAAGCAATGTTATGTGAATGAAGTTCTTTTATTGGGTAATATCTATGCTTTGCACCTCTTCTAAAGAGACACAAATTAAGTGAACAAAATAGAAACAATGAGAACTAACTGAATGTGAAGAAATAAATTGTAGAGGAAATGAGGAAGAAGAAAACAACGAGAAGGAAAAGGGTGAGAAAAAGAAAAAAAAAAAAAGCACATGGATTTTTTTATTTTTATTTTTATTTTTTAAGAAACTGATGGATAAGTGTTGAAGTAGTTTTGCTTCAGCTGTATATTTCCTGGAAATGCTACAAGGCATAGGCATGGTTATCATTATGATATATCTTTTCTTCTCCTAGATTTGAAACGAGAACATTTTCTTTCACAAGACACACTAAACTTTTGAAATTTCATTGTGGCTGCTGCTGCTTTCCTCTTCTATTTCATGCAGACTTGCATTTTATCAGGCAGTTTTCATCATGGAAAATATTTTCTTCTATCCATTCTTTAATTGTGGTAGTAAGCTTCTTGCTTAATACTTTTAAGAAAAATAAACATTGCATAGTGGGTAATTGTGGAAAATTCAATACTTCATTTTCAGACCAACGTTAAGAATGGATGTCTAGAAAATCTTGACTTTATGCTGTAGCACATCTCCACGTTGATTTACTATTTTTATTGTAGTGTTTCACTTTATGCCACAGGTTTTCCTAATTATGCAACTTCTTTTGTCCTGAATACAGTGCTTACTTACCTTGTTTGGTATTCTTCCTCTGATCATAAGATAGTCCATAGTTTAAACCATAGAGAAACATCAAGGTGCTTAATAAGTAACATATGAGAATTTGTTTCATCAAGGTGACTATCAGTAATAGGAAGTTATGAATTAGTATGTAAATGGGGGCAGGACAGGATAACCTTCAAAGGACCCTTTCAACTTTAAACATTCTGCAATTCTGTTATCTGACAGCAGATATTGAGTGAAGCACAAAGCTCTATTAGAAACGTTCATAAGTTTGGATGGTTTGCCAGATCTGACCTTTTATTTTCTTTCAAGACTTTCTATTGCTGAGCTTTGTTTATTCTGGATTTGCTAGTGGTGTAAGACCAGTGTGACTTAGTCAGGCAACTGCATTTCAGTTTATTGAAGTGAGTGGGTCTTTGGAATTAAATGTTCATTTTCGGCTGCATTGCAGCTGTATTTTGACACAGAGTGTCAAACTCTGACTCTTAGAGTTCCTATTTGCACTCAAATTTCTTACTTTGTGCCAAAGAATGTTCCTGATTATTGCTTTCTCTCCTACCAATATCAATCCCAATTCTCTTGGTCATGTACCCCAAATCCTTCAAATATAGGTATGTTGGTAATACTTGTTAAGATGCTTTGGTGCCCCCGTCTATGTAGTCTGCCATAATGTTCAGTAAAGAAGGCATTCTGGTTATCCAATATTTGGTTATCACAGTTAAGCCAAACTAAAGCAAATTGAAATTTAAATATATCTATATAAATTACATCATTTTTTTTTTTTTTTTTAACATTTATAAGACTAGGTGAAGAAGTGGAAGAAAAGACACATGCTAGTCTGAGTATTAAGGTTTCTTTCAACCTTATTGGTCTATTCTCCCACATGCCCAGTGACAGGATGAGGGGGAATGGGCTAATGTGCCAGGGAAGGTTTAAGTTGATTATTAGGAAAAACTTCTTTACCAAAAGGGTTGTTAGGCTTTGAAATGGGCTGCCCAGGGAAATGGTTGAGTCACCATCCCTGGAGGTCTTTAAAAGACGTTTAGATGTAGAGCTTAGTGATATGGTTTAGTGGAGGACTTGTTAGTGTTAGGTCAGAGGTTGGACTAGGTGATCTCAGAGGTCTCTTCCAACCTAGATGATTCTGTGATTCTGTGATCTGACTGACTTGCTCTTTGATCCTGACAAGACTGAAACCCTGGTCAAGCTTGAAATCTTCCTTCATAATTTATGCTCTCTGCATCCATTAGGAAGGCCCAATTCAGGAACATCCACCAGAGACCTCTGCCATGATAGTGCCACCAGAGATTTCTGCTTCTTACCCCAGACTCTCTGTCTCTCCACCCCTGGGTTTTCTCTGACAGAGTTGCTTCCTGCTTGCTGTTATCCAGGGATTCAAGAGAAGGAGAGAGATGACACTTCAGTGTCTCTATGAACACTGAGCTGGGCCCAGACTGATCTTTGTTCATCTCTCTACTATGTCACCACACTTCCTTAAAAGAATTTTGGTAGGGGGCAGACAAGAAGATGGAATTTCCTGGGGAATTCTCATCCTGGTCTATATATGTAGAGAATGAACTGCTTCCTACTGCATGAGGTCTTTCTTTAAGTGGAGAGAGATACTCATGCAGTGTGCAAGTCTGCACACTACTGCACATTACTCAGCTGCACAACAGAGCTCCACCCCAAATGGTCTCTCACTCCCCCTCCTCAAAGGGAAAGGGGGGAGAACATAGGAAGAAAAAGGCTCAAGGGTTGAGCTGAGTACAGGGAGATCACCCAACAATTATAATCACAGGCAAAATAGACTCAGCATAGGGGGATTCATGTAATTTATTACCTATTACTAAGAAGCTAGAACAGGAAGAAACTAAATGCAAACT
>CM021700.1:39559544-39580984 GCA_011074415.1 Stictonetta naevosa
CCGATCTGGAATAACATGTGCTCCCCCCCAACTCTGAATTCAATAAAAAAAACAAGCAAAATAACCACCATTCAATAAAGGAAAAATATTCACCAAGATGAGATGTTTGCAGCAATTTATTTCACACTTCAGTCACCAAGCAACTGCTTACTTCAGATATTTGGATTAGAACTTGCATTGTTTGGCACCAAAATACAGTCTGCTAACCAGAAGGTGAGATATCTATCTCCATAAGCTGAATTGATCAAGAAAACTGCACTGTATGAGGTAGTCTGACATGAGTATACTATAGTAAAGGGTAGCGGTCTACATTCATCTATCACATAAAAGTCAACCTTTGTGAGACAGGCTCAGTGATTGAAAAAGGACCTTTTTTATGCCTTACAAAGTTTTCATTTAGACTTTATAGCTTTTATTTCTCCCCTTCTCTGTGTCAACTAATCATCTCTTCCATGGCAGATAAATCACTGAACACTCCCATTCACTAAATCATGAATGGGAAGCTGCCCATAGATACCCTGAATTTCATAACTTATATCCAGTGGAATAACCTGTACTTAATTCAATTGAAATCACTTCCTTTTAATTTTTATTTTTATTTTTATTTTTATTTATCACCTTTTAAAGACATATGTACTACCTTTAGTTTCCCTGAGCAGTAAACAACAACAAAATTAATCACATACCTGAACTAAGGTCTGTAAAAGCAGATACCATCTCCTCTTTCACCAAAGAAGTTAGAAAGGTAAGGTTTGATGACCCTATGAAATAACTATTCAAACTTGAAATATTACAAATATTCTGAAAATATTAGTATATTATTAGAAGTGATCTTTGAATGAATAGATCACTTCAGTCAAATTATCATTAATCATATTGATTGGATGTAGCCTCTGCAAGGCTGAATAAACTGAAAGGGAGATGAGCAGCATCAATGTTGCAACAGTAGTATGAAGTAATTCCACTCCGTTCTGTTTGTTGTGTGGCATCATATTTTCCTCCTCCACAAATACATGGGACAGGCAAGAATAATAGCGGAAAATTTAGAGTTTAGGCAGACGGGCCCGGGTAAGAGATATGCAAACTTGTCACTGTCATATTTGTCATGTGAAAAACTGTTGTGTCCGGGCATTTTTAACCTCAGGATCCAAGAAAAGGCATCGCAAAAATCACCAGGAGAATCAACATTTGAAATGAAAGATTGGGGCTAAAATGCAAAGCCACTTCATGCTTAATTTGATTGAAAATTATTTTCACAATTGTAATATATCATAAGTCTTCATATATGCATGGTGCTACCATTGAGCAGAGAATAAAAAATCACTTGTGATTGTTTGGTATTTTCATACTTGATTCAAGTTAATGTTATGTTGAATTCATACTTGTTTGTTTCTTTCTTTATTTTTATTTTTTTTTTTACTTTGAAAGAAGCAAAATATGACCAAAATATGACTGCACTAAGTTTTAAAAGGTAAGATGATCAGGTTATAATTTCAGTCAGTGGTTGTATTTAAATTTATTCATCCTTCAAAAAACACATGCATCCTTTAAAGATTTCCTTTAAAAATAAAAAGCTAGGGTAAATTCTTAACTGAACTGAAATTGTTGAACTAAATACTTCATTATGTCTTGGTATAAAGAATGATAAGGAATGCCATAGATGTTGCAGCTGTTGTTTCTTAAAAAGCTTCTTAGGACTCAAATACTGGCTTTTGAATACAATTGGTAAACAACAATGATTTCAAATGCAAAATTTTAAATCTTAGACTAAAGTAAACTTTTTACAGTCTTACTCCACAAGCATATTTCTATTGTTAAAATAGAAGTATGGAAATTTTACATTGAAATATGTGTAAGGAAAGTCATGATTAATGATAAATTATGTCATGGTGAGAGACCATTGACCAGGGAATAATTTTTACATGCATATTCTAGGCTGTGAAATAACACTTGTATTTCTCACAGGGACAAAAGAAGAAATACTGATCCAACAGAGAAATCTTCTAACTACTTACTTGTACCCATTTCTTTTCAGCAATCATAAATAATTATTTAATAAAAAGGTTTTATTTTGCCCTTTAAAAACATCACTGCTCTATGGCTACAGTTCAGTACCATATCAAGTCCAAGTCTTTTTATTTCCACAGAATAAGAATTTTGGATTTATTTCAGAAGTTACAACTCTTACCCATGAGATATTTTTGAACACAGCCAAGAACGAAAAGAAAACCCTGATTAAAATAATAATAATAATATTTTTGAGTACTTATGAATGCTTGTTTTCAATATTTTGAACTACTGAGCCTGACAATATTGTTAGTCAGATTCAACTGGGAAATTTTTATCTGGATGAGATTTACCCGATATTTGAATCTGACCTGAAGCCTTTTTTCTAAATCGTAGGCTTTATACAGAACTGATTTTCATCCATTTGTGGTTTTGCAAACCATTATTCACGATGGCTCAATTAACAATTTCATAGACATACTCATATCCACAGGTTTCTTATGCAAATTACTGACAGTGTGAACATCCTCTGAATAGTCAAAACTCAAGCTGTAAGAACAGCTGCCTAATTCACCTTTTTGTGCTCTATTCCCTGACCAATTCATCAAATCTTTACAATGAGGAATAAATAAATGCATGTGGGGAAAAAAATAAAAAATAAAAAAAAATTACTAAATACTTCAGGGAATAAAATATAACATTTATGTAAGACGAGTGAATGTGTGTGTGTTTGTATACATATTTACGACACTTACAATCTTTCCAGTTCCTCTGTACATTGTATTGGCCCATGTTTAGGCCTTAGAAATAAATTCTGAAGTTTATAAATTAGGTTTATTGACAAGCTTGAAAATTTACCTTTCTTGTTTCTGCCATTCCATTTCCACTCATAATATGTAGTTATTTGGAAATGGAGTAATGAGGGGAGCAAGGGATGTTTGAGGAATTGCAGCAAGAATTAACTTCTCCATCTCTATTTTGCATGCGAATACATACATTCTGCATGGGAAAAAAAAAAAAAAAAAAAAAAAAGCTGTCTCTAAAACCCATTGCATGAATGTAGGTATATCAAATTCATAGAGAAAAAAGAATGCAAATATGAAAACAATTGCATTAACATTTTCTGTATCATTTGTCTAGCATGAGACTAAATCTATAACCAAATAATACGCAATCACATCAATCAAAAGCTTCTTTAAACAGAGGAGCTTTGTGTTATGCCCTGAAGGGAAACTAAGATTCACAGCCTCTCAACTGAACACCGCCTGTGCTTACATCTTAAATGTGCAAATCTGGGGATCTTTACCTCAAGCACCTCTACTGAATTAATTTTAAAAGGAGAAATGAGAGAGAACACATTTATGCAACACTGTACAGATTAGCATTTAAACATGCCCTTAACACAGAGCAGGCCTAGGGCAGTTCTGTCATTGTGAAAGCAAACCTTTTCACTCACAATGTCCTTATCCATTCAAGGATCATAAATACCAGTGGAAAGCTCCTAATATGTGTTCTTTTAAATACTAAAATCAGCATCAGCATGTGACTCAGCTACAATATTGTAAAATGATGTGCAGTTATACAGAAAGACCATGTTACCAGAGGAGGACTTTACTTCTCTGTGAAATATTATGAAAAGGAGGCACTAACTAGGCACAGAAATATAATCAGAAATATAATTCAATGGCATTTGCTGGAGAAAGGTTGTTTTCTGCTGTCTTGTCAACACCAATTACAATTCAGCTGGTGGTGTTTCATGAACATTAAAAATGCCAAATCATATGGGTAGTGAGACTGCTCAATTCAAGTGCCCTTATCTTTGTTTCGTCTCTGATTTTTACAACCAAGAAACAGTGGAATCTGGCCTTTCAAATACCTTTTCTGTATTCATCCTATGAAACAGTACTGCCCAGATCTAGTGAAGTGTAGCCTGACACATTGAAGTACATGACTCAATTTTTTTTTTTTTTTTTTTTTTTTTTTTTTTTTTAACAGAGCAGCTCAATGTTGATTCACTTTGTTGTGCTATCAGCTCAGTAAGTTATGAAATTTTGTGAATGAATTTTTTCACATAGTTCCATTGCTGTACCATTTCTTTCATTCCAAAATTGCAAGAAGGGCTCTTAGGGAGAGAGATTTTTGGACTACTGCTACTTGATTTTTCTCTAACACATGAGCATTCCATCTTCCTATAAATGCAAAACACTGTCATGCATTAAAATGTTATTTCAACCCCTGTCCTGGTTACAGCTGGGACAGAGTTAATTTTCTTCCTATGAGCTGGTATAGTGATTTGTTTTGGATTTTTGATGAGAATAATGCTGATAACACACCAACATTTTAGTTGTTGCTGAGCAGTGTTTTCACCAAGTCAAGGACTTCTCAGCTTCTTGTGCTGCCCTGCCAGCGAGGAAGCTGGGGTGCACAAGGACCTGGAAGGGGACACAGACAGAACAGCTGACCAAAACAGAACAGAGGGATTCTCCAAACCATGTGGTGTAATGCTATACTATGAAGCTGGGAGGGTTGGCCAGGGTGGGTGGGTTGTTGTTGCTGCTGCTCATGGTCTGTCTAGGTCTCTGTCAGTAGGTGGTGAGCAATTATATTGTGCATCACTTGCTTTGTATATTCTTCTGTTTATTATTATTAATAATTTTATTTTCTCTTCCCTTTCTGTCCTATTAAACTGTTTTTATCTCAAGCCACAGCTTTTTTTTTTGTTTTACTTTTTTTTAAAAAACTTTTTTTTTTTTTTTTCATTTCTCTTCTCCATCCCACTGTGGGGAAAGGGAGAGTGAGTGAATGGCTGTAATGTGCTTAGCTGCCTGCCTGGTTAAACCACAACAGCCCCAAACTGCAGATGAGGCTTAGTTTTAGTCTTGAAAGTCTACTGACCTTTTTCACTGCTGGGGTTGCCAGGCTGGCTGTACTAGTTAGATTACAAGCAGTGGTAACAGAAAAGCATGTCCTACCCTGCAGAGCAATTCAGGCCACAGAAAGTGTGAGAAAGACATCAGCTCACTGGAGATAAACCAACAAGGAGAAAGAGTCAAAGGGATAGGAACACCATCCAAGTGATTTTTTGTTGTTGTTGTTTTGTTTTGTTTGTTTGTTTTTTAATTTAATGAGATTAGATATCAAAATTGATTTTACTGTAATAATGCAGGTCTCATTGCTATAATCTGCTACTCAACTTTACTGTATTACATCAACATTTTCCTCCCCTGTTCCTTTAACCAGATTTTTCCCCTGTTCAGATATTTTTGCTGGCTGGCTCTAACTTTCCACAGTGCCATAAAGCTTCTGGGTCCTGTCCATGATTTAGTACTTCATGCTCTGTATGAGCCTGAATCCATGTTTTCTTCATCTCTTCTCTTTTGCTTTCCTCTCCAGAGTTGATTGGACATAGTGGCATTTTATATATTTGGCTATCTGGAAGACATTACCATAACACTGAACTGAACACAGCTGATCAACTACTGAGGAAAATATTGTTGAACAAATAGAAAAAGAAGTGAAAAGGTGTTTAAATGGTTCAAATAGACTATCATATGAGTATTTCTTGACTACTTCAGCTCTCTGCTGAGCTACTGTATCCCTCTCTCTCTTTTTTGTCTTCATGATCATCCTCCATGGTAGTCCTGATGTATGGAATGACCACCAGCAGTGTTTTTATTTTAAAATTTTGGCTCAGTGCTATTTCTGCAATAATAATAATAATAATAATCTACCAGCAACTCTGTAATCTTTGCAGAGTAAATTAGTTTGCCATGAACTTCATGGCTAAACTGCCATTTGTACAAAAGCAGAGTAATTTGCAGCTACCTTAGGTATCTTAAAGTCACTGTGCAGTTACTGAGATGTTGACATATCCCCATTTTGGGGGATAAAAAATCTTGTAAGGCCTGACCCTCTTATTTTTGCTGACCATTATGATCCCTACATTTTCCATGTCCTTAGCTCTTTCATTTTCATACTCGACCCTGGGGAATTATTCCAGTTTCACAGAGCATTTCTCTGCAGAACATAATGCACACCTTATTCTACTTAATTACTAAAACACAACTGATGATAGCCAGAATAACCAAAAAGAGAATGGAGAGATATGGCTGACACTCAGGGAGAAAAGTTAGGCCACATCCCCAGAGTGTGTAAATCAGGATGTATTGATTTTTATCATCAGTTACACTGGATTACACTAGCGGAGGCAATGGCTTTAGCTCCATTTTAGCCTTTGCATTACTGTAGTGGGATCCTTGACCTTCTTGTCTTAGTTTCATGGGTTTCATGTGATTACACTCTTCATACCATCTGCTGTTTATGGAATGACTCATTAGAGAAGTCACTCCTCCTGCATGCAAGAGCAGGAAGCCTTTTCTCAGAAGCAGAAATACTGTATTTTCTGTGTGTCAAGCCCTCTCTTACAGCCTTTTCAATTGTGATGTTCTTTGTTAGTGTATTAAAACTACTGATTTCCCACTCCCCAATCTGCTGTTCAATGACACATGAGCTGAACTGATTACTCTGCTGTTTATAATACTCCATTTATAAGACTCTGTAAGGTAATAATGTAACACTTCAATAATTTATTCAGACTTATTTCTGGTTTCTCAGTAATTTCTTTTAAAAATGTTTTAACTTCTATATTTTGACTGTAAAAATGAAACGTTAAGAAAATGAACGTTTTCTACTATAAAAATATAAATGAAAATTATATACAAGCCAAGAATATATTTATATATTAGGAGGGATTCTGCCAGTAGCAAAAGTTTGCAGGTAAATTATAAACCCTCCACCAAGGAAATGTATAATGGATTTGCTGAAAAAATACCTATTTCCATGGGTGCATTTGAATTCCTTTTGTGAAATAAGATCAGTTACTGAACAAATTAAAACACAAAAAATAAAGTTTAATATTCTGAAAATGCAAGTGTTTGTCTTGTTTGTCAGAATTAAATTTGTTAGGAAAAGGGAAGCTACATTTTATATCATATCATATATCATAACATAATAAATCAAATGGTTTTTCAGAACTGGCATTTTTCACATGCTGTGAACTTACACTGTGCAGAAAGAACAATAATTTTATCATAAAACTAGGGCTATTTGTAAATTGTGATAAGACAAGAAGAAACTAAATTCTGTCCTGGAAAAGATATTGCCTTGACTCCAGTTAAAATGATGTACACTCCCTGTTAATTCTGTGATTAGAAAAGCTGGAAGTTAAAGAAACTGATCTATTGTTGTTTGTTGTTGTTGTTTTCAAGATGGTAATAAAATGCACACAATAAAATTTATCATAATTTATTTTTAATTTCCAGATTGTCATTCTTAAAGGACAAGAGTCATATCATCCCATGTGTTTGTATAATCTCTGTGAGAATGTGGCTTCATCCAAGACTGTATTTTGGACACTCTTTTGCTACAAATATAACAATAAAACATAGCCATATCAGGAAAGAAAAGTACCTTATTAAGAGATTTTAATAACCTTTGATTTAAAGTAACTAAAACCTAAAAGCTAAATGAATGAAGCTAAAACCTGAGTTAAAATATTGCACAATGTTGAGGGGAAAATAAAAAGAGCATACTAATGGTATTTAGACATGGGCATATGATAAATTCTTGTTGCTTCTTTATCACTGCAGTCATTTAAAAGGGAAAATGATTCATGTTCACCATGGTTATAATAATAAGAAAGTCTTAAACATTTATTTAAAGTTGACTAGCAGCTGCCTTAATACAAGGCAAATTAGAAGTCTATGCCAGTAGCAATTTGAAAATATGCCTACAAATCTTTGAGATAAATCTACAAATGACTTCACATTTGCCTTATGTGCCAGTTGACATTATAGGCCAAATCTTGCCCTATCCATAAAATATGGTTCAATGGGGTAAGGCAGGAACAATTTGTGATAAGATTTAAACTTTCACAGAGAAAATGGAAGAGATAGTAAATGAGAAGAAGAATTATGTAGTGCTGAACAACATACCACATATGCAAGAGAATTTTATAATCATAAAAGCAAATTGCATGTCAGACAAAATAGTAGGTATCCACTCCCAGGTTTGAGAATGTTTATATTACATTTTAAGTGAATTAATTTTCTCCTAAGTGACATATATACAGATGGTTAGTTGCTAAATTGAAAAAAAAGGGGCATTAATCTAAAATACCTAAACTCAAGATAAGGTGGTGAGGGTGGGGGTATCTCTGCCTTTTATATTTAGATGGAATTTTAACTTTGAAAGAAAGACATAATTTAGGTAGGCAGGAAGCAGAAACAGAGAATTAGTGTTTGTTCAGTACCTTCTCTTAGACAATCAAAGAGTACTAATTCTCTGCTTATATTCTAGAGTAGTATTATTTTTTCAGGGCAGATTTCCCTAGCGGAAAGGCCATAATACAAAAACACAATAGTCATTTCATCCAATCTGTTTTACTGGCAGAAACTATAATTCACCTAACTTTCCCCTGTGGATTAGAATTTCCAGATCATACTGAACCTGAACAAATCTATAGATTATACATAAAGCTTAATATAATTTGGCAGTTTCACAGAGTTACTGTTTTAAGTTTTGTTGTTGTTGCTGTTGTTGTTTCTTTCTCTTTTTTGCCCTTGGTATCTCATGTAAGTATGAATTAAGTAATAACACTGGCCATAAATTGTCACTAATGAAAAATTTAAATGATTCTGTCAATGAACCTAAAGAAGAAAAAAATTTGTGCAGTGTTATTTCCATGAGCTAACTTTTGAATAAGAAGCTGCCATGTTTGTTTATTTACAGCATTTCATTTGCTTATGCAGTCCAGCTAATTCTGCATGGAAATGTGTTTCAGAGTGTATTTCTGCAATTATGCATTTCTATAGAACCCATAAATGTAAACATTTTTTAAAAAGTATCTGTTCTCTCTTTCTGCAATGCTTGTTTTCTAGCAGTCAGATTTCTACAAGTCAGACTAGGAGTATTTTCCTAAGTAATTATGGATAGAAAAGTAGAAAGATCTCTTTAAGAGGATTATAAATGGAATACAATGACTGCTAAAAATCTTGTACAATGCCAGTTTTCTTCTAATGAAACACTAGTGATATTTGCTAGCAATAAGAAAAAATGCAGAAAGGTAAAGCAATCTATTTTTTTTTTATAATTATAATTTCTTAGTAATAATTATAAAATTACTGAGATTAACCTTACCTCAGCAACAAAGATTTTACTAAAGTAGGCTTTGAAAACAGTGTTATAGGAAGTATTTATCTGTTTTAAGTCATATATATAATTTATAGGATAACTAATTTCTCTTCTGTGGTACCTGAACTGCTGTCAGCAGCTGAGCCTGGCTGAATCAGGCCAAGGTTTGGCATCCCTACAGAACACTTTAGTTTGCTGCTATGACTACAGGACACACATTGCCAATAATGTAGTACAGTTATTTTTCCAAGATGAGGACTGAAACTGAGCTAACCTCTAGTGCTTTCCAAGGTCTTTGTAGACTGATGCCTTGAGCCTCCTGATCTGCAGATTTTAGAAGCTATCCTTTGAGCCTTTCAATTGCCTGAGGTGACAGCCAGAGAAACAATGTGTTTGGATATTATCTTACACATAGGCATTTTATGACAAATCAAGTTATAAATAAGTAACATATTAAGATGGTGATTTTGTGGAGTGAATTAACCAAACAGGTAGGTTCATTCTTCATGGGAACAGATGAAACCTCCTCCAGCCTGTAAAAAATAAAACCAGTAATGCAAAGGCAGAAAAGTTTTATTTGTTCCATAAAATCAAATCCCTCTGAGATATAATACTAGGCACAAATTATTAACATTATATGGAACTATAGTTTCCTTAGGTGGACTTAGTATATGCCTATTTGTACAGATCTTGGTGCCATATCATGTGATGCAGAACACCTTCGTGTTTCACAGTCCTGAAAATGATGTGGCTGCATTTATTCCAGGTATTGATAACTGAACAAATGCAATAATCACTTCCTATAAATAGTACATCTCAGTTCTCACTATTTATGAGTAAATTTTGCTCACTTTTCATACATTATATAATTTTAAACATTGTCTTAACTGTGTACTGTGTTGAAAACTGCAAGGAAATGCTAAATTACAGTTCTCATGAACTCGAGATTACAGGTAAATATACAAGCAAGGAAGTTCTACGTCTGTTCACTAAATTTGCAAAATATGAACTTATGATAAATGTCTACTGTCAGATGAAAGAGCGGGTATGTATAATGAAAGATTGGACAAAGGAATAGGTACCTGTTCCTTCACGTCCTCTTCAGAGACGAGGACACGCGTCTCTTTCGCACTCCTTCGTTAGCAAACAAACCAGGACAGATTAAGGCCTCTTTCTTCAGGTCACTAAGATCCTGGGCTACCGAGATGGTGAAGGGCCTCGAGGAGAAGACGTATGAGGAGTGGCTGAGGACACTTGGCCTGTTCAGCCTGGAAAAGAGGAGGCTGAGGGGAGACCTCATTGTGGTCTACAGCTTCCTCACGAGGGGCAGTGGAGGGGCAGGCGCCAATCTATTCTCTTTAGTCACCAGTGATAGGGCCCGTGGGAACAGCGTCAAGCTGAGGCAGGGGAGGTTTAGGCTACACATCAGGAAGAGGTTCTTCACTGAGAGGGTGGTCGCACGCTGGAACAGGCTCCCCAGGCAAGTAGTCACTGCACCAGGCCTGTCGGAGCTTAAGAAGCGTTTGGACCGTGCACTTAGTCACATGGTCTGAGGTTTTGGGTAGACCTGTGTGGTGCCAGGAGTTGGACTCGAGGATCCTTATGGGACCATTCCAACTCAGGCTACTCTATGATTCTATACCCGCCTTTGCTTTCCATGAGAATTCAGGCCCTAACAACTGAAGTTTCTTCTGGGTGGTGTGTCTTCTGAATCGGATAACTTCATTTCCCTTTTGAAGACTTCCAAGGATGGAGCAACAAAAGCAGAGGCATAAGAGAGTACCTGAGGCACAGGCTACTTTTCAGCCTGCAGCAGACTATAGGTATGATATTATCATTTCAGACAAATACGATCTACGTCATGTGAAGTGTTCCGGCATGCTTACAATCTGCCAAAGGCCAGAAAATGGGACCTTGAGCTTAAGACTCTATGGAAAAGAAAACAAAAACAACAACAACAACAGAGAAGGAACTTTCCCTTCACCTAAATTTTATTATTATTGGGCAGCTCCTTCAGGTGTCCACAAGGAATATTGCCCACCCCGCCCATCCAAATAAATAAAAAAGACATTGTGGCATAGAGATATAATGTCAGTTTGCACCAGAAGACATTCTTCTTCCTGAAGAACAGTTAAGCCCCACAAAGGGCCAAAAAACCTGCCAAAAAGTAATGTATTTCCAAGTTCGTTTTACATGTTGGCATTATTGACTTGTCTGGTCTTGCATTCAGGGCTTGATCTATCTGGGGGGGAACATGTAACGCCGTGCAAGGTTGTCTAGTTGTGGGACTGACAACATGACTGTACAATTTTGAACGGTTTGTATAGAAGCAAAATACAGAAGAGTACTCTATCCCCAAGGGAAATGTAGAAACTACCTGTTGCTTCTCAGGTTTAAAGTTAAAAGGTGTAAGCGTCTGTTCAGGTGTAAGACAAAGTGTAATCAGCTGTTTGAGTACAATTCTTACATATACATGAACATTTTCCTCTCCAGTTTCCCACTTGGAGTGCAACCTTTGTCATCATACTCTTAGATCAGGATTCTGATTCGAACAGTGGTTCCTAGGGCAAATTTCCAGAGAAGAGAGAAGCAAACCAGACCTGACTGCTTTGAATGAGATGAAGATAGCAAACAAATGTCAATGAAGAAAAGAAACCTGGAGGAATGTTTTCAAATAATTGTCATGGCCCAAAAGCTTTAAATTGCTCAAAAGTTTGTTAATGTAAACTCAGGTTGCATCGCTGGCTTTCAAGTAGGAAGATAGACTTGCGCCACTGCAGAGCCCCGGTCACAGTGTAAATCGGCAATGCCTCTAACTTCACCAGAATGAAAGAGGAAAGCACATGTTTCTACCTTGTCAGCTACTGGCAGACCTAGAGAAAGAAAAAACAGAAGTTGTTAAAATTGAAAAGTAATGGTTTTGGAGGACATTTCACCGAATACGTAATACTGACAAGTAACCAGACAACAAGTGAAAGGGAAGATGAAACAGTAGAAGGAACTTGCATGGCCTTAATTGACATGGCAATTGACAACAACCACAACCTGGAATGATTTTGAAGTGCCTTACACCATTCACCCTTGAGTCAGGAAAACAGGATTCCCACCTAGCGTAAAGGGAGTGCAGTCCCTCCCAAACTACGAGAATAGGGGCTACGCAACTGAATCTTGAAAATCTTAAGATTAGGCAGCACCGAAGTTAACCAAGAAGGGAGGAATGAGTCTCTCGGGACGTTCACGTCAGACAAAGCAAACTCAGACCTTAGCCCTAAGTAACTACTTCTAGAGCCAGGCTGGGAACAGGATCTTTTCAAGTCAGGGACCACCATGGCATCGTCAAAGCTAAAGAACAAAAGGACTACTGGGTTGAATAGTACTTGTCGCAAAAAAAATTCTGGGGACCAGATCTGGGGACCAGATCTGGGGACCAGATCTGGGGATCACTCTGACCGCTGCTCACTGCCATGTGGAGCTGCAATTGTCTCCCAGATCCCCCTTTTCCCCCATTGCTTTTATTTGCAACACACCTACTGGTGCCTGTAGCATCCACCTAGGTTTTCCGTTCTTTTCCTCATGTCCTCTGCATGGACGCCCCTGGTAAATCCCCATTTTGGCATGGGCCGTGTTCCCACCGTGTCGTCTTCCTTGCACAGAAGGACGCTTACCCCGATACCTCAGGCACTGCTTTGTACAGCTGGAGAGAATTTACCTTCCTCTCAGGTAGTGGACCTCTTCCACAAGTTTCTCCACAGTCGAGAGACAGGCCTGTAGGGAAGAAGAGAGACTTTCTTCGTACTGCCAGGCTTGTTTAGCCAATTCATCCACTGTGGGTTCCTCATGGTCTTGCCAGTGGAGGTCCCCCCTGCTCTAGATTCCTGCCCATATCCTCCCACTCTCCCTGCCATTCGTAACAGACAATGTGAAGGAAGTACTCAAACTCCTCAACATTAAACAACTGTAGAACCCGGGAACACTTACCTGCCAGCTTCTGAACTTGAGGCGCTTGTCACATCAAAATATGTTAAAGGTATAAATGTAGGATATATCATGTTCAAAAGTGTTAGTTATCAGTTTATAAATAATCCAAAAACTTTTAAAAAGGAAAAAGGATGCAGGGCATCTCAGCATAACTTGAAGTGATTTACTTTGTAAATATTCCTCATTGTCTTTTTTTTTTTTTTTTTCTGAAATAGAGACTTATGTACTGGTATTGCTTGCAAGAATCATTTTTAGAATCGTTAATCCATATACAAATTATTTTATTGTTAAACCTGTTTTCAAAGCTATGGTCAAGTCATTTTTGATGTTCTAAACCAGAATTTGTCTGAGGAAGAGTGCTTTATAGAACCATATTTAGTTTATTATAATGATATTTTACAAATAATGTGACTAACAATACTGAATTTGAATACAAACAGCAATATGGTAACATTGAAAGACACAAAGTTTAAGTTGATCCATAACAGGAAAAGATCAGATACATGAAAAATATTTCAGAATTTTTTTTTTTCAGAAATTTCAGAAATTTCACACTCCTTTTTTTTATTTTCTTCCACTTTTCCATTTATTATAGAAAACAAGTTTGCACATCTTGGTTTATTACAAAGGTCTCTTTATCCCAGTAATGTTTCTCTAAAACATGACGGAAAAAGATATTTAGATTAGAGATGGAAAAATTTGGAATGATCCCTCTCCTACTGTATAATTTAGGCCTAACAATTAGGGATAGGAACCTTTACAAATGAAAACAGTGTATAATCATTTTCAATTGTCATTTATCATTAAAGCACTCTGTGCCAGTAAATTCATAATGTAATTAAGAAGTATTAAAAGCAGTCCTAATTTTGTCACAGATTTCTATTTTATGCTCAATTCTGTTTTTAATTATTCCTCTCTTGTCGTCCTTTTGACAGCTGAGCATTGATCAAAGAACTATTTTTACTAAGCTAATTTCAAATGTGATTTTTGTATGCATGAATCCTCCTAGTGATCCCATCTTTTTGGTGTATGTTTTTTTTTAAGCTGTGCAAATTTAAGTAGTTTTTGTTGGGTATTTTCAGGATTAAGCAATGGGTCTATCTTTGTTGGTATCTGTGCTGTTAACTGCTGATAACATGGCTGATTTTCAAATTAACAGAGATAACTTACCATTTTAACTTACCCTTTCTACTAAAGTTTTAAGTCTAAGACCCTAATGTTCTCCTTTCCCTTTGCCCATTTCATTTCTCTTTCTCATGATTTCTTTCTTTTGCCTGCTTGTTTGTTTGCCAACCAATGTTTTCACCCTTTTTCTGGTGACTATTACATTCCATTCTTCTCTTTATAAGATGAAATAGCAGCTAAAAGTATGTAGCACATTACAAATACTGTAATTAACAGCAAAAGTCATACATTTTCCAAAGTTGTTACAGATATTTCTATGGCTCCATAGCACAAAATAAGACAGAGGATTGTATCTTGATTTCAGTGAAACTGGTGGCCATCTTCCATGGATTTTGGTTTGAAGGCTAAAAAGCCCTCTTTGTTTAGCATCGCACAAAGATTTGCATAGTATCTGATATGTACTGGGTCTGGAAAATGATGAGTTAAACATGTTAGACCTTGAATAAGTAGTAACAGAAGAACTCTAACAGGAATTATTTGGGTCACAGACTAAATTTGTGGGTGTTTTAACATAGCCCAGAAGTTAGCTACTTATACATAACAAAAAGCTGAGTACATACTTTCTGTATACTCTCAAGTTCAATCTGATTGTTCTGCAAGGCATATCCTCAAAAAATACACAAAAATACACAAAAGCAAAACCCAGTAACCCAGAAGGTTTGAAGACCTGGGAGAATATAGGTAATAGGATAATTTGTTAGTATGCCTCTAGTCTCAATTTAATGCTTTATATATGTGGGTTTTTTAGGTCATTTTAAGTAATAGGGGAAAATAGCAGTAAATGTTAACAATCTAATTTAGTTTTACTAGAGAATAACTGAATGCAATGAAATTTCTTAAAATAGTTTTAAGCTGAAGGCTTAAATATTCCTATTAAAATGTTCCTATTTGAAATCTGATTTGAGTGCACTGCACTTCTTAAGGTGACCAAGATTTTGGATAAATTTAATGTAACAGTGACAACAACAAGACATGAATTAAATTTGAAAAGTTTACTAAATCAAGACTATTAGTGATTAGGATGGAGTTTAGATAAGTTTCCTAGCATGTCTCATCAAAAGAAGTTAAGCATGAGCCTAGCCCAACTTCTCCAGAGCCAAAGCTCTATTGCTTACAAAGTTCTAGAATCTAAAATAAGTACTGAGAGAATGTTTTCTTTGCTGTCAGGTCACTTTTGTCACATGAGATTTCTGTCTTTGTTCTTATAGTTAAATATTTAATTTCTGTTTGTGTCCTACCTTATGCTCTATTATAAAGATAGTACAGCACCCCCTATATACATTGCAGTGAAATGGTGTGTTTAGGTGCAAATTGCAGGCATTTTAGTGGGAGTGTCACTAATAGGTTTTAGTGGAAATAGTTCTCAACAAAAAAAAATATTATCTTGTGTTGTTATTATTTAGCCTCAAATACTGTAATTATAAGTACTTTTGAAATATGGAACCATCTGGAAAACAGATTGTACCTACACTTGGTAAATGCCACCAGAGGTCTTCATTTTCCAACCATCCAGACCACAACTGGTCAAAGGTGCTGTGCCGTTCCCTTTTGGTCTGCTTGTATGATATTCTTCCCATAGAAATGAGTGTGTGGAAAGAGGAATATTTTATTCCTGGTTCTCTTCTCAAGAACTTAAAATTGATGTACTCCATAATAATTCAAGCTAGGTATTGCCACAGCAACATAGGTGTTCATATGACTGAAAATTTGATTACATTAGTTACCTTTTTCAGGATTCTTGGGTTCTGCACTTCAAAAACATACAGATATTAATTTCCTTATTTCATTTCAGAACAACAACTTCAGAAACAATGCTCTTAGTTACCTTTCAGAAAATAATATTTAGAAACTTAATTCTGAAAGAAGAGCAAGGCTATTACCATAAGAGAGTGATAATCATTATTTTGTATAGTGGCTGCTCATTTACCCATGACATTAGTTAGCAACAGACGTTTTTGTACCTGGTTGGTTGAAGTACATAATACAGATATAGTCAGTGTGCTTTCTTATTTGAAGTTCATTTTAAATTTTTAATCTTTCAATTACACTAAGGAAGTAGCAAATAAAAGTAAATACAGTTAACTCTTCTTTCTTCACTGTAATTGGTATATGTTAAGAAAATAAAAATAGTTTCAGTATTTTCCTCTCATTCTGCTTCAATCAAGGCAAAAACTTCATATGTGGGTAGATAATTAACTAAAAATATACTCAGGCTACAGTCTCTGAATCATATCTCTTTTCTCAGCTAAACATTCATTTTTTATTTTTTTTTTTCTGATCTTATACATTTCAGCTCAGCTTTACACTAAGTTCATTTTATAATATTGATCAAGAAGCTTTACTTATTATAGTAGTAATTGTTGAAATAACTCTTTGTAGGAAAACAGTTCTTCAAAGATTTTAAATTGTGCTCTCTGTATGCCTGATTCTAGAACTGAGGACATTCTGTCATTTATGATAATTATTTATTTAGTTCATGTAACTTCTTAAATAAAATAAAAAGAAGAAGATTTTCCTTTGATACAACTGAATGATTATGTGAAATAGTAATGAGGTATACTTCAATAACATGCACCACCCCTGGTATTTTTGACTTAAAAGAGTATTACTCAAAAGCATTTATTAAAGTTTTGAAGCTCTCATTCATTTGATTTGATTTTTATCCTTTTTTTTTTCTTTTCTTTTCTTTTTTTTTGTTTGTTTTTTTTTCCTCTTTCAGTGATTAGATTCTTATATGTTCCTGTCAAGGAAATTTTGAATGTAAAAATTGAGGTATATCAAAATGGAAAAAAAATCATCCTTTAGCAAATAAGCCAATATCCACACCTTTTTTGATGAACTGTAGTTCTCTTCCCATGTAAAGCATCTTGAACAACAATATTTGCCACCCACTGCCACTGCTCCCTGCTTTTTGACCTCTTCCATTTAAGTCTGTACATATTTATATGGTCTTTCAGTTATGTGATTCATCCCACAAATTTTATATCATGACTCATATAAATTTTAATCAACATCCTTCTTAGAAATATTTCTTGCTATGTTTTACTTCACTGTATTCACATGGAAGAGCATGTTGTTTATTTTTAAGGAGGAAAAGAAAATTTGATTAATTGATTAAGAAGTGGTATCAAATTAAAATATTCATCCTGTGAATCATTTCTTTTGTCTGGAAAGCCTTATTGCAAGATTTTTCTCCATCAATTTAGTTTTCCTTCACCTTTCTCTATATCCTTTCCAATTTTGATGTTCCATCTCATTGTCTGTCCACAGCACTATGCTTTTATCCACCGGCTGAAAGAGTATGTATAATATGGATCAGGCTGCTTTGGATCCTCCCTTTCCTTTCTTCTTTTCAATTTTTCTTTAGATTCCTTCCTGAATAATGGATTTCTGTACCCCAAACCACCTCTTACTCTGTTTTCAAATTCCAGTTCACTGCTGGAATATCCTTTTTTTTGGGTGTTCTGTATTGGATCCTTTACTTGTTATACTGAGAACTACTAGAAGAGTTCCCAATAGAGAGAAGGCATGAGTTGCATCTTTCTTTCCCATGTTTATTATTACTCTGTTTCCATTTCTCTTCTCTCTGAGCTTTGCACCTTCTAAGTCCAAGAGAAATGTTCAGTGGTCTCATAAGGACCTATACAGAAGTTAAACACCTAGGTTATGGGGCACTATGTTTTCTTTCTAGAGTCAGAAGCTCTGCTTCTTTTAGCTTTCAGTAACCCCCAAAAATAAGTTACTAAAAAGTTTGAGAAGGAGATAACTGAAGCAGTGAAAGCTTGTTTTATTTGTCTGCATCAGAAACCTTTAGTAGGTTTGAAATATGAAATTAGATGCTGGAAAACATTCTGCAGATTTTGATTGCCTCACATACAAAGAATTTGAAGCTATCCTGAATGTTGCATAATGCAATACAATTTATTTTCACAATATTTTGCTGCAGTTATCAATTCATGCCTCCCAACTCTGCTCAAAATATCTTAGTGTCTTACTTTTATCTCCTGAAAGAAAACACATTTTCTCTCAAATATGCAAACCCCAAAATATAGGCAAGAAATATATTAAAACATCCAGCCAAGAGATGGAAGTTATGATAGTAGGTTGTACTGATTTCCTGGGTTTTGATAATGGATGTTTGTTACATATCCATCCTAGAGCTTAGATAAAGACAAACAAACAAACCAATGAAAAAGAAACACATGACAACTTGAATTTATGCTCAACTTATCAGAAAGCAAAATATATAGAATGCAAAGGATGACAGTTCTTTAAAATAAATAAATAAATAAATAAATAAATAAATAAAATAAAAAAGCTTGAACTCCAATATTTTCCTTAAAATATTATTTTTCCTCAGACAACCAAGCAATTCTGGCAGCAGGCTGGTGGTCTTTCCTACCAATTAATCTAAACTGTTAAGAACTATTGAAGTTCTTTATCCATGGCTAACAATGACCTACTTTAAGCTACAGATTTCTATGTAAAAACCATTAAAAAAAAAAAAAAATCCCTCCAGTCCATATGTTGTTTATTTTTGCTATTAACAGCAAACTGTTCTCTTGGAGAACAAGGGTCAGTCAGTTCCACAGGAAATAGGAATGTTTTGCCCTTTCATTTGCTGCTTTGTAAATAGTAGCAGGTATTACTTTTCCCTCATAATGTTTGAACAAGTAGAAGTAGAAGTGGTTAATGTGATAATGTAACTTTGTAACTATTGTTATTTGAATTCAGTATAACAGATCAGCTGGAGATGGACATATGAACTCCTATTCCATGACATTTCTTTTGCAAATGGTGCAATGTTCTGACCACTTTCCTGACTCCACTTTCCTGACTCCACCTTCTTTTTTGCCTTTTTAAAAATTTTTATGTTTTTTACAAGATAATAATGTTATCATACCAATATCTTAAACATTTGTATTTTTCCTTTAGTTTAGTTTTATTTTATAGGAACTTGTTTTCCTGTATAAAATGAAAATATCACAACCTAATTTACATCAAAATGTGCAGTTTCAGTTTTTTTTTTATATATATTTATTTTTATTTTTCCAAATACTCACAGCTATTAGTCAGCTATGGAGAATACAATGGGGGTAGTAATCTTACCCATGCATTTTCTGTAGTGCTGAGAATAGGAAAAGAAGTAGAAATACACACCAAGCATTTATGGTGATATTAACACACACTGCAGATATGAACTAATTTATATCCTAATTTATATCTTAACTTTCTTTAGAAGAAATATGTACACATCCAGCTGTCTTTACATAACCATCTCTAGCAACAGATAAAATAAAGAAGGCCCAAGCAGTGGGTGGTAGTTGAAGAGAAGAGTGATGAATCATACAGTTGCAGTTGGTAAAATGCTGAGCTTCTAATGAGATATATAGTTAGTAACACAGCCTCCATATTTTTTATTATTATTATTATTTTTTTTCCTGCTTCATTTTAGCTTTCTAAAATTGGAGGTGTGTGATGAGCAGTAAATTATCCTTTTTATTTATTGTCCTCTTGGATAGTAAATTACCTTTATAACATTCCTCAATCTATTCAGAGGCTAGAGACCGGTAATAATTCTGGAGGCAAGGAAGAAATATAGACTTGGAGTGCATTATTTCTTTCTCCTCACAGTGGTGTTGATCCACTTTAAATTAACTTTATTCAAAGTAAGACCAAATTTATTTCATTTCACAGTTTGCAATCCAAGCAGAACAACGTATAAAATCAAAAAGGATTCCTCAGAAATAAAATATCCAAATCTGACAGCAATCAGTTTTAAGTCTAGTGATATCTTTAAGCATTCTATGACTTAAGCATACATATAAATTTTGGGAGGTTTGGGGATATTGGTATTTAAATGATTCTGGCAGCCAATCTGTGCTGGTACTGATTGCACAAAGTACTGCAGCCTTTAAGGAACAAGCTTTATTTTAAAGGAATTATGGAATCATTTTCCAGTCAGGCTTTGATATGTTACTATCTATTTTAGTACCAATAGTAACATATGCTGTGTAAGAGAAGTATTTGAACAATCATTTCCATACACTTAATTGCTGTTCAGTAAGCACTTTATTGTTCTGGCTATTTTTATCACATTTTGCTTTTGCAGGATAAACTGAAACCATTAATGTGACATTTTCAGATGATTATACTACACCGGATGCCAGCACAATTTGTTTAAGCTACTTTTTTTTTTGCATCTGTTCCATAACACATGCTTCAAAATATTTATCATCCTGCAGTAGGGAAAGAAGGTCATTGCTTTTGTTTTGATTTCCCCAAAAAGTAAGTTCAAATCAAATAAATTCTTGTGGGTCATAAGCCTTTTCTACACATATAGGGCAACAGTATTTGTTAAAGAGAACAGATTTTAAATACAGGAACATTATCTTAGATAAGAAATGACATATAAATTGAACAGAGGAAAGCAATTCTGTAGGCACATATACTATCACTAACCTCATTTCATCAAGGTACTACTGGTCCTTATGCCCAGTTCTGTAAAAATAATTTGAAAGAAAAAACAAACAAACAAACAAAACATAATTTATTGAATATTAAGATTGTAAAAAGGCAGGATAATACTGTAGAAAAATCCTGGTCACATATATGTCCTATATGTTTCCATTCATGTTCCTCAAGTCTGGTGCATTCTTGGGGTTCATTCTACAACAATATGGATGCACTACTGCCTTGAAAGGAAGGGAGGACTCTCTTCTGGATAACACTCCTATTCAGAGGCCTATCTGAATGGAATCCTTTCCCTATTGGAATGAGAAGTGATGTTTGCAATGATTTCACTAGGGGCCAGGCTGAAATCTTCACTGTGAGTGAAGATTTACAATCTATTTATAAAATGGCATGGTAATTCTGCTATTATCATGAAACCATTCAATCATGCTATCATTCTGTTTGCTTTGACTACCAATGCATTTTAAGCATAGCTTTTTGCTGAGATCTCTCTAATGGCACTCATGTCTCCCCCTTAATTTTTCTCTTTTCTTTTTTTCTTTTTCTTTTTCTTTTTCCTTTTCTTTTTCTTTTTCTTTTTCTTTTTCTTTTTCTTTTTCTTTTTC
>CM021700.1:39588947-39629503 GCA_011074415.1 Stictonetta naevosa
AGAGAGAGAAAGAAAGAAAAAGAAAGAAAGAAAGAAAGAAAGAAAGAAAGAAAGAAAGAAAGAAAGAAAGAAAGAAAGAAAGAAAAAGAAAGAAGGAAAGAAAGAAAGAAAGAAAGAAAGAAAGAAAGAAAGAAAGAAAGAAAGAAAGAAAGAAAGAAAGAAAGAAAGAAAGAAAGAAGGAAAAAGAAAAAATACTAATCAAACAATTCCTCTTTTTTTCTTTACACATGAATCTTGTGTTTTAGGATGATACATAGCATCAATAATTGGACTGTTCTTTTTTAATTCTTCCCTCCCCAAAAAACCAAACCAAACCAAACCAAAACACACACACACACACACACACAAAGCTCTCAAAAAAATAATAAAATAAAATAAAATAGTAGTGTGCTAGAATTAATTGAGCAGTAAAAAAAAATTTCCGTAAAAAAAAAAAAAAAAAAAAGGGAATATCACCTTACCCACTGGACTGAACATCTGCTCACAATTTCTTTGGAAGGTCAAATTCTGAGTTAAGTACTGTGAGAGACTGTTTATATCACTCTAGCTAGACATGTGCATCTAAACAACTAAGCATAATCAAATCTCATGCCTTAACAAACAGATTACATATAAAGTTGGGATATAATTTTATAGGTGAAATATTTCAATCTTCTGTAGTAGGTATAAGCAAAACCAAAAGTATTAATGTACTGCTACAAGTTTTGTATCCTCTGCTTGGCCTTCATGCATTGTTAATACACTGTGTTTATTACATATCCCATTAAACTTTATAAACAAATCCTTTTGTTTCCCCTTTTAAAAGGAGGTAAGTCCATCATTAGCTTAATTAAATATACGTTTATTGCTGTTTGTCTATAGCTAAGTTAATGAAACATTTGTCAATGGAAATTGTGTGATGACATTGAAATGATCACTTGCTACTGGGGAACTTTAAGACAAAATCAGAAATGGAAATGACGTTCTATCAAAGAAACACAGGTACTATTGCCAGAATGACAGAATACATTGGTGGACCAAATCAAAACAAAACAAAACAATAACAACAACAAACCCTCTACAATTATAATAGACATAATATAAATGAAAATCAAAATAGAAAAATATCCGTCTCAACAGTTGTGTTACACATATTTGCTGGTATCTTTCCACTTTTGAAACATTGCTGTCAATTTTCTTGGCAATCACTTAGCATTTTACAGTTTCGATTAAACTTTTCTATATTTACCTTGGGATTCTTAACATATTGAAGTACAATAATGAAGATAAATCATTTAAAAATATTTATACTAACATTCCTTGTCAGACATCATAGAATTTTGATTCTCTGATATATAATAGTAATATCAGACTTTGTATATACAACCATTTGTTCCAAAAAAAAAAACCCAACACCAAAAAAAAACCAACCAAACAAAAAAAACCAAGATCATATTATCTGAAAACAGATAATATGATAATATGAAGGTTTTATTTTTTTTTAATTTTTATTTGTATTTTTTTTCCAAAGAATCATAAAATCATTGAATGGTTTAGGTTGGGAGCAACTTTCAAGATCATCAAGTTCCAACCCCCATGCTATGAGCATGAACACTTCCATCAGGTAAATCAGGTTGCTCAAAGCCCATCCAACCTGGTCTTGAACACTTCCAGGGATGGGGCAACCACAGCTTCTCTGGGCAACCTGTTTCAGTGTCTCACCACCCTCACAGTAAAGAATTTCTTCCTTATATCTAATCTAAATCTACCCTTGTATAGTTTTAAGCTGTTACTCCTTGTCCTGGCACTACATTCCCTGATGAAGAGTCCTTCCCTAGATTTCCTGTAGGACCACTTTAGGTATTGGAAGTCTTGGAAGTCTGCTATAAGGAGTCCATGGAGCCTTCTTTTCTCCTTTTCTCTTAAAAAATAAAATAAAATTAAAATTAAAAATCAATAAACTCAATATTTTCAGTTTTATCAGTTTACAGATAATAGCTCAGAGTTTCTTAATATTTTTAAAAAAAAAACACCAAAATGATCTGCTTTAATTTAAAGACCATATACTTCTTTTGGTTTCTCAGCCATCTTCTGCTTTCAAATTAGAGAGTGCAAGGAGTATGTAGCAATGAGACCCAGGGCTGGTTTGGGAGATGATACTCTGGTATGTTCTCTACAGCACTCACTGAATTTTACTGAAATGGTGAATTATTGACATTTGAGAAAACACTAATACCCACTAACTAACAAATGAAATGATATCAAGCATGTGATGTGCTCATCTATGCGCTTGAACACAGAAATAGGCTATGTGAAACTGGAGTTTTTGTAAAAATACATCTCCCAGGCATCTTTTTGCAGTTACTGCAGTAGAAAATCTACAAATATCAATACCCGAAAAATGATCCGAACAAACCAGATGTTCTCCATTCATCTGGTTAATGGTTTTGGATTGTACTTTGTAAGATATTTGAGAAAAAATTGACATTATAAAATTTAAAAGAAATTGACGACAAAAATGCTAGGATTGAGGATTTTTGCTTCCCTGAGACCTGTGTGCAGTTTAATAAATGAAATACCACTTCTGTATTATTATTAACATACAATATAACCACATTATTTATATTGGTTATTAATACATAATTTATGAAAATGTGTAACAAGTCGTTATTAATGAACCATGTATGCATTTATACATGCATATATTTTTGCAATTCTACTTCCAATAAATGTGGTATAACTAGTATTTGTTGCTGTTGCAGTTAAAGCCAGTTATTTATTTATTCATCTGTCTGTCATGTCTCCATCTATTGTTCACCCCACAGCATATTTCAAGGCAGTTTGTATTTCTTGCTAATTTCAGTTTTATCTGTTTGTCTTTGGCTGTCTGATCTGAGTATTTTATTTTTAATTGCAGTTAAATGGCTCTTTTCTCAAATCCGGTATAATACGCAGTATGATGAATAAGTAATAGTAGTAAAGTAGTACACTGATGTACATAGTGGTCCTGCTGAAAGATTTCATAGGATTTGTTTTACGGGGTAAAGACTTTTCTAATTATATTTCCAAAAAAACATGGAAAATACAATATTAATATTCAGATGTGGTATTTAAATTATGTGAGTTTTCAACTTTATTTATTTATTTTTTTGCTCCAAAGATTAAATGTCTATTTGAGATTTTCCATGCATTTTTTTATTTTGCTCCTATAAAATACAGTTGAACTTCTCTTCATGGAGAAGACACTTTAAAAAATGTTATTAATTTTTATGATCATTAAAGCATAAAATTAAAGATACAAAGTATCAACAGCCACGCTGCTCAATTTAAGTAACGTACTCTTAAATCTTCCCCAAATTCTTCTTAAAAATTTTAATTTAATCTCAGCTTTTCCCAGACTATTTGATTTTCTAAACAAATCAACTTCTTCAAAATGTCTCCCCCTCCTAAACTAAGCATTATATACTTTGTATTGAGAGCTACAGTACAATAATATTTATTAATTGGATCATAATCTCTCTTAGTCCACTAAATGGATTCTAAAGACAAGGAGGGACCCTGGGTCCTATTACAGCTGCTTAAAGACCAATTCAAACGGAGGTGATCTCTACCAGTTTGATGTGTCATCAATAAAACATTCATTCTTATTTATAAACTAAGAATATTCAACTATACAAGTTTCAAAAGAATAATTCATTGCTAAATTTATATCTGTATTATCTGGTTGTATGTTTTCTTTTTCTTTTTTCTTTTTCTTTTTTTTTTTTCAGGACATAAAATAATCTTATCTTTTAACTGTCCCATTGTTATATTCATCTCACCACATATTGTGATTTCTGTCTGTAATTCAAATATAGGTGTTAATTTTCTTAAACTATTAATCAAAGGAAAGTACTTTTGAAAATATGGTTCAAACTGGAGTAAATATAATAACAAAATAACAAAAAAAATCTAATTTTCTATATGGATTTTCAGGATGTATAATTAGTATTAGTATAATTGCAAGGAATTGCAAGTATAAATTGAGAAGGATGTCCTGTTTGACAGTCATCTGAAAAGTTATTTTCTTTTTAAGGAGAACAGTAAAAAAAGTAATAGCTTTAATAACTGATTAATTACTTTCAATTATTTGATAAAATATCAATAATATGCTAATAATTTTCAAAACATGCATTGGACAATACCGAATCATATCTCAAAACTTCTTTCTACCATCCTATGAAACAAAGCCAGTATTGTAGTGTGCCATTTGCAATTTCTCTTTTTCAGTTTAAACGTGCGAGCTTTTCTGTCTACCAGTGGACACTATCATACTTCTAAGACAAAAAGTAGTCTGGGAAATGCATTGCATAAACACAGCTTTACAGCTGTCAATTTTGTTTATAAAATTTCAGGTAGCTTCTTACGGAGATTCATCATGGAGAGATAGGGAAAGCTGCAGTTAGTTTCGTGAAACAGGATGCAATTAAGGCAATATCCTATTAATGTTAAAATGCTGTACATCATTTACAAGTGGGAAGGTAAATAAGAAACAATTCTTGCTGAGGGCTATCAATAAGTAGTAATAATATTGGCATTCTGAAATGGTACAGCGATTGTAGTTAATTGTAGATACAACTTCATTCTCTATGATGTATAGAATATTGTTTATTTTGATTTGCTTTTGAGTGCACAACATATGCTGCTAAGGAAGCTTGCATGGGTGTCCTACTCTTCATCTGTGTATTGAAAGAAATAGAATACCAAATGTTTCTCTTCAGAAAACACTTGGTATGTGTTTTCAATCAGACTGTTAAGAGATATAATCCCCCCAGCTATTTTGAAGAACAAGTCTTCAGGAAAGACCCTAAACCCAATAAGAGTAGTTTGCTCAGCAAAGATGCATCTAGAAAATTTACTGAGATGGGTGTTTCATGTTTTCAGTACACTGTATGAAATGTTCAAAAGAGTCCTTTGAGAATGAGCATCTTGAGCAAGACAAAATTTTGAACTTCTTTGATGGTGCACAATGAATGGAAATTACACCGAAGAAAAAAAAAGCCAAATGAAAATCAGCTTTGGCTTGTAGGTATAATTGTCTTTAAGGAAGATACCAGTGCAGATGTGGTAAGGCTTTCTACCTGGTCAGTGAGTCCCCCAGCGTCTCATAGAGTTATGAGAAAACTAGAGATGAAACTTCAATGAAAAAAATCTAAACCATTAACAAGAATGTAACATTGTTCAGTTCCCAACTTTTCTTAGGAAACTCCGACAAGTGTGCAAAAACTTGATAAATATTCCAGTGAGAAATACATTTATCTTCGACACTTTTTTTGTCATCCAATTAATGTATAAATTGTATATTCTTATACAATCCCAGCAAAAACTGGAGTAACCAGCAGAATTCTTTCACTTTTTCCATATTTGCTTTTCTGTCCTTGCTACCTGTCTGTTCAATAAATATCCAGTAATAAAGCTGCTGATGCTGTCTCCCTTTTATATGGCCTATGCATAGAATTTGCTCTCACTGGCAACTTCAGATTTATTGCATTTAAGTTTAAAAAGTAATATATTATGTAGTTTGGGAAACACTTTATTTTCTTAGATGAGAACACAAAATGAATAGTTAGACTTTCGGAACCTGCTTTCTATAAGGATGAGACAGTCAGTGTCCAGTTTTAAGTTACATATGTGTTAATAAATATTCTGATAAAAGTAGTCCTCACCATCATCACTACACAAAGGATTTATCTTTTTAAAAACAAAACAAAACAAAAACTATTCAAAAACTATTCAAAGTGTATATATTTTAACTTTAAAATATGCAAACATAAGAAAATAAAATAACATTCTGCTTACTGTAACAGGGATTTAAAAAGCATGCTATTCTTCTGTGATCATACTTTAAAGTACTACAAAACATCACATTCAAATTTATTTTAAAGGACTCAATCTTATATGGAGTTTATCTCATCTGGTTAAAAGTATTTTTTTTCTAGCAGATTTTCACTCAACCTCTTGAAAACTCTACTGCTACTAAATATCTGTAATTCAGCTTTAAATAACCACAGAAGAATATTTGTATTTATTGTGACTTGTTTACAGTACAAATATTTTTACTTAAGCGAGACAACTCATGATGTTTAATAATGAAAACAAAATAAATCTTAACAGGATTAAGGCCTTGGCTATCATGAAGTGATCCCACAGATATTGGAATAGCTCTCTGTTGTGCCAAATAAGATGTTTTCCTTTTCAAATTTTGGTGTTAACATAGTGCCTGGATTAGACGTATAAACAATAATAGTAATAATAAAGTCATTAATGTACTGGTGGATCAGGCTTTATCAGTAGGATACATTGCACTGATATTCAGAGGTGGGTATTATGGGTATTAGCTATGATGATCAGTCAGATAAGGTTGACACCTTAATATATTTTTCCATTTAGATGCTGAGAAAACATTAGGTATAGATAAAAATTAGGATAGTAAATGTAGTTTACTTTCAGATGTTACCACTCAGTGAGTTCTAAGTATGTATTAGGTACAGAACTTATACTGTTAAAAAACAGTATATTTCTTTAGAAATATTAGCTCAGTGTTATAGAAATATTCAAAGAAACACACAATTTATTTATGTTTACATATACTTTGCCATCTCAATCTCAGTTTTGGTACAAAAATAGATAGATATGTAGATAGCATTGGTGCACTACCAGAAAGAACAGCCACTAGCTGTTTCCTAATGTTTCCTAATATTGTTCACTTTAATGAATGCATTGAGGGAAGGATACTCCATTGTTAGAAGACAAATTCTCCTAATGCTCTAACAGAGAATGAAAGGACATTGCTGAGCTTTGCCTTTCCATTCAAATAGGAAACAAAAACTACCAAGAGTTTGCAAGCAGATAGTTACTGAACTGCAATCTGAACTTTAGCCATGTTTCTAGATAGTCCTCTGCAGCAAATCTCCAGCATTACGTTTATGCCACAAAAAAAGTTGACTTCCCCTCCACAGAGGATAAGGATAACATAATAGCTTGAGAAAGAGTGTGTTAAGGGAGAATGGGGGAGAATAGATTTCATTCTTTTTATCAGTTTCTGAATCCTAGTTGTATTCACAGATAAGTTCAGCAAGGAAATTCCTAGATTTTTATGTTGAGATCAGCAGCTAATTGTCTTTCTCTGACCAGTGTCTCAGAAAAACAACAAGCAACAACAAGCAACAACAAACAACAACAACAACAACAAAACTTCAGACCACCTAGCAGTTACACTGGTGTGTTTTGTATCTGCCAGTACAAGCTGACATGAATGTGCTATGTGTATCTATCCAAAAATAGCTCCTGGGGATTTATATTTACACTGAGTTTCCTTAAGTCCCTGGCTGGAATTTTGAAAGCCAGCTTGATCCTGCAAGAGACTGATTGCTTTGCAAGGCAAAGCTGGTCTTTCATATGTATGTGTCTATGTACTGTATATGTCTTCAGACATTCACCAGTAACAGCGTTTTCCAATCCATTTCTGTGGAAAATGAAAAATGATGTAAGCCTGATCCAATGGTGTCACATATCTGGCTAGAAATTCGTATTCTTTCCTATTTTTGTATGGATTTCATTAATCTCTGCAGGTTTGTGCCAAATAATTGCTAAGATTACATTAACAATGGCCTTATTTCTTATTTATACTGCACCAGTGCAGAAAATATAAAAGCTGAGGGAGTTTTTTACCCACATCATGGTTTGATGATGTGGGTAAAGTTGTCAAGCAATGGCAAAGGGGGAGTTCAGAAATGGGATGCAGCCAGCAAGGAAGTAGCATTGCAACAGTTCTGTAGACTTTTCAGTATAAGTTAAAAGACATGAGACCAACACTGTTTCCTTCAGACATAGTGGAATGAATTAATGAAGGAGTTAATATGGGAACTGAATGTGAAATGGACATGGCTTGGCAAACCATGCTCAATAAAACACCCATGAAACTGTTCCAGCCTTGATGTGGAAAATACATAGAAATATCTTTGAGGTGTTCTCCACCTTAGAAACAAGGGTAGATTTCATGACAAAAAGAGGAGTGTCCTTACATGGGGAAAAGTAGAATTATGCAGATTTTTTAGGATCAAAGCATCCCATAAATTTGAACAAAGGAGCATTTACTAGAACTGAGAGTTACCTCAGATGGTGACACGAATGACTGAATTTGTCTGGACTAAAGAAATGAAATTATGGGTAATACAATTAGGGTAGATGTTGCAGGAACACCTGAGCACTGGATACCTCCAAAAGCGTAACAATTGTGAATTCTCTTCATGCTTACTTCCACAGCAAGAACTTTTCATCAAGTTCTGTGTCACTTGTTATTGCATCTGCAGGAGGACCAGTTTTACATTTTCTTTGTATCTCTCTGAAGTCTTTAAACAACACCTTTAAAATAACAACTCAGGTACTGAGATCAGCACAGAGCTTAAGAAGGACAAATTCTATCTAACAAAGTGTCTGAGATTTCAGAAAGCCTCAGCAAATTTTGTGTAGCATGTAGTCAAATTGCTTTTGTTATGGCAGCCTATTCTCTTTGCTTAGGTGGTATTCATTTTAACATTTATTTTTGTTTTACACCTCTCTGTATTTTTAGCTGTTAAGTTCAGACATTAGCTTTTCACCATGTTTTTTTGATGTGGATATACTTAAGCACATCTGAGTGATTATTTACAGTTTTTAGTAAAGCCCAAACCTTTGGAGGCATGCTCTAAAATGGGAAAACAACTTTAATATATCCCTTTTGACCAGAACATTGGAAATAAAATTTGGGTTGTAAAAAATCATTCCAGCCATTGCAATTTTGCAGTATTTTACCCAAAGTACTGTGCTCTTACTGGTACAAAACTGTAAAATTCCTGCATTAGACTTTTGAGAATTAATATTGAAAGTGCAATCAAAACAGCTTTAAACAAACTATCTATAGCAATTCTGGTACATGTAAAGTTAACCATAGGTTATCTTCAAACGTTGTTTTTCTATCTTGCTTTTACTTTGTTGATAAATCCAGCCTCCAACAAGCAACTGCAAATAACTGGGAAGAGTACATTGAAATGATATCACTATTACTTCCTGCTGCATTATTTTTTTAAATTATTATTTTTATTTTTTTGAGAATCCCATTTGCACACATGCAACTTTTGTGGATCTATTATCAGTAACTTTGCTACTAAATTGAAATGTACAAGAATAAATCTTTATTGTTTGTGGTTCTTGACCCCTTCTGGCCTTTACAGCTTGTAAAGTGAAAGAAAGATTGCCCTGCTCTTATGAACAGTATTTATATTGAGTTTATTTTACATTTTCCTACATCTTAGCTCAGAGCACTACTGTCTAAAGTCCACCTATTTGTGAATGTGTGAAGTTTATTATTAAGATTTCGAACTATTTATATACTGGTTCTCTCATTTTTTTTCTAAAGCTTAAATTTTGAATCAACTTCTATCTCACAAAATTATGCTGTTAAACACTACATATGTCATCATTCATCAAGAGCATTTACTTATCAGATAAACTTTTTCTAACATTTGAAATTAGACATAACACACTGAGACTTATGCAAGATGCAAAAAATATTTTTCTGCAAAGATAATCTATATTTTTGCAAATAAAATGATTTGAGTATCAGAGAAATTTAATAAGTTTATATGAAAAATGTGTTCATGCAACAGCATAGTATCCTTTAAGAACAGCACTAACTTTTTCATAGAATTAAAAAATAAAATAAAAATGAAAATGGTGTTGAGTTAAAACTTTTGTAATATAATACAAAAAGCATAAGTTTATGTGGTTTTACTAAACCAGTGCAACTTTGTAAGGAAAGAAAGAACGTGTATTCCAGTGACTTTGCAAGAGGGTCTTAATTTAACAGTTCATAGCAACTGGTGAACATGTTTTGTCTTTATTTTTTATTTTTTTCTTTATGATATTGGAATGAGGGTATCTTAAAAAAGTCACTGGACAGACTCCTATAAAGATCAATTTTCTATCTCTGTCTCATAACTTCTGATGTCTGACCTTGACACCTAAGTACAGTCAGACAGAACAGCTTTTAGAATAATGCTGTTATTAGTGGGAGGACAGAAACATGGGATTGCACAAGTTATTTTATATATATATATATATATATATATATATATTTAGTCAACCGCCTCAGGCTAAGCAAGTGCAAGAATTTCAAAATATTTTCCAGTTAGAGAGAATATCCAAAGCAGATAGACAAGAACATCTTCAGGAAAGCTGGAGAGCTCTGTGATCCTCCCATTCAGCTGTCATTGTGCAAAGATGCAGAACTGGGGTACATTAAGCACTGACATGAGGAGATATTTTTAAAAAAGCACCAAATGAATAGCTAGATTTAACACTGGATCATGTCCTATTATTATCATGGTTCACTTATAGGCATGGTCTGGCTTGCCTCTTTTTCATCTCGCATCCCTGACTGCCTTTCAATCTCTTTCAATGAAGATTCCCATGAAGTAAGTGTAGAGGTACATGAATATCCCAATCCGACATCAAAGTAGGGAACCACAAAAAGCCACACTGCAGAGAGAGAACAAAAAACAGAAGGACAGATGTCACTAATGCCAGAAACAAGACTTCTTCAGGCAAGTTAAATCCTTTTCATAGTGTCAGCTTGACTGTAAAACACAAAGACATTGAGTAGGGCAATCTGGGAAGGAAAAATAATAATAAAAAAATATATATCAAATTTCAGGAAAAGAAATCACTTTTACATGATCTGGTTACTGGTTTGCAGATGCAGAAGACACCACTGTGCTCAGTGAATGAGTAAGTTGTATAATGCTGGCTAAAAATTGCTTTTATGTATGTTTTTGTTTGAATGAAAAGGTGTATTTTAGAAAAATTGTCATCTTTATTTTCAAGATGCTTGTGATGGAAAACTCTACCACATCTCAATAGTCTGCATTGGGATGTAATTTGAATCCTTTGAGTTTTTCTAAGAAAAACAAGAAATGACAGGCAGACACCCTCAAAACCAAGTAGTTTGGGCAGTAAGATCTCTTTTACCTGGAGAGTTGAAATGATAGGTTCAAAATCATTCTGTAAGCTGGGAAGAAACATGCAAAGTATTTCTGCTTATGTTGTTTGTCAGAACTATAAGGGATATAAAATAATAGAATATCCTGAATTGGAAGGGTCCCACAAGGGTCAATGAGTTCAACTCCTGGCTTCACACAGGACCACCCCAAAAATCAAACCATATGTCTGAGAGCATTGTCCAAACACTTCTTGAACTCCCACAGGCCTGGTGTTGTAACCACTTCCCCAGGGAGCCTGTTCCAGTGCCCAAGGGCCCTCTTGGGATGTTAGGAATCTTTTCCTGACATCCAGTCTGAACATTCCCTGTTGCAGCTTCATTCCATTCCCTTGGGTCCTCTCTGTCACCAGAGAGCAGAGCTCAGCGCCTGCCCCTCCGCTGCCCTTGTGAGGAAGCTGCAGGCTGCCATGAGGCCTCCCCTTAGTCTCCTCTTCTCTAGGCTAAACAATCCAAGTGCTTTCAGCCACTCATCATATTTCTTGCCCTCTAGACCCTTCACCATCTTTGCAGCCATTCTTTGGATACTCTCTATTAGTTTTCTGTACATATACTGTGGTGCCCAAAACTGCACAGAGTACTCATGGTGAGACTGCACCAGTGCAGAGTACAGCTAGACAATCACTTCCGTCAAATGGCTGGCAGTGCACACTGGGATACTTTTTGGCAGCCAGGGCACACTGATGACTCATGCTCAACTTTCTTTCAACAAAAACCCCCAGATCCCTTTCCACAGAGCTGCTCTCCACCCTCTCATTCCTCAACCTCTCCAGGGTTTCCCCTTTCCAGAACTTGATCTTTTAAAACTTCACATTGCTGGTGATTTCCCAGCTCTCTAATTTGTCAAGATCTCTCCACAAGGCCTCTCTACCCTTGAAGGAACCAGCAGCTTCTCCCAGTTTAGCGTCATCCACAGATTTACTCAGTATACCTTCAAGTTCTGTATCCAAGTAATTTATGAAAACATGGAAAAGAACTGGCCCTAAAATGGAATCCTAGGTAACCCCACCAGTGAGTGGCCACTAGCCTGATGTAACTCCATTTTCTCTAACACTTTGAGCCTGACTTGTCAGCCAATTATTCACCCATCATATTATGTTTTTATATAGCTTTATGCTGGACATTTTATCCGGAATGATATTTTGAAAAACAGTATAGAAAGCTTTACTGAAATCGGAAAAGATGATATCAAATGGCTTCCCTTGGTCAACTAGATGGGTGACCCTGTCATAAAAGGAAATTAAGTTTGTTAAGCAGGACCTTCCCCTCATGAACCCATGTTGTCTGTGACCAGTGACCGCATTGTCCTTCAGGGGTTTTTCAGTAACTCTCAGAATAATGTTATCCATAATTTTACTTGTAAATTACTTATTTGAAAATGAGTAATTGCCTTGATATATTCCCTTTCTGAGGACATCTGCACTAAGCAGGCATCCAGAACTTTCCCTGGATGCAAATACCAAATTTTAGACAAGACAAATACCAAATATTAGTTATGTATAGTAAGAAAAAACAAATTAATCTCTTAAAAATTAATATGTTCTGGTAATTAGCCATTCAAAAATCTTTATTGCTGAAGGAGATATATATTTTTTTTTCTTTTCTGATTAACGGGTTACATATATATATTAGCAATAATTTTAACTGATCTGCTAAGATAATGTCATTGTGTATGAATAAAATATGTAGTTCCTCTTCTGAAATATTTTATCACATCTCTAACTTGTATGGTTATTTGGGATTTCACCACATAAAAATGTTCTATATTGCATTGCTGCAACATTTTGTACATCTTAACTTGTAAAAATACATCATATTATTTAAAAAGTCTAGTATTTAGTGATTTTTTTTTTTCTGCACCTCACCAGCACAACACAATTCAATCTCTCAGATGTCATAACTCTTCCAGTTTTTGAATGACATCTTTATTTTCCTTGAACATCAATCACCAGCATTTCAGAGAGAAAAACCTTCTGACCAAGCTGTCAGTCATATGTTTAACATTTCAGACCTGGGGCCTGAGAGGTACTGATCCCAGTGACAGAAGGTCACCCAATACTTCGCATCTCACTTGGCAGATAGTTTTCAGAGCCTCATGGGGAAACCTGAAGAAGCCTATTTTACTAGGCTACTAAGAGATTATTTTACAAGAAATGTGATGCTCAGCAGATTCAGTAATACTAAGACAGTAATTTGTGACTCCACATGCTGAACACAGCCCATGACACTGGTGGCAGGTGGAGAAGCTCAGCAGCAAAACTCACCATAAGAAAAGATTCTTTGCCTCAACTACCAACCAATTAGAGTATCTCCATTAAGGAGATACTCTACCACAACTGTGTAGTGAGGCATGTCCTGAAAGAGGTGGACAGGATCTTGGCACAGGTCTTTTCTCTCCAGGTCAGGTTGGAAGGTAAGTAAAATCAGAAAAACGTAGTCATTTTGTTGTGTACATAAGGGACTAAATTTCTTTCCACATCAGCTGAGCATCCTTTGCTTGAGTAACAAGTTTAAAATATATCACGTTAAAAATGGACTGAAAACCATATGGAAATTTGAAAGGAACTACTTTTTTATGGTCAAATCACGGTCTTTGTGAAGTTATGGCTGACTAAGTTAATTAGGTAACTGTAAATAATTTGTCTTTCACAGAGTATGTGTTTTTATTTAAAGTAGGTAGAACAGCTTATGGTTATTTCTATAAATAAAGCAAAAGGAAATATTTTGCAGAAGCAAAGACTGTTTTTGCCATTTAGTGCAAGTGTTTCAGATTGTTTCTTTTAGCAATATATTGTTGCTGAAATGAGATAATTTGGCACTGACAAAGAGTGCTTTTGACTCAAGATGTAGGTTGAGGAATTTTGAAAGTAAACTCTTCTGCCTCTAATATAAGTAGGAAAATTCAAACGTGATTTGAACCTGAATTTGTAATAGTTAAAATGACCAATAATTCTTATAGAAATTAATTTAAAACTTTATTTGCTGATAACAAACTGCATAATTTCATGTAGTGTATGAAGTACAAATGAAAAAGATTTTGTGGTGTTGCTGTTTTTCTTTTTTGATAATATTTTCCTTTTTTTTTTTTTTGATAATATTTTCATGTGATCCACATGAATCCATTAGACTTTTTTTTTTTTTTTTTTTTTTTTTTTCCAGAACCTCTGCTAAAGTAACAAGTCCTGATACAGCTGTGCACATTCTAGCATCTGCTGTACATTCTAGCATCTGCATAAGGAAAGAGAGAAAAATAAATAGCCTTTGGTGAGTTAGAGGGTGCAGTCTCCTCTGCTGGAGGATACATGCAGAAGTGAAGTGATCCAGGTTTCTATCTTCTCCATGAGATATACCATTTCCAGGATGATAAAGCAAGTAGCAGTCACAACAGCAACTTAAAATGGGTATACCCATTGTCTCTTTTTCAATTTCTGTTTAACTAGGTCTTTCTACCAGACTGCTTAGGGAGATGTCTATTCAAGACCCATGCCAGTTTGCTACCACTCAAGGTAATAAAATTAAAATACAGTCCTTGGTAATAACGTTGTCACAAAGCCAGGAATAAATGATGACATCTTTTAGGCACAAAAGGTGAACAAATAATAATAATAAATAAATAAATAAAACCAGAGCAAATATTTTCTGTATATATATATATTCAAATATTTCTCTGAATAAGAAAACATTTTGCAGGGGATGAACTATATTTTCTGAATCACTACCTCTCATAGCTCAGCTGCCTTTAAGAAACAGAGCTCCATGCCTCAGTGAAACCAGGCACAACATTTCACAGTATGGTACATTCTTAGGAATATTTTAACAGAAAATTCTGTTACTTTGCACACGTGAATTTGTTTAATCTCTGAGGACTAAAAATGATAACCTATTGATCGTTTCACATTGTTTAGTCATTGTTAAGTCAAAGAGCTCTATTCTGGTCTGCAAAACTATTTTATTGCTAAGGGCCAGATTTCTGGAGTAACAAGATGTCTATGCAACAAACATTTACCATAACAACACAAAAATAACTGATTTATTATTCCCATGTAAATATTTGTACAACATTCAAATATACTACGTGTTTGTGTATTTCCAAAAATCTAGTCCTGAAACCATCCATATTTTAAAAGGATACTTCTCCCAGATATTCTAATGTAATTTCCAGGCAATGGAAATTCTAACTGTATTGGGCAGCTTTCCCAGCCCTGGAGAATAAAACTTGTTTCTTAGTGAACCTTTTTAATTCCTTAACGTTGATTCATTTATCTCTGGAAGTCCACTGTTCTCTGCTGGTCCAAGCTCCCAGCCCTCTTGTTGTCCACCTCAACTGTGGAAGGTGAAAAGGTTCCAAAGGGCAGATATGTATTTTATATAGCTGTCTTTCCCTGACTTCAGAGACTTCTGCATCCTTAAAGACATTAACATATGGCCTGTACTGCTTTGTCTTAAGACATTTATGTGAAGAAACCTCAAAAAGAGAAGGGACGGAGAATGGAAAGGTGCAAAGGAGTGAAGAGTTTGGACTACATATCCATCACTGAACACACATGGTTCTAATGTTATTTTCAGCTCTGTTATCCTCAAATCAAAGCTTTTCTAGAATCTTTGATTTTACCAGAATAACATCACATTATGGAATTAATGGACATCAGCATGACAACATGAGTATATTTATTTATCTTATTTTTTCTCACGTCTTATTTGATGTTGAGTTCAACAAAATATTTGAGGTAGCACAGTAAAGTCTGCTTTGCAGTAAAAACTGGAAAATATCACAATAAACATGATCTGCTGCTATAGGTATTGTTTGATCTCAAGTAATGCCTAATAGCTACTAACAGTTCTAGCATCCTCCTTGTATTCTTTGCTGCACAAACATCCTGAAAGGATTTATATTCTATGTAAAGATCGCAGATGACTATATAGGAATAGAAGATAAAATCTGGAAGAAATAAAGGAAGAAAAACAAACACAAGGTCAAAAATGTTATTAAATATAGTTTCTGACAGTAACATAAGGTTGTTCTTTTTATAATTGTTCCATTTTGATATATGTGCAATAAAAAGTTGTTCTGAGTTGGTAATAGGATTTATTATTATTGTTATTAGTGCAGCATTCATGGTCATACAGTGGTGGGGAGCATCTGGCAAGAGAAAGATCACTACAACCCACTGCAGAATCAAAAGAAATGAAGGGAACTACGCTTAATTAAGAGTTTTGTTAGGGAAGGAAAGTTGTTATATTACTAGTTTAATTAATGCAAGAATTCACAGAAACCTTATCTCATCAGAACAGCAGAAATAATAGCTTTAAGAGATGAAATTCTTCATCTATTTTATTTACTTTTAATTAGATTTTGTCGCTGTTGTTTTCCTTCTTGTCCTAGCTGCATGGGAGATTTACCAATATGCTAGAAATCTTTAAGCAACAGGTGAGTGTCTAAATTGATGCTTACTGTCCAAAATTCTGGGAATAACTCCGTCTTTTTCCATCTTCATGCCCTAGAACAGAGATTTCCACTTCTATTCTGCCCTTGTGAGGCCCCACTTGGAGTACTGCACCCAGGTCTGGAGTGCCCAGCACAAAAAGTATGTTGATCTGTTAGAGTGGGTTCAGAGGAGGGCCACAAAGATGATCAAGGGGCTGGAGCACCTCTCCTACAAAGAAAGGCTTACAGAGTTGGGGCTGTTCAGCCTACAGAAGAGAAGGCTCTGGGATGACCTCATTGCAACCTTACAGTACTTGAAGGGGACTTAAAAAAGATGGAGAGCAACCCTTTGCTCAACCAGATAATGACAGGATGAAGTGGAATGGTTTAAACTGAAAGAGGGGAAATTTAGATTAGAGGTTAGGAGGAAATTCTTCTCTGTAAGGGTGGTGAAGCACAGAAACAGGTTGCCCAAAGAAGCTGTGGTTGTCCCTTTCTTGGAGGTGTTCAAGGCTGCGTTGGATGGCACCCTAGGCAACTTGATCTAGTGGGTGGCATCCATACCTATGACAGAGAAGTTGGAACTGGATGGTTCCTTCCAAACCAAGCTGTTCTGTGATTCTGTGATTCTATAATAATATGTACCTAGCAATCCTAGCATATTTTTCTAGATTTTGCGTTTAAGATTCATTTCTTTTTTTTCCTGGGTCATTGTCTTGATGTGGGAAACCATCATTGTTCTTCTGCTATAAACTTACTAAGACTGAAGAATGTGAGAAGTTTTTAAAATAGCTTCAAGTGACTATTTATATTCATGCTTTAGGATGTTTTTCAAGATTACTTTAAGATGACAGACTGAACTCTCCTTGAGTTGGCATAACCCAGTGCTTGCCTCTCTAAAGCCTTTTCCTAACCACAGAAATCCCATTCTCCATTAATGACATTGTGTTTCCACATCTGTGTTTAAAGCAACATACTTGTTTTATAACCAAAAGGTAGTGTAATAGTCCTAACCAATACAAATGTAAAACATTATGGTAGAGATAAGAGAAAGTTTATCGTTTGCCTTTACTCATCCTCAGTATCACTCAGAATCATATTTGCTTTCACAATGAGGTGTCCAGAAATAACAGACTGACCTAGACTCTATCCTGTGGTGTTTGGGGCTGGGTTATTTTTCAGTGTGCTCTTTCTGCCCCACGTACCATGCAAACAGCTGTTCCACTGAAGTCTGAGTGATGGCCAGATAGCTTGAAAACAACTAGGGAATAGAGGTGAAGGGACAAAATTCAGGAATATGGATAGAAGCAAACAGAGAACAGAAAGAAAAAGGCTTCACTAAAATAGATATGGATGAAATAAGTAATGCTCAGGAAGAGACAAGGTATAAAAAAACAGCAAAGATAAAAAAGTCAGAGAAAAAAAGGAAAATCTAGCCAGAAATCTAGCCAATAAATAAACTAAAATTAAATAAATAAATAAATAAATAAAAATAAAAAAGCAGAAAACCAAAAGACTACACAAAAATAAGAATAAACCTCTTACCTTCATATGAAAGTATCAGAAGTATAATTTAAATAGCTATTTATTATTGGACTTTATTGAGATTCTTTGGTTCTGATGTACCAGTTTTGTCAATATAGAACTAAATAGAATAGAACAGAACAGAACAGAATAGAATGTGTTATAACTGTAATTTTAATAATCTTAATCCATGTAATTCCAGTTTAATCCAATACAGGATTCAGATATATAACTCACTTAACTAATTCAAGAGTTGTGCCTTTAAGTGTTTTGCAGGAAAATGTGCAGACTGAAGTTTTTAATCAAAATTCATCACTACAGAAAGGACTAATTAAACTACTCAACATATTATAAAATATTAGGCTTTGTCTAATTATACTTAGTTTCATATTAATCTTGAAACATTTAGTTATAGTATGATAAAACACAGGGCTATAGGGCTGGATCTTAGGTTTCATAGAACAATAGAGTTCTGATTGGAAAGAAATACATTTCCTCTTCTAAAACGTAATCTTTTCTGATCCAAAATATAAAATAATATTGAAATAGCTTCCACAAAATGAAGAAAACTCTGGAAAGTATAGGTCTATGCCAGGAATTCACAGTGTCTGGATCTCACCTCTCATGTAACAAGAGAATGCTTACCTTAGGGAAGCTATTTTTTCCTTATAATATTGGGCTGTAATTGTAAGAGCCAAAAATGTAAAATAAGTGTGACAGTTCCCAGTAACTGAAGGAATTATAGAAAATGACATGGCCAGGATCAGACAGACATGGAGGCTATAGTGCTTTTCCTTTTTTTTTTTTTTTTTTTTTTTTTTTCATAACTAGCAACTTCACTAAAATAGTACCATTATTAAGTGATCTGAAGTAAACATGTTTTCAAATGAATTTTGCTAATCTAGAATGAACTTCTTGATAACGTGTGTTAAACTCGGTGATTTAGATATACAGGAAAGACACCAGGTGACTTGTCTTAAATACACTAGTGATAGAAAACTAGATGTCTCTTGTTCTCTTTTAGCAAAGGATTAATTCTGGTACTGTTAAACAGCCTTGTACAGATTTCACCATCTCACAGTATATTTTGAACAGTTTGTTGGGGTCTTTATTACAAGGCCATTAGAAAGAGATATTCAACAGATAGTTTGGCAATATATAATATCCTTTAAGAAATAGAAAAAAACAAAAAACAAAAAACAAAAAACAAACAAACAAAAAACACATTAGAGTTAAATAGGTACGATTTTATTGGAAGACTTCTGAATGACATTGAATATTACTTTGTTCTCATGTATAGAAATTTTAATATATTAATCAAAATCTTAATTACATGCTCTGTACTTAGGTTCACCATAAAAAAAAAAAAAAAAACTTTTTTTTTTTTTTTTTTTTTTTTTTTTTTTTAACCTGACTTGTTCCATTGCCCCAGGATATTTTAACCTTCATCACATATCTTATGAAGGGCACAGGTGTGTACAGTAATTAAAATGTGGTACTAAAAGATCTTCAGTGACTGAACCACGACAGAACACTACTGTATATATATGAACACCTAGTTCAAGGACAGGTTTGTAAAACATCATTTCTTTAAAAGAGCAACTGGAACATACAATCATGGTGATATTATCAGCTTGGTATTTTTCCCTGGAAAGCTATGATGCTATGGTTCACCTCCATAGAAGTTAATGCTTTAAGATAGCCAGAGTCCTTAGGAGGACTTGAGTTTGGGGAAGGGAGGAATTCAACAGTAAATTCAGGTTTAAAGAAATCATATGACCTACAAATGATGTTACTAATAAATAAAAATGACGTCTGTTTTTCAAAACATGTAAATTTCCAGTAGTCCTGCCAAGCTGGTATTTAAGTCACATATGCTCCTTCTTTGGCAAGACAATTTTAAAACAAACTATGGAAGTCTTCTGGTAAGAAATTACCTTATACCAATAAAATATAATTCTTATTAATTACATTTCAGTTTATGAGAAAATTTCGAAGACCTGTAAAATATAAACTCCATGACAGCTAATCTTACACAAACCCCAGTAATAAAAAAATTGTTCATTTTCAATTTAGATAGTTTAGTCATTACTTTTCTTGTCTTACTGTGCTTTCCTAAAATTTCAGGATCACAGCTAGACAACATAGACACAATTCATAAGCTGTGATTGTCAGATTTGTCAGTCAGTGCATCTATTCTAATTTCCCTTGTCATTCAGCAAATCCTGATACTCTCTTGCAGAAAAGCAGCAATTTTTATGCTACTTCAAACTAAATTCTGTCTTATGGAATAGCATAAAGGACTTCTGTTAAAGCTCCTATTGACTTTTTATTGAATATGCATGGAAAGTGACCATAAGGGCAACACATTTAGATTATTAAACAAAAACAAAAAAAAAGAAAAAAAAAACTCACTCGTGCAAAGTATTTCTGAAATAAAAATATATTTAATGATAAAAATGGAATGAAAAGACGAAATCAAAACTTTTTTTTTTTTTTAAAAAAAATGTTAATTTAATTGGTGCATATTATTTAACTTCTGTTAGATCTTCTCCAAAATATACTTTTGATATTTATTTTCTATTTGTTTGAAAAAATATGAGTGGAATATTACAATAACATTTTATGTTTTGTTTGAATCATAATTTATTATCAATCAACAATTACAATTAAAAATATGCTTGAATTTCAAAGCTTTGTGCAATTAAAAATGTTCTGGTAAAAATGTTCTTAGTTTTTTGGTTATGTGTTGTGGCTCAGTTTAAAGAGGGGAAATACATAAATACAAGAGCTTATGCGTTGTCTTCTTTTTTTTTATGTTAAATAATATCTTAAAATTATATTTTGTCACTAGTAAGGTTTTCTTTTTTCCTTTTTTTTTTTTTTGTTTTTTTGTTTCCAGAATTGCTTAATATCAAACAATTGCATACTACTAGATTTCCCAGCAACAAAATCTACTCTGCTACGAACATGCCTTTTAGCAATAGAGTTCAAAATATAGAGTCAAATGTCACAAATTGGTGTCAAAACTTTACATCTTATCATCTGCTTGTTAATAAGTCCATCCAGACAGCAGATGATAGTCTAATAATTCATTTTTGTTCTGCTTCATAGTTCATTTCATCTTCACAGTAGACATCACAGATATCTTTTTTGTATTTTCTTGAAACGTGGAAAAGACAGGATAAAGGATAAAGCAACTATCATGCCTAAGGAAAATACAAAGACTGAAATATTGTTCTAGAACATAAATTTAAGCTCTCTGAAAGTGTTTCTGTAAACTCTCTTTCCAAACCTGGTATCAGGACAAGAGGAAGAGAAAAATAAAATAATATTATTTGTAACCTTTTTAGTTTCCTTCTGGTGGGAGCTGAAAGTACAGAAGTAATTTACCTGTCTTACTTTTACATAATTAAATGATGAAGAAGCAGCATTCCTGACCAGGTCTTTTCTTGAAAAGCTTTTATGATTTCATGGCATTATGTGGAGTTTAGTAAAATATTCCTGCAAGTTGTGCTCTCTGAAGCTGGTGTTTAACTGGACTTTAGTTTTAAATTATCTAGAGGCCTTTAGGCACAAAGCCTAACTATTTTAATGATTTTTTTTTTTTTCTTTTTGAAGATCAAGATCAAGTAAAACTTTTTGTTCAGACAAAATCCCACTAGTGACCAAAACTAATTTTAAAAAGTGCATTCTAAATCCATTTATTACACTTACAGCTTCTTTTGTCAAGTGTCTTTAGCAAATAGTATTTCTAAGCAAAAAGTCATACAAAATGAACTCATCCAAAGGAGACACTTCTACTAATGAGAACGCAAGGCACCATTTAAGTTTAGGAAACCATCACATGGTTTAAAACTATCATTTTAAGCATGAATAGAAAAGTGTTTTACCAATCTATTTCACTATATCACTATATCACTATTCAACTTTTTTCCTGTCCTCATGATAATATTTACATTAAAATTTAAGCTTCATATTATCTTACTTTTGCACAGGGTAGAAGTCTTTTATGTTGATCTTGTCAGTTTTCTGGAATTTCACTGGATGGCTTTGCTAACCTTCCCTTCTGCCTTCCTGTCAAACTTTTAAAAGGAATTAAATTGCTAGCATAGTAAAATACAGAATACCTGAAAGGTTAATGCGGTACAGCAAGTGCATAATACAATGAACTTGAAAAGTTTAATGTCCTATTCAGAGAACAAGAATTGTAACAAGGACAAAGAATGACAAAAAATTAATCAGTTCTCATGATGATGCTCATAATAAGAGCAGAAATGCTTGCTGAAAACATAATACTTTCAAAGGGCTCATTTAAAATTGCAATCCTAAGCTCCTCCTTGTATTGTGGAAGAGTAGATGATGGTCATTATCAAATGAAAAACAGCAGGTGGGGGAAAAAAAAAAAAAAAAAAAGGAAAAACTCAGTGCTTTAAAAAGTATTCATTATAAGTTATGAATCATTCTAAGATCTTGGCTGTTGTGCTGGAACTTTATAAGAAACTTACCTTTTGGTAGGTTTTATTACAGCTTAGCATTGATGGATCCTATGCATCTTACTCTGAAAAAGAAAACAGATAATATCCATTTTAAAACAGAAAAATAGAATAAAAGTTAGAATTTTCTGTCTTTGTTTCTAAATTTGAGTAGATGATGCTGTAAGCCCTATATATGAAAATTGGTAAAAAATATGATATTTTATTGGGTGCTTGCTTTTTCTCTCTAATTTTCTCTAAAATGAGCAGAACCTGTTTGAAATTTTGGATGCATTTTAAACAACACCAGAGGTCCAAATGCAGGAGAAAAAAAAAAAAAAAAAATAAAATAAAAGTTATCCCATTAATTGTAGAGAAATATCACTTTACACACAAAGCTGACTTCACAAATAAAAAAAAATATATTAGAATTTTAGAATTACTTCCAAAAGATCTTGTACTCCTGGTTGAAGAGTTTAGTCCCTCAGTAGTTGCTTTTTCTGAACCTGAAGGCTGAAGACACTACCAAATCTTAATGATACAATCAATTTTTCTTTAGTCCTTGTTCCTAAATTTTTAAGTCTAAAACTGGTAACTAATAATATTTTTTTTTTTTTTAAAAAGGCTTTATCTTTTCCAACTAATTCACTGAATTGAACCGTCTTTGAAAGGTAGCAACTTATCTGTACCTATGTTCGGTGGAAAACCACAGTGCATAAGAAAAATCAGTCACTGATTTGGTTCAGCCATTAAAAATCTTCCATCACAACTGCTTATGGTACTCCACTCTCAGTGGAAAAAAAAACAAAACTGATAGTCCATTCAAGGATGTATATTCAGCATGCCGTTATAGCTTGTGGTTTCCTGAACATCCTTTTCATCAATAATGAAAAATGAAATAACAAGAATTTATCTAGCTTTTACAGGTTTTTTTGTTTTGTTTTTGTTTTTTAAATCAATTTTGTCCACCTCTTGCCTATACTGAAGAAAGGACCAAAATAAATTTAGGGTTTCTAGACCTCCGACTCAGATTTCTAGCAACCTGATACTCAGAAGGTTAAGGAATATACTTTAGTAAGGAATGAAGAAGAATGATGGCTTTTTCACATCTCCGGCCTTGAGTGGGAAAAGGATAGAATTATACAAGTGGAAATAAGAAATCAGAACAAGTGTAATTTCCCTGTCTTGCCTCTCAATTTCTATTGCAAAACAGTTTTAGCTGCCTTGAGGCAAGTGAGAAGATCCAAGCAATTAACTGTCCCTGCAAGACAAGGGAAGGCAGAACATCTTGTTTTTCAGTAAAGCTGAAAAAGTAGGTTACTCTAAATTTACAGTTTTATGCAAAAATAGCTTAAAGCTGTAAACAAGGTTGAGTATTGCACTTGTTGTAAATGCTTACTAGTATTTAGCAAAGCCAAATCTGATCTCTGGATTTAAGGGTATTAGGTTCTGCTGGAGATACCAAAAGAAGTTGTTCTCTAGTCAAAATAGCATGTACAGAAACCTTGCTGTGCCTTTATAAATGAGATTAATAAAAACTTATCCTGCTTTCCAAGGTTATGTAACTTTATAATATTGCATATATCTCTTTATACAGTGTTGGCCATAAAGTCTATCTAGAGAGTTCCTAGAGTCATTTCGACTCTTTGTAGTGAAGTCAACTTAAAAATTTCTTGCAGCTTGTCATTTTACACAGAAAAGGACACGACACATGCTGGGGACACCAGTGGTGCTTAATGACTTATGAAATGGGAGATCTACAGTATTGGTTGTCCACATGGTATAAACTTCTCCTGTAGTGTTGGTGTGATACACCAATAAATGAGGATCACTTGTTAAGATTCTGTAAATCTGTAATATCTTGAACAAGAACATGTCTTCAAATTACAATATATAATCCAAAACTTCAAGAATTTGAGAATGGAAAAAAGCTCTTTGTCACTATATTTGATGAATAAATTGAAGTATAACTACTGGAGGAGTTAAATTTATATAATCTTCCCTGCAGTACTGCTGCAATGCTTCCCGCATACACTTTGACGGGTTTGGTGAAGGAATTGTATCAAATGAGTATAAAGTCATCATCAGATGGATGTACTGTTTGCTGAGTAAAAAGCTGCCTGGATGTTTATCTGCCTGAGGATAGGAAGGCTGTGCAGAGGGATCTGGATAGTCTAGATCTGTGGGACACATCCAATTGTAACCTTCAACAAGGTTAAATGCCAAATGCTACATTTGGGACATAACAACCTAATGGAGCGATAAAGGCACAGGGAAGAGTGGCTGGAAAGTTCAACTAAAATGTCTATCTTTTGTCTTCTTTTTATGAACTATGATTTTCAGATTAAAATTTTATATTGAAAATGAATATATTTATATATATCGAGTTACAGTACCACTATCTTTAATACAAAAGATTTCATTGTGACACTATTGGACTATTGGATTATTGGAGCCAGTTTTTTACAGTGTGTAGATTAACAACATAGTCTTAGAAAAAGTACTTTTTGTTCTGAAGTAAAGAGAAATAGCAGCAAAAAGTAGTGTCTTATTTAAAAGAAAGTTTTTAAGAAAATGAAGGATCCAAAGACATTTGTGACGCAAATTCCATAAATTCTGAGGGATAAAGAAAACGGGTTAGACAAAAGGGTAAAGATAACAGTAGTCTTTTCTTATTAAAAATCTTTAGGAAACTTGAATCATAGCCAAGATTTGGAAAAAAAAAAAAAAAAAAAAAAAATTGGGGGGCACTGGAGGTAATTTGGTCCAACACTCTGGTCATCAAGGACTAACTAAAAAGTGGGTCCAGGCAGTGTGGAGCCTTGACCTGCCTGTCTGTCAATATATAGAAAAAGGGAGATAGCACTTTGGGCACTTGCTTCGTGGCTTGACTCCCCTCATGGTGCAGCCACTCTCTTACAGAGACAGGCTCTTGTAGATGCAGAACCTGGGGATAAGAGGCAACAGTCACAAATTGCACTGAGAGAAGTTTGAGTGGGCCCATGCAAACCTCATGAAGTTCAACAAGGCCAAGTGTAAGGTCCTGCACCTGTAATGGGGCAATCTCAAACACAAATACAGGCTAGCTGAAGCATACATTGAAAGCAATCCTGAGAAGAACTTGGGAGGGTTGGCTGATGAAAAACTCAACATGAACTGGGAAAGTGTGCTTGCAGTCCAGAAAGCCAACCGTGTCCTGGGCCGCATCAAAAGAAATGTGGCGAAAAGGTCGAAGGAGGTGATTTCCCCCCTCTACTCTGCTGTCATGAGACACCACCTGGAGTACTGAGCTCAGCTCTGGGACCCCCAACATAAGAAAGACATAGACATGTTGGAGTGAGTCCAGAGGAGGGGTACGAGGATGATCACAGGGCTGGAGCACCTCTCCTGTGAAGACAGGCTGAGCCAGTTGGGGTTGTTCACACTGGAGAAGAGAAAAATCTGGCTCCCCAGAATCCTCCTTATAATGGCCTTCCAGCACCAAAAGGGGGCCTACAGGATAGCTGTTATTGAAAGGTTCCCAGGCACTGCAAAGTGAGATGATAAAGAGTAGAGCAAACAGCAGAAGGTAAAACCATTAACAAGCACTGGACTCTGACATACAGTAAGGCAAGCAAGCCCTGTGGCACTCACAGGAGCCTTCCAGTTAGCAACAGCTATAACATCTATAAATTTGGTCTAGCGAACTCCACACTGCAATCAAACCTGTCACCATCTCGAACCCTTTAGGCGTCGTATTTAGTGCCAAAAAGGACTGTTGTGGTTTAGCCCCAGCAGGCAGCTCAACACCGCACAGCAGCTCACTCACTCTTCCCATGTGGGAAGGGCAAGAAAATTGGAAAGGTAGAAGTGTAAGAACTCATGGGTTGAAATAAAGACAGTTCACTAGGGAAAGCAAAAGCCTCGTGCAAGCAAAGCAAAACAAGGAATTCATTCACTATGTCCTATTGACAGACAGGTGCTAAACCACTTCCAGGAATGCAGGGCTCATCACATGTAATGGTTTCTAAAAAACATTTGTTTTACACTATAATGAAATGCCATTAAACCTACATGCCTCTATGAAACCTGTGAAGGTTTGTTGTTGTTGTTTGTTTGTTTGTTTGTTGTATGCTAGTTTTTTTTGTTTTGTTTTGTTTTTTTCTGGCTGTACTTATATTGTCAATCCAGAGAGCCTACAATTTAAGAAAGAATTCTGGCAAATTTCATATTGGAGATGATGATCTTAGAACCAAGTAGAACTGTGAGCTGTTACTGTATTTAATTGTCTCATTTATTTTACTTGAGGCTTTACACAAAGATTAAAGGGAGAACTTGCACTACCTTGTTGCTGCATTCTGCAGCTTTTACTGAGAAACTATTCCCTACCTTACCACAATTGATATACTTGCCTTTCTTTTGTTTACTTTTCCCAAACCACTTTTCCTGTTTAAACCCAATCTTGCCTGTGTCTATTGCTGCTGATTTCATTTCCCACTTGCCTCTTTCCTTTTCTACTGCCCTCATTCTGCCTGTTGAAATGATCAGCATTTTAATAGTCTGTATTGATACTACAATGTTATTTTTGGGTTTCCAAGCTGTTATACCACTGAGATTAATGGGGTAAAGGTGAGCTTGTTGTTTAACTGTTAGACAATGTTTGTATTTGTAAGCACTGCATGAAAGAAGATGTTAGAAATTAAGTTATTTGGGACTATATGAAAAAATTCTTTTGTTAACATAAATATACCATTGGAATATATTTTTGACACTTGCCAATTCTTCCAGCTGATAGCTGACAGAATCATTAACAAACAACATCTGTAGAAAAATGAAATTATCAATAATTGACTAATTCTTTCTTAAAGTCACTATTTTCTCTATTTGATGGAACCACCAAAAACATTGCAGCCTGACAAACTAGTACAGATATTTCAGACTCCCTTTAGACTCCCTTATATTTCACTGTTTTTCTCCAGAAATTAATTTAGAACTAAAGTTTTCAGGTGAATAATCCAAGTGACTAACTCTGAGAAGATTGTCTTCATTATTTTGCTGTGGAGCCAGATGATTTTCTATTCCCATTTCCTAGGGTCTGCTTGAATCCTTGCCCTAAAATTAAATGTTACTTCAACAATCTACTTTCTGAAATACTCTTTCTAACACTTCCATACATGCACTCAGTTTATACTCATATCTAGAAGTACTGTGAATTTGTATTTAGTATGTACATAGGATTAAATGTAATTTATACAAAATTTTGCCAAATTATGTGCTGTGTTATTCATGACCATCAATGTTAAGTGCTCTTTTCTGGTAACATGGACACTGGTGTGAAAAGCATCACATTTTCTCAAAGTAACAAGTAAACTTTCATCTAAATTCTAGGGCCATTCTTGGGGGAAAATAACAGATATGTTTTTCATTGAAATAAAACTTTTTTGTTGGATATATACTTCAGCTCATTTTCATTTAATGTTCTCAAAAAGAACTGACTCGTTTTTAGCCACATTTCTCTTATTGACACTAAAGGGAGTTGTGAAACTACTAAAGTTTACAACCCATTAAATACCCAAATGAAAATGCAAAACACTTCTGTTTCCTACTGCTGTACCTCAATTCAATAAAATTTGCTGAATTTTGCTGCACTGATGGCAGTAAGAGTTTTGCCACTGGTGTCAAAGAGGTCTAAATTTTACTCAGTATATCAATTACCTTTGCAGAAACAGTTACTCTGTTTTTGGCAAGCTCTTTAGTTCTTTAGAAAGAAATTAACTGGACATGTAGACTTTTGAGCCAGGAAGACCATGCACAAACCCTGTTGCATGGTAAGCAAACTCAGCCTTACTTTGGTCAGAACACTTTCAGCATCAGTTTGTTCTTACCTTACTGAAGATGTAATGAGACCACAGGGCAAAATGGGTGAAAACAAAAGTGGCCATGCTGGACAGAAATAGTGTTTCCATGGTGCTATGTTACTTAGGATACTAAGATGGAGTTGCTATACATTCCCAATAGGAGGGGTATTCTTGCTTTAATTGTCCTTTCTCTGGTTGCACTCCACAAATTGATGCAAAGTATTGTTAAAGATGAGGTAAAATCTTGACTTTGTCCTAAATGCTCACCAATGCTTGCTGATCAAAAGAAGATAGAATATTCTCATCTAAGTTTTTGAATTACTTATTTATTTAATATCTTCCTTACTCTTTTCTTTGTCCCATTGAAAGGTATTTGCTTTCAGATAGGTAGTAAGGACAATATGTTCTCATACATACCTGTGATTTTCTCTGTTTAACAGTATCAGCAATAATATCCAACCAAGCTGAAAGAATGGAGTGATTATTTTTCCACTTTGACATTACATCCCACCAAATAGAGAGAAGTTGAATAGAAGAAAGTTACTGTTATACTTTATTCACCAGAAGGTCATAAGTCATTTTTGTTGGTATAGTCATATTATAATTGAAGACTAGAAAACAATTTCTTTTCAAATAATTATGAACTCAGCTTAAATCATTTCAGGTTCAAGAATAAGATGCATTTTAGAACAATGAAGCATGCATTTGTTAAGTAAAGATGACTGTCATATAATATACATCTTAAAATGCACTTATTATCATAGTTTTCAACACAAAAATATGTCTTATCACCTTTTCTCCTTTTAAAAGACAGGACTTGCTTCATACATTGATATATAAAAAACAGAGACAATTAATGTTTAAATTTCAGTAAATATTACATGACAGATGTAATAAGTAAAAAAGACTTCTCTCTTTTCCTCAGTAGTGATAACAATAACTCCCAGATCATCCTCTCAGTTTTTCTATGTATACACATAACTAGTGAAATTCAAAGGTTAAAGATTAGATGATTTTTACACTGTGGCATCTTGATTATCCTAGAAGACATTAAATTCTGATTGATCTTGCAGTGGGTGGAAGTAGAAAGGAAAAGCTGCAAGTGACATAATAGTTAAGTAACTTTCCAAATTTATAAATCAGCTTTACAGATAGTTTATTCTCCTAGCCAATTTAAGCAGTGATTTTTTGATGACTTACTGGTATTTTTTGTCTCTTTCTCTCTAATACTTGAAAACATTTATCCTTAGATTGCATTAGTTCCTTTATTATTATTATTTTCTGTGCTTTTATTCTCCTGGAACAAAGATAAATTTTAGGTGAAACAAGGAGAAGAGAATCCTGGAAATGGTTAGAAATATAACCCAGAGGATTAATTTTACTCATGAACTAGAAATAAGTATCAAAATATTTTCTGCTGTAATACCCATGATACTTGGTGTTCACAGTGAGGAATCTTCTTTTTAATCTGAAGTAACATTTAGAAAGATCTTTTCCTAAAGGAAATCTGAGAATTCATTTTGTTGTGTGCTAAGTCACAGTACTGGGTGAACACTGCCTTTTGCTGCAGTGCAAGAAAAAATCTAACCCGAAACCTTTTCTATTGCAGGCAGACTTATTGATTTTGCTTTTAAATAGGCCTGGTGATCCATGGAAAATATACATATTTTATCTTTCACATTCTCCATCTGTACTATGGTGAAATGTCAACTGCCGAAAACTTCACAATACACCACATTTTCAAAATAATAACAATAACAATTTTTTCCAAAAAAAAATCTGAATTACAGAGTTTGCTCAAAGGTAGAGAATTAAAGAACCTATAAGCCACTGGCCACTGCAGAGTGTGGACAGATCAGAGATTAGTACTGAGCTGTGGCAGCTCCATGATTTGTAATGCCTTCTGCCAGTTTAAGGCCATGAGCATGGAGAGACCAGATACAGGTCAGGTGCTCTGTCCCACACTAAAATGTGAGTAAAGAGTTGGGATGTCTAACATTATCACATTACTGAAACCACACATGAGATTTGTAGAGAGGTAGATGAACGAGGGCAATTGATTCTGATTTTGGTTAAGAATGGCCCTGGGACTGTCCCTGTGAGGAAACCAAACCAAACCAAACCAAAAACCAAACCAAACCAAACCAAAGGAAACAAACAAAAGCTGAAGATAAAATATATGTGTTCTTTAGCATTGTAAACTCCCCTTGCTTCTATGTCTATATGTCTGTTGTCTGATGTAGAAATAAGACATGTTAGGTTGCTGTTACTGAGTGAAAAATTAAACCAAGACAGGTTTTAAAACATTATTCTCCTCTTTACAAAATATACACTACAAGATCCCACAGAGAAGTAAAGAATAAATCTTCAATTGTATGCAAACTTTTGTACAAATGTAGGTATTTTCTGTCTGTGTAGCACCTGTAATCATTATGCAGTTACCAGCCAAGGCAATCTCAGGAATTTTTCAGTGGAACTGAACTGAAGATGGTATTAATTGTTGCCTGTTGTTAGCTTCTTATTATTTAGGGCAGAAAGCAACTATGCATTGTAATATAATTAAAATATTTCAAATCCATTGCTTTTCTATAACAGGCAGACAATAGATTTAATGTGGTTTCCATTCATCTCAAGTGAATTCTGTGTAGTTAGCTAAAATTAAGTATTTATATCACAATACCTGAATAACTGTATTTTTAAAACCTACTCTGCATATATGTAGTATATTTGAACTATTTAGTAATGTAAAGTTATCAATTTTATATGTTCTTTCAGTCTTTCTAAAAGTTAAATATGCATACATAGACCTACGTATACTTTCCCATACTTATAAAAACTGTACAGTCATATGGCATAGAACATGTGCAATTGTGGGTACACAGGTAATATATAAACACACACAAATCCAATGCACACTAAGTAATTATATATTTCTATAATGCATATTTACTATTTTGTATTTGTATAAACATATATGACAACTCCACTTCTATCTGTACATATTTAGAAATATTTTATCAATCTGTAAATCCACAGCTATATAACCGTTGTCTAATATTAAAGAAACCTTTGTAACAACAAGAAAACAGTCTAATTGCATTTCCTAAGCCCTTTGGACTACTTCACTTGGACTTTGCCACACAGTAATTAAGTTGCAGTCTGGGATTACCATTTAGGTTTTGGTGCTAAGAATGGGTAAGGATATGACTGAGCTTGTCACTTACTACACTATCCTGAATTTCTTAAAACAGACAAGTTATTCAGTAGTTTAGGTTGTATCCTCTTATCACAATTTATGGGAGCACATACATACTGTTTTAAAAGATGAAATAAAAATGGTAACATTTGTAACATTTTATATCCTTCTTGTCTCTTTTGCTCTTTTTATTTCTTTTTCTTTTCTTTTTTCTCCTTCTGGAAAAATATCCTGATTCATTGCCAAATATCTTATGTTTGTTTATGCTTTTATTTATTTTTATTATCCCTCAATTTGCCTTTGTGAGTGAGAGCTTGTATGGGTTCCGAAAAAGGATGAGAGAGCACAGCTGAGGAAATAAGGCCCATTTTGCAAATAATGAAAGGTATAACCACTCCTTCCTCACACAGGAGCAAATTAATCAGTTTTGACTCAATTAGAGTGACAACTCTTTCCCTTTCATGGTGCCAAGGGGTCAGTCAGTGTTTCACAGAGGAATCATAGCTGTTGAAAAAGCAACTCCATTGTCACTAATTTGGTTTGGCTATCAGGAACAACATTAAAAACTGAGCTTTCCTGAAATTGGCTGTGCTTAGCAACTAACTATTAAAATGTATGGCCTGCATTTTCCACATGCCTTTCATATTTTTCCTATTTAATATGTTCTACAGCTCGGAAAAATTTCATCTTCTCAGCCCACAGCTACAAGCTACTAGTCTGGAACCAAGATTAAATCTAAAAAATGTCAAATATAATGAAAAAGAGCAGAGGAGGAGACTGGATGGCTTAGTGGGATGGAAATGTTTTATGAAGTCTTTCACCTTTAACTCACTATTCTGAATCATCTGCAGTCAGTAGTCACTGAGACTTTTGAGCATTTGTTAGTTGTTAAGTGACCTATGCTAAATAAGTTGTTAATCTCAGCTGTGTTCCTCATGACTGGTGTCCATAACATAGAAAAACATAACATCTGACATTGATATAATTTTATATCATCATTAGTATATTAGATTAATATTATATTAGTAAAGAATGGAAAGGTTGAAGAATTATGTATATTTCCCTAAAAGGAATTTATATATCTATTTCACTAGGACATTGTTAATGATTGCAAATTACTGGTATTATTGTTCAGACATTTTCTGCCCTTAACAAATTAAGTTAAAAAGAGCTGGCAGCCATTTGCTGAATTAATAATAATATTAATAAAGAACTATATCAGATGATGATGACTTTGTTTTCCTCTGACTCCCTAAGCAGTTTTGAACAATACACAGAAATAGAGGTAGGCATTGTCCAGAATCTCTGGACAAGAGATTTAGTATAATTTACCAACAATTACAATGATTCACACCATTTATTTCAGAAAAAGACTGGGTGATCTGAAATGTTTTCTGACTTAGCTATTCTAATTTCAAACTTTACAAGATAAGAAATATTATTGTTCTAAATGGGAAAACAGATTCTTCAATAGATATGAAATGTTTTCATCCTTTAGATAGGATGAAAAAAAACCCTTTAACCAGAAGTAGTAGAAATGTCTCTTGACTCTACAGAATTTTCCACTGCATTTAGTTAAGTTAAGGAACAGGAAAGAAGACTGATGCCTGCATGACAATTTTTTAGCACTTTCAGAAACTTACCAAATATCCAAGGCATGCAAAGATTACTCCCTTTCCTTTTTGCCTCCTTTACTCCCTTCATTCTTTCTCTCTATATATACTAATGCCAGGACTTCTGTCCCTGTTCTTCCTCTCACTATCTTCCTTTCTCTTTTGGTAGTTCTCCAAAGAGTCAAAATTAATCAATTTCTAAACTTTACAAACAAATAAAAAATTACAAGGAAGTTAATACAATTCTCTGCTATATGCTCAGGTATATCTCTTTATTTACTCTGAGATTTTAAGAGGAAGTGTTTAGCAAATCTGTAGCATAAAAACAGGAAATGTTTTATCAGGCAGACATTAGTGTACTTTCATCAAAAGAATAATAGAGAGACATTAATTTTCCTCCTTATTTTAACAACAACAACAAAAAAAAAAAAATTTGCTGTGTGCATTTCTCCACTTTAAAGTATATTTGTTTCAGTAATTGAAACAGATCTCTGGATGTTGTGATAAGCCCAGAGGCCCTCTTAAGGACATTAACCTTTAAATTGCAGTTGTCATGCTTTGCTGTCATATTTAGTGTGTCAAAACAAGCTAGAAAATATTATTATTATTATTATTATTATTATTAATGGACAAGAAGAGCCTGAAGGTCAGGAAGCCAAAAGTACTGCAAGCAACTGCAAAAAGAATTTAATGCATGTATGAAGTTATATTAAACACACACCCCTAAAACACGTATATTTATATACTATTTTGGGGAACATATCATAATGTAAAAACTAATAATGTTGGTGAAAAGATGTAAAAGATAGTGTTTTACACATCAATGTGTTGATGTCTCTAATATGTGTCCAGAAGTAAGGCTTTCCCATTTTCCTGGGGAAAATGTCTTCAAGAAGTGGCTATCAATTATACCTACAGAGATCAGATTAAAAACAAACAAACAAACAAACAACAACAACAAAACAACAAAAAAATTCATGTCTAAAATAAATAATAAAAAGAAATTATTCACATATGTTAAGGAAATACTGCACATCTCTATCACACAATCTATCATTCACAACTTCTTAAAGCAAGACTGATATCTGAGTTATGCAAAATCCAGATGTGGTCCGTAAAAACAGCACTGGTGGTAGCATCAGTTTTCAAAGGCAACATCACTTCAGAAGTTAAAATCCAATCTTTCTTTTCTCCTCTTTTCCCTTTCCCTTTTCCCCCTTCTATTTTCCTCCTTTTCCTGTTTCCTTCTGTCTTTGCTTTCCCTTTTTCCCTTTTCTACACATGTTCAACTCATTAGTTGACAGGAGAATAACTCCCTGTATTTTGCATCTCTTTCATAAGATTAGCACCCCGTTGTTGGCTTGACCTGAATCTTTCAGGGACATTGTTTGTTCTTTGTGTTTGTTTGTTGTTGTTGTTTTGATTTTATCTTGTTTTGGTTTTATTTGCTTGTTTATGGTAGGAGAATTGTAATGTTTTATATCCAGCACTACCAATTTTATTATTTCTCTATTGTGTTTCAAGTTATTTTCTGGTCTATTGTTAAAAAAATAAAGGGGTTGACCTTAAGAAAAAGTAAGAAGTAGAAAAATAGAAAGCACCCATCAAAGAATTAGGTCTGATGGACCTTGTACAGTAGCAGTAGGAAATAAGTCACATATAATGAAATATAAAAAAATGGTCAGGATTTTTTCCTACCCCAAAGATTAATATGTAGGAGAGCATTAAGACAGCAAGGACAGCTCGTTTTCTTGCTGAGTTGGTGTTATTGGTTGACTTCTTTTCTTGCTGGTCTTTAATCTTTTCTTTCTTGCATATTGCATACTCTTTTCTATTACAGATAAAAAATATAATTATGCAATACAGAATAACCAGGTCCTTCTGAAAAATCTGTAATTTACAAGAAACTCCTCTTACAAAAGAGAATAAACAAGATGACTTGATAAATGCTAGAGTACATTCATTCCCATACTTCAGCAAAGGCAGGGCAGTTTAGTGAATATATAAACTAAGCTAAAGGATCAGTTCTGTCAGATTTTAATGCCAAGGCTGGTCTGGAACACAGAGTGGAATATGGAATATTACAGTTATTTGCATCTATATTAATACTTGGTCTATGTGTTACTGTATATTCCCTGAAGAAATCAAGGGTAAATGAAATAATTTGCCCAGAAGTTTATACGTTCACGTTTGTGCATGTGATATTTTTCAGTCTATTAAATGATATTTTTTAAATGTGTTGCTATTCTCTTGCATGTTTCTTTGTTCAAACTTATCATTTGTAGAAAATATTTGACTAACCTTCGTTAAGTAGAATATTCAAGAATCAATTAACATTACAGTTTCAGAAATAACTTGTGAAATGAAGCCGAAACATCCTTTTTGAATGAAAGAGATGATCAACACTAACAGTCAACTCACACTATTTCTTATTCCTTGTATTTTACATGGTCTCATCACTTCCCTTCCTCTTGTGTTATTGAAGGGTTCAGAGATTATCTCAGTATTGTGATCTGGAATATTCAAAGAAAATGCATGATGCTTTGCATGCAGAAAACAGAATATTGCTGACAGGTTGTAGGTGAGAGGTTGTACGTGATACTGTGCCAAGAACTAACATTGAGCATCTATCTATAAGTAAAACATGCCATAAAAACTGATAACTTATATCACAATATTTAAACATTATAATATCATCTTGTGATGTAGAAATAGACTGTTACATATTTAGATTGTGTTATGTGCATTTAGCTTTTAATCTTCACACGACAGCTGACATATCAGAGCCATCCATACCCCTGTGCCAAAGAGAAAGAAAAAATTGAAATTCTATTTAAGTGCTGGGTAAACACTTCTGTGTGGCCTGACTCCAATATCAGCACTTCGTTTTAATGATAACGGCAGCTCTGGTGTTCATTCTAAAATCCTTAAATGTACTTAACAACCTGTTTATGCTTGCAGTGTATTGAGTTTATTGGGACAGCCAAATGAAACAGATAAGTGTATTATGTAAAACCATATTCTGAAATGCTTATTCTAGTGGTTAGTATGCATCTGGAGTAAATCCGTAGACTGTTCTTCTTTGGCTTCATGCATTTTAAATAAAGCATATTTATTTTAATTTAGAAGCAGACAACTATGTGGGAAATAGGTTTTGAAAGCACAGTTGTAGAATAAGCATTGTTTGAAAAGGTATAGTCATCTTAAAATCATCATTAATATTTAATGTGTCTAAATTTCTCTTGCATGCAGGTTGTCTGCTGTTTCAGCCATGGATCAGCAGCTGCAGTTATTAAGGCTCTCTACTCATTCATATACTAAAACTTGGTTTAACACAAGGCACTATTTCCCCTGTTATTCACCAAACCACTTTCTGGAATGAAATCAAAGAATCAAAGTCTGGCTTATTCTGAATATGTACATGTGTAGCAATGCATCTATTTTCTTTTTGTCACCTGTAACACTTCAAAATAGTCTACCACCATTGCATTTGCAAATGTTATTTTAAAATAGCCAGTCCCTATTAAAGGCACTGTCAGTCTCATTTTTCTATATGTGAAATCATTTCTAGATGATTTATAATAATATTTGGAATCTCAGAAAAGAAATTGGTTATCTGTGTAAATGCTTTCTTTACACAAGACATTTACTGCACCTGTATTTCTCTGGCAGATACATTCAGCTCTTCTGATATAATTTTTTAACAGTAAAAAAATAGATATACTTTTACCAAAAGAATATGGTGAAGAGTTATAAGGAAAGGGATTGGTAATATCTGTAATACTATTTTCCTAGTTCAAGTGCCTTTAATTGTGGAAAAATAAATAAATAAATAAATAAATAAATTAGTTTTTAAGACATTTGGACTCAAGCAGGAGATTTCAAACTACATTTTATTATCAAATCCAGAGTTGTACTTTTTGATGTGAGTAGCAGATTGATTAAAAACAATCAAGCAAGCAAACAAACAAACATACAAACAAAAATAAAAACTTGCATCGGTACAAAGAAACAAGTCTCTCAAGCGATTTCATCAAACTCTGTCCAAATCTTACTACTTCTATCACTTATATATGTGTCCAGATGGAATAAGCTTAAGTTACTAGTACTTTAAAGCTGGAATCAAATATTATGCTCGTTAAACCCTGTTATAAAACAAAACCACTAATCTTTTGTCAATATATCCTGTTCTGAAGCAAGAAGAATGAATTTTATTGACTAGATTTTTTTTTTTTTTTTTTTTTTTTTTTTTAGGAAGCAGATTTATGAGCTTCAATATGAGCATAGAGAAGTCTGAAGAAATTATAGATGCAGGTATGTTACCTGGGGCATATTTACATGGTAAATATCTGCAGGAAAACAATCATGTGAGCTAAACAAGCAGTAAGTAGAGAGAATCATGAGAACACAACTTTTGATTCACAGCTTCTACTTCCCTTTCACGAGAGAACTAACATGACAAAACTAAACCTCTGTTTCACACTCTCTATCTTTCTCTCTCTGTTTGATTTTATGGTACAGAAGCTGTGACTTTTACCCCTTAGGCACAAAACAGTTTTGATACACAAGAGAAAATATAAATGCTTAAAGGGAAGAACATTAAGTTCCCTTTCATTAAGAAACCGGCATGCATATCATGCAAATCTCCTGCAGGTTTGCACACATCTTGTTCTCAATGGGAAGAGAGTGTGCAAGCTTCTTTGAATTAAAAAAAAATAAAAATAAAAAAAAAAAATCAGAAAATCTGAGTGTAATGATGTAAAGATGGGTAGCAGAGACAGCTCATCAGCAGCCATAAATTACAAGACAAATTCAAAAATTTGAATCAGCCTGACTACTTTCCCTTCTAACTAGGACTGGTGCTACTAACTACCCAATGCTACAACACCAAAAATAATAATAATAATAAATAATAATAACAATAAAAAGACTTTTACTCCCCTAGTTATGTATCCATTGCCTTTATTTGCAAATCATCCATGGATTTCAGTAAGGATACTGTTATCAGGATTAAGAGAAACACAACCTATTCCAAAGCTAAAAGCAAAAAACAAGCCCTTTTAAAACAAAAATCTCATGCACTTGACTGAATTAGATTCTCATTACACTTTCAGGTTCATAAAATAATTCAGTGGACAAATTCTGGAATTCAGCTTCCAGGAAAATCATAGTGTGGAATCAAAAATTTTCACAGATTTTTGTAAAACCAGATACTGTTATTTTGATTATCAGATGTACTTAAATAATTTAAAATCATGACTTCCTTTAAACAAACAAACAAAAAAAATCAACACAACAACATCAACAAAACACTCTTAATACCCTATGATTTGGGAGGGATCAGCTAAGGATAAAAGTTTCAAGAAGGTTTGGGACCAAAGCTCTTTAATGTTCAATGCTTTCCAAATGTCAAAGATTTTAGAAAATGTTTTATGAACTCACAACATGAGTTTAAATTTTGTGAATCTTTTCCTCCATGAATAATACCCTTGTAGCATTCCAGAGATTGGAAAACATGCTGTATACCCAGGAAAATACATGTTATGCAAACAATGAAGAATACCAAGAAAGAAAACTTTGCATGCTGTTGTTCTTCCCTCCTGAAACATTAATCCCAGGCTATTCACCAGTTACCTTAGAGATGAACTAGCCACTAAACCAAGATGGAAATTAATTATCCTCTTATAGGAATAAAGCACCGGGGGGAAATGTACTACTGCATCTGGAGTGGTGAGACAAGTTTCCTACCTGCTGCTTTAAAAGAAAACAAAACTATTTTCTAGGTTTTACTATTTGAATATGGGATCCCATATTTTCTTCATACAGTAAGGCTAGGGAACAACAACTGGCTTCACAGAGAAGACATTTTCTGTGACTGATTCAAGCCAAACACATGTAGTAGGATAGCACCTACAACACTGTTCTGGTGCAGTATGAAAGCAGAGTCCAAAGAAGAAGAGAATATGTTGCTGGTCCAGAGTATATTTTCCTACCTTGATATTGAAAAAGCTAGCTTGAGTTTATGAATCACAGAAGGGGAAGAATGATTTGGCTCTTTATCAGTGACAAAGCAAACAAAACACTGACAAAAAGAACCTAAACCTGGTAGAAATTACTGACATGGATCAACTGCTGCTCAGCAGTTGATTAAAGTTACTTCTGTAACTTTAACCAAATGCTGAGAAATATAATATTGGACTTGTCCAAAGTTATTTCTCCATCCTTAGTTTGTATGGAAGTAACCTTGCATTCTTGAAGGTAGGGCACACCATGGGCACACCATGGGCCTTGATTCAAAATTGCACCTAAGTGTATTTGTACAGCAATGCAACATCAAACAAGCTATCTATATCTATTAGTACCATTATAATGTTCTAGGTTAAAATTAAATTATAATTTAGAAAATTATGTGTATCTTTTAGTTTTCTCTGATTTTTGATGTTGTTCCTACAGAATCCTGCAGTTCATGAGATTTTTTTCTTTCAAATCTTAACCTTTGTTGTGAACACTAAATTACTGTGTGGAAATCTAGTGATTTAAATTAAGAAAACAGGCAGCAGCCAGACTGACCTTTTCCCTCCAATGTAAAATGAATACATCCTTAAGAATCTCAAGTTGTTCACTGAGATAGGAGAAACACTGAAGGATGTAATTGCTTGAGCCCTTGACTGCATTTCTAATTTCTCGCACAAGCTCTTCAACTTTCATAAATAGTCAAGAACAAAGCTGCAACTTGCGCACCCAGCAATTGTTCTGCCTTAAAACCTAGAAAAAATAGGTGTTTGCTTAGCACAATATACCACTGAGAAGGCATCATACATACACACAACACTGTGCTACCACCACCACCCCTTCCTTATTTTTGTGATTCAGGAAGATATGGAGAGTGGGTAATTTGAAGACAGCCAAACAGTAGTAGTGTTGAGCTAGAAGAGATGTGTGGCCAAAGGTTATCATATTTTCCTTAGCATCATCAGTCACTGCCATTCCCGTTATCTTCTCCAACCAGAGCAGGAGTGATGGCTCTGATTCCCAACCGGATAGTGCAGCTTGGCAATGGCCCGGATTGTTTTTTTTTTTTTTTCTGTAAGACAGAAATTTGTGGTTCAGGAATAAAAGACAGAAGGGTAGTTTTCTGCATATTGTTGGGAAAGCATGTGGATTCAGAAAAAAAGGATCTTGCACCTGGAGATCAGACAGGTGTAGCAGGGGAACATAAGAAGGTTATTGGGGAGAGGATAGAAAAAGGTCTCCAGTTACTCTGTGCATTCCAAATTTCAAACATCTTTTCTCTTCTTTTCTTTTTTCTTTTCTTTTCTTTTCCTTTTTTTTCTTTTCTTTTCTTTTCTTTTCTTTTCTTTTCTTTTCTTTTCTTTTCTTTTCTTTTCTTTTTTCTTTTCTTTTCTTTTCTTTTCTTTTCTTTTCTTTTCTAT
>CM021700.1:39629603-39657443 GCA_011074415.1 Stictonetta naevosa
CTTGCCTTGCCTTGCCTTGCCTTGCCTTGCCTTTTCTTTTCTTTATTCTCTCAAAATATTGATTTCTCCCAGCCCCCTGATTCAGTCTTCAAAACCCCAGCACTTTCTTCTCCCATCAGTCTCCACTGACTTCTTCCAGTCCCTTGCTATCTCCACACTGTCTGACTCCTCTGAGTCTGCTTAGAGTCAATCTCCCATTCTCCATCTCAGACCACTTACTCTAACAAAATTAGGTCAGGTTGGTCAAGGCCCCATCCAGCCTGGTCTTGAACACCTTCAGGGATGGGGCATCCACAACTTCTCCTGGCAACCTGTTCCAGTTCCTCACTACCCTTACAGTGAAGAATCTCCTTCTAATGTCTAGTCTAAATGTATCCTCTTTTAGTTTAAGACCATTGCCCCTTGTCCTATAATTATCTATAGGAGTAAAGAGTCTTTCTCCATCTTTTTTTATAAGACTCTAACAGGTTCACATCTTTCTTGTGCTGGGGTCTTGGAGGTAGTACTCCAGGTGGGGCCTCAGAAGGACAGAGTAAAGGGGGACAATCACCTCCCTTGACCTGCTGGTCACACCTCTTTTGATGTAGCCCAGGATGCAGTTGGCCTTCTGGGCTGCAAGCACACATTGCTGGTTCATGTCGAGCCTTTCATCCACCAGAAACCCCAGGTCTTTCTCCACAGGGCTGCTCTCAGTGAGCTCTTCTCCCAGTCTGTACCCAGCCTGGGATTGCCCCAGCCCAGGTGCAGCACCTTGCACTTGGACTTGTAGAACCCCATGTGGCTCACATGGGCCCATGTCTTCAGACTGTCCAGGTCCCTTTGAGTGACACTTCTTCCTTCTTTGGTACCAACCGCAGCACTCAGCTTGGTATCATCCGCAGACTTGCTGAGGGTGCATTTAATCCCATTTTCTATGTCATGAATTAAGATATTGAAGATCTCCAGCACCAAAACAGACCCCTGAGGGACACCACTTGTCACTGACCTCCATATGGACATAGAGCCATTGACCACTACTCTCTGGATGTGGCCATTGAGCCAATTCCTTATTCACTGGATGGTCCACCCTTCAAATCCGTATCTTTCCAATTTGGAGATTAGGATGCGTGGTGGTTTTACCTTGCTAGGCAGCTGAACTCCACCACAACTACTCCTTCACACCCCCCCCCCCGCTTACACGCGGACCTTCTCCCCCTCCTCTTCCTGGGGGGGGAGAAGAAAAGGAAAGAAACAACCAGATAAGTTTCTCTGAAGTTCTGTAAGTAAATTACCTTGGATTTTCTCATTTTCTTGTGTTATTGCACACATGCTCTAAATGTTTGTGGTGGTTTTACCATGCTAGGCAGCTGAATACCACAACCGCTCTCTCACTCTATCTCCTCAGATGAGGAGGGGAAGAAGTAAAGGAAAGAACAACTCACGGGTTGAGATCAGGATAATTTCATTAAAGGGAAAAAGAAAAAAAAAATGGAAATATTATTATTAATTAAACAATTCAACTAAAGGGAAAAAAGGGAAAGGGGAACAGGGAGGGGGAAAGAGAATAACAAAACAAAACAAGTAAAGGCTATGTGGAGGTGCAGAGGAAAGAAATTACTCTCTACTTCCCACAAATGAGCAATGCTTGACCACGTCCTTGAAGCAGGTCCTCAATGCACTTATCCAGTATTTGGGAGGAGGACAAATGTTTTCACAACGAGAGCCCACCGCTCCCCTCTTCTTTCTTTTTCCACCTTTTATTGCTGAGTGTGACATCATATGGTATGGAATATCCCTCTGGTTGGTTTAGGTCAGCTGCCCTGGTGATGTTTCTCACTTTTTTGCCCACCCCCTAGGAGGGTTAGACAGAGTCCTGATGCTGTGCCATCACTGCTCAGCAGCAGACACTACACCAGTGTGATACCACTGCTGTTCCAGCTACCAGTGCAGAGCACATCACTGTATGGGCTGCTGCAGGGAAGGTTAACATCCCAGCCAGACCCAGTACAACGTTCTGAATATATTTTCTAAATACGTTGTCTACATCTTCTGGAACCTAATCAGTCTTTTGTCTTAGACTACCATGAAAAATAATGAACATGGTCTTCAACCTAAAAGATAATTTTGCCTATTCAACATGAACATGAATTAGGTTAAGTTCTTTGCTGTTTTGTTTGTTGTTTTGTTTGTTGTTTTGTTTTGTTTTTAATCTAGTGTTTCAAATAAAACACTGTAAAATAAACTTTAATCTCAGACTCATGGAAAACATTGTTTACAATTCAGAATATAGAGTACATACTGATGAAGTGACCATTCTTCATTGCTTTGAATTGCTGAAGGAAACAGAAATAAAATGAGATGACATTTTATGGTTTTATATTAATTGCAACTCAAGATGGTCTTACCACAATCAAAATAAGACCAGTATGATGGAATTTCTAGATAGGCAATATCGAAAACATATTTCAAGTCTCATTTTATGTCAAGGTACAAAAATCAGATTTCAGATCAATGGCATAATAAAACAGTACAAAGTAGCTGATGAAAGCTAACTTTGTTCCAACACAAGAATTCATCATGATAAACATATCTCTCATTTCCACATCTGTCATCCATTTTTAAGACCAATAAATCATTTAAATATGGATTTAACTATTCCTACAAGCAGTTATAGCAACATGCACTGCACTGAAGAACTTTAACAGTAATGCACTTATCTGAATTTAGAATTACAAAAAAAAATGGATTAAAAGGGTAAATTATTCTCACATAATTACTGTGCACCAACACAACTGACAGCAAAACAACTGGTCTTTTTCTAACTGGCATTTTTATCTTCTAGATACTTGAAGTTGATAGATACTCTGTTTTTATAGGAATGGGTGAATAATTCAGATTAAATTCTCCCCATATAAGCAAAAGAATCTGAGAGCAGAAAGCAGGTATCTGTAAACTGGATTGGATTGCAACCAGAACACTGCAGGCTGAGCTGCAGGTACTGCTGAAACTTGTTGCATCCTCAGCACATTTTGCGGCCTGGTGAGGAATGGCAAGAATGTTGGTGGCCTGGCCTTTAATAAGCACAGAGAAACACCCAGCGGAAGGGACTTAAATACCTCACCAAAGACCCTGCACAAAAACATGGGGCGGCTGCAGGACTGATCTATGTTTTTTTTTTTTTTTTTTTTCTTCTGGTTCTCATAAAGGGCTTGGAAGAGGAGGAAAGAGCTCTGTAGGAAAGGAAAAAGAGTGGGGTGTTGGACAAGCTAAAAACTCATATAATTTTCATTCTTGATCATAAATTGAAGGCAAAGTCAGAGGGATTGCAAGTCCCAGCAAACACAAGCAGATTCTGATTTCATTACTAAGCTTTGCATAGCCTTGACAAGGAAGGTGATTAGAGAGGGAGTCAGCAGAAAACTCACTTTATGAATTCTTATTTCAAAATCTAATTCATTTACCCTAGCAAATAGCATCGTTATATGTAGTTCTAAGAGAAGCTCTTTAGAAATTCTCCAAACCCTTATCAGAATTACACTAACAAATACTGTGACAGTGAATCTAAAGTAGAAAGATTTTTATACTGATTTAATATAAATATTTAATGATTTGGCAATACACTAGCTGTATTTATTTTTAATTTTGCAATGATTGCACTTTTAACTATTTAACATGCTATTTTTACATTAAAATCAGGAAGTCAGTCTAAGCATTATAAACAGCACTGTAGACAGTATTCATCACTGTAAGAGCTAGTGGAAAAAATCCTACAATCTCTCTAGTTGTTATAATAATGATGTTAGTTTCCTGTTCACTACAAGGGTAATTAATGAAGAATTTGGCTGAACTGCACATACCAGGCAGCTAAGGTAATACTTCATATATACATTTCACTACTGCATAACATACAATGCAGGGTTTGTTTTCTTATTTCTTACTTTGAAAATCAATCAGGTTACTAGGCAACTAAAATATTGAGCTATAACTATTAGTACTTTGCTGAATCTGTGTGCAATTTCATTAATTCTTCTGCTAGCACTGTCCATCTGATATAGTGATAATTTCATTATGGTCTCTGAATACGTTTCATGCATAACAAATGAACAATCAATTAAACATGATTCTTTTTTTATTCTTTTTGTCCCATTTGTCCCTAAACTTTATTAATGTTCTACATAACATTCTCTCTTCCCTTCAGATTTTAAGTAATCAATAGTCTTTTAATAAAAATCACCTTTCCCTAACCTAGAACAAGCTGACAAATTAAAAAAGAAAATACTATCTGTTATTCACATGATACTCTGAATGGCTTCCAGATCTGCGATGTGCTTAGAGATGCAGGACTACAAGAATCTGGATTTGTTTGTTTCTAGTATCTGGTTACATACCTAGCATAACCACCTACTTATAATGCTAAGACTGACTATTATGGAAATAAATAAATAAATAAATAAAAAATTAAAGGGGGACTAGCAAAAACTTTGATTCTGGTCAAGAACAAATATGAGTGACTTGTGTCTTTCTGTTCAAATGACCTGATTTTCATCTCATGTAAATAATTTCTGTTTTTATTTTCTGTTGTGCAGAAGCAAGGATGTTCCTTACACACTCATGTTATAGCAAGTGGCTCTGCTGTAAAGGAGAAGTCCAGAAAGTATTTTCTTTGCACACCTATAGATTGCTTGATATGATTAACAAATACTTCACACTTTAACCCTCTATAGTAAAATGTCAGAAATAGTCACATACTGAGACTGGTAAATCAGGAAACTAGACAGATTCCACTTCAACAACCTAATAGTCTCTGTAATATCATTTATATATATAAGGAGGAGCCAAAAATTAAAAAAAAAAAAAAAGGCAAACAAAAAAAACCTCATGCAAGTCTATGTCTTTGGCGTGGAATACTGATACAGAAAAAATCCTGTTCATTATTCTGGACCCTTTTTTTTTTATTATTTTTATTTTTAATTTTAATTTTCCTTTAAAAATACACTATTAATAAGCAAAGCTGCCAATTAGTTTAAGTATCTGATACCAGCCTGGACTTAAGACAAACTAACCTGTCTCCAACTACAGTCACCCACAGGATCCAATCAACCACCTTCTCAGATACAATTGAGAGAGCAAGGACCATATACAATGTTCCAAAAGGAAACAAGGTCTACTTACAAGTGACTTATTAACACTTTTAGTTAAAAACACTTATCAATTAATTAAAAGTAGATCTACTAGTGGACAGAACAAATCATAAGGACAGAACAAATCATAAGCACATGCAATGCAGATAAATCCAAAAAGACCACCTATCAGTGGAATTCATTTAAAGTATTGAAATAATAATTACGGTTGTGTAATGTGTAATTCAATCATGCATGTACATTTCCAGTACAACCAATATAAAATATTTACATCTAGGCAAGAAAGAAAAACATAAGCAAATCTTCTAAGTGCAAAACATCATTACTCTGTTTGTGTGTGACTTTCTAGTTTGTCTCATGCATACTCTGGTCCAAGTTTCATGAGTTGTAAAACCCTGGTCTTCAAGAGCTTCTTTTCATTTTTTTCCCCAGTTCTTTTCAAACTGTTTAGTAAGGGTGAAACACATAGCATGCTTTGCATGAAAGAGAATTACGTTGCTGGAACAAGTTATTCATTTTAGACCACAGTTAAATAGACAGCAAAACACCATATCTAGCTTATTCAATAACATAATGCAAAATTGCTTTTAAGGACTTGTTGGTGATGAGATTGCTTTGCAAATACATATGTTCTGTCATTGTGCCAAAACTAGCAGCTCATTTCATTTTCAACTCTTCCCCACTGTAAATACACTCATTTAAAAGCATGTCTGAGTGGTCTGTGAACTATCAGTCCCACATCAAGCAACCCCACTTCACGTAAAACTATTCCATTTGCTTGTAATAGAGTACGCACCATGCCCAGCCATGGTGGAACACCCCCTTTCCTCTTTTTGTTTTCCTTTCCAAAATATCCCTTTTCCACCATCTCCAGATGGAAGGAAGGTTTTGCCCTGAGCAAATGAAGCAGCTGCGGTACAGTAAAGTTGGAAAGTGATGATGAGTCAGTGTTTGGCAGAAGCATCCTGCTCCTTGCTGTTACCTAGCACAGCCAGCTACAGCTTCTCTGCTAGGCAGCAAGCATCATCATGCAGAAAGAGTTCTTATGGGTGGAGATGTGAGGGACACTTTGTTGCAAGAGGTATTCAAAGGCAATCATTATTATATCGTTGTACCAGCTATATTATCTATAAAGACCACAATGGAGAGGAGTCAGCTTTAGCCTTCCGACCAAATATTTCTTGAGGGACATTCTCTCCCATGGCTGTGATTATCAAAAGGGGGGTGAATAATGCAACAGTTCTTTTACTTCTTAGTGGGTTTTTGTTTGTTTTTGTTTTTAAATGAAAGTAACCTGACTTTAGTTCATCATTTTATTTCAGAAATTAACTAAAGCTCTTCATAAGCTGCTGGTAAATGCAGTTTCCTTGCACTGTCTGTGCTACTACCTTCTGAAAAGCTCTTTGACTCATTGTTTAAAGAAAGAGAAGATAAAGTTTTCATTTATTCTGGTCTAATTTAAGATAGTGTGCTTTAGTACTGCTTGCTTGCATCACCAATTTAGTATTTAAGGAAGAGGGAATAATTTGTTTACTGTATTTTTCTTTTCTACTGAAACCAGGATGCGAAGAAAATATCTATGTGAATACATTTCATGTTTAAAGGAGAAGAGATGAAAGGTCCATTATATTAGCCAAACAGAATGGACAAAGTGGCATACTGCAACAGGAAAAACCTGGCAACTTAAAGCTCTGCACTGCTTTTTCTGTTCTGTGTTGGTTAAAACATGCAGCTGGTAGATGGGATCAGAGAAAGGAAGACTGGCCATGTATATGGTATAAAGGGTAACAATCCCCCACCGCAAGAAAATTAAGAGGACTAAAGAAATTTTGTTCTTTAGATCTGTTAAATGTGGAAAGGGATGTTTGGAATGTCTAATCAGAAAGCTTAAGTTAAAAATATAAGTTATTCCTTACATGTTCAAAATTCCCACTGACTTTAATGGGATCTTTGTGTAAGTAAGGGTTGCAAACTAAGGCATTATTTTTCATGCTCAGAGTAAACACAGGAGTGTGAAGGAGGGCAGGACATGCTCCAGGCAAGGAGCAGAAGTTCCCCTGTGGCCTGTGGACAGGCCCCTTGTGGAGCAGGCTCTCCCCCTGCAGCCTGTGGGTCCCACATGGAGCAGATCTCCATGCTGCAGCCCGTGGAGGAGCCCCTGGTGGAGCAGGTGGATGTGGCCGGGAGGAGGCTGTGGCCCATGGAGAGCCCCCGCAGAGCTGCAGCCCGTGGAGAGGAGCCCACACAGTGGCAGGGAGTCTGGGGTGAGCTGCTACCCATGGTGGACCCGTGCTGGAGCAGTTTGCTCCTGGGGGATGGACTCCATGGTACAGAGCCATGTTGGAGCAGTTCCTGAGGAGCAGCTACCTGTGGGAAGCCCCTGCAGGCTCAGTTCGGGAAGGATGGCATTCCATGGGAGGGCCTGCACGTGGAGCAGGGACAGAAGGTGACCGTGAAAGAGCAGCTGAAATGAACCTTCAGGGACTGACCACAGCCCCTATTCCCTCTTCCCCTGCACTGCTCACATGGAAGACATAGAAGGAGGTGGACTGGGCCCGCCCCCCCCGGGGGGGGGGGGGGGAGGCGGAAGTTTTTAGTTTGTTTTTCATTTCTTGCTGCTCTAGCTTGTTAATAATAGGTAATAAATTACATGACTCTCCCTTTGCTGACTCTGTTTTGAGATCTCCCTGTCCTTATCTCAATTCATGAGCCCTTTCTCATCATATTTTCTCCCCCTCTTCCTTTAAGGAGAGGGAGTAAGAAAGTGGTTTAGTAGAGTTTATCTGCCCACCAGAGTGAAACCACCACTCTCCAATATACAATTTTAATCCATTTATAATCTCTTTTGTAAAATGTGTGGCTAGCAAAACTTTAACTGCATATATTACACCACTTTGAAAAAAGAAAACAAAAAACAATAAAACAAAACAAAACAAAAGTATGTATTCACAGTATCTTTTTAATGTTTTCAGCTGTAATAATTTTGAATGCAACAAAATGTCACATAAGGGAATAAATTATTCATTCCCTTTTCCATCCAGATTCCTACTCCTAAATGTCCTGGAAGGCTGCTATTTTTGCTGTATTTTTCCAAGAGTTAAATGGAAGATCGGAAGATGTTCCAAACAGATCAAATGCAAATGAGATAGAGGAATACTGCAGGGCATTAATTGTTTTTTTCCAGGGGGGGAAATTCCTGTGTCTTCCATATCCACATTATTCTACTTTCTATCAGCAGTATTCTGGGATCCATAGACTAGAAGGTCTACAATTTCTTCACACTTCCTAATCTTATTTTTACACCCTCTAGCAATAAGTTTTATGTACTATATATTAAACACTGCACTTGCTTATAGGAAGACAGTCATACCTATATGTTTGTGTGTATTTATTTTTTTCGTACTACTGGGAGTGTTTGCTTTATTTGTAGCTCACCTATATTTAAAATTCTTCTTGCAGTACCAAACCCTGGTTTTATCATTTTTTCAACTCCAGTTGCATTCTTAGTTTCAGTAGTATTTTTTCACACAGCTTACCTATATGATCACAGCATTTGAAAATATCTACCAACTAGTGTAGCCAATTTGTTAAGTTAACCAAAAAGCATTTTCCAAAAGATTCTCCTAAACTTGATTAAACAGAGAAAAATACCAAGGATGTTTTAAATGATATTATTTTTTGCATTATTAGTAATCTGCTAACTTACAATTTTTTCCTAAAGACAAATAATAACTTTCTCCATCTTTCAAAATAAATTCTATAAGTTGAAGGACTGACCTTTTAAATACCAGGATGAAAACTGAATAACAGAGGTATGTGATCAAATTATGTAAATCTAAGATAAAAACAAATTATATTTATATATATTATATATATGATCAAGATAAAGGTCTAATTAAAAAAAAAAAAAAAAAAGTGTGAACAAATGATTTTTGCAAGGTTCTAATTGTAGGTCTGTAGGCTAGGGCTTGGTTTTATGCTACCCCAACACAGAGCAGCCTGAAATGCATTGTGTGCAAGCCTCTGCAGGATTCTCACAAGTAACTTGAGCAGCTGTCAAAACTGCAAAATGCAGCAGCCGTAGCTTGGCCAGCAGCGTGTCACCTGTGAAAGCTAAAGCCTCTGTAGAGCTGAATGCTTCAGCCAGGGAGCCAGGGTCTCTGCTACTTGGCTAATGCTGAATAAAATGATGAAGCCAAAAAAGGAGTGAGTAGATATGCTTATTAACATGTCCTGACACTCCATTATAAAATGCTGATTTTAGTACTTTTCAATTTGCCAATTGGTAGATACTTTGGCTCAAATGTTCCTTAGTTTCTGCTTAAAATGTGACTAAAATGTGATAGGTTTTTTTTTTTTTTTTTTTTCAAAAATTTCCTGTCATTTCTGACAAACAATCAAGACATTGTTTTGCTCATGATAATAAACCAAAAGGGAGGAAGATGATAAGGGAAGCAATTTAAATAGTTAATATAATTTGAAGCTGCAGACTGATATTTGGCAGCTGGGGATAACAATGTGGGATGAAAATTAAAATATGGTTTTTGTTGCCACTGTAAACTAAAGGTTCTGGAAAATAAAAAAAAATAATAATAATAAAAAAATCATGCTCTGCAGAGATTCCGTATGTCTTAAGCACAGAATATTAATCAGAAAAGGAGCGGAGGGGTTCCACTTTGGACGTTGTGTATACAGATCTGTAATTTTTTAAACCAAAGTAACAAGAAAAGAAAGCAGGCAGAGTCTGTTGAGCACAGCAGCATTAACACCTATTAGAGTCACTCAGGGACAAAGGACAGATCTGTGGGGAGTGGGTGCAGTGGGAAAGAGATTCAAAGGGCTCAAGCAGTGGGAAACTGGGATTCTGCAATGCAGAAAAAGGTGAAAAGTTGGGATTTGTATTGGGGAATTTGTCAGATGTACATAAGGCATAAAGATTGTAATTGATAGATATCATAGATAGAGAGAATGAGACTTAGATGAGAACCCAAGACTTTGGAAGAGAATAAGATCAACAAATAAAGTCTTTGAGGAACTGGCAGAAGAACCTGTGGCAATAAAAAAATACTGTCTCCCTGAACTTGGAAAGGATCCCAAAAGTCTTGAACCACTCCATTACTATATTAGCTCAACTATCAGTGGTCTGTATATTAGTATTATTAATAAATGTGTGGGAGACTTTTTTAGTGGCATGTTACAGTTAGTCATGTTATAAATCCATATTTTGGAATACTTCATTAGAAATTGGTTGAGCAACCTTAATTGTGCAATCCTTATGTGCACATAGTATGGAAAATATATATATATATGTATATTACATAATAGCATGCAATTTTTCCTTCAGGCAGTATACCTATGTCAGTACTTGAGATGGGATGCTTCTGGATCTGAAACAAGATTGTGCAGTAAAGATTACTGTGGCCTGGATCCTCCACTTGCTGCAGAAATTGGTAAATGTAGTGTGACAAGAAAAGACTGTAGGGGAAATAAATAAATAAATAAAAAAGAGTGTTTTAATGATTAACTCAGACCATGCCACCTTGGAGAATAAGGTAAGTCTCTGTTAACCTTTCACAGGTGGCCATAAACTATGTTTTTCTCAGTTTCTGGTTGCCTGACTTGAGACAGTGGCTTGCTTTACAGAAGTACTCTTGAACTCCCTCAGTGGCAGAAGAGGTAACAGGAGAAGATATTTGAGTATAGCAGGTGCTATGTAATGCCAGCTTCTGTAAAAAATATGTGTCCTGTTTATCTTAAACAAGAACAATTGAATCATCAGTCTTTAATGAATCTCTCAGTCCATCAGCCCTTTTCCTGTCTATGCTGGGCCCAGGCATGTAGCTGGAGTAACATAGTTGTGGAGAACTCAGAAGTCAATTTTAGTCTTTGTAGGTATTTTATAGTATGATTATCACAAAGAGCATCAAATGCAGTGGCTAAGGTATATCTGTTTTTCTTCCTCTATCTTCTTTCTATCTTTCTTCCCCTTCTTCCTAGAAGGGGAAATGTCCAATGTCTTTTATTCTGAATTTTTAAACCTGACTGAGTGTTCATATGCATTTATTTGCTCCAGAGAAGACATTATCAAACAGCAGAAAGTGTGGAGCTAGAGATGATTTTGCATTCTTCAGGTTGTGCACAGTCTAACACGGATCTTAGGACATCTGTACCCAGTGCAAAAAAGGTTTTGTAATCTACAGAGAATTGGCTCAATTTGAAGCGGCTATATTTCTCCTCTTGTTCATATCTTTACCTAGAAGTTCACAGTGTATTTTAAAAGTACTGTATATGTGGTGGTGTGCATGAAGACCTCATTTTTCCTTTTCCTCTCTGGGTAGAATGCACAGGCTGTACAGCCCATGTGGACAGGTTTCTTTCCCATATGAGTCTGAGCACTGCAGTATAAGCAGATTTAGCTTGATGCTGAAAATCATTTATATTCTGTGTCCCAGCTGCAAACCAAAGCAAAGGACTGCATGTGTGGGAGGGCAGTGCAAAGGGATAGCTCAGCAAGCTGCACTTCTGAAGAAATGCACTGGATGAGCCTTTATAAATTTGAAAAACTTTAAGGCCACATCCACAGCACTGCTACAGTTCATCTGGAAAAGATGACTATTCCAGGGCAGGGAAAATGCTAAACTATGTAACCTTTAGTAATGTTCTGCAGGAATTACCATAAAAAAAAAAAAAAAAAAAAAAAAAAAAAGGGTAAATCAACAAAGATCAAAGATCTAGCTGGTGCTAGAAGGAAAATTTGGACAGGGTTGTCATTTGGAAAATATTTTCTGAGTGGATTGTTTTTTCTGTTGGTATTTTCTTAAGCTATAGCCAACACTAGCGATAACTGGATCATGAGACTAAAAAGCACTGAGAATCTTGGATTAACTTATTTTACTATCGATCATATGTTTTAATAGAGTGAAGCAGAGTTTTAATAAAGCTACAAGAAACAAAAGGAAATAAGGTAAATAAGAATTCAGATGATGGGTAAAGGAACACTACAGACTAAAGAAAATAAAAGAAAAATATTTTTCACATCTCAAATATATTAATGAAAATAGTTGCCAAATAATTAATTGTTATCCTTAGAAATGAAAGTGGTTGTCAAAGAATAACTTAGATGAATTATCAGTTTGATTTTTTAGAAAGGATGGAAACAATTTGTACATGTAGTGGAAGGGAAAGGGGGAAACTGAATGGGGTCCACTACAGAATCGCAAACACATATTTGCATATAGAAAGATATCTGGAAATACTACCAGAAACTGTTGCTAAGAGAGGCTTTATCTTCCCACATACATACTGGAGAACAAATCCTACAAAAGAAGTTAAGGTAGCCTTAGACTCAGCAGGTTTATTTGCCAGATAGAATTGCATGTTAGATAGAATAACCTTATTATTGCAGGCTATGTTTATTTGAATTTGGTAAGTAGCAAGAATATTGCATAAATCTAGCTGTAGAAAATGACCTGGTAATGTATTACTATGTGATAATTTGCTTTAGATTAAATAGAAAGAAAAACAAAAACTAGTCTTTAAGCTTCTGATTCCAAAGTAAAGTCTTGAGTAAAATAATTTCATATTTAGTCAAGTTAACCAGAAGGAAAAAATCAGTTCATCATTCACATTTGGTTATAGAAAGAACCTGGATATTTTTAAAAGGAAAAAGTGCAGAAACAACATGAAAACGATTAAAATAAAGATGAATGAATGCATAAATAAATAAATACTTGGAATAGCAAACTGCAAAACTAACTAAATAAAGACCACGAATAACCAAAAGGAAGAGAAAGCCTAAAGGAACAGAAAATTGAGCTGATCAGAAAACTGATTTCAAGCTCGGTAGTTTTGGGGTTGGGAAGGTCTGTCCAAAGTCAAAAAAAAAAAAAAAAAAAAAAAAAAAAAAAAAAAAAAGATTGAAGTAAAAACAGTATGTGGCGAGAATGGGATAAATATTAAGAAATGTCCACCTGTGGCCTTATGCTGAACTTCAATTTTCTGTGACGTTAAAGGGAAAATATGGGATACAAACTATCAACTGATACAGAGAAAAAACATTAAAGTGCTTCAAGTATGAAAATTGAGAGATTTTGACCAGTTCAGAATCCCAACAGTCCTGGCACAGTAGCAGAAGAACTAAATACACCAAGTTTCAAGAAGAAAAAAAGAGAAAACTATTGAATATTACGTTTATTAAAAGGAAAAAAAAAAAAAAAAAATGATCCAAGTGATCTATAAAACTATGACTCTGTTGTGAGAGCTATGTTTTACAACACAAAAGAATGAGGTAAAAAGAAAATGTGATATAATGAAACTTAAATTTGACAAAGACAGATTGTGCCAGGCTAACCTGATATCCTTCACAGAGGAGAAAATTGCCTTTCCAGACAAGGGAAATAGGTATAATCTAGACTTAATCTACTTGGAAGCCAGGAAAACATTTGATATTCAATAGGAAACTATTAGTCAAACTAGAGAAGACGATGATTAGGGAAGGAACTGAGAAGTGGATAAAGAAGCTGGAGGGTCAGTGATAACAGCATGATTCAGAACAGCTGCAGTGAAACATATGAAGATCAGTCATGAGCTGGTATATTTTCAGTTGAGCCTTAAAAGTGAGAAAATGTTGGTGAAATTTGCTGATGGCATGTCTGAGAATGCCAAATTAGAAATGGGTGTCAAATACAAGAAGACTGTATTTCCAGATGAATTTTGGAAAGAAATCTGAAGATTTGAACAATTATCTGAACTGAACCTACAAAGATTTTGATTTTGGATTGACATGAATGGGTCCATTTTATGTCTGTCACCCCCACTACCAGTGACAAAATTGCACATATATCCAACTAACTGTACAATAGCAGATGTATATGTTCTGTGACAAATAATGTCATAAAATAACTAAGTGAAGACATTACCAGTTATACTTCAGTACAATTCAGTTTAATTAGGTACTCTTTACTATTTGTTATTGTTTGCATTTGTTCTGGTACATCCCATAAGTCAGAACTCCTACAAATGATTTTTTTTTTTTTTTCTTCCTAATTGTATTAAATTTCTACACTTTTAGCTTCCAAAGATTCTAACTCTCAGTTCAAATGCATTCCAAATATTACCAATTTGGAAAAAAAAAAAAAAAAAGAAAAAAAAAAAAAGAAAAAAACATTCAGCTGACAAGCAATCCATTGTATAAGTCACTTCTGGTCATTTCTATGGTATTTTAATATATATATCTATCTGTCTTTAAATGAGATAATACTTTTCTGTAGTAAAATGGCCATTATCAAGTAATACAATCTATTCGTTAGAAACAAGCACATTTCTTTGATATAGAAGGTAAGACGTGCTTATAGATTCCATGGAGCTCTAATGTAACTAACTAAGCCTCATAAACAGCTCACTCATTTATATAAACTGTAACAGTGAGGTCCAAAGCACCCTAGACAAGCTAGATGCCCAGTTAATTTTAATGAGTATCAGGCTTCCAACTCCCTTAGGCAGCTTTCAAAATGTCAGCCTATAATTACAAACAGCTTGGACCGATGCCCATTGAATTTAATGGAAAGTAACCCATTGATTTCAATGAGCTTTTGACTCTTTGCACAAATATTTCTAAAGGATTTGGATAGTAAATACCACATACTTTAGAAACACTACATTGTAAAGAATATCTTCACATTTCTGTGTGTTGCACTATTTACAAAATACAGTAAAAAATGTAAGTATATGTCAAGTCATACAATTTTAGAAGTGTTATAAACTTTAGTGGGAAATATAACATTAAAAGCAAATTAAAGTAATTCCACTACAGAGCTGGTGAGGACTGCTTTGCCAAATCATTTCATCTGTAAAAAAAAATATAAAGCAAATGAACCAAAAGAGAAACTTTTTGCAAAGAATGGCTGACTTTGAAGAATGTAACTGTGGGTAAGGAATGTTTTTATTAAATTTTGAAATGGTCAGGATAGTTCCTGTAAACATTGGTGAAGTAATAAATACTGGCTTTGATTTCTTTTACGTGGAACTTAAAGATAGAAACACAGATAATTCAAAAGAGTGTTTTGAAATTATTGAAAGGTAACTTTTTTTTTTTTTTTTTTCTGAACTGAAAGTATTTTCCTATCTTTGACTTGATAAAAATGTGTAAAGCTTCAGCTATACATGGTAGAGGAAAAGTTTCCCTGTATAGCACTCTTCAAAATTTTAGCTGTATCTACCTATTACTAAGCAATATTTTAGAAGTTTACAAATTCGCCTTTTCGTCCCTAGATATTCAGGTATCGTTTTGCTACAGACACACTAAAAGCCTTAGGCATTAATTGTTGGCAAAGTCACAGATAACGCAAACAAAGGTGATTATACTGTGGAGCTCCTCGTGAGACAGCAATCCAGGCAGGTGGCTTAGCCCCAGGAACACAAAATGAGAGCATGACACCTGGTTTATCACTGTGCTATATTAAAATGCTGGTAGCCAAATGCAGAGACCCAAACAAGGAGTTCAAAGGCAGTAGAGGGTTTCACATAATTTTGAAGGAGAGAGAGGAACAAAAAGCAGGAGACAGAGTGAAAACAGAACAAGAATTACTTAAATACAGTTGATATTGAAATAAACTGTAAAAGATGAATTATAAATCTCATGCAGTCACTGTGAAAAAGCACTCACAGTTGGAAATTAGTTGATGTAGTGAAATGTAGTATGGTGCAGCAGAGGGGAGTTAAGGAGAAGCTGTCTTCTGGTGCTCTCCCTCTGAAAGTGGTAATTCTGAAATCAATCCTAAGGAAAAAAGTAATTCAGACAAATGTTGACATCTCTTCTAAAGCTCAGCCTTATAATTAGCTCTGCCTTGTAATTAGATTATACAGACACACACAGACAAAACTGCATCAAAACAAAATAATTGTGATGAAGCAACTTAAGCTGACAAACCTGGGAGGTTCAACCAGTGACTGTCATTTAACACAGCCATAAGAGACCGTGAAGCTATATTTCTTCCCCACACAAAGTGAAAATCTGCCAGTAAACTGAAACTCTGGTCTGGAATCTCGTTGGGAAGGGAAGACAGAAGTCATGTACACAAAATAAGTGCACTAAATAAGATTTAAAGTTGCTCTTCAGGTATCACTGAATCCCAGTGTGGGTGTGGGGTTGACTATTCACTATGAGTGGGACTAAGTGAAGCCTAAGCATCTATGAATGCATAACTTAAAGAACAAGGAAACGCTACAGTCTGCAATAGCAGTTTTCTTTCAAGAATGATGAAACTGAAAAAGACCAGATAAGGTGTTTCTCTTCTCCTGTGCCTAACCTGCTACCCCTTTTTTGTTTCTTTTATTAAAGTAAATAAATAAATAAATAAATAAATAAATCTTAACTGGTATACCCAGCAAATGTCCTAAATTTTGTGAACTCAAAAGTTTAAGAAACTGAAGAAATCATCTTTTTGAAAGTGATATTGCAAGCCAAAGATTTGTTTTTAAGTAGCAATGGAAAAATAAGAAATTTCTGCTCTTTGAAAACAAAACAAAACAAAACAAAAACCAAAGACTTGCTTCATAAAATTAAAGCAAACTAAAACAAGAAACTTAAAGCAAGTTAAACAAGGCTGCAACCCACCTCATCGGTAATTTTTTTAACAGTTCAGAACAGTGATCATCTTTTCTGCTGGGCAGACAGAAAATTTTAAGTTTTTTGTTTGTTTGTTTGTTTGTTTGAGACTTTGTGGTATTACATCAGCACAAACAATGCATATTAACAGGGAATTCAAAGCTAATATTGAGCTAAAAGGTGATTTGATAGAGGATAGCAGCTGGACAACTTCATGGTCATTCAATAGCATGCAATTGCTTCACAGTCTTGGCACTTCCATAAGGAACAGCATTAGCATTTTAAATTGGATAAGGCTTGTGCTTTTGAAATGAAGCTCCTTAATTCTCCCCACATACAGCATTTAGCTGTGTGTCGTGGAGCAGTATAGGGGTGCAGGAGTTGATAAATCTGAACCAAAACTTCTCCCCGGGAGGGTGCACAGTGTGTTAAAACAGCAAGTGGGTGTCCAGTCCTTGTGAACAGGATAGAGACTGCCCAAATGTTACCAAAACACAGGCAATTGTATGACTGATCCACTACATCAAATATTTCAGTCCTCAGACTGGCTCCTTTATTTCACTTTATTTCCTTTTATTTCACTTTACTTAGTGAAATCCTCTAGAAAAATATATAGCCATACAAATCCATTGGTACAATCATTAAACTAATCATGTTATTCAACAACGAATATATGCAGATTATTGCTTTATTCTGTGCAAACTTCAGTGAGTTATCTTTCTGTCTTGCACAGATGTATTTGTATGTGTGTGTTTTCACAATGTTTTTGCCATTGTTTCTCAGTAAGAATAATACAGTAAGAAACAATAACCTAAGCTTATGTTATTGCTTTTTATGGTTCACATGAAACAAATTGATAGCAGATTAACTCTGAACATTAGGCAAGTCAAATACAAATTAACTGAATCTGAAATATTTATCTTATTTGATTGTCTAAGTACTGTTCTTGTTTGTCTTTACCAGCTGTGAAACAAGAAAGTCATTTTGTCTACACTTGTGTCTGTGAGAGAGGAAGAGCAAGATAAGTTTTCCAAGTGAGTGTTTTCAGTTCTTTAGGTAAGGAAAAGAGAAACACCAAACTTGATCTCACCATGATGGATCTCAACAGTTCCAACCTAATCACAATAAATCACAACTAGACAAATGATGACAGTTGAATAGATTTTTATTTTTATTTTTTTCAGGTGGAAAGTAGCATGTTCTCATAATTATATCTTTGTAGTAGACTGTCAATTTTGTCTTATTTTGTTTAAGAAAATCAAAACAATAAAAAAGATGTTCCAAATATCATAAAATGGATTTTTTCTATTTTTCTTGAAGACCGGTTTCAAAATTTATTGTAGATATTAATAATAGAGGTAAAATACCCAAATCAGTGATAAAATATGCATTTACAGAAAAAAAATGTAGCATCATAGAAGATACTTTTTTGTTGTTTTTACTTTTTATTTTTTTTTAATTCTTCATTAAGAATAAAGTAGGAATTGTTTCAGTCTTATTCCAGTTCGGAATGAAACTACATACCAAAATAATGGAATTTTCCACAGTGCAGAAATACTGATTTCCTTTACAGGCATATTAAAATGTAATTTTCATTGCAGTCATATATTTTGTTATCCATTTAAAAGTGCATTGTTTTGAGACACTTAAATGAGAAATTTATTCTGTGCCAAATTATTATTTAATGTTTATATATCAGCATATTAGTTCTACATACAAACTAGCAGCTGACCATCATGACTTCTAGTGAATTCATTTATTCCAAATTTTTTGCTGTTCATTTTGGTCATGGGCTAGAAATTTAGCTAGAGTATAGTATTTTTTGCAGTTTTTCACTTCACTATATTGCTTTCTACCCACTGAGGAGGTACTTTGCATAGTTTAATGATTGAAAGCTTAACATTTTCATAAAATGAAAGTGATTAAACTGGATATCTTAACCTGCAGGAGAATTAATACACCCATGGACTAATAATTTTCTTGTCTGTGTTCACTAACAAATCATAATGCATACTAAAATCAACTAATTCACAAAATCTCAGAATGGTTGAGGCAGGAAGGGATCTATGGATATCACCTGGTACAACTCCACTATTCAAACAAGGCCACCTAACTGTATCCAGGTGACTTTTGAAGATCAAAATGTGCTCTTTTTTTTATTATTATTATTATTTTTTCTGACTTTCAGTGACTTTTATTTATAATTTAAAAAATTATTATTATTTTTTTTTACATCTATTCCATCTTTTGTTTGTGATGACACCCATTATAACTTCAAGACAGCATCAGTAGTAATTTTAAGTAGCCTGATCTCTTCTCAGCTCCCTCTCCTAACTTTACAGAATCACAGAATCATCTAGGTTGGAAGAGACCTCCAAGATCACCGAGTCCAACCTCTGACCTAACACTAACAAGTCCTCCTCTCACTAAGCTCTACATCTAAACATCTTTTAAAGACCTGCAGGGATGGTGACTCAACCACTTCGCTGGGCAGCCCATTCCAATGCCTAACAACCCTTTCAGTAAAGAAGTTCATCCTAATATCCAACCTAAACCTCCCCTGGTGCAACTTTAGCCCATTCCCCCTCATCCTGTCACCAGGCATGTAGGACCAACACCAACCTTTAAGCACAAGTTCCACCATTGTACAGGTGTTCCTCACTGTGCAGGCTCTATTTATCCCAGAAGTTTTCTTCTAATCCAAACCATTAAAATTCCTTCTGCCTTACCAGGATTTTCTCTCCCTTGGATACTAGGACCATGAAGAAAACACCATACTGATTCAACTTTCTCACTCTTATCAAAAAGTGTATAATGTTTTTCCCATGATCTGGTCTTTTTTCTGGTATTAGTAAGTATATGTGTATAATCACTATATCTTCTCAAGTACTCCCCAGAGATTAACTAGATTCCTTAAGAACTTTTGCTTGTAACAGATGCATCATTATGTGCATAAGCCCTCACATCATTATGTGCAGCCCTCACTGGCATTTTACAGACCGTTCTTCACATACCTTGTAGTCATTCCTCTGGGCTGGCTTTTTCTGTCATTACATATATTAAGATCTTGACATCTCTATCAGACACTATTGCTTTTTATACTTTTTGTATACTTCATATCAAGAATCAAACAGTCTGGATGTTTTACAAAATGTTTGTGTGCATTCTGTGTCCATTGGCTGGCTGTGAAAATGCTAACCGATATCATATTTAAGAATTGCAGTCTTGATTTGTCTTGTAATACTCTGCAAGAATTGACTTTGCTTTACTTTTTAATATGTGCTTTTGCTTCGTATTTACTATGAGCTGATTCTCTCACTCAAATGTCAGTAGTTGTTATTTTTTAGAATTTAGATTTATTTTATTTTATTTCCTTTTAAAACATTTTTATTGTTTCTGGCAAGTCATTTCCCTGTGTAACATTAAATACCAAAACCATCCCTGATGATTTTACAGAAGAGATGAATCTACTTTTTCTCTGTATGTGTAGGTAACATAGTTTAATTGATTGCTATTTAATGGTAATTTAATTAAATTTCTATTTAAAAGCCCCCACACTTTTCTAGACAATGTGTTGCCTTTAAACTTTAAGGTGTGATTTTATAGTTTTAGAGTTCCTTAGGGGAATGGCTTTTATCCTTCTGAAGAAAATTCCATGCTCAAAGATTAATGTCCTTAGGTAAATTATGAAACATTTCTGTTAGTTATTCCTAAGACTAATAATCTATCCCTAGGATTCCTGGACCATATGTATTACCCAGTATTGCTAACACCAAACCAACTAGAACTTACTTATTTGTCTTTCTTATGAGCTTACTTTAATATAAGTCAAATTAAATATGGATAACAAGAAAAAAATCTCTTTCTTACTGCCATTTCACTGGTGGAAACTTTGCATCTACTTATTAAGTTACAACAAGGAATTTAGACAGATCAGTGGGATATAAAATACAACTAGTGCTGTAATAGCATATATATCATGAAAGAACCAACATTTTCTGACTGAACATATTACTGAATTACCCTTCAAATGCAGTATTTTATTTAGAAATATTTTTTACTCTGTTTTGTAGATTAAATACACCTTATATCATTATCCTCATACGTAATGACTATACCCATATAGTGTCTTTATTGTTTTTGAGAATACTGCTTTCTATGAATATTTGCCATACAAAATAGCAATAATTTTCCAACCTTGTGAAAAATGTGATATCCGATTCCACCTGATTTTAAATGGTGACAGTAGATACAGGAAACTGCTTTAGTAACTAAGTTCCTATTCCAAAATAACTGAAAAGCAATGACAATCAAGCTCCAAGGCATGACATCTGTTAATAACTTGGATTCTGCACCACTGAGTTTCAAAGAGAAATAAAGGACAGAAGTTGTTCTAATAACACTGTATTGTGACCATGATGACAACAAATATAAGACACATTTCAGTGCTCTGTACAAACGTGGTTTAACAGTCCTACTAAACCAGCTGTTTCATGTACAGAAAGTAATGAAATTTCCCTGTGTAGTTTGCAATTCTTCATAGACTATGCAAACTAAATGCTAATCTAGATTTACTGTTCCTGTTTTGCAAAAGTAAATCAGGGAATATGGACCATTTTGTGTAACCAACTTTCAGAATGAAAGAGTATTTGAGAAAACACTATGTACTCTCAGTGAAAGTACTTTCATTGTACTCGTCTTCCAGTCATGCAACACTGCTATGACATATTTCTCAAGGGGGAGCCCAAAAACAATCTCTTAAATGATTGACTTATTTTAAGTAAATCCAAATGACCTGGGTTACATACAACCCTGGAGTAGTGAGGAGAAGAGGAAGTTAGATATGATGTTAATTTTTCAGCAGAGGAATTTTCCATATTGCTTGTTAAAAATATGTTCTGCCTCAAAGCCTGCATAGATGCATCTGCTGGGCATATTCTGTTTAATAAAGCCAACTAATCTTGCTGTGGTAATTTAAGATGATCCACTTCAAATAATATAGCAAATCCTTTGGGCGGAGGTTGCTGCCCCAGGAACAGAGCAGAGGAACTGAACATGTTCATGTACTCAGCTGCTTTGGAAACACTTCTCACATCACATCTCAAAGGGGTAGTGCAGGCAAATTTGTTATTAAGAGACAAGCTTTTGCACTGAGGTTGTATTGAGATTGTATTGAGAAGTGTGAGACATATATTCCAGTCTGGTAACTCTTTTGTGCCTGACTGGTGTTTCTGCAGTGGCAAAACCTGAGATGGCAGCTACCTGACCTTTAGGTCAGCTTAAGATTCATGGAGTCTGTCTATCAAAGCCTTTACTTTCAGCAATGCAACAATTAAGTGTTCTATGCTTGACTGGAGTTAAAACATCAATTCTATATACAAGATAGCTAGGAGAGAATTTTGAAGGGAGCTATATCAAATTCACCAACAAGGAAGAGAAAAGACAGTTTTCACTCCATCAATTTCTGAAGAACCCAGCAAGTAAGAGAGTCACTCTACTTCAAGCATATGTGGAGTCCCCTTAAGAGAAGTAGCTCAAAAGTGCTGTACGTCAGAAAGCACTTGTGAACATGACCTAAAAGAGAAAAGTAGAAGTCTTGGGAATTTTGAGGACATTACTCTAACTGCCAGTACTGTGCATTATAATTTGAAAATTTACATTTTGAGAGCAGGAGACTTTACAAAACCTTTTATTCACCCTTTATCATTAGAAGTTCTGGAAAATAACTTCTAGATCAAATTATTTCAGAGTCTGATATCTACCTCTGTAAAGAACTAAGACAATTCCTTGTGAAAAAAACAACCAAACAAATAAAAAAAAACCACTCTCTTATATCTTAAACATATGGGGGCTGGGGGAGAGGGATGAATAATACCATAGAAATATATGTCAAGAGTGAAACTGAGCATTTCAGATTAATTGAGCACTGTAACTCAAAATCTCAACTATAAAATTAAGCATTATTAAAAGCTTCATATACTATATTTCATGCATTTTCTTCATAACATCAAATAGACATCTTTGTATATAAAACTATAAAAAAAATCTTTTTTTTTTTTTTTTTAAAAAAAAAAGGATTAAATTGAATGTGCTTTCTGTTTAAGAAATCAACCACTCAGAACATCAGAGTGAAGTACAATACAGTTTGAAAATTAGTAGAAACACTGACAGCATTTGATAATCTCTCACAGATTCAATGAGGTAGTGGAAGGATCAAGTACATGCTTTGAGACAGAAATAGTGGAGTTAGGTATGGGTGACACAAATGTAGAGCTAGTCATATTTTTCATAAGTCACACTGGTCTATGTAGACACTTTAACTGTTTAACTGTCAACTGAATCCAGACTTTGCCACCTTCACAAACACTTAGCTCCTGGTAACCTTGAATTCCTTAAGTTCCTCTCAAGTGTCTCTATACCTGGAGTTTAGGTGCACAGGATTTGCATTAGCTCCAGAATCCAGTCCAGTCTTACACTGAAGATTCTCTTACATTTCCCTGATTTCAAGCTGTTTCTGTGAAAACTCACTTGAAAATTTCTGACAGCACCCTTCTCACATCTTTTAGTAACCTTAAAATCCAATGCATTAATCATCTGATTCAACCTAATTTTTTATTATCCTCAATAAGCAGCAATCTGTGTGCATGTGTACTCAAATACATACTTTTCCCAAGAAAATCACTTAAATTTGTATCTTGATTGAAATATTTTAATATGAAATATAACATTCAGAATATTCAGTTTAGCATTATTTTCCAACATCACAATTCATTTCCTACATTCTGAAAGTTAATACTAGGTATTTTCTAGGGGCAATTGTGTCTTTTTAGACCCCTGACAAGAGAGAACCCTGAGCCAAGAAGAAAAAATAAGGCAATAGCATACTGTTTTCTGAATGGGAATAGGATAGAATGCAAATAATGTGGTAAGCAATTAATGGTCAAAGGGACAAAGTAATAAGAAATTTTTGACGCTTGAATTAAGGGTTAACAATTAAATTGCTTCTTATAATGTTGTTGAAAATAAATCTGGTAACATTTATAAATCAAATTCATGTAGGTAAAAAGACTAATACTAATTTCAGAGAAAGTAGAATAAGCTCCAGAAATTTGAAAAATCCATATATACAACAGGAAGTTGATAAATAATGTAAGATTCATTACATTATTTACTGTAATATTTACTGCATTTACCATACCCTGGTGCTTCCAAACGATTATTGCTCCCAGCAGACTGGAAGTACAGGGTCAGCCTATACACATTGCAGTATGGTAAATGCTGAGCATATTGATTTAAAAGAGCTATCTTTTGGCACTCTTTTAGAGCTAATTTAAGATAAAAGGCTAGTTCTGCTCTCAATAACTTTGCTGTAAATCAGAGGAGTATCATGGCCCTGAGGTGGTCTTAAAACTTGAACTAATTTATGTCAAGATCCTCAGATTTGTTTTTGAGTTTATCTGAGGACTTTTTCTGAGGAGTAGAGGAAATCAGTTTTCAAAATAAAGTGAATATTCTGTGAAATGCAGTTAATGTGCATTTCCCCCATTAAGAAATTAGTAGTTAAAAGAGCTCCTGTTTACATAAAATATTCCAGTCCAGTACAAAAAAGTTGTTTTACTTTCAGTAGTGCCTTTGACTTTGATTGGAATAATCCCGTGAATAGAGTGAAGAGTGAAGAAGGAATGTATAAGTGTATTCCTGGGTTTCAGTTTTAGCCAAAACTCATTAAAATCAGATGAAACTTTTTCACTGAGGTAAAGAGATTTTGGACCAAGGCCCACTTATGGCAACAAGTATTGTAACAATCAAGAGAAAGATAAACATAAGATGTATTAAAATCACTTAAAACTGAAATCTTCAAGTTGCCTGACTACCTGCATTTTGAATAGATTTCCAACATAGTTAATGTAAATTTTGCAAGATTAAGATTAAGATTTGCATTTATTTATTTATTTATTTATTTATTTATTTAGATCATATTGCTAGTTGTATGACAAATCAGATATCCAGAATATTTGTCAGGCTAATGCTCAGCTGTTATGAAGCTATTCCACCGCAATGTATTTGGTGTTTCAGACTACAGGAAGACAGAAAGAAAATTAGAGATGGCTTGTAGCATGTAGTCAGCATACTCTTAATAGAAACTAATATTTCAGTTGCTGAGATTAATGCACTCATTTTTTTATATTTTGTTTTGGATACTGATAAAGTGTCTTAGGCCTGGAAGATCTGACAATGAAGGGAAAGAAAACACAGAATAACTACTTAACCAGATGGAATACCATTTCATCATTTCTTCCTCACAGGAAAAGTCAGAGGCAAAATAAAACCCTGCCACTGAACAAACTGACCAATGTATTTTTGAGTCCACAGCATACACAGCATAGCACTTACTGCTATGAATGTCAGCACAGGGAACTTCTTTTCTTTTCTTTTTTTTTCTTGTTTCTTTCCGTTTCAGAGTCAGAGAAAAATCAGACCACTCTCTGAGATAAATTTACCGAACAGAGGAAAAAATTCAGACATACCAACCTTAGAAGTTCAAAAAGCTGGAATGTAGTCACAGTATTTATTTTGTGAATGAATCTTTTTTTTTTTTTTTTTTTTTTTTTTTTTAATCTAAGGTTCAACAGCCTGTTCTTTTAACAGATGTGCTATTGTGTTGCACCTTCTTAATTTCTATACATTCTATAGGTACTGTCCTGATTCCTGTTTCCGTCTGCTTTCCCACGGGCATTCATTTTTACAAAATGCACTGCAGAATCCAAAATTTCTTGAAACTATGGAGTGTACAGGGAATTTTCAGATGGCTGCAAATGTACTCTATTCATTTTGGCAGACCCAGCAAACCAATTAAAATTGCCTTGAAATAAAAATCATACAAGAACAGATGGGCACCATTCATATTGTTTTCCTACTTATGAAGAAGTGTGGGAAAGCACTTAGCAAGCAATGAAAACTACTGTCTTAAAATGGATTTGAATAATAGTTATGAAATAGCTTTTCATATTTGCATGAGCTAAAATTCACACACTTGACAATTTACATTCAAAATACAAGCCATTCCCAGGATGTATATGTCTCATAGAGAATAAGCACAAACATACAGTAATCTGCAAATGGTATGATTTACAGTGGCTGTATCTTATAGAAAATATCATCTGTCCACTGGGACTTTTGCCATTCTATTGCTCATACTACTCTCATATCATATAACTTCTGCAGAAAGAAATAAGATTTTCTCCTGGGGACAAATATGCTAAAATATTCACTTATTTAAACTTATTGGCAGTGTATGCACACATTTTGTCAATAGGAATTTGTAAGGCTTGTGGGTGTTTTTTGTTTGTTTGTTTGTTTGTTTAAGCTGGTGTTAAACTAGGTGTCATCTGTCATCTGCTGACAACTGCTTTCTGCTTCATATTAATTATTTACACTTGAAACCTTTCTTATCTGAATGAACATTTTTTGCCTAAAAGTTTTGTCCTGTTTTTTGCTGGCATAATCCTAGGCTTTTTCATGATGCATATATACAACAATGAAATTATAACGGAACCTGCATTTATTATTTGAAAGAGTGGTGAATTTCAGTATCCAGGCTGCATTTAATGGAGGATTAGTGAATATCTGAGATTTGTAGAGTTCTTTCAATGTATGATTGGGTAAGGATGACTTGGTACTATAGATACTTGTGATTCCCATTTCATAGCCATGGAATAATAAAAGCCAGAAAATATTGACACAATCCACATGCTTGAATATTGAAATGATTACGAGGCATTCATTTCTTATTTACTTCCCATTTGGTTGTTACAAGTTGAACGGAAACATATACCTAAGCTCTAAGACATTTTTTATCCTTGAATAGTTGCAACACTGGACTGAGTTGCAAATATTTTTAATATCTATGAATCTTAAAACCCTGTCATCCTTACTTTCCTTTCTGGTCACATCTATTTTATCCATAGCTTTACACTGTGATGTTGCAATGATAAATCTGTACATTAACCCTAGTACCTGTGAAGGACAGTATTGATCTCAATAGTTCTCCTTGCCTGGGAGTCTGTCTGCTGACACATTATTATGGAGCTAGTACCATTAACTGCCTGAATAGATGTCACTAACTAATTATTAACTAGTCATTAACTAGCTAATGACATTAATATATGTCATTAACTAGTTCTATTAACAGCCTGAATGATTCAGTGAATTACATTTTACCATGAATTACTGGTGTAATAATGATAACCTATGGGCCCTATAAATGATAACTATTTTAAAGGTATCATTTAAGAAATAATGCCTTTAATCAAAGAGATGGTCATTATCAGAGTTATAAAAATGAACCTAGATCATCATTGGTAAGTAAGTTTACTCCTTGTCCAGAAATTTTGTTCCTAACAAAATTCACTACTGTAAAAAATACAAAACCAAATGTGTTTTAAGAAGTATTAATAAGAAGAAAACATGTCAAAAATATAGAACTGTAGTGTTTCAGATTCTGGACAAAACACTAGCTAATGGGGTATGGGGCAAAATAATCTGCAAATCTGGACTGGAATGAAACTCCAAAATAAGATGAAAATATTCTCATTATTTATACAAAGATTATATAATATTAAACCACACTTAGTGATAAGAGTTAATAAAGAATTAGGTATGCTTGTGGTTTCTGTTCCTTTCTTGTTACATCAGTGAACTGGCACCTTCCTCTAGTTTCATTTTTATGAAATCATAAAATTTCAATTTTATGAAATGATTCATTGTTGGATGTCGCAGAAGCAGTGGGCACTTGCAAATGAAATGGTGTGTGTTTAAAAGAGCAAATCCCTCTTCTGGTAGGCAGAAACTGTAGTGTAGTCTGAATGAAAAAAAGTGTATCCAGAAATCAAAACCTTCCTTAATTGTTTATTTATGATACAAATGTTAATTGCCTTATGCCTTACATGGACTGTACAATTGGACTAGTTAATTGGGCTGAGAAATGGCTAGCTCTGAAGGTGCAAGCTCAGGATAATTAAATGCTTGCACCATGTTAACAGAACTCTCCTGTTGTGTGAGGTCAAAGGATATTGCCTTTTTTTTTTCTTTCTTTCTTTCTTTTTTTTTTTTTGG
>CM021700.1:39657543-39749644 GCA_011074415.1 Stictonetta naevosa
CGTTAAACATATGTGGTTTCTACTATAAATGAAGAAATCCAAGGACACAGCTTTGGCTACCTACCGATATCATGTGAGACAGATGACAGATTTTCATGTGGATTTGAATGCATTGTGGGGAATGAAAGGACTACATCAGTCTGAATGACTTACAGTGATCCATTCAAAGCCTTATTTGCATCTGCCAGTACTAAACCAGACAGCAGGAGCCCTTACTACAGCCAGCAAATAAAGTGCCCTCTAATTGCTTATATGTTGATTGCAAGCTTTTCAGAACAAATCCATCACATAAAATATATCCTAGGTCACTGAACAGTGCAATGGTCACATACCAACTTTTAAGAAGGGTAACTAAAGAGAAATCTTGGGGCTTACTGGGCTATCTATGCAGGAAAAAAAAAAAAAAAAAAAAAAAAAAAAAAAGTGAAATTTCATTCTCACTTATCCTTATTCACATCAAGGTGGTTTTACTGCACACCAGCAGCATAAAAAGGGATGAAGTAGGTGTAAATTACAGTTATGATTACAGTGCAGCAATTCAGTAGTGTCAAAGCATCATAAAAGGCCTTTATTGCAGGCAAGATTTTGATGGCTGCTGGTTGTACCTGAACAGACCTGAAACTGCCGCAAAATAGAACTCAGGGAGACTATGCAAGCCACTTACCAGGCAGCACTCCACTAGTGTTGTTTGCAGTAACTCATCTCCTACTTGCTGTTCGTGTAAGTTTGTTCAGAGCCAATACAAGCTGCATTATCCAAGCTATAACCAAATTACGCTCAAAAGCAGGTTTGACCTAAATATGTATAAGAACCAGATCCATTAAATGACAAAAAAACAATTGAGCTGGAGAGGCATGAAGGAGAAACTTGGAATTAAGAGAACAACAAAAAGCTTGGGACCAAAAAATAAATGGAAAAAAAAAAAAAAACCTCAAAAGAAAATAAAGTAAATGAGGGAAGTGCTTTGATGAAGAAGAAGAGTTGTGGAAAGGTCAACTGTTTCCCATAGGACTTTCTACACCTGATGGGTTCACCTTGATTAACGGGGCGTGGGGGGGTGCCATTCATCCTCTGGGAGTTTAATTCTCTCAGAGACTGAATGTGAGAGATAAGATGGCATAAGGAATTTAATTAGAAGACTTTAAACCTTTCCTGTCCATGTGTTTCCACAAGACAGAGCATTCAGAAATGTTCTGGTTGAACATGAATCAAAAAATATCTTCCTTCTGGAAAGAAAAGAGAGAAACTTGATATATAAGTTGCTGAGAAAACTACATATTCTCCTGTCACATTAAGGCAAACTCATTGTGTTTGTATGTTTTTGTTCCTTCCTGCTGCTGAAGGACACAGTTACATAGCATTTTCTTCTTCATTTAGTTAATTAACTCACTGTTTTCAAGAGTTCTCAAAAGACAAAACATCATGAGGAACCACTGTGTCCAGCATGCACTTTTGTACATAGCAATATTCCATGCACAAAATTATACATTTGCAGATTTGACGTCCTGACTGCACTCAGAAAAATCACTTTCTCAGTTTTCTTTTCATGTGTGTGACTGGTCTTGGAAACTGAGATAATGTTCATATTTTAATTTGTCACTTTTTATCAAAGCAAGTTACTGGTAGGCCAATGTGTACAGAATATTTTCGGGACCCTGTTCTTGTTAATATAAATCATCTGGTGATCATCCAAAGCTTAAAATAGTTAAGAGTATTGACTCCTGACTGTATTAACCTGCAAACCTCCCCTCAGCTCCTAACTTAGTAAAAATTGGGAATAAGTTACACTTCTTCATTAGTTTCTATAGGCTATAATTCCTCTCAGCATCCATGTACAGTCTTGTTCGATCACTTTTTCAGGTACATGGTGCATGCATTTATTAACATTGTTTTGTATTCCCCATCTCTTCATCACACATATTAGAAATGGTCACTTTGTTGTGAATTCTCTTTGTCCTGCAGGCTAGCTTTCTCCTCCTAGGAGAATCAAAACATGGAAGAAAGGATGCTGCTTGATTGCATTTTTCCAACATAGTATTGCAACCAGGCTAGTTTTGTTTGTTTGTTTATTTGTTTGTTTGTTTTGGAAACACATATGTTCTCTAGAGTGGGACCCTAAAAATAGACTCCGGTGATATTACCAAATATATAAGTATGCCAAATATAAGTATGAAGTATTAATAATGAAGTTCAAGACTAGGATGTGGTTCCCCTTGTACTCCAGTTTCAGAACAATTTAGTTAAACTCCCTCCCACACAAACATATACACACACACTTGTTCTCTCTGGAATGCTTCAGTAGAAAGGCATGTACTTTATGTACAATGTCAGTGCAACATCCACATTCTGTTCATATTACTCATTTAGACAAAGTCTCCATTTACTTTCTGGATTTGCAGCAGCTACACACCTGTCTCTGTGCTTGGGAGGTGTGAGCTATTCATTTTCCACAGAAGCCTCAGAGAGTCAATAAAAGTTGTACAGATGAAGATTTCAAATCATAATGCACATATGGGTATTCCAGAAAGACCGAGTTTTCTGCACTATAGGTTCAATTCAAAGGGAAAATTGTTTCCATAAGAAAATGTTAACCAAAAGCTTCCTCTAAGTTTACGGAGGCATCATCCTGATTAAAAAATTAAAATAAATAAATAAAAATTACCCTACAATCTACAGTCAGGTAGAGAATATCTTTGATGCTTGTTTATATTTTTTTCTACCTACCTGAATGCCCATGCAACTTAGCGGTTAACCACTCGGCCAATTCTAGCTTAGATTTTCTCGCATAGAGACAGTAACCTAGAGCAGGGAATGTTGCTTTTACCCACTCCTAAATATAAAAAAAGAGAAGAAAGAGGTACATTCAAGGCTTCTGTCCTCAAGGGCAGAATTTAAATGAAGGACACATTTAAAATAATGGTGAGGGCTTTTCCTGTTTATTTCATACCAGTATCTATTTGTGAAATAAAATGCAAAGTGAGCTAGAAATAGTGGATTATATAAATACATGATTAGCTACTATGTCTTTAAAATACTATAATTAGGAATACTTAATTAGAAATGTAACTGACAATTTCAAATAGATATAAATACTGTATTTTAAAGTGATAGCTAGACCCCACATTTTTGCATACTGTTTTAGAAATGCTCATACTGTAGAGTTTAGAGAATGGGTTGGCAAGAACTTGATGACAAGAAGGTACCTCTTCTTAAACAGATATTATTTTTTTAAGGGGGAAATCATCACTGTTTTTTGGCTTTCTGAAGTAGTTGCTTACAGGTACCTGTGTGAGATTTCATTGCATTAACTAATTATCCTGTTTCAATGCAGTCAGCTATGAAAATTAATTATACATTTGCATCTAGGAACTTCTTGTTTAATATTTAATTCCAGTGAATCTAAACAAATAATCTGTGTGGAAAACCCCTGATTTCTTCTATCACATCACTATTCTGCTGTTTTTCTCATTGTGCAAAAAAAATTAAAAGAGCAAAAGTAAATTCTCTGATTTCTTAGCACTGGGTACATTAATTTACACTTTGCTGCATGAACTGCAGCGCACCCCCAGTAACAGTTCTGTGTCTCATTATTTCCACTATCCAGCATTCATTTAGGCTTCACAACATAGCATACAAAGATTATAATGGTAATTTTTAATGAAACCCCAAGGCAACTTTAATTTTAAACAGCATTAATTTTCATGGCAAAAGACTTCAGTGGTTTGTCTTATGCAAGGATGTTGATATTAAATTTGGTATTTAGTAAAGACTGATGAACAAATGGAGGGAAGTTTGTCCATGATGGTTTGTCAGTTTTGCTTCCTTTCCTTGCAAGTTAACGACATTTGCTTCATAGAATGTTTCTAATGATGCAAAAAAAATCTGGCATTGCACAAGATGCTGTTGCGGTCTTAGTTCAGCAGCATTAGGTAACCATACAAGTGTGGTACATTAGAAAGAGATAAGCAAGACCTATTGGACTAAAATAAAAAGTTATCAATTTGTTAAATAAAATGAAAGGCCATCTACATGCACATTCTCTCCTTCCTTTACCTCTTGCCTCCCCCCCACCCCTTTTTTTTTGGGGGGGGGGGGGGGGGAAGGGGGCGAGGAGATGGGTCACACTTCAGGAAAACCTCCTCATTTCAGAGGTAGCACAAAATGAATAAATAAATAAATATTTAGGAACAACATAACAGCAATGCACTCTATATTAGCTGAACATGAAAGACCACAAAGCGTGCCAATGATTCTTCTGTTGGAGTTAATCCTAGACAATTGAAACCTCACATGATTTTTTTCATTGATTATACCCTGTTTTGGACATAACTCTGCAGAGAACACTTGTGAACCTCTGATTCAGTCAAAAACAGACTAAAAACAAGTCTCTAATTGTTAAGCATTGGACAGACTGAAAACTTATTTTAGAACTCACTTGACTGATCTTCAATGAGATTACTATTCTATCTACATGTAGTATACATACTTTGATTGCCATTTCTTTCCTCCAGGAAGGTATCATAAGAAGATATCATAGCAAGCCTGTGAGACTGTATTATAAAGGAAATGTTTCAGAAAGAATCACATTAGGTCAACTAATCTTTCAGTAGGGCCTACTAGGCACCATCTCTAGTGTTAGATTCATGAAAAAATAGATGACAAGGTATTGCAAATACAACAAATGTTATTAGAAGATCATATTTTAGTCCTTAAAGAATAATTTTCTCAATGACACATGGCAGAAGTTTCACCAATGGCAGTAGGAAGTATACTCCATATTGGTGCCTGGAATGCATCTCAGTACTAGCATAATTGCTTTCACATTGCATGCCAAAACTAAGAAAATACTACAATTTTTCCTACAAGGTTTTATTATATGCTGACCCTTCATTTTTATGTAAATTAACTTTGTTACTCTGATCATATAAACTGCTCCTATAATGTACATGTTATATAATTTCTTTAAAGAGATAGTCACATATTTCTCCCTAGTAAACTCAGAAACCTTGTAAATAAGCTGCAATATGATGTTTTCCTTCTGCAAGATACAGTTTATGACAAGATTATAAAATTAGAATAAACTGAACCTCTTATCTTTCATCTGAAATGACAGAAAAATTGATGCTTGTTTTCCCATCCTTAATTGTAGAATGTCAACCCAATAATTATGTGATACACTAATTGTTTTCAATGAAGATATTCAAGCAGTTAAGAAAATAGATTATTTTCCCTCTTTTTAGACCGTTCTCATCCTACTAGAACCCCATACATTTTGTGAATGTAAGATAACTCATGCACATGAGCCAAAGATAGTGGCTATGCACTAGACATAGTGCATAGTGCATGGAAAGAAGGTAATGCTTTAAGCTCTTGGGTGGCAGTGATTAACCAGACAGTTCTTATACAATGTACTGCTATCGAGATAAAATGTCACAGGACTGTTGCACAACTTCTGAGTAATAGGACATTAAGTTATGCAGATACATTACATAATGGAGAAAAAAAAAAAAAAAAAAAGATGAAAAGAAGTTTTAAAAGAGGAATTCAAACTTTTTTTCCTAACTGTATGAAAAAGAAACTCCCTGATGCTGAGGTTATTCATTACAGAAGGACAGAAGCAATTTGTTCAACTATAGCTTAGGTAGTGTCAGCAGTTTCATTATAAAACTATTTCTAAGTGGGCTAAAGCCTGACTGTAATAATTTTTTCAGGGCTGAATCATTTCCTCAGAGGTCTCTCCGTGAGCATCAAAAAATATCATAGACTTATGTATACTTGATTCTCTCCTTTTCTAGTTCAGAAAAAAAAAAAAAAAAATCAATTTTAATGATAGCACTTCACAGCATTTAGAGAATTTCCTACATTCATTCTTTTAAATTTGTTTCAGCTGACACAAGTTTTTTCCTTATTGAGCTGCCCAATGGCTTCATTTTTTCAGAACTATTTAGAAATAAGGAACAGCTGAACTATCCTTTACCCAATCCTCCTCCTTCACCTTCATCGAACTTCTAACTTTAGACTCCCATAAGCAGGTAGATTACAATGTCTTTCTAACTCTATGCTTAGATGTGGTCACTCACCTTCTGCTCCTAAAAATTCAAAAGCAGCTGAGATTATTCCTGTAGTTTCATTGGGTTGCACTCAATGTTACAACTGCAAAACCCTCCATCACAGTATTTTGCTCTCTCTTCTATGCCTCTATATCTAAAAGATAATAGAGGCTAACAATAGTAAAATGAGATTGTTATTCTATCAGGTTAACATCTGAAGTTCTTAATTTTTTTGTTTGTTTGTTTAATTTTGATTTTGTTTTTTTGTTTTTCTTAGAACGTCTTTTTGGACTTAGAGTAATGTAGAATGCTGCACACCTAGAAAAGCTATTCTTAAGCTTCCTATCTTTCCCTTTTCTTTATTCCACAATTTTTATCCAAAATCTTCCCCAGACAAGTTTGTCAAGTGAATTTGTCTCACTTGTTTAAAGAAACATCACACAGTTTTAACATGCTTTTAGGTAAGTGTGTACTCCACATCTATCTACAGGTAACTATATGTTTTTCAGCTCAGGGAGATTAATTCATATATTCTATTTTTCCACCACTTTGCAGAAAAGTGGTGCCATAGTAAAGTATGGCAGCTTCATAAAACACTACCAAAAGAAAGCCATCAATGTAAAGGATAGTATTTAAAAAAAAAAAAAAAATCTGTCAGTGTAGCAGCCCACTGGACTATTGCTTTATCTTTTTATAGCTCCTGTAACACCTGAGTTCTGCACTACAGTACTGATGATTAAATTTTCCTACAGCAAATTTTCCATTTCTTGTGAAATCTTCCTCTCTTTTTGTTTTTACATACTTTCTTTCTACTTTTATACATTTGTCCCTAATGGAAATTGAGATTATGTGCATTAATGGGACACATGATGTTGATGTTAAAAGTATAGGTATTGCTTTCTGGAACTTTAAATTAAAAAATTTCTATAGCAATTACTTTCAACAGATTATTACTTTAACTTGTATAACAGTTAAACAGAATTAAAATTAATTAGTTCCCAAGCAGCTTAGAAATTAGTGTGAGATATTTCAGTGAAATAAAATGTCACAGAAACATAATCTATTTAAGCAGAGACATTCTAGCTAAAGTTATTTAAACTGTAGATCCACTCAGTGGTGATATATCCACTTGGTGATATAGTACAGCAGAACATTCTGTGCACTCTTTCATAAAAATGTTAACATTAGAAATAAATTTCGTAACTAGAATAGCCCATGCAGAAATAATTGGTCATTTGTGTCATTTCATAGGATTGGACAGTGCAGAATGGTAGAGGAAAACTTCAGATTATTTACCACATGCTTTATATTTGAAATTAGTGTAAGGGTAATATAAGTAATATGTTCCTTTCTCAAAGATCCACAGAGCAGCAGGGAGCATGTACTAAAACACCAGACATACTGAGAAGTAGTGAGCGTACCACAGAATCTTCTGGATATGTTGACCCCAAACTTCTTTTCCAATGAGTTAGACTTCACTTCTCTTTGTTTCAAATCCCCTGAGCTTCACATATCCTTCAAAAATTAGTTTCCTTAGTTTGCAAACTGAATTTCTTCCAAAAGATCATTAAAAAACAATGTTTTGCCTCTTTCCAGAGTTAAAAAAGAAAAAAAATAATAAAATAAAATCTTATTTTGTGCCTCAAAAATGTTGCAAAATTTGAGAGGAGAATAATTAAGTCCTCCCCTTTCCTGATCCCTTTCCTGATTTTAACTGAAGGCATTTTCAAAATGAAACTCTAGTGGCATGAACTGTGTCAGTTGCTGATGCATTGAAGAGCAGTTTGGCTATTGTGCAGATTACCCACACTGCATTAAGCTCCCTGAGCAGTGCCAAGTATAGCATTAGAAAATTCCAGCGTGGGACCAGATTGGGATTCCAGATTTATGCTTTCTGGGAGCTGAAGGCCAGGTGGGTTTCTGTTTGCCTGTTTTTATATATATATATATATATATATATATATATAATACACACACACATATATACATATATATATTTCAACAAACAAAATAATACATATTTCATAAATTCATATATATAAAAATATTTTTCCATAAAAGGCAGAGCTTATGAGTCATTATAAAACCATGTGTGACACTTTTGTGTGATTTTTCAAGTGCTTGTAAATGGGTTATCTGGTTAACAGCAGAAACAGACTATCTTGGTGCAATTATTCAGCAAATTGGGTATATGCGCAAGAGCGACAATGCTGTATATTTCATTGAGTTTTGCTTCCCTGCCATGGACCTGTTCTGTAGCCTCTGTCCATGGAGGTGCATTCCCCTAGGGTTAGCTGGTTTTCATACCAAGCCCTGCACAACTGAAGCAGCTGTCTCAAGCTATGTATATTCTAAACTTACAAAACTTACAAAACTGTGAATGTCAGGTGATTTCAAAACATTAGTGCAGGCTCAGGTTAAGTGCCCCTCTTTGATGAACACAGTCTGGGATTCGAGCTTAGGAGAGAATACAAAAGAGCCTGATTACTTATACTCTGCATACAAATACTGTGTGCAGACGAGATTCACCGTATCTGTTATTTCTGACAGCATGTCCCAGTGGTAACTCCATGCCATGTTCCTTTACCTTACTTTGTATTTCCTCTTGGAAAAACATTAACTTCTTTAACTCCTTGCTCCAACTTTTGCTCAGAGATAATTAAGCTTGCTATAATACATACTTTTGAAGCAAATAGCAAGTTTTGTTTTGCTTGTTAGAGTGTTAGTTTATTTTTATTACAAGCACAAGACAGAAGGGAGACTAATGATTGCTGATCATTATGCACAGAGGAAAGGGTGCTGTGAGTGCTTCCAAAGTTTATCATACTAGAACATTGAACATTACCACACTAACATTTTATCATGTAATTCATGGTAAACTTTTTCATTGACACACAAATGCAATCTTCCCAATCTACTGGATATATGACAGCCACAACAGTTTACTGAAATACTGCTGAAACTACTTCTTTTCTCTTTTCTGTGACAGTTATGTCATTGTCTGATTTCATTATAGGAAAGTACAATTGTTTCTCTTTGAAATAGTGGTATTCATCTTTGTAGTTCAAGTACTTATTTTACTGTCTGATTTTTATGTGAAAATTTTATTAAAAAATATAACGTGTCCAACCTAGAGAAGAAGAAAAAAAATCTGTGTAATTGACTATTAATATAAGAAAAGAAAGGGACTTCTTTCATTTAAAATCCAACTTACTCTGACTAAAACTAATTCAGACAATGGGAAGGGTCAATGGAAAGTCACTATCTTAATTTGTACAAGTCAAGACAATTTTTTTTTTTTTTAAAGTAAAATATATTTAAAAGAAATAATAATTTTAGGTAATTCACAGAACAAATGAGCCCCTAGCAAAAATGCAATATGCTCAGACTCCTCTATGCCAATTGCATTGCAAGTATTTTGCAGGTATTATTAATTACTGATAAAAAAAAAAAAAAAAGGTAGATCCTAAACCAACAAAAGCTGTAAATGAACAACAGATTTGGTATTCTTTCAACTATTTCTCTTTCATGTTTCCATTGTCCCTTCATAGCCAATCATTCTCTGCATAATTTTACTAAACAAACTCTAGAGAAAAAAATAAAAGTGACTATAAAGTGGGGAACAGCTGGGTTAGGTAGCAACAAGTAATGATATTGAATAGAAGAAGAGTAGGATTAGAAAATGGAGATTATTGTGCGTATCAAGAATGGATCAAAAATTACCTTCACATGTGAATAAAAGAGGTGCAGTGGTTTATAAAAAGTTAAGCCTTAGGAAATACTTTGCTTTACTCAGCAAGGGGAAGATTTAAGATGAAGATGACTGTGATGACTTTTGAGTGATGCAAAAAGTAAAGATGAGAGAAGAAGTTTGGAAAACATGACCTGTGTTAAAGACATTATTTTAAAAAGGGTCTTAATTAGTCCAAGAAGACTAAGAAGGGTGTAGCAGTTTTTGAGTACTTAAAAGCCTGATGTTCATTACCCTTTCTTTCCCAAGGGCAGGAAAGAAGATCCTGGCAATTACAGGCCTGTCCATCTCATTTCAGTGTCTGGTAAAACTACGGAGAAGATTATTCTAAGAGTTATTGAAAAACACCTAAAGAACAATGCAGTTATTGGTCAGAGTTCACTAGGGGAAGGTCATGTCTAACAATTTCCTTCTACAAGATCACCCAGTTAGCTGGCCAAAGGAAGCCAGTCTTAATCTTTATGAATTCATCTTTCTGGATTACAATCTTTCTGTAATCTTTCTGGATTTCATTAAAGCTTTTGATACTGTCTCTCACAGTTTCCTTCTGGACAAAATGACCAGAACACAGATAAAAACATAAGATGGTTGAACAATTGGCTGATGGGTCAGGCCCAGAGGGTTCTTTTAAATGGGTTTATATCAGGCTGGTGACCTGTCACTAATGTGGTTCCCCAGAGCTCCATTTTAGGATCAGTCCTCTTCAATGTTTTCATATACAATTTGGATGAAGAACTTGAAGGCTTGAAGGTATTTTGAGAATGTTTGTGGACAATACAAAAATGGGTGCAGCTGTTGACTCCCTTGAGGTTGGTGAGACCTTGCAGAGAGATCTGGACAAATTAGAGAGCTGGCCAATCACCAACAATACGAAGTTTAACAAGTGTAAGTGCCAGCTTCTACACCTGGGAGGGGGCAACCTTGGTTATACATACAATCTAGGAAGTGAGATGCTGGAGAGCAGCCCTGCAGAAAAGGATCTGGGGGTTTTACTCAACAGCAAGCTGAACTTGAGACAGCAGTATGCTTTGTTGGCCAGGAAAGCCAACTGTATCCTGGGGTACATCGAGAATGGCATTGCTAGCCAGTCAAGGGAAATGATTGTCCCACTGTACTCTGTACTTGTGTGGCCTCACCTTGATTACTGTGTGCAGTTTGGGGTGCCACAGTATAAGAAAGATATAAAGCTGGTAGAGAGTGTCCAAAGGAGGGCAACTAAGACGGTAAAAGGAGTGGAAGATGTATGAGGAGTAGTTGAAGTCACTTGGATTGTTCAGCCTGGAGTAGAGGAGACCAAAGGGAGACCTCATTGCAGTCTACAACTTCCTCACAAGGGGGAGCGGAGAGGCAGTTGCAGATCTTTTTTCTCTGGTGACCTGTGGTAAGACCCAAGGGAATGGTTTGTAACTGCGATGGGAGATTTAGACTGGATATCGGGAAAAGGTTCTTCTTCGAGAGGGTAGCCAGGGACTGGAATGGGCTCCCAAAGAAGTGGTCATGACATCTAGCCTGCCAGAGTTCAAGAAGTGTTTGGACAATGCTCTCAGACACATTATCTGGTTGGTTTATTTGTTTGGATTTGGGAAGGTGGAGTGGTCCTTATGATTCTATGATTAGCCATCTGGTCTGCCTGTCTGATGAAAGGGATAAGAATTAGTGGTCTTAATCTGAAAATCAAGGTCAATCACTGGAGATATTTTCAACAGATAGGAGAAGTAAATCTTAACTTAGTTGTCTGGGAGTACTTGCAGAGTCCATTGTTCATGGGACTCATTTTCAACTTTGTAACAAGAAATTTCATCTCTTTAATGAAGGCTGAGATTTATAGCTAATTACAAGTCTGCAGGAGCAAGAGTTTTAAGAGAAATATCCCAAAACACAGAACAATCATAGTGTCTGGAACTTTTCAGTTATTATTATTATTATTTTTTTTTCTAATAAGAATAATACAAAGCTGTAGGGAATGTTTTATCAAACCTCTGTTGGTTTAAGTTGATATTTTTCCACATACTAAAGTCACATGAATCTGATTGTCATCTACACTTAAGGCTCCTTTTACACCTTTTAAGTGTGTACAAGGGCCTAGAGGTGAGTAGAGATTTATTTTATGAGCAGTTTAATATCTCATTTCTATGTCAGCATAAGATAAAGTGTTTAAGAGTGGAAGTTCAATTCCCAGAGAAGGAAATAAGCTATTCTTAGCAATCATATTATCCTTTACTTGCTCCATTGACTTGGGGAAAATTTTGAAACAAATTTGTGGGTCTATGCTACTAGTTTTCCTATTGAGAGATGGTTTGTCCTAAATGGCTTTCAGACATTTTTATTTCTTCAAGATTTATCCAAATATAGGTGAGATAGGTGAGATTTTTTTCCCCTATGATTCTCTGCAGCCTCTCTGAATAGTTGGATTTTTTTGTTTGTTTGTGTACTTGTTTTTTTGTTTCAAATGTGGATTCATCTCTGCTGTTTCTCAATGTTTTCTTGATGGTCATACTATCTTATAAATAATATATCATAAAATGCATGTATTGCATGAACATCTTAAGTACTATGTCTTTTTCCTTGTTTTTCAGTTTTCCATAGGGATTTGAAAAATATGTACGCTGTATTAATAGTATAGATGAGAGAGTAGACATTCAGCATCCTTTTACTAAATATTCATGCTTTCATTTTCTTTCTTTACTTTGATTCTATTTCTGGATTTATAGCATAATAAGTAAATGCTCTGGATGAAGTGTTTAATTACATTTAGTTTGAACTTACTCATGGTACCATGAAGTCCTGTTGTGAGTAGCCAAAATATTTGAAGATGTTAAGATGAAAGGATCCATTATTAATACACTTTTTTTTTTTTTTTTTTTTTTTTTTTAGTATCAGTTTAGATTGACAGTGTTTATTATATCCAGTCCTGGAAAATTAGAATTAATTACAGTTTTATCTCCTGTAAAGCTAGTGTTTTGTTTCCCAGGTTTAGCTAAGCACTTCAAACTATATTTTCCATTCCATTTATAAATGAAAAAGTGCTGCAAAACAATGAAACACATCCCTTTTCTGGCTTTCATAAGGGGGTTTAAAGCCCATGACACTGTGAAGACTATAGAGCTGCCCTCTCGAAGAGAGATGACAAATTGAGTTAATTACAACACATGTCAGTTGTTGAAATGATTTATGGCACGAACAATGATCAGTTGGTTATACACTGTAGAGTGGATGTTATGCAAGACTGCTTCATATGAATGCAAGCAAATTCTATTCACAATTTCAGAAATTAAGTTGGTTATAATAGCTTTGTAGGCCAGTTGATATGGTAATATAGGTAATATAATATTAAATACTTAACATACTGCTCCTGCAAGTATCGTGCCTATTTAGATAAAATAAATAGGAATCAGAAGGATGTAGCTAGGCTACCACATGTTTTAAGGATGTTTTCAAGTTTCAAATATGTGTAAGAGGGAAGAGGAAAAGTTATTTGAGTTGGGTTTGAAGCTATTGTCTGTGCTGTTGTTTGAGGTTAATCTTATTTCCTTAAAGACAAAACATGTTAAAACTACATACATAAAGGAAAAAGAAAGAACTAGAATGACAGAGATTGTAGCTCTGTTTCTTTGCTGACTTACTTACAGCCTTGCTGCTGAAAGAAAACAGAATCAAAGCATTGTCAAAGTATATCAACTGCTCAGAGGCCTGGCACATTTGTATCAACATCAGACTGCCTAAAGCATTGTTTTTAGCTATCTTTTAACTCCATCTTACAGAGGTGCTGCACAAGTAAGGTGTTAGCTAGTCTAGTAAGTTATTTCAAACAGCAGACAGCAAAGCTAAAGATGGGAAAAAAAAAAAAAAAAAGAGAGAAAGACAAAAGTGACAAAAAGAAAGTAAAAGCAAGATAAGGAAGATAAGTAAGAAAACACACAAAAAAATGTGTTGTACATTCATGTCCAAAATTCTTCCTCAGAGAAGAGGAGGAATCTTTCATTCCGTCCAGTCAGAATACCTTGCAGAAAGTGGATGATAAATGCTCAGTTACAGTCAGATGGATACCAGTGCCCCACACAATTGAGGGCATGACAGCTATAACAAGAAACTCATTGTTTCAATTCACTTCAACTTCCAGTACCAATATCACATTATGAGCCTCAAGCTGCAAGATCTCTCCTATTTTATCTGTCACTTGGATGTAATTTACAGTAGCTGATGCCCACCTAACCACCAGGATCTAGGATCTAGGACATATGAGATGACATAAAGTATCCAGTTCTCTCTCCAGAAAGGTTTTCTGCAGGTCCTTTATCAACTGATGCAGCACTGTAGTATCAGACAGCAATAAAATGGCACTAGATGCCTCTGTTTTGATACCTGAATGTCTCACATAATTTCCATTCTTTCATGGGTAGTGTCCATTGCATTTTGCTTCAGCAGAGTCAGGTTTTCTATCTCCATTTTCTGCTGATTTCTTCAAACAGCATTTTATAAGAAGGTGAGTTGGGCCTTCACTAAAGTGAAAGCTACTAAGTGCAAGCCTGTGACAGAACTTCACCTGTAGGGTATACTACACTTCACAGATACACCTCAAGTTTCATCCCTGGAAGTGGTAATACATGATCAGGAATTTTGTGAACTATTCTAAGAACTCAAAAAGAGAGAAATGAGATTAATAAGCTGAGGACTTTTATTTTTATTTTCTTCCAAAGACTTTAATAAACTGAAACTGATTAATCTTTTTCCTTAACCAAATGGAAATGTACAGTTTGGCTTTAGCTGACATTAAATGTGATTCCTGCCCTTTTCTTAATCTTACAGAAATCTATTCAAATACTGTTCTGGGAGAGGAATTTAAGAGAGAAGAGCAGAGAAATAAAAATCCATCTCATCTATAACCTGAAAGAAACAAAATTTCAGTTTTATCAGCTGGGCCCTCTTTCTTTATGGATATTGGAGTAGACAAAGAGGCGATGACAGCAATTTTCGAGTTACTAGCTAGATTACTTACAGGAAGTATTCATGCTCTACTGAGAATATCCCTTGCAAAGCAAGTTTTGACCTTAACATTTCTTTTATTAAAATGTAATGAATATTGATAGGAATGAAAATTATTCTCGTTTTTATAGGCTTCAAGATACTATGTGGTATTCCTTTTTCTCCCAGGAACAGCTAGAATAAAGAAGCAACAAAAAATGGTCTCTCCAATACCCAGATCCCAGTTGCCCCTTATTTTCAAAAAAAGGCTTTAGATGGCCATTAACATTTCATAAAACTTACCATTAACATTTCACAAAACTCACCTTCTGTGCTGAGATAATTTATTTCTTGTGAAGATGGCAATTCATTCTAATTAAGATAAACTATTTCCAATTAATTGAAACCTGGCATTTGTAGACTGAATTCTAAATGTGTGCAGAGAACACAAGAATCACAGTCAGATAAATGTTATTGATTTAATAAGTGTCTGATTTAAATTCCTGGATATGCATTACTCTTATGCTTATTTCAGAATAGGGTCTCAGATATTAGTAATAAATTAAAATCACTTGCTAACATTTAGGGTGGTTGAAAACTAGGATTAGTGGAACTACACCCACTAAAAAGCACTAGGTAGTACCTAAACATACCTGAGTAAGGCTTATTTTGAGTTGATATTGACTATTTGACTTAAAAAGAGAAAGGGGATGGTGGAAAAAGAGGCATAATAGGTGGGTGGAGCTGATGTTAAAGTAGCTTCATACAATCTGCCCTTTGACAATTTGAAGCTTAATGTGATATTTCAAGCTCGTTCTTCTCCTTTCCTTCTATCAACTTTCCCAGTCTCCTAACTTTATTCTATTATTTTTCTCAAATTCCATCTATTTAACAAAAGAAATTGAAATTCATAAATCCTAACCCCTAAAAACAGTACTGTTCAGGACACCCAAAGAGACTGACCATTTTGTTGAGAAAAAGACTAATCATTATTTACCTTGCATATATTATTGTATCAACAAAAGGATGTGTATTCTTTAAAATCCTACAGCTCTTTTTTCTTCAAAGTGTCTTCCTCAGGGCTATTATTTTTCTCACAAGGCAAAGAGGCAGGAATTAATCTGTAGCTTGCTTGTTAACTTATTCAAAAGCAGAAAAAGAAACAAGAAATGCTTAGCAACTGAAGCCATACACACTGAGACTCTGGCTCATGAAAATATATACCACAACCACAGTCTTCACCATTTTCCTTCCACTGAAGGTACTAGTATCCCTTTTCATTTTTTTTCAAGAATAATTTCTGCTTTCAAACACTGCCATCACAGATGAGTGTGGAAATACATTTTATATGCTTAAGTTTTATATATATTTGGACACCTAAATGAAAAATAGCTGTTCTAGTGATATTCTGTTATCATAAAACACCTTATAACAGTATTCAGCACCTCTTTATCTGTATTTCTTACTAGCTTTATTTATAGTTGACCTGGTAAGTTAAAAATCTCAAACTGTGTCAGCCCTCCAAAAATTTAGATTGATAGGTCCAAGCAAACACAAGGGAAAAATGAGCTTGACTTCAAAAAATGAAGAGTTAGAGAAGAGTATTTGATTGCTTCTGACACAGTTCCATCCCATGGTCTCTCCCAAGGCATGCAAGAGATGACAAATCCACAATGGTGTTTAGGGTTCTCTTTGAACTTGGACTAAAGTCTGTAAATACCATTTCTCTGCTATAGTACCTAGTTTTATCAGTAGTCTGCATAAACCCTAGAAAATCCTGAGGCTACCAGACTGGCCCTGCACACAGTGACCTCCAAGGCATGTTGTATGTTTTAGGACCTGCATACCTTAAGCACAGGCAGTTGCCTAGTGGGACTTTCTTGGGTTTCAGGTCCTCCTCTGCCTTCCTCCCTGCTCCCCCCATGTAGAGGTAGAATGGGAGGCAAAGATCTTGTAACAAAACTCCAAGAAGGGCACTAGTTCACACAGCACAAAGGAATATTTCTGTAATATCTGACTGTCACAGTAACTGCTAAATTATATATGCATTGGAGGGTGGCTTTTGAGTGAGTTTCAAATTACAGAGTCAGCAGGGGGAAGGTTACTCATGAGTACAGTAATATTTCAAGATCAACCCTAGAATGAGAAATTTGAAACTGGTGTATTTCCTAAGATTTTTTTTTTTTTATTTTGTTGGGTGTGGGAGGGATGCAGTTAATAAATTAGTAGGAGACTGTTCTTTATGATGAGTATCAGGATTGATGGTGTGGGTCCAATGGAGCCACTGAGCTCTGATATTACAAGAAATTCCTTCTCGCACTTTCCTTTGTTATAGAGGTTCAAGGAAAGGATGCAACCACAATCTACTTCACTTCAAGTAAAGTTGAACTCATACAAGCATTTAGTTTGACATGTTCTACATGCCATATGGGTTTCTTCATTTAACTCTTCTCTAAAGTGCTTCCTTTCCAAGAATGTACTGTAAGGTCACTCACTTGGCCTAGGTCACTTCAGCTTTTTCATTCTGTGGAATTTTTTGTTTTCTTGTAGAGTCACAAAAATAGTACTTTTAGAAGTCAAGATAATCATGAATGAGGAAGAGAAACTAAAGAAATTCTTGCTTGAATAGAGAAGTACTTACAGTGTTTTAAGCTGTTACTACAAATAGAAATGAGCTCAGTTGTACTGGTAGTTAATGTTAATTATGATGGTTTTCAGAAAGAGCTGCATTTCTTTATGGGAGTAGTCTAGTAATCCTTCTGTGTGCAACCCCTCCCCCCACTTATTAATGGTACATTGTCTGAATAACATCTCCAACATCTAGCCTTCTATTTCCAACAGGAAAATCAATTAAAACACCACAAAGATACACAATACACAATGTTTCTCTAAAAACATAGCAGATAAATAAATAATCCAAAGCATATCTGAAGGCTACTTACACTAGTAACTGGGGATTACAGTTCAACTACATGTGCCATAAGTTATTTATTATAATGTATTACAATGTAGAACAAATATGCATTTATTTCAGACACCTATTTACAAAGGAGATAAATACGGACAAAGAAAACTTTTATTATGCCAATATGCAATGAGGTAAGATCTTTCATAAAACAAATACAAAACCTAATCAAGTTCCACTGGAGAAATAAGAGAATATTTCTAATGTCTTACCTTGAATATACTGAAAATCTTTCATCTCACAGCACAGTTGTTTTCCTCTTTGTGGTATGTACCACTTAGAAAAATTTTAAACAAAACAAAACAAAAAACTATCAATTTTCTGAAGATCTGCAGTTTGTTTTGTTTTGTTTTGTTTTGTTTTGTTTTTTAATCAAAAATTAAAATGACAGATTTTCAGTGAAATAAAAGCCTGCTAAAACAGACTAATCCAATTAGGGATCAATACAGACTTCCTGAAGTTCAGTCAGGCTTTCTGTCGACATGTCAAAGTATGCACCTTATTGAACAGAAGACATTTATGTGGGAAACAGTGGAAAAATGAGAATCTAATCAGATTTTTCTGGCATCATCTGTACATAGTATTCATTCAGTAATGAACTATCAGATGATTTCATACAGGGGTGTAAGAGATTTCCATTAAACCCTTGGGCCTCTTTACACTGAAGAAAATCTCACATTTTTTTGCAGATGGCAAAATAGTTGCTCTTGGTATTCATGGTTTGATTATAAGAAAAAAAAAAAAAAAAAACAAAAAAACCAAAATGAAAAAGCAATTTGCAGATCTAGCTAGACATTTTAAATTCAAAAGCATTCAGGGAAAGAGTGGGCCTTTAGTTTAATGGTTCAAGACACTGGAGTGTGCGTAGTCAGGACCAAGTCCAACTGCAATTTCTGTACTTACAGGATGCAGTTATGGGGTCATTTGCCTCAGAAAGAGTCATAAGGAACTTAAGGTCCCCCTTTAGCCTTTGTCTCCTAGTTAGCTGAATATCTGTCTGCAGGTGTGAAAGGTTACTTTCCTCTGTGGAGGTAACATAAGAACATCAGTCCTGAAAAAACCTAAGGGATTTTGTGACATAATCCTGAATGTCCTATGAGACCCTCAAGCTCCTGTGAATACTGGTGGGGGCAGTGGGAGACTACAGATTGGTTTGTTGTCACCAACTTGAATCAGCAACAGTCAAGTCCTCAGTCTTTAGACTTTTTCTATAATTTTGTTATAATCTTAAAATCCACTTATTAATGACTTTGTAAATGAAACACACAATTAATGTCACAGCAGAAGATGGAGCATTTAGTAAGCTAAATGTAACAAAATTAATACATTAATCTTTGAAATACAGTCATCTAATTTTTAATATACATATATATTATGGATTCAAAAGTACTGTCAGATTTTTCATCTTTATCAGACTTCCAGATGCAAGAACTCTGTAATGATAAATCCATGTTTTAAGACATTACATATTATATACACAATATTCATTTAAAACAAACATATTTTTAAGTGATAATTTAAATCTATATAGCAAATACAAACAATAGAAAAGATATAAAACCTGACTGTTTTCTCTGGCTCAAAATAATGTTTTCTTACAAATGTATTAGCAGTGAAATAAATAGTTGCTTAAAACAGAAACAGGAGGACCATAGAATTCCAGTTAGTCTGAGAACCAATTGCTGTGAAAGAGTACTATCCTTCTTAGATAAGGTCTAAATTATTTCTGCCAGCTATGTTTTAATCTCCTTGAGATAAGTAGTAAACTGATAAAAGCAGAGCTAAAAATATAACCCAGGCCTAAAGGGAACAAAATAATTATTGAAGAAGTTGGTTTCTTGTTTCTTGAGCTATCATAATCTATTTTTAATTTTAAAATTTTCAGCACTTCTAAATATCAATTCTATCTTCACTCTTTTGTTATGCAAATTTGGATTTTATACAACATTTTACTCTGGAGTAAAACACACATAAAACTATAAAATTAAAACTTATAGCTCAGAGGTATTAAATACTGAAATAGGTAGGTACCCCAAGTCTATAGAGTGTATGAATTGAAACTCCATGAGCAGACATTTTATACAAGAAGAAAGATATTCACTATTTTCTGTGAGATCATTTATCAGCAGTACCACTCCAACTATTAAAGAAAGAAAATACTGTACATTAACACAATTATTTTAACAGCATAAGCATTCATATCAGCTGAAGCCAAATCTCAGCACAATATCTTTAAGTACAGACAACTTAAACACATTGCCTTCTTAGCACATCATTAAGGATTATTCATATGCTTCGCGTGTCTTTCTACCTTAAAATAAACAGGACAAACTGTGTTTGAGAGTTTGCAGTATATCAAACTACCATTCTCAATCAGAAGATTGATTCCTTATATTTTCATACAGATTTGCTAATAAAGACATGTACTATAGGGATATTAATCCTGATTCTGTCTAATTATGACAATTCTGAACAAAACTTTGTGTCATTATTGGGGCTGATTCTTTTTTAACAAACTTGCAGGAGATGAAACATTGTGGTGTTCACAGGCCTGAAAATGACACAAGGTTCTCAAATTAGTTACAGTCACTTGGCACATCTTTAGAGGTGACTATTGCTACTTTCAGTACTCAGGTCCCTGGCAGCAAATGATGAACAAAAGCAACCAATAGCTAGAACATTTATCATTATAAAACAGTCCTGAGACAGCTTTTCCAAAGGTGTGTTTTTATTAATGGAGGGTCAAGGAAATAAAGAATAATCAGAACTCAGCAGACACTGAAGTATAGAAGTATAGGTAGAACCTTGCAGATGCATGTTTATTATTTACTAAAATTTATTTTTTAAGGTCACTGTGTGAAAAAAAAAAAAAAAGAATAAAAAATACTTTTGTGAGTTATCTATTCAGTAATATTTGTTTTGTCTAAGAAGCAGAGGCGATATTCTTATCAAGTATTATTGTGCTAGTATTCATGCTTTTTGCCTCACTAGAACTGCAGTCTCCAGAAAACACATTTCAGAGGGGCAAAATGTGTTGAAGTTATCATCTTTCATCATAAAAGTAATAAGCATCAGCAGTAGGGAAGAATTAATTAGTCTGCTCTACCTCCATTGCTAGTGTAGGATTGCTCTCAACAAATCTGCCAAAACCTCTCTCGCCAATCTATGGAACGGTGTCTTAGAGAATAAGGAACAGTTTTATCGTATACAACCTTTATCAATACTGCAGTAGAATCTGGAAAAAAAAAAAAAAAAAAAAAAAAAAGAGAGAGAGAAGTTTTATATATATTCAAGTTACAGATATATAACTTATTTGTTTTAGACATAGGTCCAGCATGGAAAACTAAGGGAAACTTTGGCAGGCTCTGTAGTGAATTTTTCAGGTACTACCTCTAGGTCTAAAAATGTTTTGAAATATTGGTAATCTGCTCTTGTGCTAGAGCCACCAAGAATATTTTGGTATTTTAAACCAGCTAGAATTTAATGCCCCAGCTGTGCATACAAAGAAGTTATATATATGTGTGTGTATCAAACCCTTTGGTGAACTGCAAAATATATAGTAATCCTTGCTTTCACTGTAATTGTGCTATATTTTCTCTCAATAAATAAATAAATAAATAAATAAAATGAATGTCCTTTGAATATATGTTAAATGACAATGTTAACATTCTTTCCTTAAAAAAGACTGATGTACTGATGTATAAATTTCAGACGATGTTTTTGCCTGAGCTGGCCTCTTTCTGCATACACTGTTGATTTGAAACAAAGAATGCAAAATCTAAACTATGTAATTTACCTTTAAATCATTTCTTATAAATCTGTTTTTCAACTGAGAAGAAAATAATGTCTTCATAATTGTTCTTATATAAATGCTTTTCTTTATTTTTAGTGTAATATACATAACATAGCAGTTGAAGAAAAAATTGTGACAACCTATTAGTAGTTCCTATTGCTATTTAGGGGTGGATGAAGCCACAAGCCACATCAGTCTTTTCCCTAGTGATAATAAATCCAACATTTGAAGTAATTCAACAGAACAGCCTTGATTTTTATCCTTTTTTTTTTTTTTTTTTTTTTTTTTTTTTACTTAGTTCATCAGGTTTTTAAATGCACAAACAGCAAAACCCCAAACTACTATCTTAAATATTCTACCTTGAAATGAAACAATTAATTTCGGGAATACCATTGATAATGAAAATTTCTGGGATAATAAAAACAATCTACAGATCTTTTTCTATGTCATGTAGTGTTAAAACTGGAAAGCACTAAACAAGCAGGTCCTATAAGTGACAAATATTGCAAAGAAAATATGGTGTTTAGATTTCCTGTCATCAATTTTTTCCAGTGGCAACAAGAAAAAAATAAATAAAACTTTCTTAGATTAAAAATGCTGGGTTTCTAACAAAGTTTTTTGGGGGGTTGTTTGTTTGTTTTGTAACAAAGTATTTGCAAACATATTCTATATAATATAGTAAGTACTCATGAGTTTTATTCTATTTGCTAGTAGATAAAAAAAAATAAAAAATAATTATAATTTAAAGCATACTACTATTTTTTTCCAGGATTATGCATTTTTGTTAAAAATTAAAATTGTAATACAAACTGGTACATTTTTAAATTGCATTCATTTCAAAGTGAGTTTAAGATGGAATGGTTGATTTTTAACCATCAAACTACCCCTTGATCTTTTCTCCAATGTTCTATTCCAAAACACCTCCATTTTCTAATTAGAAAATGAATGCTGCTGAGTTCTCCAGAAGTTTGTGCTGTAATTTAAAATAGATTAAATAATGATTTAATCTAGTAGAAATTCAATATATAATTAATAATTGTCATGAATTCTATTGATAGGCAGTTTAATTCAAAATGAAAATGCAAAATATAGTGCACATCCTACAGAAAAACGGGTTTCTTGTGATGTCTGAGGTATAGAGAATATACCTCAGAGAATATTCACTAGAGAGAAATAGGGGGTATAAACTTGTTCCCGGTAGAAGCAGTGAAAAGAATATAATAACCAGTAGTAGTACAAGCAAAAATGTTCAGATGCTAACTTATCCATAATTACCCAAACATAATTTTTACAGGCATCAAAGGCTTCTGTCTGCCAGACCTGAGAAATGTGTGGTTATCATGTGTCCAGAGTGATGTTTTGTTAGTACATACACTGATCATTAAAAATGGTGGCGATTGCTGCTGACACTGCAAATGCTGAAAGAGGAACACAGTTCATTCAGAACAAATATATAATTATGGTACATACTAGATTGAAATAACTATAATTTACAGATTAATTCTGAAAATATTAAATGTTTTAAGCACTCAAACTCTGTGGTTCAGTTATACTGAATTATTATATGTTCAAACTGGAACTAAAATTGACCAAATACCAGATTCAATTTGCTAGTTTGCAAGTTATCATGAAAACCTTAGAAACAGCTTGACCAAGCTAACAAAAACCTTATGCTTGTTATACCTGTGAGCACAGTCAATGTGAAAGAGATGCTGTTAGAAACCAGAGCTTAATTGGACACTTGGTACATTTTACAAGACTCTGCTAATATTTCCCTTGGAAACCTAATTATTTTGGTGCCTATATGACAAAAGATTTTTCTAGTTTCTATTTGTTCATGAAACATCTGGCAAGCTGGTGATTCAATAATGATACTTCAATAAAGTCAGTTTTTCTAGGGTAATTTTTGAGGAAGGTGATATTAAGGTTTGGAAATAGACAGCTTGAGTTTGACGTGTGTCCAGAACTTGCTTTTAATGTCATTTAGAACCAAAGCAAATCCTGCAAACTAACATTTCATATATCTGTTAAACATATATATTAACATATATAGTGTTAAAAGTACAGTATTTATTGTAAAATAAACAAGCTTAATTTTATATTGAAATTATTTTAAATACAAACAATTTGAAAAACTCCTAAAAAAAAATAATAATACATTCACCTTCTTTCTATGAATTTTAGAGGTTTATTTTTGGGAGGAAAGAATATTTAAACTTCTTCTTTCCTCAATGCTCAACTAGTACTTCTGCTTGCCTAGTTAGTGCATACACATCACAGAAGCACCATGAGCAGAAATAGGCAGGGCCTGTGCATTCTCTTGTGAGACAAAATGCACTGGTCTAGTACAAACATCCTGCAAATCCCACACATTGCTTTTCATAAAATCATAGAATCGTTAAGGTTCAAAATGGCCTCCAAAATCATCCGATCCAACCATTCCCTGATTTCCTGAGACTTCAAACCTGCAGGATACATTTTCTTAGCTCTCTGCTAAACTAATGCTAACATCCTTCCCTCAAAATTAGAAGCCAGAACTTTTCATTTTCAATTTTATTCTATCTTAGCACAATATGAAACCAGCTAGTGAACTTAAGTTTGAATATTTGTGTTTGTTGAGTATTTTTGTCTGTGCTTATGAAGATAAGAGAAGGATAGTACTTTGTCTGATTATTTCAGATATTTTATGGATACTTATGTGCTAGTAGTTTTCACCTCTAGACCCTTACATATTTCATTTTTTTGGTCACTTACCTTTTGGTGTTTGTGCATGCAAATAATGTACAAGTTACTTTCATTTTTCTGGAAATACTTTAACCACATGAAATTCTCACAAGACTGTAAGACCTAATGCACCTTATTAAACTGTGACAAGCACTAAAAATGTTCATGACCCAAGTCCATAATTAATGTAGTGTTAATGCATACTAGTTCTATTCTCCAGTATTTTTTCAGTACTTATTTTTTCAAATTCAAAAGGTTATTCAAGCCAAAAATGACATTCATTGAAGGCTGGCAAAATATGTTCATACAGTCAAAATTGATTAAATAAAAATGAAAAGGTTGTTCATAGGTATTAAGAGTTCTGTTTTGTTTCTTTTTCCCCCAGTATTTATATGACAAGCTATACCGACAAATATTATAGCACACTCATGGAAATGATCATGCAAATAAAAGAGTTCGGAAAAGAAATTCCTCGCATCTTTCCCATCCAACTCTTCTAGTGAGTGTTATATCTTCTATTGTGTTTATCACTATTTGTGTGGTGCGAGGAGTGCATTCAACTCTAAACAGAACAAATATTTGGGCAGTTTACATACTGACTAATAATTAGAACATTAAATCATCCCATTCTGTATATGTATATGTACATTCTGTTTATTTCTTTGACTAAACATTACATTGCGTGGAGTAAAAGCTCCATACTTTTTTTCCAAGTATGAATCAATACCACCTGATGAGCAAATAGGATCTAACGTGGCAAAGGCCAGAAGTTCATACAAATGTCACACAAAAACTTTGTACCTAAGCAGATAATGCTTCTTGGAATTAAGAAGTAATGTTTATTTATTTATTTATTTATTTTACAGATTGCTAGGTGGCATTGCTAGCTGGTTGAGGAACATGATTGTCCCACTCTGTTCTGCACTGGTGTGGCCTCACCATACTGCATGTAGTGAGTGAGATATTAGAGAGTGTTCAATGGAGGGCAACAATGATAGTGAAAATGAAGACAGCAAGATCAACAATGATAGTGAAAATCAAGACAGCAAGATTTATGTGGAGTATCTGAAGTCACTTGGATTGTTCAGCCTACAGAAAAGGAAACTAAAGGGTGACCTCATGGTGGCCTACATCTTCCTCACAAGGGGAGCAGAGGGGCAGATGTGGATGTCTTCTCTCTGGTGACAGCAACAGAACCTGAGGGAATGACATGGTTCAGCTTGGATATTAGGAAAAGTTTCTTCACCAAGAGGGTGGCTGGGCACGGGAACAGGTTTGAAGGGAAGTGGTTGTGGCCCCAGGCTTGCTGGAGTTCAAGAAGCATTTGGACAACACTCTTAGAAATATGGTTTGGTTTTTGGGTGGTACTGTGTGGAGCCAGGAGACAGAGTTGATGATCCTTGTAGGTCCCTTCCAAGTCAGGATATTCTCTGATTCTTTGATTCTATTTTAATCTTTGCAGATGTAACTGCAAAGAATTAAATTACTTTTCATTTATTTATTTATTTATTTTTATTTTTGCTGTTGACAACCTAATTTTTTTTTTTTTTTTTTTTTTTCAGATGCTGCGATGAAGATTATGTAGGATCCCTAACTCACCAATTCAAGCATATTGAGAACTGATTATTACTTCCCAGGTTTGCTGTCTTGCAGGTGCAGACAACTTGCTGCTACTGGCATACTGAGTTGTTGAGGATGTAACTACTCAATGGCTGATCTCAAAGAATTGCTGGAAAACCTGTTTCTTTCACATCTTTTCATGCACAAAAGTTATTTAACTTTACTCAGCTATATAACTTATCCTGACACTGAATTTATTACACATTTCTTTACTAAAGGTGGCTGCAAATGGTGTAACGTACATGGATGGTACACCAGCTGACAGTGGAGCCTATAGGTTCAGTAGTTTGAATCTAGAAGTTTATCTAAGTTTCAGGTTTATCTAAGTTTCAATAAGATATTTAATACTGACAACAAGTTATTAATTGCAATGAAGGAAATATGGATTAATTCAAATGGAAAGAAATAAGATGCCTAGAAAACTGAAAGATGAATAGAGTAGATAGTTTTGAAATGAAAATTATTGGATTGCAGAGGCTTTCAGAGAAGTTCCCCATATTTATTTTAGGATTAGTTTTATCTAGTATTTTGCAACAAAGAGAGAGAAAAAAGATCTAGCAGCATTTCTTAACGACATAAAGTGTCAAAGATAATTAAAAAAATGTACAAAGACCTACTAAATGATCTAAGGACCATGATCAAAAATTATGATTGTGTATTAGTTACTTTGCAAGAAATATGACTATAAACAATAATTTTAAATAACAAGACATCTTGGTATAGAAGGCAATTATAAGATTAGTTTCTCCCCCAATTGTGATAAAACCATGAAGAAAAAAAAATAAATAAATTCAATATAGATACAGTAAACAAAGTTGCAAATAACATTTCATGTTTTAAAGCACATCCAATACTAACCATGCTCTTATCTCCTCATAGATTGCTGCCAATTTTATTTCTGCAGTCATACATATTCTTTGACCCATGATAAAATTTGGTTTGATATATTACCCTAAGAGTGACAGTTCCTCAAGCTGCACTTTGTATGGTTATGTGGGAAAGTGAGAATATACTGTCCACATCTATATCTGTGAGTGATTTTAATTCATTCGTTATTTGTTTTATTTCTCTACATACTGTTGTACACCTGGAATGCATTCTTCCATGTGAATTATCTTTCTGAGAAGAGTATGCATTACTTTTATTTGAAGTCTTCTTTGTCTGCAAGAATTACTTTTTTTTTTTTTTTTTTTTTTTTCTGTAACAGTCTGTGTTTCCTTTTGCTTATTGTTAACGTGGTGTTAGTTTTTTTACCTACATCTGACTAATTTGATTCATCTTTTGGCATTTGTGATTTTTCATATTTTCCTAACTTCATGTTGCTTTACAAAATACATCATTCTGCTACATACTTGTTTTCAAAACCAGTTAGAAACAGATTTAAACAGAATTTTAAACAGAATTAAAGCTAAATGGTTCAAATATCTATGTATTTTCTAATAAAATTAACATCTTAATGTCGTTCATGGATCAAAAATGGGTCCAGGAAAATTTATCATCATCATGGATGCCCTGGACAATGGGACAGAATTAACCCTTAACAATTTGCAAATGATACCAAACTGTGGGGAGCAATTTTTTCACTACACTGTAGGTTTATCATTCATGTCAAAAGCTAGAGGACAGAGCTGTGTGAAACTTGATAAAATGAATATAAGAGAAATGGGAAGTGTTGCACCAGGGATGGAACAACCCTAGAAAGCAGATTGGGCTGCAGACAGACTGACTGTGGACCAGCTTTGCAGAAAAGGTTCTGGGTATCCAGAAGGAAAAAAAAAAAAAAAAAAAAATCGTACAGTCAGCAGTGTGCTCTTACATTATAGCAGTATTTATTATTGTATTCAATTATATATTACACTCAATTAATATAATAAAAAATTACTTGATTTTCTTCCTATTTTATTAGGAATGAAAACTCCAAAACATCTCAGGGAACTCTAGGCTGGTTGATATTAGAACTGTCACACTGAAATCCAGGAAATTCTGCCAGTTCACATCAGCTCAAAACTTGTTCAAATGAGAAACTCCTGCCTGCTGATAGCAATTTTCAGCTGGGAATAGAGAACTAAGTCCTAATTCATGCTGATTTCAGTTGTTTTCATGTAATTCTGCTCTGATTTTCAAAATCTCTTAATTTCCTTCATTCTCTCTACTGCATATCCCCAGGCAGAAATTAGGCTGATCTGGAGTTTACCATCTCCAGTGGATCAAACTGCCAAAGCTTCATTTCTGTATTCAACATGATTCTCAAACTGATGCCTTATGGCACTACTGTTTTTTTCTTTTTTTGGGAAGTGAATGAGGAGTCTCGATCCAGGAGTACTGAGGTAATCCCCCTTAAGACCACCTTCTCTGTATCCCCTGATATCTACCAAATTCTGTTGTCCCTTTCTTACTACATCTAACACTGAGACAGGTAATAGCAGTCAGCAATCAACTGTATTTATACTGTGACTGTAGTCCATATAAACTACTTCTAATCCCATATCTTGAATCATAAAGCTCATACTGTATCTTAGAGGAACTTTATCAGTGGAGGACAAGGTCCATTGGGTCAGCCCTTCAGTCAGTAATTTCAGTGAGAATTCCTTTTGAGGCTTCACTCCCTCACCAGTCCAGCTCTTTTCTTTTGTGCACTTTATACCCCCGACTCCAGAAAGTCACAAAACCTACCTACTAGCTTGCTGGTAGCTGTATATAAAAGCTGGTGTCACTCCTGGAGAAGATAGTGCTACAGTCTGATCCCACTGACTCTAAAGGTTAATTTTATTTCTTGAAATCTCATATATCTAGGCTAAGGTTTTCTAGGCTAAGGTTTTATTTTGTTTGTTTTGTTTTGTTGTGTGTGTGTTTTTGTTTTGTTTTGTTTTGTTTTTCCCAATTTATGATTTGTTTTGCTTTATATATATATTTATAATATATATATTTATATTTATATAAAATAAAATAAAAATAAAATAAATTAAAATTTTGATTGCCCAGAAGCAAAAGAAAAATCAGAGAATAAATTTGTCTTTACACATATTACTGTCCTAACTCCAGTAAAGAGAATAAGTTTTTGAAGGTTAACACAGCTGACAAAAGTGATTAAGAAAACTACCTGACCTTACTGAAACAGGAGCACAGAGCAGTCTCAGTGCACTGTAGTCATTACTTTATGTTTCAGCATGTCAAAACCCTGAAAAGCCTACTTTAAGAGTTATCATATATCACTATTAATTAGGGGAAAGATTAAACTCTTACCTGCAGAGAGTGTTGAAAGGCAGAAAAGCTATCACAGTTTCATATAGTTTGCAAGGCTCATCAGACATAGAACGGAGCGTAAAGTATCTGCAGCAAATCATTTAAAAAATAATTGGGCTTAAAAAATTATCTCCTAGTTTCAACTCCTGGGAAGAAATCACAGTTATGGCACTTCATAAACACATGAAAGATTTTTTCATACATTTATATCTAGTCAAAGTAAAGAATTTTTTTCATTCCAGTAGACAGCCTTTTTTTTTTTTTTTTTTTAATTAAATAGAAAAAGACACAAAGATGCATTGTGATAGCTGTGGTGATATAATGATGGCTACAATAAATTTCATCAGAGTCTATTGATTGTCTATCTAGCCAGATGTATTCTGATTGTTTCTCTGAATTCAGTAGCTTTCAGGTGATTTGTTTTTCATACATTTGTCTAGTGCTCCCAACTAAACCTCAAGATATTTTTTTTGAGAACAGTCCAACAGCTTAACTATCTTTTGTATAAAAAAGCATCTCTTTTTGTATTTTTTTTTTTTAAACTGCGAACAGCTGATGTTACCTTGTAGACTGGTGCTGTAATTGTCTCTGATCTTCAGGCCCCAAAGGTCTGACTGTATGTATATTCAGAGTAATTATATTTTCACCTAAAATATTTTAATTACTTTATACAGTTATTATATATAGTCAATACCTTACTTTGGATTTCTGTGTCTGCAGAGTGCTGCAGACTGGTGAGACTTCACCAGTTCTCAGGAGTTTCAAGGCTGTGTGAACAATTTATGCAGACGCAAAGAGGAGAGAAATGGACATCTGTAATTACAGACATTCAAAAAAAAAATTTATTTTTGAAATTGCTTTGTTTCTCTAATTCCATCTATCTCCTTTACTTTCAGCTTCACTTGAAAACTGAAATCCAAAGTCAGAATGTCAGTGAAAGAATAGATCATTTTCAATGTTCACTGGGAAATAGGATTTCAATAATGACATTCCAAAATATCCAACCTTTTTTTTTATGAATGTAATATGCCTCAACACAGACTTGGAGAAAGTTTTTGGGAAAAGAGATGCTATTTCTATATCCACGTGATTTGTGATAACACTGCCAGCTGGGGTTTTGCTTAATGGCAACTCATCCTCTTGATTCTGAGCTGCAATATGTTTGATCTTCATAATATTTTAAGACATATATATGAATTATATAGTAACTGTAACACTTCCTTTCTAAATTAATTTCCTCAGTTTTTGACATTCTAAAAAACACTCTGTGAACAGAATATACACAACTGAAGCATGCAAGAAGCCACTGGAACTAGCAAGGCAGCCAGGCAGCCAGAGTCATGTGAGAAGGTCAGGCTCTTCAAGCTGCTCTTTTTTTTTTTTTTTTTCCTATTTCTTTTTCTTTTTCTTTTTCTTTTTTTTTTTCTTTTTCTTTTTCTTTTTCTCTTTCTTTTTTTTTTCTTGATATTTTCACAAATTTTCACATCAATATTTCTTACTGTGAAACTTTAAATTGCTGATACCATCTCAGTAATCTCACTTCTGTTTGTGCTTTTACTTGTTCTTCACATCTTCCATTCATAGACTTTCTCACAAGTTAACAACAGTTTTCTAAGTAAAACTGATTCAAGGTCATACAGCCATGCAGCACCAAACTAGGGTATAAATTGCAGACATGTAAGCCCCAGGGAGGAAGGTTACAAAAAAATGGGACACCTCTGACCCAGTTTTCTGAAAGGAGACATTTCCAACTCTGTGATCAGTATGCAAATTATAGATAATTTTGAATAATACACCCTCTGTTTTTTTGTGTGTTTGTTGTTGTTGTTGTTGTTGTTTGTTCTTTAAAAAGTAATTGGAGATGTAATGGCAGAATTCTGTACAGAATTGAAAAAAATATATATTATATATATTATTATATATATTTATTATATATATATAAAATATACTTTTAGAGAAATAAAAATAGTATTTCAAATGCACTCTCATTCACAGACTAAATGAATAAGATTGTAGTGATTCTGTGGATTAAGATTTATTGATTCTGCTAATGGTGCATGAAATCACAGAGATTGACAGAAAAATCCAAATGGAAGCAAATGGAAGCTTGGTTATTGAGGGAATGAGAAAAGACAGCATTGGTCAGCAGTCCTGGGACATTCTGGCTGACAATAACATTTTAGTTATGGGCCTTTGGTGACAGATCTAAATTCCTTTGAGCCTACTGAGGAATTTTGTTTGAAGAAAAATGAGGTTGCATGACAATTACCCAATTCTTTCACCAACTAAAATGCCTTTTTTGGAATGGAAAAGTATACATTCTTACTGGTACATTGGACACTACTTTCTTGCATCTTTGACGGAGGCCAACAGTATTGATAATTACTAGTCTGGACAGTAATTATTGAAATTTACTTGTCACTTTAATTCCAAACAAGTTGCTTTTCACAATTTGAAAACTCATAAAACTAACTAATTAAATAAATATAATCTTATCTTCCCCATCTTATGCAACAATGCATTGAAAAACACGATAGTTCTAGGTTTTTAAACAAATTATTATGCTTTCTTTCAGCATTGAATTCTGACCTCTTAGAATTTACCCTTAAAATTTTCATGTTTGTGTCCTTCAGATCAGATGTTATCCATGCAACCTATTCTTTAGAATTGTCATGTTTATAAGCAGAGGTAATGTATTTCTAGGTACAGGTATATAATTTCTCTTTACTTTTTTTTTTTTTTTTTTCTCAAAAATAAAACTTTAGCACATATCAGCAAAGGAAAGATCTGCACCTGGCTTCCTTTTTGAATAGAGTCAGGTCATCTTCTGGCCATTTCCTGTTCTTTTGCAGTATTTTTCTCCCCCAGACAGTATTTAAATAATAATGTTAAGCTTGTACAACCCTACTGTACTGCAAGAGAGATAAATATGTATAAAATGGAACCTGTCTTTTGTAGGAACCTAAATGTAGATTGGATGTTCAGATCTCTGCCCCTCCAGGACTTGCCTGTCCTTCTCAATCCATCCATAGGAAAGCAAGAGATTCAGACTGCCTAGCTAAATATGACTACTTTACAGAAGTCCACCTGAGGTCTAGGTTCCCATTGTAGTCAAGGGCAAGTTAGAGGCAATTCATCTGATGTATCTTAAACACTTGTATGGGATGAATCTCATTTAATGAGCACCTAATTGTTTCCATTGCCTATGCAGAAACTTATCTAAACTAAGATAATAAATATTTATATAAATAATATGACACATTTCCGATTCCTTTGATATGTTTAATTTCTCATCATATGTCCCCTTTCTGTAATTTTATTACAGAAATGTTAGTTTGATGTCTTCAAACAGCCGTACTTGGTACAAAAAATAGGTATTATTTTCTCTCTCCTTCCTAGTCTACAGAACTTTTTAGAAAATTTATACACTCAGCAAGTTTCCAGTTCAGACATGTTTTCTAAGTTAATTACTTAGTATGTGCTTAAGTATAACTGAACTCTGTGCAGTTAACAATAGTCTTGAATAAAAACAGTATAGGACTATGTTTCCCATTAACACCTGAGAGCATGTCATCATAATCGTCTATTGACAGGAAACTATAAAGGGATTTTAAGAATTTCAATTTCAGTGGAAAGTCTTCTGGATTTATTTTAAAGCACTTAGAAAAAAAGAATACAACAAAGTAAATGTGTTACAAATATAAAATGTCATGACTACAACAAAAAAGCCAGTATTTTTCCATTTTATATCTGATTTTCACGGAGAATGCAGGATCACATCTGAGGCTGACGCACATACACATCAGGAAATGAGCATTTATGGAGAAAAGGAAGATAATTAAAAAGTGATTGGGTCATCTGAGTTAACAGCTGTTTTCTGCGTATGGGCATATTGTACCTTTGGGGCTGCATGCAACTCCAAACTGGGTGGAATCAGATCAATGTATTAAGTCCACTGTCATATGAAAAATTAATGTATGTGAAATTGTGAGAAATGGGGTTTCGTTGTCTAAACTAATTGCTCTGAAAGGCTATGCTATAATGAATAACTATCCTAAGTGTGTGGCTAATGAAACTGGAAGTTCTTGGAAAAAGCCATAATTCAAAAAATAATAATTTTAAAATCATGAGAACTGTTAATGGTTGTGCTAAAATATATAGTAGTTTTACTAGTTGAATTAAACAATGTATTCATAAAATATTTGCTTGTTATAAAAAAGCATTTGCAATACTACAAAAAATGTAGTGTTCTGTCTTGCCCTACCACTACCTTCACTCCCATTAAAAAGTGCTTTTATACACCTTAGAATTCACATGCTCCCAATTTCTAAGCAAGTAGATTAGTCATTTGTGAGCTGGGAATTGATGGTGCTGCACTCTGGTAATTACCATGACAATAATACCTATCATAGTGAAAATACAGAAAGGTTATTTGATTTGATCTCAGGAGCTGAGAACATGTTTATTCACATACTGTCAAACAACAATGAAGGGCTGATTGTTGCTTTGATGTACTTTCTCTCCTTTGATCCTTTTCCTTTTTCCCTTGTCCTTCTTTTCTGTATTATTCCCATTCCCAAATAGACAACCAAAAAACAAACCATCTCAACACATAGACTCTAAATGCATGAATGCATGTTTAGTAGCTCAGTTCTGCCTCTAAATATGTAGAAGAAATACTGTTTCATCATGTATTTCTATTTCCAAAAGAGTCAGTAGGACACTTTCCAAAATGGTGAGCATTTTGGTTGTTATTCTGTAGGAAAACTATAAAAATATATACTCTTGTTGGGAACCAGGATACATTAAATTGCATAGCCCACTCTGCTGCCCCAGTTGTTCACTGGTTCTAAGCTAAGTTCAGGTATATGTGAATATACTCTAGTGCAGAGCAAGAACATTTGGCATCCACATAATGAATACATTGTTAGCTATTCTGCAGTCTTTCTTTGTCTGCTCAGTTATTATTCTAGTTTTATGAGAAACCTTGTCCAATGGAAGGTTTCATACCTACAAAGGTCAGACAATGGTAAAACACTTCCACCAAAATAAATAAATAAATAAATAGGTAGATAGATAGATAGATAAGTAGGTAAATAGAAAAATAATTTTCAGCAAGATTAAACTGTGGTGGTTTTTTTTGTTTGTTTGTTTGTTTGTTTGTTTGTTTTCAGGATCATACCCTGTTCAGTGAGTTTCCATAGACTTTTATGAGGATGAATTTTGTCTCATTACCACTCTGCTACTTACACTACATATAATGGTATGTTGCACATATGAAAGCAGTTATTTTAAGAAATCAAATCATACATGCATACACACACATACATGTATATGTACACACTTTTTTTTTTTTTTAAAGGTATCTGCAAATTGTAATGCTAGCTTTTTTCTCAACTGAAAATCAGATAAGGTATGTTGTGTATAAACATGTTGTTTAACATACATTTACGTGTCTTGGTATTGAAAGTTGTTTTATACATGATGTTGATCAATGATTTAGAATACCTGTTCTCTAATGCTGAGCCTGGGAGTGCAAAAATTAACTAATGCCTTTATTTCTAAGTGATAATTCCATATAGCTAAATATAAATTCTTCAACAGCCTCCTAATTATAAGTACCACAGCTACCTAAATATATACATGAATTTCATCTGAGTACATAAGCACTTAGCTCTTGCATAAGCTCCATCATAATTCACAATTCAAGTGGAAAAGGACTAAATTACACCTACATTCATGGTAGCTACGATCTAGTAGTAAAGCTCAAACCATTAATAGGCTGTGAGTTTTCTTTGAACCACAGCAGTTGCATCAATCTCACTCAAAAACTTCCTGGGGGAAAATGATTCTGAGACTCAGATTCATTACTCTCCTTAGTACCAGAGGATTTAAAAACATAAAAGAATGCAATATAAACTACAAACTACAGAATAACCTGGACTGAGGACAGGCTCCACTCAAATGGGCAATTCTCAATCAGGAGCTTGGACTTGTACACCTAATATAAGCATCCATTCCCATACTAAAAAAAAAAAAAAAAAAAAAAAAAAAAAAAAAAAAAAAAAACTCTTAAATGCTTTCCTGAAACCAGTGAATTTGCTCTTACCACATGAGAGATGGGCAGGAGATGTCATAACCCTGGTAGATAATTCATTTTGGGATATGTGAAAATAAAAATCTAATTTTAAAACAGAAAGGTAAGGTCAAGGTTTCAAAGTTTGTACAGGTGTGGATGCCAGCAACTTGAGGAAAAGTTTAGCTATTTATTCAGTGTGATGGGATCTATGCTAGTAAAAAGTAGACTCGGAACTCTCCTTATTGGAAATATACTTTTGAAAACGTGTCAAAAATATGCCCCAAAAGAACCTTATTTAATGCTCAGCAGATTCTCGAGTACCTTGAATTCAAGGTGTTGAACAGAACAACAACAACAAAAAAAAAGAGCAACTTATCTATGTTCAGAATAATATATTTACTGTATTAAATATATAAATACAGTTTCATTATATTGCCTTTTTGGTGGTAATCCAGAATAATTTATAATACGTTTGCTTTTACACCAAAAGGGACATAAATTATATATATATTTTTTATATATATTCATTGTTTCAGTTCTAAAAAGATTGTGAGATGGTGATACTTTTAATGTTTACACAGGAGCTCTCCATCCATAGAGCAATAATTCTCTCTTATCTATCTGTGTCCTACTATAATTTTATGAAGATTCTAGTTTAGTTTCATCTACTTTGTTTTGAGATATTGAATTAAAGCTTTATTTCTTATTATAATTCTCCCAAAATAAAAGAAATAGAAGATAACTCCAGATCTCACCAAAATAATAATAATAAAATAGGATAAACTCCTCCTCCCTCCCTCCCTCCACCTTTTGTTTTGCTGTCATTTATTTAGAACTGAAGTCCTTCCAAAACTGAGAGTCATGGATGCATTATGCTAAATTCAGTTGCAAAACACATTTCTTCTTACTCTATCCTATATCCTAAGCTTACATTTGAGAAAGAACAGGAAGCTTAATTAAATATGATTTGAGATTCTCCTCTACAACATCATCCCAGGATGATGATAAATGTGAGTGGCTTGCCAGCAGTATGGCTACTCCTTTAATCTCTCTCTGTTTTTCAGTTGCCAAGAAAAGAGTCCTCAATTTAATGTTTATATACACCACACTCAGTGTATGTAGACATTTTACATTTGAAAGGCTGAAAATGGTAAGACGGATGATGAAAATATGTACTGAAACAGTATTAATACAAAACAATGACAGATACATTACATTGTTCTACTCTACAAATGAAAAATTATACACATAAGTAATCCAGATGAAACAGATCTGTTCCCTTGAAAGTATATTCCTATATATTCTTGAGGGAAAGTCCTCACCAAAAGTAGTACTGAAGTTAGTAGAAAAGTCATCTGATACCATTTCAAAAAACGGTGCTTTCTCTACGGTTATAAGTTTGGGAGTATGGTGTTTATTCTGAGTTTTTTTGTTTGGTTGATTGGTTTTTGGTTTCGTGCAGACAGTTAATTTTACATTTTGTAAGGTCTTTAACAATTTGAAAAACATATATTTCAAATGTAGATGACCTTCACTCACTCCATTTGGACCAATGTTAAAATTTCCTAGTGTTTTAACAAAGATTGTTCCATCATCTAAAATCAGAGGTAGGATTTCACCGGTAAAGTTATGCTACACATGACTCTGTGTGTCCATATGAGACATATAGATGACTTCTTTATCTATAATAAAAAGACACTAGATCTGTTGATTGAGACAGCCTTTTCTACCATCATGTATATCACTCTGTAGGAACACTGAGTGTTCACCTTGAACAGTTTACAGTTAAAGAACTCAGTCCAACACAATCAACTTACACATGTGGGTAGACCATCTGAATCAGTGAGACACATACATGGTAAATTTACCCATTAGGAATAATTTGTGTCATTCACAGATGTATATTTTTAGCATGTGTAATAACTGCCAGGGAAATGTTTAATGTAATACCAATGCAGGAACTACACAGTGACAAAAAAAAAAATAAAAATAAAAAAAATAAAAAAGAGAGAGAGATAAAGAGATATTTTGAAGAAAACAGTAATAACTATTATGTAACCTAGGTACAGCATCTGTTCATATACACATAAATCTATTTCAATTATTCTATTTGGATCTGTTGCTCTGATAGTTTAATAGAGAACTGTTTAACACAGCTGTCATCATAAAACCTTTGAGGATTAGATGCTGTTAATTATGCTGAAATGAAGACAAGATTGGACATGTCCTCAGATCTTGAAGGTTAGCATGCTCCTAAGTACAGGAACAGATGATGTCAAAGAGAATAAATTTTCATGACCAAATATCTAGATATAAAGATATCTGAATTTGAAGATATAGGCCAAAGTTATTTGTTCAACTCTATATGAATGCTTACCCATATTCATTAATTTCATGACCAGGAGTGTTCATGGCCCCAAGACTGCTGGAGTTCAAGAAATGTTTGGACAATGCTCTCAGGCATGGTTTGGTTTTAAGTAGTCCTGTGCGGAGACAGCATTACACTGTTCCAGGTGCAGAACTCAGCATTTACCTTACCTTACCAGAACTCATGCCATCCACAAGGCCTCTCATCTCTCCAGAAAATCAACAGCACTTCCTAGTTTAGTATCATCAGCAAACTTGCTGAGGATGCATTCCACTCCTGCATACACATCATTGATACAAATGTTGAATGGAACTGGCCCTAGAACTGAGCCATAGAGAACACACTAGAACACACTGGACCACCAATCAGATGAAGCCCCATTTGCTACAACACTTTTAGCTCTGCCATCAAGCGAGTTAATCACCCAGTTTCACATGAACCTGTTTGTCTCACAGTCGGATAGTTTGTCCAGAAGGATACCACGAAGAATGATATCAAAGGCCTTAGTGAAATCCAGAATGATTACATCTTCCTCTTTCCCTTCATCCACCAAGTGGGTGACCTTACAGAAGATGAAATTACTAAAGCAGGATTTTCCCTTGATGAACATTTGTTTACTATGCCTAATAATAACTTTGTTTTTTAAATGTGTTTCAATATCCTCTAGGACAATCTTCTCCATGACTTTTCCAGAGACTGAGGTTACGCTAACATGTCTGTAGTTTTCTTAGTCTTCCTTCATACCCTTTTTTAGATGGGTATAATGTTGACTAGCTTCCAGTCATCAGGGACCTCCCCACATTCCCACAACTAATTCATTGAGAGGGGCCCAACTATAACATCTGCTAATTCCTTCAGTGCTCTGGGATGAATCCCATCAGTCTCCATGGATTTACAAATGTTGAGCTGATACAGTTCCCTCACAATTTCAGTGACCACAGATGAAGTCACTGCTCTCCCAGTCATGATCCTTCATCTCTTTCTTCTCCTGCTCTCAGATAAGGCATGAATGACTCTTTAGAAAAGATGAATCATTCTCTTTCTGCTCTTATGACCAAGAAGGAATCTAAACAGCCATTGTAAATTAAATGCCTCATTTTTAGATGACATGATCAAGAACTAATTTAAGAGAAGGTCTGTCTATTGATGTAAATGGGCTTTAGGTACATCATTCTAATCACTGAAGGCAAAAACTGGACCTTTTCATTAATCTCTATTTAACTATTTAACAGTGTGCAAGAGGAATTTAGTACTAAAAAGTTTATTCTTCCATAATCTTATATTATTAACGTTACATGTATTCTTTAATATCATTTTTAACACACACACACAAAACTTAAATATGAATATCTATTTCCTTCATTTGGTAATTATACACATCCTCAAAATATCAAAAAAGGCTATCATATTAATTCTTATAATGTGTATATTTCTTTTTTAAGAAATCTTATCTTTTACATAGTTAAGCTTCACAAAATTATTATAAAAAACAGTATTGCAATCAGTGTTATGGTATATTATATTTGCATAGTGACACTGTTTTAAGAATACAATGCTGGCATACAACCATGACAGTCTTAAATTTTTTTATGCATAAATTCTTCCTCAGCCTGCCACTTTTTGGTTTTGTTGTTGTGTTTTATATACAAGAAATGTACATCTTATACATCTTGTTACATCTTATTATATCTTTCTAATAATATTCTAGAGGCTGAAACTGGAATTCAGGCATATTAAGGAAAAACATGAATTATATATGTATATATGTGTGTGTAAAAACAGTGGATAGAAATTGATAGTACCATGTGAGCCTGTAATCAATATTACTGTAAGTTATCTGTGAGATGTGGGAAAAAATATTTCTGTCACTCCAGTTTTCATCATGGCTCAACTAATCTGAAGCTAACAATATTTATACATATACATTCACTGAAATCCAGTCAAGCCTAGTTCAAAAGTTGTCGTAATTCAATAGCAAAAACTCTAATAACCTAGGACACACACACACAAAAAAGGAAGCCTGTGTCAAAATACATGAAAAATAAGCTGGTTATTACTTCTAAGAAATGTACGCAAAATAAGCAGGGTTATTACATTAACGTTGCAAAAAGTACCATGAGTTTTTTACTAAAAGATTTTCCATGGTATTCTTCAGTCAAAAATTGTAGTTTTTGTTCCACTACCCTGCAACTTCAATTACAGAATCACAGAATGATTGAGATTGGAAGGGAGTTCTGGAGGTCTTCTGATTCAACATCATTGCTCTAGCAGGGCCACTTAGAAAGTTGCTCAGGACCATGACCAGACTTTTGAATATCTTCCAGGAGGAAGATGTTTCTGGGCAACCTGTGTCAGTGCTCAATCAACCTCTAATTAAGGAATTGTGTCCTCATGTTCAGGTGGAACATCCTGTGTTTGTTTGCAACCACTGCTTCTTGTCCTGCCACTGGGTATCATTGAAAAGATCTTTGTCTTCTTTATGTCTTCCCATCAGGTATTTGTACACATTGATGAGAACCCCCCCGAGCTTTCTCTTCCCCAGGCTGTACAGTTCCAGTTCTCTCCTCAAATGAGAGTTATTCTAGTCTCTCAGTCATCTTCATGGCCCTTCACTGGACTGTCTCCAGTATGTCCATGCTTCTCTTATACTAGGGAGCCCAGAACATGACACAGCACTCCAGACAGGCAGCCCCCAGCATATAGTGATTATTGTTCTCCATGTCCTGTAGTCACCTTTGATATTATGCAGGTTGCTTCTGCTGGTATCGTTAGTGCCCATGTGGAAGAATAACAGGGGGTAATAGTCAGAGTGTCAGTCAAGCTTCACCAGTCTTTTCACAGCATCCTGGGTCTGAGCCCCTGGGAAGTACTAATCTTCTGTAGGTGACAGGTCAGATTGGGTGCCTCCATCCCCGCCCCAATTTTGAGTTGTCCATTATACTCAGTCAGCCTTTCCTCCTGATGCTCCTATGCAGCTCAAGGGCAGTTGGCTCAGATGTTCTTGAAAGCAAACCCATCTCCTTCTCAGCTTTGAGGGCAATGAACCTGTTCTGTAGCTGCAAGCCTTCAGGTGGAGTAGGAGCCTTCCTCTTGGTGCCAGGAAGAAATTTACCTTCCCCAGCGTATCCACTTGCTGTTCTACCAGGGACAGATTTTGCCTGTCAGTGTCAGTAGCTGAGCTCCACTGAAGGAATGCTGTGGGGTATCAGCTACACAGCTTCCTGCTATACATATGTCTCCACAAATACTTTGCATACCAATAGCAATGCTGCCTGCCACTACTGGCTAATGAGAGTTGCTGTACATAGCTATCTTACATTAGGTAATATGGCAATAGACCATATTATTTTCATGATATTCTCACTACTTTATCATTTTAAATGTATGCTAAATATCACTGAGAGAAAAACAAACAAACAATCAAAAAATAACAGGCCCATTTTTAAACTCACCCATTTTACAGGCAGGCTCCATCTGCATGCAAGGAAAACTAAAATAATTCCTGAAGCTTCAGTTCAGAGAATTTAGTAAGTACACAGCAACTGAAAACTAGAAATCAGAGTTTCCAAATCAGTAACCTATTAGGCTAGAGAATAAAATACAAAAATTGTTAAATATACAAAGTATTTTACCTATTTTCAGACTTTTTTATTTAACAAATGTTAAACAAAATATTGAATGACTTATTGACAAGTATTTCTATATTTATGTATTCCGACTGAAGTGTGATTCTGTTTATCCATTTATCCAGTGATAAACTGGATCTTGAGACGTATCTTCCCCCTATGCTAAATACTTTCCAAACAGAATAGATGAGTTCCCTACTTTCCATAGTTAAAAAGTCACTGTATTTATATGAAGTGGAATATGAATGAAGAAACAAAGCAATAGTTCCAACATCAACTTTTTTTTTTTTGCTCCAGTTCCCTTGACATCCTCTTTGCTGATCTTCCAGCCCACAGTGTCTCTTTCCATTCTAAATATGCAGACAAATCCTCATGGGCACACTTGTGTTCAAGTTTAAAAAGAATAAGGATCACACATATCAATGCTCTATATATGGAAATATTTCTTGTCACAAAAAATGGATCTTTTCACTGTTTGACTGTCAACCTCTTCCTGATCAAACCAGACAACACGAGCTTCTGCTGCTTTTCCAGACTTTTGGCAGGCTCTCCTCACATCTGCACATCTTGCATTTACAAGTATACAGATTCCAAACTGTCAGTGGATGGAAATAATTTTGAAATCCAGAGTGAATACAAATGGATTCCCTGTAAAAGCCTTTTATTTCTGTGTCAAGTGGTAGAGTTGCTAGCACAGAAGCTTCCATTTTACACTTTCCCATTTCCAACAACATCACAGAAGGCTGGAAATATCCCAACAGCAAATGGACGTAGGAATTTTTTAATCTCTTTTTGTATCAAATAACAAGTTTAATAAAAATACATATTTTTTCCCTTAGGATTTGTATTACATACAAATAAGTTTAAGAGGGAGAAAAATCTCTTGCACTGTTTTTTTCTTCCATCTTTTTCAAAGGATTAAAAAAAAAAAAAATCTAGCTTATTTATAGTACACTGTCATATGGGAGTGCTTTCAGTAGCTACGGATTACAGTATACAGTGTTGGCAATGAAATACAATCCATCTACTCCTTATTATATCTCACTCTTCCAGAAAAAAAAAAAAAAAAAAAAAAAAAAGTTACAGCATTAAAGTTCAGTATTAGTTTGGTTTGGAACTCATTAGCCTGAACTGGTTGTTTATTCTGGATGCTGCAAAACTGTGATCTCACGTTTGTGATGTGAGATTGACATCTTGACAACTGAGCAGAATTTCATAACATTTCCACCACAGTTGGGCTTTTAAAATAAAACCAGATTGTCTTTAGAATAAATTTATTTGGGACAAAATTTAAGTTTCCATTTTTTTTTTCCACAGAGGAGTAAGTAAAATTTTCAGACTTTTAAATACTACCTTAAAAAATACTAAAAGAACAATAGAAAAATGAAATCCAAAATAATAAGAGGAGAGAAATATTTTCTGGATTTACCAACACCATGAAACACACAATATTTAGCAATTTGTTTATTAACAGTTTGACCAAAAGCAGTCTAAGAAAGGAAAATGCCACTGGTGCTGGATCCTTTGGAATGCAGCCCTGCAAATACCTGAATGCATGAGTGGAGGTCTTCTCAATCCATGCCTGGCCAAAAGCAGCTGACCAGGGAGTCAGATGCAATGGAGACCAGAAGCAAGAAAACCACAGATCTGGTATTATATTGACTCTGACCTCAGCGAAAAAACCTGGCTAATTTGTTAGCTGTGATGTAGCCTGGAATGAAATGCCAAGCGGTATGCAAATCCCTTGGAAAACTATCACAGAGATAGATATGTCAGCAACACATCCCAGATGAAGAGAGCTTTTCTAGCCGTTATGTATTTTGCTGCAGGAAAAGTAACTGCTTTCATTAATGAGAAGGCATTACAGGACTGTGAGAAAAAGTGTCAACAAAACTCAACTGGCTTTTGCTTAAAGCCTTGAGAGAGACAAGTGTCAGCCAAGCCCTCACCCGAGGCTGAACTACTGGATGTTGCCTGCATGAAAAAAGGCTGCTTGACCTACTTTTGTTTTCTGGATGAATAATAGAGGTTTCTGTCTGCTGAAGGCTGTTGCACTTCCAAAACAGTAGGAATAAAGTGACTTATTTATTCTAAAAATAGCTATGCCAAATCTGTTCTGGATGATGAAGATTAACTTACAACATACCCTAAAGGATTTATGAATTTTCCATTTTCCTAGGTACAAGTTACATAGCCAAAATATAGCGTAAGGTGAGCCTGAGCAATAAGAACAACATATTTATTAAACCTTATAGAAACTGCAAGTTTGATGCTGTTTTCTCTTTTCAGTTTGGAAGTGTTGTGGTAAGTGGCACTGAGTGGTGGGAGCCTCCTGTGCATGTGGCATGTAGCCTCTAAAAAAGAGTTCAGTTGTAAAATACTTTGTTTATGACTTGGACTCTGTTACTATTCTTAATTGTCCTCCACATTCCCTATAAAGTTTTCTTTTTGCATAATAAACATTTTTAACATATTAACTCAGAGGTCATGGTACAATAGTGATAGAACAGAACAGACAAGCCATATGCTTAAGAGCATGACAACATTCAGGTGTTTCTTTCTCCATTCAAACATCAATACAAGAATATGATAGTTTCAAGATTATTTAACAGTCTCTGGCATGCCATAATGCTTGCTGAAGGAAATAATACTGCTCAAAGATCAGCATTTCACTGAGACACCCAATGGGGGATAAACTGATGTACCACTAGATGATGACAGATGAATTCCTGTAAGCATTGAAAGAAAAACTGCAAAATCAGATTTCAACTTCCACCCAAAACAGAAAAAGTTCATCTGGATATTGTCATTTATATTGTTTAATATACTGCATCATTTAATAATTTCTGCAATACTATTCCTTGGAGGCTCCATTAATAAGCTGGTAATGATTTCTAGGGTGGGGTGGAGGGGGAAAAGAGTGAAAAGGGGGATAGGCTGGAAAAAAAGAAATGAAAACATGGAGAAAATAACAGTATTATTTTATCCAGCGCATACTAGCTTATCACATGACTAGGTTTAGATAAGAAATTTTCTATAATAAATAAATATCTATAATAAAGAAATATATCTAAAATAATTATATATAGAAGAGATAATATTTATAATAAATATCTAATATAATAAAGAAAGAAGGAAGGCAGGAAGGCAGGCAGGAAGGAAGGAAGGCAGGAAGGAAAGAAGGAAGGCAGGAAGACTACCAGAAATAAAACTGTGAAGTGTCCTTCTTTGGCCATGAGTTTCAATCTACTTTTTCTGCCTCTGTCATTGTACTTGAAGGTTCCTGACACAGCAGTAGAAGTGCGGACTTATTATTAGATTCAGAATTCATTGAGGCTAAACCCCAAATCTTTTAGGTGGCTAAGTCAAAAAAAGCCTCTGTAAAGGTAATTTTTTTTCCTCTGCTGGTCAATCTGTGCTTCATTATCTTATTTGACATGGCAAAATCAGTAGATGATGTGGAAGTGGTTTGGGGATAAATACACTGTTACACAAGCACAGATTTCTATCCACTGATAGAGACGTAAGAATAGTTTTGTTGAAGTTAATCAGCATTAGAAGATAAAAGAATAAGTTGAATGAGTTTATAATTAATTCACTGCAATCTCTGGACTTGAGTCTATTCTTTTACCTCAATCATGAACAGAGGCCATGATTAATCTAGAAAATCAGAGTTTTATCTAGCTCTTAGTCAGAGCTTTACTGTATTGTTTCTCCTGACTTTAAAAGTATAGTATGGAAAAATCAGAAATGCATAGCTATCTGCAACATCAAAAGATGCTGCAAGGCCTCTGTATCTACTGCTACAGCTTTCAGTAGATGAGAACAACTTCCAATTCACAACTAAAAAGACATTCTCTTCAATGTACACTTCAGGGGATTCTTGTATATAAAAATAAAACTTTAATTGCTACAAGTTTTGTCTGCAAGACTCTCCCAATTCAGAAGACAAAAGAGAAGTTAGGATTGAAATGTGAGCCCAGGTCCATCAACCTTATGCTGTTGGACCAAAATAGGTCACACTACTTCTTCTTCTTCTTCTCCATCTTCTTCTTCTCCTTCTTCTTCTTCTTCTTCTTATTGTAGGCGTGGACAGTTTTTTTTTCCCCTCAGACACTTTGCTCCTCAAAAACTTGAATTGTAAAATGGTAATATAGTTCTTCCTTGCCAAGGGATCTGGAACATTATATCACAATTAAAGAATACAATAAAACCATAAGGCAATAAAAATGCCATATAAGCTTCTATAAACTAAACTAACAAGCAGTAAAGCAAATAGAGTTTAAGTGTAAGAAAGGTTTTTTGCTGCCAATAGAAGAAGAATTTTATGGAAAATTATATATAGCCATTTGCGTGTTCATACTGTTAAAATAGTGAATGCTTTTTAAAGAGTAATGCTGCTGTTCAATTTGGTGTTTGAGATCAGCACAACTGAAGAATTTTTGAAGTACAGGTAACTTATACAACTGCCCTTAGGCAGTAAAAATATTTCCAGAGAAGTGTAATGATTTTGTTAGAAGACTAACTGTTTCTTTTGCTTAAAACATCAGGAAGCCACTATATCAGAGCATGGAGCTAGGATTACATACTTTAGAAATCCCATTTAAAAAATAAAGCACACCAAAAAGATATAGATATATATATACATATAATAAATAAATAAAAGAAAGCACACTTCAACGATCCTTTAAATCTTAAAAAACTCTCCCATTCGCTGCATTTGTACCAATGCTAATATTTCTGCTTCTCTTTCTCCTCCATTCTCTTTGGCTTATGGAACAGGGATAAGCAGGTAGGCTGCCTTTCTTGATGCCTGCATTTCATGGTGGGGGTAAACCGAAACCAATGTCGAGATTTATTAATGCTTGTCACCAGCTCAAGGGTGACAATGGTCCAGGCTGTTTTGGCAGAGCCCCCAAGCTCAAATCAACTCCCTGATGTGCTTCCAGTTCTCCCATCACAAGCAGGCTGCTGGCACCAGCAGCAAAGTGGCCCTGTGTGCTATAAATTGACACATTTGACTGAGAATAGGCTACAGAGCGCAAAGAAATGAAGGCAAGGGACATCAAATGGATTTTTTGTTATTTGTAAATACTGCCCTTTCAGCCTTGATAAAGATTTATGCACCTGCATAGGTCATTGCTTTGCCATACAGTAAAAATTGTGTGTAATTTATTCTTCAGCTCTTCCCCTTGTATATACTTATATATTGAAGGATAGTGGTTACTTAAAAGTACACAAATAATGCCTAAGATTCAAAATAATTTTCAGTGTTAATGGTGTTTCAATTTTTTTGTTTGTTTGTTTTCCTAAAGGGATCATCTAAAAATATTGTCAACAATGAAATAGAATAAGAACTAAAAATACATAAAATTATTTGAAAACATAAAAACACATCTATGTGCTCGAGGATAGTAGTTTTTCTAGGTTTGTTTGAAAAATGTCAAATTAAGATTCTGTTTCTTTAAGCTGTTGCATACTTATATTTAAAGGTCTAATTAATACACCTGTTAATATGGCCAGTCTTATGACTTTGTTTCATATTATTATTGATTTCAACATCTTAATGTTATAGGTGTTCTGTCATTTATGTTGGTTTTATACCTTATGAGCAGAAAGGACTTTGCAACAGCTTAGTTTACCCCAGCTTTATTAGGTGGATGCACAGTACTTCAACAAGGGGAGCGAATGTTGTTTCATGTGCCTGGGACACACCTGTGCAGCTTGTTTTCCCTTCAGAGGCACAGACGATCCTTGTAAGTAAGGTAGGAACTTCATACACTGGAGTAAGATATGGTATTACTTTTAGGAGCTGAAAAATTCTGCAAGTAAACTTGCCTAGCTGCCACATAATATCAAAAAAGAAGCAATTTTTCTTTCTCCTTCCTATCTCTGTTGATGGTGAAAATGTGCAGAAGCTGCATGCTTTGACAGAAAAACTCTAAATACCTGAGCAAGGGTTTGGGCAAGGGCTATAGGTAGCCAATTTTTTTTCAGTGTTATAGACTGCCAAAACTGGGTGAAAACTGAAGTGTTGAGAAAATGACCTCCACACCAACAGAAGTAGCTTTGAGATGTTTTGAGTTCCATGCCAACTTATGCAAAGGTTTTCTGTTTGCATCCATCACCACCTTTTTGGAGCAAAAACAGCCTCACTCCAAGCAGCATGGCACTATGCTATGTATTTGTTCTGTGACTCTGCATGTGCATTTGCTTACATGCTCACAGGCATACTTCCATACATAATGTTAACTTAACAGCAAATTATCTTGCAAAGAAAACTCATTAACATATACAGCGACTAACTGAAGATGAGCTCATCTAATTATGTTAGTAGGAGCTGATATTTTAAAAACTGATCATGATAGCAATCCTGTATTTCCAATAACAGTGCTTCTAGAACATGCTGGGTATCCTTAGGATAGCTGACTGCCTTCCTCAAGTAGTCTCACAAAGATGCTGCAGAAAACAACAGAGAGACTGGAATATGAGTGGTCTTGTTAAAAAGGAGAAATTATATTTTATATTTTTTAGAAAAACTGAATCTTCAGCAGTTTGGTATGTAATACTAAAGTATGAAACCACAAGGAGTATTGAAAGATAGCCTTGGTGCAGTGTCTTCAGGAATGCAAGGACATTTTTCTGATATGATTGAGGAATAAGAAGACTACTAAATTACCCTCAGGTATAGCAGTATGAACATTAACTCATGCCAGTTGCTGTCATTTTGGTGTACATGTTCCTACCTGATGGTGACTGAGAAATGCTCCCAGGCAACTTAAGTCCAGGTAACAACAGAGAGCTAAAAACCCTTGCATTTATCATACAGGTTAAGTGAAAGAAGGTCACACTGAAGCTTGTCTTTCACAGGCCAATTCATTCGCTTATATCCCTTCAGTGCTTTTAAAATGTTATGGCTATTTTAAGATATGAGCATGTCTTCACTGTAGTGAATACATTTGTGAAAGACAAAATTCAGATGCCTAAAGGCTGTCTGAGTTTGACAGACAAATCATGGACCTGAATCTGTTTTGAGCAGAGATTAATTGCTGCTGACTTCATTAAATTTTTCAAAACTCACACTAACTTCACTCCCAGCATCTGGAGATCACAAACAAAATAATTTCAACAGCACCGTTTGACAGTTCATTAGATGTATTCCCAACTGTTGGGTTGACTTTATCAAGCTTGCAAAGTATATTAATAGTTGCTATGATACAAAGCAGAAGACTTCTGCCTAAAGAACATTTCAAAATTCAGCCACATAACAAGCATTTCATCTAGAAGTTCAAGAAGTCTTCATAAATTCCTGAATGGAGTGATAAGAGGCCATGTTTCTGGCCTATAAATTGTTTTTATTACTGGTTCTGTTGCTTGCAGTGTGTGTGAGTATGTGTGAATGTTTTAATTTAGCCTCACCATTTGGAAGATTCATGCAGAAAATATAAAACAATCACAGAATATCCCAAGCTGGAAGCAACCCACAAGGATCATCAAGTCCAACTCCTGGCTCCACACAAGACCACCCAAAAATCAAACCATATTTCTGTGAGCGTTGTACAAATGCTTCTTGAACTCCAGCAGGCTTGGGGCCATGACCACTTCCCTGCAAAGCTTGTTCCAGTGCCTGACCACCCTCTCAGTGAAGAACGTTTTCCTAATAACCAACCTGAACCTCCTTTGATGCCGCTCTATGCCGTTCCCTCGGGTCCTGCCGCTGTCCCAGAGAGCAGAGAGCTCAGCACCTGCCCCTCTGATCCCCTTGTGAGGAAGCTGCAGGCCGCCATGAGGCCTCCCCTCAGCCTCTTCTACTCGGGGCTGAACAAACCAAGGGACCTCAGCTGCTGCTCATATGTCTTGCCCTCTAGAGACTTCACCATATTTGTAGCCCTCCTTTGGACACTCTCTAATACTTCTATGGCTTTCTTATGCTGTGATATCCAAAACTGCACACAGTAGTCAAGGTGAGGCAGCACCACCACAGAGCAGAGTGGGACATCACTTCCCTCAACCAGCCTGATGCAACCCAGAATACAGTTGGCCCTTTTGGCTGCCAAGGCATACTGATCACTCATATTAAACATGCCATCAATCAAAACCTTCAGATCCCTTTCTGCAGGGCTGCTCTCCAGCCTTTCACCTCCCCCCCCCCCCCCCCCCCCCCAATGTATGTACTTTTGTATGTACTTTTATCCCCTCAATGTACTCAGATTACAAAAAGTAATATTTTTTTTTATTATTATTTTTTTACACCAAAAAGAGTACAAAAGAGGCTCTGAGGTAGGACTATCCAAAATATTGAACACAAAGGGAATAAAGCAACTTCTTGTTTTCATGGACTTGCATTTAAAAACAACTTGACAGATATAAGTGATTATATCTGAACTGTTGGAGAGAAAATCCATCAAGTTTTTTACTTTCCCTTTTTTTTGATTCCTTTCTAAGGACACTTAAATTATTTTAAATAGAAATTTGTTTTAAATAGAAATGGCATGTCAATTAGGTTTTGAGAAAATAATATAATAGCATTAACATGTGGGTGAAAATTTATTAAAGTAATTGTAGTTTAACACGAGACACAGTGTGTTTACATTAGTGATTGCCAAAACTGGTTGAAAAATAATATAATATTCTCAAAGCACCCCCTCCCCTCTTTTTTTTTTTTTCTCCCCTACTTAATTTATTTAATTTTGGACAAATTTTGATGAATGCTGCAGGCTTTCTGAGAAAGAACAGAGCTTTTGGTTTACAGAGACTAACCCTGAGCTCAAGTCTTTCAGGTTGAAAGGTATTGAGTCTGGGAGAGTATCATGGGAAATAACAGTATGTATTTGAGCTGTTCTTATATTTGTTCAGCACTAACATAAGTTTATCATCAGCATCATCTAGCACAGCTATTTTATATTCTTGTGAATGACTGTCAGAGCAAGCAATACGAGATGGGAAAAAATGTTCAGAAAAATCAAAGCTGGAGTAATTACCATGAAGAAAATAAGGAGAGAAGAAAGTGACAATGAAATGTGTTAGTGAGTTGGATATTGAGGGGAAAATTCATAAGCATGAATGGAAGAATTCATTGTACTCTTGAAGGAAGAATAGTTAATAATAAGGAGTTAGATTTCATAGTAGGAATATTGGGAAGAAGTGGTATCTGATGGGAATATTGAAGAGAATACAGGAAATTGGGGAAAGGAAAAGCAAAAAAGAGTAAAGCTTATTTAGCAAGGAGATCATGAGAATGTGCAAGCATGGAACAGTTCATAACAAAGGACTTTATCTATTGATCTGATAGCAGCCTTAAGAGGCCACTAAAGAGTTATGTGAGAATGAAGGGATAAATAATGAATACTTGGAATTGTATTCTTGCTCTGTTCTGATATTTTAAGTATCCTTTCATACCAAAATAAATAAATAAATTACAGATTTCTTCACTCCTATCCTGAAGCCATTATGATTTGATTTAGGAAAAATAGAAAATAAATAATAATATATGACAAAGAAAATCTCATTGCTCTTGCAACATTTCTTCACCCAATGTGATTAATAACATACAGTGTCTATTTCTCTCCAGAAGTATTAAAACTGAGGGAAGTGAAATCAATTTTCTTTTTCCAGTATCCCAATTTCTGTAAAGAACTATAAAATTTAGACTTAATAAGAGCCCAAAGCATGGTGATTAAACAACATCTTATTTTTCTTATTTTTCTAAGCAGTCCAAGGAGAGACAGAAGGTAGTAACACGTGTAAGACTGGTACTGCAAGTGTTGTAGATTTTCTGTGGATGTCCTTCTCCAGAGCTTTCACATTAATACATTTCATAAGGAATTCAAATCTTATAATGGAAGTATATTTTGCCTATAATGTGTTAGTCATATTATCCAAAATACTTTAATACCTTCCACAGTATTATTGTATGCCTTAACATTGCTAACACTGGTGCATGCGACTATTTGTTGTATGATGCTTCCATGGTCCTTTGTTAACATGTTTCTTAAATTCCTCTCAGTGATCACCTTAACTCACTAAGGAAATAGGAGTTGTCAAAGAGTTTAGATATTATTCAGCTGCCATTTTTTTCCTGATACTGAAACTTACACATGGAAGGTTGGTGTGAGTCAAGTCTTTCCATTTTTTCTTTGTAGGTGGGTACTATCATCATAAAATTATCTTTGGCACTTATATAGGCTATATATAATAATATCTTTTGGGTTTTATTGATTATGAGAATTCGGTCTGTATGTGACTTTACTTTTCACTTCTTGATTTTCAGTTTTTCTGTGGTCTTTGATGCTTCCAAAGTTCTTCAAATTGCACGGTTCACTTCTAGATTTAAAAAAAAACAAACAAACAAACAAAAAAAAACTTGCTATTTGCATATATGAAATTGCTATCAAAAGTCACTGAAAGTATCTTTTAATCCCTTATAAGAGCATATTTCATATTTCAGTAGCTGACTAAAATGCAGGTATATTATCTATATAGCCATCAGGTGACTAGATACATGAAGCATGCAACAAACTATCTACTGATCATTTGGTTATGAATGAGATTACAGTATCAACTGCGCTCTAAGGACTTGTTATATATTCCAGTTTCTCTAACTTTTTGTGTTGCTAGATTTGTATATTATGATTTACTAGCAACTCTACAAAAGTGCAAGAGTCACTCACTGTGCCTCCTTGGTATCTTTATAGTACTGAGGCAACTTGTTCTCCTTGATGAGGTGCTGTCCTTGATGAGCTTGTGACAGAATTCTCTTGGCACCTGTCTGACATGCCTCTACACTTTGTGTTAATTACAATGAAAGGTCTATTGAGCCTTTAAGGACATTCATGTATAGAACATAGACACTGTGTTTGAAAACTTGAATATTTCTGATCTTGCCATTTAACCATAAATGGTGTGCTTAATTTTTCCAATGTTCTTTTATCATTCAGTAACGTTGCACATTGGACCAGCTGCTGCACTCATTATTATTATTGTTCAATATCATTATTAATATTATCATTTATCATTATTATTTATTATTATTATTTAAATATATGATTTTCCAGGTGCATCACTTACTAAGAAAATCCAGGGGGAGGGGGGGGAGGGGGAGGTGGGAAAGGGAATCTCTGTTTTCTAAGGCTTTGAAACAAGAAAAATCAAGCAAATTCACACAAGAAAAATAATTTGTATACCTTAACAGAATAGAAAATTACTTGGAAACAGGAGAAAATCATCATCCCTTGTTCTAACCCCACTAACACAGAACAGTAAAATTTGAGTAAACAGTCAACAACTTGGTGGACAGTCCCAACTATTCTTTGTTTTGCTATATGTACAAGGCAGGCACATATTTTTTGTCATTTTTCTCTGGAAGTAAATTTATAGTTTGCATTGTAGATCAGGCTCAAGAATGCACTTGAAGTGAACGGACTTACTTTGACTCATGTTGTGGTGCAGTTTTGAAACACACAGACTAGATTTGGTGGATATGAAGAATTCCCCTCAAAATATGGATGATATGGATATCATGACTGTCAGCACCAATTGTTTCACCCTACAAATCCATGTCTGCACACTACTTCCACACTGTCTGATGTCTCCACACTACTTCTTTAACTAGGTACAACCTGAGTTTTGAGTTTTTTCATGGGAGGAAAAATATGATTTCTCCCTGCTCAGAACTGAAAGATATGAAAAACATATCCTCGTTCTTCACCTAGTTTCCTTCTTCATGCCTTATCTAAACAAATATGTGATTCTTTAAATAAGAAGATGCAACATTTGTGAGGATTGGGGGGTCATAGCAGGGAGAGAAAAAATAGAAGGGTTAGCAGATATACAAGAAATTGCAACACTACTTCTGAATACAAATCAATGTTAGTTACCATTAATTTCTGTTAAATCTCAGATTTCCTTTACAGGAAGAGAGCATTTAGAGATGGAGTGACATGTAAAATATACAGTGAGCAACTTAAAGTTTAAAAATGAATTCAACCTTCTGTATACATAAGCCCACGGTCATCTTTGCACAGAGAACTTCTTCAGAAACTTTGGCAGATGTATCCAATTCCTCTTACTCTTAAGTGATGATTCTTTTCTTGCTAGAACTTATTTTAAGCTCGTCTGAGATTTTCATCTTAGATCTTCTGCAGCTTTGTCTCCTAATATGACAGGGTTTTGACAGTTACCAATTACATACTCACATAAGCAGTGAGTCAGATGCTCAACTGTCCCACCATATTTTAGAAAGAACTTTGAAACAAAGGGATCTTTTTTCATTTCTGAAAACACCAGCCAGGTTCCTTGATCTTTACAACAGTATCTTTAGTTCCTGAGGAATAATCAGTCCTGTTTAGAATGGATTTATGTCTGAATGGTAGTCAGTATCATAAAGATGTAAAATAAACAAAACAAAAAAAAATGCAAAAATAAAGTGGAAAACCTAAAATTAGTAAGTTAAAATATTAAAACAGAGCCACATTCTACTTATAAGACTAAAATATGTATGCCTGCAATGAATTCTTCAATAATTCAGTCTATGGTATCATTAGTTGCACAAATTAGTCTTTGAGAAATAATGAAACATATCTTCAAGCTAAATGCCATGTACAGGATATTATCAGACATTGCAAATACAAATTGCATTTGGAAGCTTGAATAAAATTACCTAAGAAGATATGATATAAAAATCATCACAGTACTGCAGTAATGTACTATTTCATTTTCTATGAAAGTTAGAAAACCAACATCAGTAGCAGATAATTTGCGATAGAACTTTTTTTTTTTTTTTTTTTTTTTCCTGGAAGAGACAGAAAAACAGTCATTGAAGCCACCAAGAATATTGTCCCACTGTTTGTTTTTTGTTTGTTTGTTTGTTTTAATAACTAGCAGTTATTTTTTTTATAATTAGCAGTTAAATAAGTTTTTTTTAAAAAAAAAAAAGATGGAAATGAACATGTTTAAGAGTTGATTGTTAATGCTTCTTGAAATGTAAACATACTAACAAAAAAAAAAGAAAAAACAAAACAAAACAAAACAACGACAAAAAATCACCATATACTAATGTTTAGAACAGGACAGTACAGGACAGTATATAGATATGTAAAGTGACCCATAAAAAGAGGCTGGAGAGGCAAAAAAATGGTTGCAAACCCATACTTCATCAGTGAAAGGATATTTCAGCACATAATTTTAGGACCGTTAATTTTGTTCAACCAAGTATCAACCATAGGAACACATTTCAGGCCTTCATTTTCCAATTTAAGGTTATGTTCTCTCTTGGTTTCAACTTGTTTGCAGAAGCCCTGATTAAGGAAGCCAGATTTCTGTAGGTTAGAAAAGCCTATACTCATTTTACCAGGTATGCACCCCTGTATTGTAAATGTGCCTAACAGAATCAGGTTTTGAGAATCCAAGCAGCAATTAAAAATGCTCCTGAGAAATGTGAACTATCCTTCCCAAATAAACATGGTGTTTAACTCCAAGAACATGTAGCCAGATTTCTTGCTAACATCACCCTATCAGCAGGATCTACAAAATCCAAAGAGCCTGGTCAGGTATTCCCAATTTTGTAAGGCTCATATTAATTGTCCTTTCTGTACCCAGGACAATTTTTATATTCTAAGACCTGAAGGGAAAATAGTAAATGTTGTGGGTAAAGCTAATATTTTTGCATGCAAAAGAAATAGAGAACGTTTTTTTTATTTCCTGTATTAGAAGTTAAACTTCTCTTGTTAACGAATAGGGGACCCAGCTAAAATGTATGGCAGTAAGAAATGTACGTATATAGGATTATATAGGATTATATTCTGTTTTAAACCACCAGTAAAATTAAATCCTGATCATTCACTTCTGGAAAGATGGAAAGCTGAAGTTGAAAGATGTACTTTCAACTTTCTGGACAGCAATACTTCCTGAACAGTATTGTATGATGGTGTAGTTAAAAGCTCTTCAACTTCACACATTCATAAATTAAATCTGTGTTGTGCCAAGAAGCAACATGCATACAAATTAACATTCAACAGTAGGATGACAAAAGTGCCTTTCTCACACATATTGCTTAATAAGGTATAATGCATTCAGTGAAGTATTATCACCCTTCTAGGAATGATATATTAATCAATTCTTAAGGCTAGATTAATTTTAAAAGGTATGATATAACATTTCCTTCTTGCCCATGTTGCTACTCCCTCTTAAATAAGAGGGCTCTGCTGTTTCCATGGAAAGCTGTGGTGAAGATGTTTTCAAAACATATTACTTGGACCATTTTATTAGTGTGTGAACACTTTGCCACTGACTCTTACTCCTTTATCATATTGAGCTTAAAACTTCTCAATTTCACTCTCAATAATTTTCATAGTTTTCTCACCTACTTCCTCTCATTCAGCTTGGGAAGACTGACTATTGTTTCTGACTGATGTGAGACTTCTCCATCTCTCAAGTACCTCAGATTTTCAGAGCCCTTTTGCATTTCCTCATGCTGACCCTTCTACAGAGATGCAGTATATAACTATGTGCAAACTTTTACCTCTTTCTCCATTGCCAAATCCCCAAAATATGATATCATTAACAAGTCTGACAGCTGTGAGTATTCTACTAATCATACAAATAATACTTCTAGCGTTTCCCCTTGCTCTTGCAAGTTTATCCTTATCAAACCTTTTATTCAAAACATATAATTCTTCAGGCAGGAACTGTCACATATGCCAGTGTCTGCACAGTTGGAGTTGTCTTGAACTCACACAAGGACTAGCAAATGCCAAAGAATTAACAAACTGTAGAATAACCCTTGTAAAGGGCAATATTCTGTTGTGACCACAGCAGGGCCAAGTTGAAAAAGCAGGTTTGATTGTAAGGGAAATTCCCCAGCATTATTATCTCTTGAAGAAATTTATAAATATCCCAGCACTTTAGAGGCCAACTCTATCAGCAGCATATACATTAAAATGTTCCAAACAATAGATTTTAGAATACAAAAAATCTCCTGTACCAACTAAGATTCAAACTAAGTAGAAATAACCCCTCTAATGAAAATAATGGCAATGTATTTTGTGTTCTGCCTTATGTTGTTAGAACAGTAGACTGCACTCAGAAAGGAAGCATTTATCACGTAATCTTTTTTCTAATGATGGAAGTTTACATCAAAAAGTAGATCCTGACAGACTACAAGTACTTGATTAGAAAGGAGGAACAGGACAGGATATCTTCAGTTGGAAAACATTATAGATTAATTGGATTGCTGGAAGTATTGATTTATCTTACTTCATTACAATTCCATACTATATGGTGGATAGTTGCATCTATATGGTAAAGTAGTAATGTAGTTTATATTATTTTTATTACTATTATTTTTATTTTTAATTTTTATTATTATTGTTATTTTTCCTAGTGTTTTGATTGAAGAGTAAAAATAAACAATGAATATGTAATAACTATTTATTATTATTATTATTTTTAACAGAATGATATGTTTTTTAGAGTTAACATCTCTTGTTTTTGCAAGGCATTGACAGGGTAAGTAATGACAGTTGCTCAGAGAATCTTTGCAATATTAAATTACTAATCTGATTCTTTGACACAATACACAGTAGGCACAGATTCTTTTGATTTGACAAAGCGTGGAGCTTTTGATACAGCAACTGATTAAGGATTCAGAAGCAAGTTAAAAAGTGAACAATGGAACTCTCAGTACTAACTGTAAAAAAATCACTTTAAGATAAATGCAATGTTTCACATAAAAAATAAAAAAAATGTACTCACATTTAAAACTGTGTTTAGATGCTCCCCAGTTACAGATATACTCAATTACATACTTAAATGCTTTTCTAAAGCTGAATCCAAATGACTCCCATGCTGTGGAAAACCCCTTCAGGAGCAGGAGCACATAATTTAGACTCCCAAAATCACATTAAACACCAGATGAAAGGTATTATTTTATTAGAACAAGCACTTTTTTTTTTTTTTTTTTTGGAGTCATTTTCTTGGAGACAGTGTTAAGTTGCTTTTATGTCAGATTTCTTGAAGATTTATTTCAAGCAGAGTTGGCTGGTAGTTTACCATTCCCTGTATATTGACATTCCAATACCAAAAACAGAGAAAACAAAGTTGCTAGGTGACAGCTGCATATTTACTAGAACTCTGTAAGAACTGGGAACACTGCACAAAATTTCCTATTTCCTCCTCTGCTTGTAATCAGTGTTTGCAGATATGCAAATTTGAAAATGTAGAGAGTTACATGTGATATAAATTTTCTAATGACATTTATTCAGGAGAATAAGTGGAAAATTGTATACATTTCTAAAAAGGGAGGTACAGATGCCAGCAATCTGGTTAGGTATGTAACAAGTAACACAGGTGTTAATGATAAGGCAGCCTGGTGAGAGGGGCAAGTGATCAGCCTGGAAACCTGTTTGATCATGGAACAAGACAGCTTGTGAGCCTGTTAAATGGAAAGAGTGGTAGTGACTTTGAAGTTAGCTATTTTAGAAATGTGTGATGCCAGCTTCTCGAGACAAGTTGTCCTAGGACTCATAAGTACTCCTTTGGAAAATTGTGGAAAATCACATTGTCTGTAAAAAGGAAGTATTAATATTTTGCAGTTCAAATCATAAAGAACATTTTCAAATATTTTCCTTAAAAAAAAAAAAAAAAATGTCGTTGGTTTTAGGTCAGTCTACTTGTTCATGTTAAAAGACAGAAAGGTCTTGGAACAATGGAATCAGTTCCTAACTTATTAATTTGTAAGATAGCTTAGGATCACCTGTGATACTGTCAAAAGACAAGATCAGTAGCCTATTAAGTGATTTCTGTGATTAATTAAGGAAAAATACATTACTAATCTTATCAAACTCAGAGGAGAGTTCATTTTAACTTTGTCTTGAGTCTGAAAGAGTGTCTAATATTTTTCCTGAAGGGAAAAGAATAAAATATTAAATGAAATGTCTGAGGCATGCTTTGTGTAGCACTAGTCCAATGTGTTTATGGAAATTTCTGTGACTTATTTGCGTCCAAATATAACAATTATCAAACCGAAAAGAAGCAGAATGGATGTAAATACATACTCCTTTAAGCAAGCATACAGAGGACTAGACAGGAACAATTTACAGAAAAGAACACTGTTTGCAGTTTTTATTGCTTGCAAAAATGCCAAGAGAGTTTCAAAGTAATAGCATTTACTAAGAAAGGGCAGAGAGATGGAGAGAGAGAGAGTAGAAAACAAAATACATGTATTGCCTCAAAAAAAGGTCCAATTTAAAAAGTCTTCACCTTTTCTTCCTGATATGTGAGACTTCTGTAAGATTTAGCACTATGAAACTTGAGATTATTTATTTATTTATGTATTTACAGGAGCTAGGGTGTTTTTGAGCTTTTGAAAGTTGTATGAAAAGATTAAAAGTTTGTTGTTAGTGGTGTTTTTTTTAGTTGTTATTAAAATGGCTTTCACCTTTCACATCCAGCAAAGATATACCTCACCATGTATATATTTCAGGTTGTTTTTCATGGAAATGTCTGCAATGTTGAATTATTTTTGTCATGTCTCAGTGTTCTCTTTGCTACTTCTTAGACCAAAATTTCATTCTTCATTCAAATGTTCACTCTTGTATATGAAGTGATATGAACAGGATTGCTACACTTAGATAGCCTGGAGAGGAAAAAAGAAAAAAAAAAAAGAGAGAGAAAGAGAGTGAGAAAAAAAAAAAAAAAAAAAGAAAAAAAAAAAGAAAAAAAAATCCATTAAAGACATCTTTGTTTACTAAAAAAATACTTTAGGTTCCCCTTTAAAAATTCCAATACATTTACTATTGTGGTTTGCAAGTTGTAGATTTTGGAGGAACTGGAGTTTTAATAGATTGCAAAACACATTTCTTACGATGTTGCCAACAAATATTGAACTTTCTTACCTAAAAAGATAAAACATTCTGAGATTTACCTTGCTTTTAACACAGAAGTAGCTTGTATTTACTGAAAACAGAGTCTAAATAAAGTAATGTGATATGCGCCAGTAAGGAAATGGCAGGAGTAACACAGACGTTGTACGTAACACTTGGGACCATAAAATATCCTTCAAGTAGCAAGCGGACCTTTGGCTCAGATTTCTAAACCTGTTTGAATGTTTCCCATCTCTAGTATCTATACCGGCTAATTGTCCAGATACAGTGAGCTTCAGCCACCTTGCTGTATACTTCCCACCCCTCCATATAATGAGAGGCTGCAGGCCCCAATCTCTTCCTGTGACAGTCACCATCCATCTCTCTGTCCACAGCTCACATTCTTACATCACCTCCTCCTCCTGTCCTCAGCCTTTTGTCCCTCTAACATCCAGGATCCTGAGCACAGACAGTTTCCTTATTCCCCAAGACCAAAGGAACCTATGGTACACACAGCCCAGTTTTCCTTGTGGCAGCAAGCAGCTGCAGCAAGCAAGGCTCAAAGCCAGGAGCTGTGGCCATACCTCACGTCCTTTGATCTCTCTGGCTTTCCGTGGTCTCCTCTACCAGATGGAGCTTGTTGGTAGGTCTCACAATCTGCCTGCCAGCTGCACCTGGTGCATCAAGGCAGCATGTGGAGGAGATGCTGCCATGCTGCAGTGCAGATGGGGAAGAGAGTCTGCCAGCTGGGCCTCCCCGTTGAGGAGCCTGGAAGAGCCTGTTTCGTGGGCTGCCGCTTTGAACTCCCATCTCTCTGCTGCCTCCCACATCTGGAGCCTCAGGTGAAGGAAGATGAAAGCAGGCAGGGGAGTGTTGAGGCTTGTGAGGCACGCTGGGAATGCTCCCAGTCTGTGAGGAAGGCTCAGGACTTGGCCATCCCCCAGTCTAGATTACTATAGCTCACGGTTAGAGGAGATATTCCTTGAGCGTGTGCATTGCACATTACCAGGCATGCATTTGATGTATGCTGGAGTGTTTGCACATAAACAGAATGTTGCTAATTGGTGCTTGCATTAACTATTACAGGCAGTGATAATATATATAAATATAAAGTATAAAGTATAAAGCCAGTATCCATCTGAGTATTTTTCAGATACTGATATTATGCCCAAACAATGTAAAATTCAAATGCATTTAATATTTCCAAAACTTACTCAATAATTTACCTATTGTATGTTCCCACTGACTTCAACAAGGTTTGGATCAAGCCTTTAATATATAAAGAGATAGAAAAAAAGAGGGAAATTTCCAACAAATAATGCCTTGCAATTCTGCTAGGGTTTGTAGTAAATCTATTAAAAGAAAGGGCAAGTCAATGTGAAATGCACCACCTGTCTTGTTATGCTGAAGACTTGACTGCTTTCTCCATCTCAGGCAAGCTTATAAGCATGAGCATTAAGATCATTGTGTTCAGCAAAACTTAAGCACTTGATGAACTGGCTTTTCTAAGCAAGGATGAATTTCTGAAGGAAACCTTCAGGCACCCATTGTACTTTAGAATTAAAGCATAAATTATAAAGTGTGCTTTTCCCTTTTCTTCTGACTTGTAAATTTTATTGTCTTTATGGGCTGTGATGTCGTAATGTTCGCTGAATATTAGTGGTAGAGGAAGCATAGAAAACAGTTCTTGCAAATACATTATTGTGTAAAATGTAGTCTCCCTGGTCTTTTTAGAATAACAAACAACTATACATAATTAATAGTAATTTTGATAGAAGAAGTGACATTATCACCATACTCATAAATACCCACAAGGCAAGGAGTGTCCCAGAGGGAGATAACTTTCTTTCAATGGTGTGATAAAATGTTTTCATCACAGACAGTATTTATTGCCTTTGTCTCTTGAGAGATGATTAAAACAGGAGAAGAGCAAACAAGCAGACACAAAGCATTCCTGCTGTGCTCGTTTCGTAAGCTTGCTTCCATTAGTTTAAAATACAGTGTATTAATACAGGATCCAAGAATGATTATTCTTCCAAGTTCTGTTTTCTTATTGTTTGTTTTTGCTGTTTTGGAGCAAGATGATTAAAGAAACAAACAAAACCTTAATCTCTTTTCGAAAGCCCTGAACTACGATCACTCACAATAAGCTACCTACAACCTCTTAAATTATAACATGGTGCCTTTTGGCCCGCTTTCATGCCCCTTTCTTTGTGAGTGCAAACTGCATTCCCCTTTCTTGAAAGCTAATCCAGCAGAAACTATAAATAAATAAATAAATAAAATTAAAAATAGACATTTTATACATTATTTATTTAGACCTTTCAACCTATGAACAAACAAGGTAGTTGGGGTGCAAGTCATGATTAAAAAAATTAAAATAAAATAAAATTAATTTCCTATGTATATTTTGTGGAAAATGAATAGTCATGTAAATAATTAATGGTAGCTTAACTCTGACTGAGCTAATATCTGCTCTATTTTAGGTGAAAGAAAGTAATGTAGATGATTTGTGTTCTTTTTCTTTGTTGTGACTTTTTATTTTTAATTACTGAGATATTTCATATTAGTCTTACTTTTGCCTTAACTGTAGCAACACTTACACTATTCACCCCTCTAATTATTTGATAAAAATATATTATAAATTTATGCAACAGATTCAATTTTTTTCATTAGTGTTTTCTTTCAGTCTATGATTGACATTAACTTAAAATATCAGTGCTGTTTTATTATAAAATCACTAGTTTGTGTGCCTTAAGAAGAAAATTTATGAATCTATCAAATTTTATATAAATGAACAAGAAATTTTATTTGTTACCAGAGGAAACAATTAAGACTTCACTTCAAACTTTAATATGTCAGTAATTCAAAATAGTTGTTTTTAGTAGACCTGCTGTTTTTTGGTTTTGGTGTCCTTAAGCATGGAATATCTGTGCAACAAAGTTCACTTAAGAAAAATCCTAGCTCATAATGTGTGTTGAGCAGTATGTAGCCATACAATATAATCTAATTATATAAGCCATACATACAGTCTAATAACCTATTGTGAATGACTGGGATGTTGCAAATCTACAAAGTAAAAATAAGTCAGCAAAATGATGCCAGAGAATGGCCATAAAATGGAAAACCCATGAAAAAGAAAAACATAATACTTATGATTAGAAATGTGTCTAGACTATGGATTCTAATTTTTATTTCAGTTTAGGTTTACACTAAGGTTTTGAACCCAATATGCAAGCTTCAAGGACCTTGGATTCTAAGGTTTGGTTCAGACTTTTAATTTTGAATTATTTTTTGGATGAACGTTTCTCATGTACTTATGTGCTTACAACATAAACTAAACTAGTCTTATATTGTATTTTGACGCTGCTGGTCAGATGCAGTTACACCACAAACATTTTAACTGTTTGGAGACATATTCAGTGATCTTTTCTACCTCATTCTACAACTAAACAATTGTTATGTAAGCAGGCAATTGACCTGTACACTGTATCATCAATCAGCTAGGTAACAGTGATATAAATCTGTCTAACCCATATAGGTAGGTAGCATATTCTATCTGCTATTTTTGAATTGCTCCTTTTTTTTTTTTTTTTCCTGGAAAATGTTGTCAGGACGTGGATTTGATTTGAGATGAGCAAGACTGTCAGTGGTCTGGCTGGTGGCTGGTCATTAATGTGTTTCCTATGGATCAATTCTACAGCTGGTTCCCTTCAGCATTTGTATAAATGATCTGTATGCAGGAGGGGGATGCTTAGCAAGTTTGCTGATGATACTAAGCTGTGAGGTGCTGTTGACTCCCTGGAGGAACAAGAGGCCTTGTAAAGGGATCTGGATAGATTGGAGCTTCAGGCAATCATCAACATCATGAAACAATGGTTCAACAGAGGTCAATGCTGTGTTCTTCTCCTGGGATGGAGTAATGCCAGCCATAGGTACAGACTGGGAGAACAGTGGCTGGGAATGCTGGCTGACAACAGTCTCAACATGAGTCAGCACTGTGCCCAGGGAGCCAAGAGGGCAAACTGCATTTTGGGATGCATTAAACATAGCAAAAACAGACAGTCAAAAGATGTGATTCTTCTCCTATTGGTGAGGCATTGGTGTGGCCTCACCTTGAACACTGTGTGCAGTTCTGCTACACAAAAAAAAATAAAAAAGATGTTAAGATCCTTGAAAACATCCAGAGGAGGGCAATAAAGCTGGCAAAAGGGTTGGAAGGCAAGTCCTATGAGAGCTTGTTTATAAAAAGCCTTTATAAAGAGGACTTTATGAAAAAAAGAAGTCTCAGAATACTTTTAGTACACCCAAAGTTCACTTCAAACTATATTCCTTATATAAGTATATTAAAAATATGCTACTTGATTGTGAGAACTTTCATGCCAAGTTCCAATACAGAGAGAATTTTAAAGCTAAATTATAATCCCCTGAAAATATAAGTTCAGAATGGAAATGCTGACAGACTTTTAATTCTGCCCACTGCGGTACTGTTGGCATGATTTGCTACGCTACATAAAGACACTTCAGAGTTTTCTTTTGACATTTTCCTCTTGTAAAGACAACGGGGCCCATTTCAGGAGGTGGGTCTTTTGAATAAAAATAGATTCCTTCTTATAGTATTATACCCTGAAATTAAATTCTGTTTATTCAGCTATCCATTTCTTCCTTGTAATCGTATTAGACTTCTCTGTGAGGACTATATTTTGCCTGTTGAAGCTGGCAAGAAGCAGAGCAAAGGCTTTACCTAATGGGAAAGAATACTGGGGATAATCAGGAGTATCAACACATTTCCTAAGACATGAATTTACTATGTGATCCCCAAGACAAGCCACTGTTCCTTTTCCAACTAGCCTGAGAAAAATAGCTTGCAGCCTGTTTTTATTTTTTATAAATTGTTTGAGCATAGAGGGAAGCAATCTTATATCACAGATCATTTTAGATTTTTACCCTTTTTCTTAGCGAAAGAATCATGCATAAGGAGATGTGTAATCTTTGATAACAAAAACAATGACTTTTCACTAAAAATAAGTTTAACTCATTGCAAGAATGTTCACCAAATTCCTGTTTTTTTAGACTTTTTCTTTTATTTTCTATTTTTATTTTTTTATTTACATGAAGTATTCATAGTAGGCTCACAGGGGTTTAATGTGCAAGCCCTATAAATTTTCATTTTCACACTGTTTCCATTAATCTAAGAATCTATTCAATAGCTAAACTGCATAGCTGGTTCCTAACTGTAGTTGTTATCAATTTTAATCTTCTGGAGTATCGTGGGCTACATATACCAGCATTAGAGACAATAAATCAAAATAGAATACCCTGGAATGTAATTTTCAAAACCATTTATTAAAATCTGCTTTATTAAATATGTAGGAGATATAATTTCTATAGACTCAGACTGATATTGTAATAAGTAATTCTAAATTTCCTGTTTATCCACAGATTAATCTTTACATTTTTCCATATGACAACTACAAATATTTTAGATTTTATGGAGCAGATGCATATTATACCAGTCTCTTTGATCAGTGTGAGAGTCTAGGAAAGATTTTCATCATCAGTCATATAGCTACATGTTTAACCATCTTATATACATACATATTGCTTATAAATATAAATATTAAGATATTCAATTACTATATGATAAAAGTATGGCTTTAATTCAGATGACAGAAAGGTTTCTGTACATATCTTTTATCACCCAACATTTAGCAGCTTGCAAATCAGACTTGCAAGATTTATTTGTGATAAATGAATTTACTGTAATACATCACCAAATGTGTAATCAGTGATGGAGCTATGTGACATTTTCAGATGTGTTTGCCATTGGTCTCCAATTGAAATCAATAGGTGTTTTATCAATGAGATTAATAATTTTTTTTAACATTAAAGTTAATAGAAGCATACGTAGATAGGCTGGTGCTGCAGACTTTTAAAAATGCTTTCATACATATTTTGACTTGCTAATAGGTCGGCAGTCATTTCTCTGCATTACGTAGATTCTATTTTATGAAGATATTAAAAATAATATGATGGGATGGCAAGATGCACCACACTAATCATCTAAGATTTTGGTAAATTATATAGCCTACTCTTTGATGCTATCACTGTGATATAAAATTTGACTTGTTTTCCAGATTTTGCCCATTCTGCACTTCAATTTCTGTTTTTTTTTATTATTATTATTATTATTATTAATAATTTTTTTATTTTTTATTTTTTGTTTGTTTGTTTGTTTTTCTATTAAAAAGCCACCCTATGTGGCTCAAAAAGTCTCAGAGAAACCTGGAAATACACAGATTTAAAGCCAAAAACATTTTGTGTTTGCATGACCTCTTCAAGTGATCATATTACATGAATAATTTAGATCTGCAGTAATGTGTAACTTTGTCAAAACTGTGTGCTGTTTTTACCCTCAGACTGTATTCATTTTGGGCAGTTGTTATAAACATTTAAGTGCTATTATTATTATGAAGATCATAATAAACTTTGAATTTTTTCTAGTCAAGCTCTTAATTTTAGAAGCCGTTCTTGTTCCATGCACGTGAAAAAAATACAAGCTCAGGTTTTTTGGAGAAGAAAAGAGAGAAGCTCTATTCCCCACGTTAGTGTCAGTCAGAGGACCTGTTACCTACTGCACTGTGAGGGAGCTCCTATATCAATGTGCTATATACTATTATGGTATCTGCTGTTATCAGTGATTTTTGCACACTTAGTATTGCTGGCTTTATATGTTATGTATATAATGCATTTCACGGTAAATCTCATGGTTATTGATCATATTTAAAGCTCATTTTAATTTGTTTAGTATATTTAGTGTTCATCAGTCATTCTGACTTATTATTCTGACATATATGATGCTTTATTTATTGTTACTTCCACAGTATGCTTTTCTAATTATGATTTCTGAATGTCCATTCTATTACTGCATCTTTTATCACAAATTTTAGAAATAAGCTCATCTAAATCTGAGTAGAATATACTTTGGCTAGAAAGACATTGCCTTAGATGTAGATACTTGATTAATATCTGCAAAAGCTTATTTTATGGATGTACCTTACCCTGGATGTCTTTTAGTCTGCCCAGTAATATGGGTTTTGACTGCCAGACAAAATAGGAGAGAGAAAGCTTCTGTGTTTGAAATACTACTGAACTAAGAGTGTTTGCGCTGAGCTGTACCTATGGGAATGACTAGTGTTGTAGTCTTATCTAAACAATCATACAATATTCAATAATTCTCATTTTCCTCAGCCAAAAGCTTTCTTGGCATCCAGAGCCAGTAGCATATTTCTTCTGACCAGTTCTGTATCTCTTTCATTATGTCAAATGTCCTCAGCTGGCCAGTTCTGAATCCTTTAGATCAGTTTGATTGGTGTTAATGAGCACTTTGTACAGTTGTTATTTATATATATATATAATTTTTTTTTGTTCATGGCATAAAGTTAAAGGAGAAGTTGGTTTCTAGTAATCACACAATCTTTGAGAACAACAGAGTAAATTTAAGTTTTCCAGGAACTGCAGATAATATCAAGAAAATATCCTTGAATATTTCTTCAAGGATTTCCTCCACAACTAGAGGCAAATTTCCTTCCCAAATCCTTATAGAATTTCCCTTTATAAACCAGTACAGTTGTTTGCACTGCTTATCTTAGGTTGCACAGGCATGTGTGTGGTCAAGTGCAGATAGTCGTATTCCCACAATGTGTGTGTAGTGGGTTAACCTTTGCTGTCTGGTAAGTGCCCACCAAATTTCTCTCTCACTCCCCCTCATGAGGACAGGGGCAGGGGGAATATACAGAAAAAGTTCATGGGTCAGGATAAGGACAGGGAGATCACTCACCAGTTACTGTCATAAGCAAAACAGACATCTTGAGAAAGATTCATTTAATGTATTGCATATCAAAAATTGAGTAAGATAGTGTCAAGTGAAAACAAAACTAAAAATACCTTTCCCCACTTCTGGGTCTTTCCAAGCTCAGCTTCACACCTTCATTCCCAACTCTTCTGTCTCTTCTTCTCTCCCTCACCCTGGAAGGGCTAGGTAATGGAGGTTGCAGTCAGTTCATAACACTTTGTCTCTAACATTCCTTTGTCACACTTTTCCTCTGCTCTAGCACAGTTTCTCCTTTGGAAGTTCTCACAGGCTGCAGCTCTTCCACAAGTGCCCCAACATAGGTCCATTGAACATGGTACAATCCTTCAGAAACACTCCAATGTGGGTCCTCCACAGGCCAGACCATTCCTGCCAGAAAACCTGCTCCAGTGTAGGCACAATACATGACTTCTCATTGTTGTCAGTTTGCTCTACTTCCACTTTTTTTTTTTTTTTTTTTTTTTTAGGATGTTCATGTTAATTGTATGTAATTAATAATGTTTAATTTTATAAATTTTATGTCCATTTCTTTTCCATCTCACAAGATGGAAATATCTTCTGATTGGTAGCACTTGTTCCAGCAAATCGTCAAAAACTTTCATAAGAAACACCCCTGATCTGACCCAGTGCAACACCATATTTTGTATGAAATTAATGTTCAGTTTTGTTTAACAGTTCCAGCTGATCATTGTTTTTAGACTTCCACAACTGAGACCAAGGATACGTACTTCTTTACGTCCTCTTTGCATTCTTCTGACAGCATGCAATCTTTAGTATTGATTTAACCAGCATTCCTTGTACAGAAATCAACCCTCTGTGAGCACTTTTGTCTAAACTACTGCTACAATCAAGCCTGAGACATCTCAGGAGAAAGCCCTGAATTGCCATAAAATCCTCATCTGCACTGCCATCATCACAACACTGCAGTGTGAAAGTCTTTCATCATACATAGTTCTTGAATAGCTTGACGGCTCTTCTAAATTGCTCTGGCTTATGGTAACAATAAAGTTCTGGAAATCTATCCTTGCTGCCATACGCAACTTCAGCATATTTCTTTTTTAATAACTATACCTGTTATTTGAGCTATTTTAGCCTTCTACCTGGATTTTGCTACTCAGAGATTTGATGGTTTATCGTAAAGTATATAACATGAGTGGCGTGTGGTCTCAGAGCACTTGAAACTCTAATACTAGTTTTTCATGTGTTGAGAAAAATGGTTTCAGTTCCATGTTTCTATCCCTTATTTTAAATGTTCCCTTAAGTACAGCATTTGTCATTGTTAGCTAAATTTCCTATTCAATGAATGTATTATAATAATATCAGCCAAACAATTCAAATATCTTATAATTTTTACATTAATATGTTCCCAGGATGATGCTGTGTAAGTTAAACCCTTCAGGAAACACTGCTGAGTGATGTCAGCTGTAAAATGCCTTACCTATCCTTTTCATTAGCATTACAGAGTCACTAAAACTTTCCCTTTTCAAGGATTTGGGTTTGGTTTCAAAGGTTTGGTTTTATTTGTTTTAGTCTTGAAGAAACACAGCTGTAATCTGAAAGGTTTTTGTCTTTTCACTGTGATGGACTGAAAAAAACAGCTGAAAAATAATCAGAGATTGTCAAGCAATAATTTCTATTTTCCCCACATCTTTAAATTATGGTTGCATACACAACTGTCTTATGCTCAATGAACAAATGCTAACTGTAAATATCTATTTAACTTTCAGGAAGGGACAGAAATATTAAACAAATTGCACTCTGTCATGAGGGTTCTGTAAGGTTTTCATGGCATGTGTGGAACTCCCCAAAGGTAAGCATGGATTGGTGCTAATCAAAAGATACTGGCTGGTAAAAAGGAAATTAGTCTGCTTCTTCCTGAGAATCCCAAGGGAAAGTATTTCATTTTTAGTTCAGAGATGAGATTGCTATATTGCCCAACAGCTTGTTTTTCTGCCATTCCCAGCATCTTCTCATAATGATGCACTCCTGAGTAACAATAAAGTTTGGATAGTTAGACATGCTACTCTGTCCTTCCATAGCTATAGACCTGCTTTGCAGATGGAGATGAATAACGTCTGCTGTCACTGGGCACTCATTTTTGAGTGGCATCTTGAGCAAACAACCCTTAAATCTGTGACCAAATTAAATGTTTTTCACATTTACAACATCCACCACAAGTCTAGCTAAGAGCACGACACACTAGAAATTCAAAAACCTCTAATGCAGTAATGGAAAAAGTAACTGCTTTAGGATTCTTACTCCACCTCATTACTTTTATAAGTTCCATCCATGAAATAAAATGCTGGAAATTTTTTGTTTTAAAATTACTCCGCTGAAGAGTACGCTCCATAATTCTCAATTTTGTAGTCACCAAGAGAAAATACTATAGTGGTTTAACATGACAGGTAGACAAATGGTAAAGAAACTTTCATTAAATCTTCCTTAATTCCTTGACAAAGAGTACATTAAAAATCATTGTTCTTGCTTTCAAATTTTCCTGTGCATAAATGTCTGAGCATTAAAAAAAAAAAAAAAAGCATTTGGTTTTGAGCCTAACTTTTCATTCCACTAGAAAATCATGGCTAGGAGAATAAAGGAATAAAGAATGTGAGAAATTCATATTTAACACAGAATTAGCACTGAGATTTTATCCAGATATTAAATCCAAAGTGTACATATAGCTTGTCTACAAGTATATTTTATTTACACTACGCACTTCATTTAGATTATGATTCACAAGAACACAAAAGTGGTTAACATATCATTTTCTCAACCTCTAATCAAACACTAGAATAAAAGGCAATGTTATCAGACTACAGTATAAGAAATTTACATTTGCTAATTGCCTGCTGTTTGAATTTCAACCGTTCTGAAATTAGCCACATGTGCAAAGCAAACCAAACAGAGAAAACTGTTATAGAAGAATTTTTACATACTATGTTTGGCAGACTAGAATGAGAGCAAGGCTTTCCACCAGATCTTCCCACCATTCATCACTACTCATTAAGTTGTGTTTAAATGAAAACCACCCTCCCTCTTAAAAGTCATAGAGAACCCTGTATTTAGATGGAAGCAGTTCTGTGGAACTGGACACTCAGTCCAATCTAGTGGTAGAACAAAAAGCAATATTGAAAAAAATACAGCAAATATTTTGGGTCTTTCAGCCTGAAGACTAAAAAAGGGAAGTGTGATCAAGTAAAACACTTAAATGCATAACTTTAAACACAGGAGTGTTTACTCATGAGTTAAACACTTCACAACCAATAAAACTATTTGTTTACTTTAGCCAACGCACAAATTTTTTGGCTTTCCTGGTCATAATCAGAAAAGTGTGACTAATATGCATCAAGGACATAGGCTTCCAGGGTTTTCTACTAAAGTTGGTGAATATATATATATATATATTTAATATTCACTTTATGTTCATTTCCAACAGGAAAATATATATTAACAACTAATAAGTGTTTGGATTTTTATGAAAATGTCATAAGTCTCAGAATGCTCATAAGTTTATACATTTAGCTAAAATACCCTACTCTGCTTCGTAGTTAGTATTTCATTCATTTATTTAGAAAGAGCAAAGAGCAAAGTTACTGCTGTGACATAGGCAAGAACAGACAAGCATTTGGGTATTGAGGTAAGAGATAGAAGCAGATTACCTATTTTATGAAAAGAGTTCATTGATACCCAATAGAGATTCAGAAATAATGAAAACAGACAAACAAAATATTTTAAGAAGCCGTAAGAGTTTACCAACACAAGTGAACTTCTTACAGAACTAATTGTATGCCTGCAAAAACCAGTACGTATAATTTACATATAATTTCCTCTTTCTGTAGAACATATAATTTTGTTTGTTTCATTTTTGTTCAACTATTTGTGAGAAAAACTTGACCATTTTCCCCTGGCACTGCAGGGGAAAATGGTCATTTTTATATTGTGTGGCAAAACTGCGGTAAGCTTGCATGAGGTGGTTTGGACTGATATTTGCCTAAGTGCTTCTATTTGAACATGACAAAAAATGTCAGATAAATAAATAAATCTGAGGAGAAGCAATTGTTTTTGCATGACTTTAAGGCCAAAATAACCTAATGTTGCACACAAATGTTATAAGACTTACTTTTTCTGAGAGCAAATATGAATTTTACAGAAATATGTAAATATTAATAAGTATTTAGAAATTCAGTACAGAAGTGTTTCTGCTGCTCCCACAATTACTGTCTGTTCCAAACATCAATCCATGACGTCTCAACAAGGAGTCCCAGGGTGGTTCTCTTAGAGTAACCATTACTTCAGAACACCTTACTTGCAAGAGGGTAAGAACTGAGAAAATGTGAGGAAAGAGTAAATAAAAAAAGATTTAAAATAGGCAGAATCCATTAGTTCTAAGAAACTCTGAGATGTGGAAATATTTCTGAAATTCCAGATCCGTGTTCACATTCTGACTTCATATCATGACAGAATGCAATACTCCTTTTCTCTTTCACTGCATTCAGAACTAGCACATGTACGCACACACATATGTACACACATTGTCATCTACAACTTTGCTCTTTATTACTTTTAATGTGTAAAAGTTTGAGAACATAAGTGGATTTCTTTACCTTCTTCTTTTGACCATAGAAATAATTATGTCTAAACCCTAAATTTTACATACATAATATGAGGGGTTAATTGATTATCTTAATATCTTTTCTAAGTCTGCACATTTTGACATTACACAATAATGTTGTTTTTTTTTTTTTTTTAAAAAAAAAAAAAAAGGAAATAAATGCTAGATATAAAATAACAAAAAAAAAAATTTTTTAAACCCCCTAACATGGTAATTGATCTTCTGTTTTCAGAAACAAAAAATAAATAGACATAATCAGAAATCCTAATTTTCAGCTGTTCCTGAGAGTTCCTGTCTACAAACAGCCAGTGAGATGCCTGTAATAATACAATGAAATGCAAGACACATTGATGCATATTAGCCCAAATATTTGAGTGGCAAAGACTATGTCAATGAGCAAACCTCTGTGAATTTGGGAAAAACAGAAAAATCCATTCATATCATGAGTGGAACTTCTCAGCTGTAAGATTGCAGTAATGCCTGCAATGGTAAATGAAAATGACTGTTCAGGCTGAAACTACCAGGAAAATTTGTTTTGTGATTCTACTGTGTAACCTTGGAAAGCCATTAAGAGCTAGATTAAAAATAAAAATAAAAATAAAATAATAATAATAATAATAATAAAAAAGATTAGATCATCTATTTCCTAGCACAGAATCAAAACCTTAGTTACGTGCCTAGAATTTGTCAGAAAGAGACTCCCCACAGATGGACTTCGTTTGGACGAGTTTGGTACCTTGAAGCCATGATAAGGGAGAAAACATCAAAATGTACATTCAGAACAAGAGTTCTTAGAATATGGCTATCCTCTATCTTAAGGTGTCCTCTGTAGGGCCTGTGTTTTTACCTTGTCTGAGTGTGTTGAATGGTGTAGAAGAAATCACATTTCAACAGCTTCTGAACTACTTACACTGAAAAAGTTCTTTTTGATCCATAAAGAAATGTAGGAGGATTTGTTCCCTAAATTGCTGGTCGCTGGACAAAAGAGCCAGGAAAGAAATAATAAAATAATAAAATTGTATTGTCCTCCTAATATTTTTTTTTCTTTTGTCTTAAACAAAAGTCAAGTGTCCTTACCTGAACAGCCACTTTTTAGCTTAGCATTTAATAACATTATTTAAAATGTGCATATGCTGAGCATTATTTTATAGCAAAAATGACATTCCCAAAGACAGTGCAATGAAGAATAAGGCTCAGTAGAGCCTTAGACATGTCTGTCTTGTGAGCAGCAGATAAAATATCCATTTCTTGCAAGTGTTCTCATCCTTTCCACTCTTCAAGTCCTTCAGCTATAAAAGCTGCAGTTTGATTTAATAGCTTTTCTTGCAACTGAAAATAAGTGTTTTAAGTCTTTAATATGTGTCTCAGAACTGCTATTTTATTTCTGTCATTTAGTCATGTCAAGTTCTTCACATTTTGACAGCAAGACCAAATAGTCAATCACTTGCCAACTTTTCCTTTCACAAGAAGAAAAAGAATACAATTCTATTCTCTGTACCAAAAGAAAAGGGAAGGGGGGAGGGAGGGTTGGACTAACTAACTAACTAACTAACTAAATAAATAAATAAATAAATAGAGACTCAAATCCATAACTGTAGAGAAATGCAGAGATGAAAAAATTTGCAGGGCAGATACTTCCCTGATTGCAAGCTGACAAAAAAATGGGTGTATTTATCATTTCCTCTGATGTCAAATAACTACATGAAAAATCTGCAATGAACTGGAAAAAAGAATTTTTGTTTTCAGAAACAGATTTCAATTGACCTTTATTAACATAATTTTCCTGCACAGTATCCTAGTTAAGGTACAGACCAAAATGCCCACACTTTCTGCTGGAGAAGTAGGCAGACACTTATTAGAACAGATGACAATAACATTTGCTGAACCTGTAGGCAGGGGCTGAATATTTTGCAAAGTCTCTCTCTCCTTGGTCAATAGAGGCACTGTCCATTTATAAAATGAATGATCAGAACTCACTTCTGATCTTGACTGAATTAGTATTCACATAAGTACAGAGCTGATTGGTAATACTTTTTCTTTATGCTATTTTTAATAAAATATGTTTATATAAAACAGTATAACTCTGCATATGAAACATTCATATTATGGGGGATAAATACCTTCAGTGCTCAAAACTAACTGCTTTGAAAGTCAATATTTATTTGAACGTTCCTAATGTAGTCTTTCTTTCCTTCTCTTTTGGACAAAATGCTGTGGGGACATGAGGAGCTGCAGAACTGATGTTGTACAGAAACAAAGACTAAAGAACAATTTATATTTCCATAGGATGCTTAGCAGTTCAGTGACACTCTAAAACCTCAAATTAGCTGGTATAATAGCTAAATATACAATATATGTACATAGCTACATGATAGACATTAACAAATAACAGGCATAGACACTAGAATGAAGTAAATTACAGAAGTACATGCGTGTGTGTATATAGCTAATTATTTTGCCTAAGAACAATCAAGATGATTTCAGTCACTGAGTTTCAGTGATACACAGATTTCAAAGGGAGGAAAAAAAAAATTCCTTGGTGAGTTATTCATGAAGTAAATTGAGGGTAGCAATATTAGGTTGATACCTTTGCAGGCAGAACACTTTGCAGCCAAGAGTACTGTAAAGTAACATGCTTTTTAAACTACATAGATATTTTTCTTTGTGAATGATGAAGAAGGAATGTATATAGATAAGACATGTAAATATTTTAGATCATTATAAAAAGTTGCAAAAGTCCATGATGCATTTAGAAACAAAACTGAAAAGCTAAATAGGTTCAGAAAAAAATATTTTTTTTTCAAATGATGAATTTTAGAATGAAATTAGAATTTGTATTTTTGTACTTCACTGCAGTTAATCCCTTAATGACCCCTGTTGCAAATCATATGACAACAGTACACAGAAAAATTATGTATGTTCATATACAGATTTAATTCATACATCACAGAAATAGATTCGACCAATAGTAAAGTGTAATGTAATGGATTCTTTCAGAAATATGAATCCAGACAATTATATTTTATTTTTCATAGTCTTTTTTTAATTTGCCTATTTAAATTATAGGGGGGAACGGGAGGGGGCTTATCTGGGCATTTATTTCTTCTCATTAAGTAATAGAGTGATAGTAGGATTCAATCTTGTCTTCAGACAATATTTAATCATAAAATATGTTGACTTTTGGTCCTTACTTAAAAGAAAGCCTAATATTTGGAATAATTATTATAATAGAATCCTATTTTTCTTCTTTCTGATATCAAAATTCTAAACTTCAATTTATGCATGTACTTGATTCAGTGAGCTGTAAGAGAAGAAAAGCAGAAAGTAATTTTAAAAAGTATTATTTATCAAAATTTAGCCTTATAATTTAGGCTTTAAAATTCTTTGTTATTAACTAATACTACATTATAATTTTCTATCCACTTAGGTTGGAAAGACACTTAAAATTGAAACTACATTAATATAATTATTTTTTGATTCAGCTGATCATGAAAATTTAATGAGTGCAGTTATGTGCGATTATTGTTATCACAATTATAAATACTGAAAAATTTGCATATACAAGATTTATTTGCCATTCAGAAAAAAATGAACAGGGACATTGTCTGGAATGCAATCCATGGCATTTATCATTGAATCATTAGGGTCGGAAAAGATCTCCAAGATCATCTGGTCCAACCATCACCCTACTATCAACCTCATCCACTAAACCATGTCCCTAAGCACTACATCCAACCTTTCCTTAAACACGCCCAGGGACAGTGACTCCACCACCTCCCTGGGCAACCTGTTCTAATGCCTGACTACTGTTTCTGAGAGGAAATGTCTCCTAATTTCCAACCTGAACCTCCCTTGGTGCAACTAGAGGCCATTCCCTCTAGTCCTATTGCTAGTTACCTGTGAGAAGAGGCCGACCCCCAGCTCCCCACATCTTCCTTTCAGGTAGATGTAGAGAGCCATAAGGTCTCCCCTGAGCCTTCTCTTCTCCAGACTAAAAAACCCCCATTCCCTCAGCCGCTCCTCATAGGACTTGTTTTCTAGGCCCTTCACCAGTGTCGTAGACTTTCTCATGACATGTTCCAGGGCCTCAATGTCCTTTTTGTACTGAAGGTTCCAAAACTGAATACAGTACTCGAGGTGCAGCCCCATAAAAAGCTTACTCTGGGATCAAAAAATTCTGGGGCTTAACAGAATCTAGAGATTATGAATAAATATTCCTATAGGCACATTTTCTCCACTCTTTATTCCCCATCAATCTGCTTTAACCCAGCTGGGCAGCTGAGCTTGACCACAACTGCTCTCTCACTCCTCGAAGGGAAAGGGCAAGAAAATACAATGAAAAGGGCTCGAGGGTTGAATTAAAGGCAGGGAGATCACTTAGCAATTATTATCATGGCCAAAACTGACTCAGCACAGGGAGATTAATGTAATTTATTACTTATTACTAACAAGGTAGAGAAGTGAGAAACAGAAAACATACTAAAAAACCTTCCCCCCATCTACCATTTTCCACCTCCTTGCACCAAGTGGCACAGGGGAAGGGGGAATAGGGGTTTGGCATAACTCCTTCACTGTCACTCTCTGCCCCTGCTCCAACATGGGGTCCCTCCCACAAGATTCCATCCTTCCCAAAGGGCCCCCGTGGGCTTCCCACAGGCAGCAGCTCTTCAAGAACCGCTCCAACAGGGGTCTGTACCACGGGGTCCACCTGTTAGGAGCAAATTGCTCCAACACAGGTCCCCCACAGGCAGGAGATCCACCTGCTCCTCTCCACAGGCTACATGTCCGGCCTGGGGCCTGCTCCTGCGGGGGCTCTCCATGGGCCACAGCCTCCTCCAGGCCACATCCACCTGCTCCACCGGGGGCTCCTCCACGGGCTGCAGCGTGGAGATCTGCTCCATGTGGGACCCATGGGCTGCAGGGGAACAGCCTGCTCCACCAGGGGCCTCTCCACAGGCCGCAGGGGACTTTTGCTCTGTGCCTGGAGCACGTCCTGCCCTCCTTCTGCACTGACCTTAGGGCCTGAAGGACCATTTCTCACGCCTCCCTCTCTCAACTGCTGTTGTGCAGCATTTATTTTTTTGTTGTTTGTTTGCTTTTTCCCCTTTCATAAGTCTGCTTTTCCAGAGGCCCAACCTACCTCGCTTATTGGCTCAGCTCTGAGCAGCAGCAGGGTCCCTTTGGAGCTGGCTAAAACTGGCCCTTATCTAACATGGGGCAGCTTCTGGATTCTTCTCAAAGCAGTCACCCCTGCAGCCCACAGCTACCAAAACCTTGCCACATAAATCCAATACAGACTGTTAAGCACTCATAGAATAGAAATGCTGGCAGAAGTTTTTTTTTTTTTTTTTTTTTTTTTTTTTCCCTTAAAGCACTATAAAGATATTCTTTAGGAATAACATATTAAAATGCTTGTATTGGAGCTGGAATATCATAAGTATTTTTAAATAAAATATAGGTAGCAAATGTGGTCTGATTTATAAAATTTTGCTCAGAGTATCTGAAGACCGCCATTCCTATTTTATTTTTATTTTTCAATTTGCTTTTGTTGCAGACCACCAGGACTCCCAGGTCCTTCTCTGCAGAGCTCCTCTCCAGCAGGTAACCAAGACTGATGTGGTAGGCTATTCCTGAAGAAAAAATAATTTCTTAATTTGTTTCATTCACTGGTTAATTTTTCCACTGAAGCTGAAAAAAATTACTTGAAAGAAATCCCATTGCAACTACAATGGCATTTTCCTGTCATGGTTGGATCACTCCTTGTATTCATGCCACCCAGCTTAAGCTCATAGATAACATATGTCAGGAGACTTACCTGAAACAAATCCAGTCAGAAATAAAATATAACTTTTGGAAAAAACAGCCTGTCATAAGATAGAAATTTGCAGAAGGAATGTAATGCCTTTTAAAATTATTTTCGGAGATAAAGTACTCTCTGTTTTCTAGGGGAAAGTAAAGTGCCTTATTTAAAATCAGATTATTTTTGAGGCTGTTGACCGTGTTATAATTTGATATACTAAGACCCCTGATTCTGTTTTCTATGTCAGTATCCACAATCTTTAACAAAATTACCCACTCCCTTTTTTTTTTTTTTTAACTATGAGAAGCAAGAGAAACTGTGTTCCTTGTGTTGTTCAATAAAGCATATTTAATTAGGCATAATTTGCAATCCTTTGATCATTTTCATGGTTCTTCTTTGCATTCCAAAATTATTTCAATATCCTTCTTAGTGGCAGAAATCAGACAATAATCAGCAGTGCCAAATACATACCATCTGCTATAAGATATTATCATATGAGTTTATCCAAAAGTTAATTTATCAGCATATCACTGTAAAAAATCATGAACAGCTGATTAGTCATTAAGTCATTAAGTTTTTTTCAAAGTCATGGCTTTCCAAAATACAGTATCCACCATTCAATTATGATTCTTTGCTCCCATGCACAAGGCTTCATATATGCCTTTAGAAAAAATGCATACTGTCTTCTTGTATCCCTCCAGAACTGTTTATTCTATATCAGTGTATCAGTGGTCATCTGCTTCCTTATTTTATACTTTTTTTTTTTTTTTTCTGTAATTTGTAGGAGTAGTCAATAATGAGTTTATGTTTTTATTTGGTTCTGCTTTGATTCTTCAGATTATTTTTTGATGAAAATGTTGAATAACTCATAACCAAGATTTGATCTCAGGGCCATACAATTACATTTGAGCATGACTTCCCATTTTCCCCCCCAGATAAAACTTACATTTTAAAAATCTATTTATTGTGCACTCTACTTCTTAATTAAAGTGCAATTTTATATGAAGCAGTACAAAAATCCAAGTGCATTAAAATGTTATTATCTGTATCAACCAAACCTGTAGTTTCAAGTTGATTTTAATTAATTAAATTTTCCATAAACCAATGCCAATTGGCTTTGATACTCTTGCCTCAAGTCTATTCTCACCAAGGTTACATTGCTTAGAATGGATATGAGACAAATTTTTACAATCTATGAAATGCTCATTTCTAATAATTCCTCTAGAGACCAGAACTTTCTAAATACCATGCCTGAGATCTAAGGGGAATTTTGTATGTATCGCCCTCTTCCCCACTTACAGTTATAAAACACATGTAAAAAGAATAAATAAATAAATAAATAAAATCCTCCAGTAAGCCAACTAAAGTAAGGTACTCCAAACTGCATACTTCTCTTAATGGTGAGATGATGAAGGAAAGAACAATACATGAAACAATACATGACAGATCCTTATAACTTTTCCTAATTAGATGTGTAATGAAAGCAGTTGAGAATCTACAGGGAATGTGGCTGATAATCAGTTATTTTTGGTACCGTCAAACATTAGATTTACTCCCATTCTCTAGTCTTTCAAGACTAATAGAAAATCAACTCCACTGATCTATGTAAATCCTTGCTTAGTTAGGATCATTATCTGTTTGAACTTGCCAGTTAAAATATCCAAATTTTTTAGTTTCTGGATTTCATCTCTTCTTAATGTTACTTTATCTTTTAAATCACTTAAGCTACACTAATTCCTCACTAATTCCTTCCTAAATTGGCTTGATTTAAAGATTCTGCAAATTTTGTTTTAGATGGAGTAACTTATAAAACCTGGTAAAATAATTCAGATTAAATTAATTAAATATTTATGATTGAGACATTATTGAAGCTACAACCTTGAACTTTTTTTTTTTTTTCTTCTTCTTCTTTTTTCCTTTTTTTCATTTGCCGATTCTGGAAGTTATGAAAGAGAAAATGGAAAAACAGAAAATGAACATGCACACATGACTACATAACTTGTAATAAATTAATTCTCTGACAGTTCCATGTATGGCTGTGCATAATAAAAGTTGTACACAGTAAAAGTATAAACTGTAACACCAAATTTTAACTATAAATATTAATACTGATTTTTTAGAATGAAACTACACGTTTAAAAGCCAGCATGTTTCTTTCCAAAAGAGCTATTCATACAAGTAAAATAAAACATGACATGAATCAATGTCACTCACAGGCAGAGTTTCACACAAACAAAATATTTTGGGATTGTTGGATGTCATAGCACATTTTCCTTGAAGAAATAAAGGACTTTCTTTTCACAGAATCATAGAACAGTGGAAGTCATCTGGTTCAACCACCTGGCTCAAGCAGGGCCACCTAGAGCAAGTTGCCCAGAACCATGTCTAGACATCTTTTGCAGATTTCCAAGGAGGAAGACTCCACAACCTTTCCTCATTTGAGGGGAAAGTGACAATTCCAGAAGTGCATGCCCCAACTAAGCACCAGTCATTTGTTTTCAAACCTGTGCTCATTGCTTCCACTTTATCTAAGATCCAGATAGATTAAGAAAGTTTTTTGTCCTCAAAAATAAAATAATATAAAATTAAACAGCTATTTCAGAGTGTTTCTAAGTATATTCTCTCTGCAAACTTTTTTTTTTTTTTTTTTTTTTTTCCTTGGGGGTGTGGGGGGTGCGGAATCAGGTTGGTTATGTTTTGTTTTGTGAGGAGAAGGGCAACAACACAGATGTTTTTCTTTATTTCAGTTATGCTGCCAGACTACATTTCCATCATCAGGTAATTTGAATGCCAAGTGAGAGTCCACCCCAGGCAGAGTGCCAGAGAGTACAAAAATGTGTTAGCTATTGCACGGCAATGCTATGGCATGGTATAGAGGAATAGGTGGTAACAGTTTGAGAGCACAAAATACAAAGATAAAAATTCTCACTGTACTGGTGGGGATAACCACTACTCTTTTGTAAAGAATCAAATTATAGTATCTACTTCACCCCTGATTTTCTTTTACAGCCTTTAAGATCACAATACATAGAACTACTACTGAGGAATACCTCTATTTGGGCTAGGTAACTAAGCCTAGCAATAATGAAAGAATGGAAACACGAAAACTAACTGCAGAATCACAGAATCACCAAACTAACTAGAAAGTACTAAGTACACTAGCCATTGTCTGCAGCATGAAAGGGAAAAAATAATAATTAAAAAAATGCCACCACACCAAAAACAAACAGACAAACAAAAACACTTGGATTTCAAGAAATATTATTCACTACCAAATAATTTTTGTTAAATTGTGAATCTGGCGTCAGTGAAGCAGATATGTTTGTATCCAAATAAATATGTTCATATGAACAAAAACAAAAGTGAATAACTTCTTAAAGAAAATAGAATTGAAATATTTTAGAGTATAGCTATACAACCCTTCTGCATTGCAAAACCACCTAGATTTCATTAATCATGTTAGTTTAGCTTCCAAAAGCATCATACATGTGTCTTGCTAAAATTTCTGAGGACTGATTTGTTTTCTTTTCCCCTTTTCTAAGGAGACAAACTAGGTCATGCTGAGTACCATATTGCTAGGTTACTTCCAGTCTTCAGTCTTACACGCATATTTCCAACAGCGAAGTTTTCTAATCACTGCAAAATTGGCCAAAATGATCCCTTCTTATTTGAGGTAAAGAGCCTCCATAAATACAACCAAAATATTACTTTCTTACTGTGTCTACTATTCCAAAGGCAACTTTTGCATAGAGCAAACCAGAATCTTACATGGTTTATTCATCACTCTGAGAATTAAACTCTGTTTCCAGAATCCATACAGCTGGTTCTTATTTCAGAAAACTTGTCTTATAGTTTAGCTTCTAAATTATATCTGTAGTGGCTTATGGTTGCAAATATATATATATATGCATATGTTTTACTCACAAATTAACAAATTCAAGCTAATTTTAAAGACACTGCATTGTACTGCAATGGGTCCCTCAACTTTTCAATAAGGCTACTTAAACTGTACTTGGACAAAAAATAATAATAATAGTAATAATAAATATTCACTTCTACTTTTTCTTGAATAGTCAAGTACTTGTACATTGAATTTTTTTCACTCACCATTATTCAGTATAACTACTTTTAGTTGTTTTTATCTTTTTTTTTTTTTTTTTTTTAACACACACACACCAAATACACAAAGGTGTTGTTATTTCTATTTAACTTATAATTTGTTCAATAAGAAAAACAAATGGTGATCAATGTACTCAAATACAGTTCAGATTCCAACAGAGCCAAGCCACAAAATGCTTTGCAATGTTTCCAATGCATACTTTTGTTTTCCCTAGAGAAAATAAATTAAGGAAGTAGCAGTAGCCTGGGCTTTATTTAGTCATATTGTTCAAGTTAATTTTGATACTTCTCCCTCATGTTGTTGTTGTTTATTCCTTTGTTTTAACCTTCAATGAAGGAAACAAATTCCATAAAGTCACAAGGCTTCAGGCATGTGAAGTTTTTGAATGTGTCCTACAGAGCATATTCTTGCAGTGCCTGTAGATACATCCTAGAAATTTCCAAGTTCCCAGGTCAGGGATTACTGGGACTATCAGCACAATGAAATAGAATTCAGCCCATAGGAAAACTATCTAGGACTTTAGTAATTTTTGCAGCCATATTGAGTTCAGTGCTGACATTATATTGCTGCTAGCAGAAAATTACCTTGAGGTAATAGTTTAAATAGTTAATAAATTAATAAATTTAAATAGTTCAGATAAGTCTACACAAACTGAAGATACCTCAATGTCTCTAGTGTAGTTTCTTCTCCCAATAAAAGAAATATAACAGTGCCTTTCTAAATTGTTTCATTATTTTATGTGAATGCGTTATGTTATGAAACAGATTCAATTAAGTGTCTTTTATATTCAAGGGATCAAAAGGAACATTTCACTGTTTGTACAGGCACAGAAAACAGAAAAATTACAGACTTCTGGGAGGAGAGATTTTTTTTTTTAATTTTTATTTTTTATTTTTTAACTATGAGGGTGAACATTAACTCATCAACTGAGATTGTACAGGTCCAGCATAGAGGTGGGAAGAAATTGTGAATCTGATTTATAAGTAATTCACTGAAATTAAGGCTCAAAATAGAAGTGCTGACAAAGTCGTGGTGAGTGTAAACTGAGTGCTACTGTCATGAGGAAAAACTCATGTAAATGCCAGATTAAGTTTTATAGTAGTAACAACATATCAGCTTAATGTAAATCCCTGCACGTGAGCCCATCCCATAGATACATCCCTGCTTACACATCTGAAAAACATTGGTTGTGATATTTCTACATGTATTAGGAAAATATCTTCAGTTGCACAATTAGTCCCACACTAATAAGCATAGTCCATCAATGGAGTCTTTGCAGTCTTTTTTTTGTCTACCATTTTTGTTTAAACAGGTGTTTAAATGGAATTCCACAGTAGATGCATTTAACACATTACACATTTAAATTTAAGATAGATCATGAATGGGACCAGTGTAAACTCTTCTTGATCATCCTGAGCCAATATTTTGAAGAACTCATGCTGTGCTTCACCCTGCCATTTTATTTGAAAACAATGGTCTGAAATCAAAGAAATTGAAGTTATTTGTCTGTCTTTCTATCTATCTATCTGCCTGTCTATCTATCTATCTATTTTAAAGGTCAGTGCTCCACAAAATTTCATGTCTGAAACAAAATCACATATGATACAAAAATAACAGAATTGTTTCAAATTTCATATCACCTTGCAATCTTTTTCTTCCTTTACAATTGGATTATATGATCTTTGAAGGAAGATTTGTATCTTTTGCCTCCTAACAGAAGGCCTCAGTACTGGTGTGTAAAAATGTGATGCAATACAAGACATGGAAGATTAAACATCATTATCAAATGCCTCTTTCTAATTAAAGCAAGGACAATGAAGTTAGCTGCATCTGACAGACCTGTTACCATTGAAAGGTACAGCAGATCATGCTCACACTGAGTAACAAAAGCTCAGACTTCTTCAAGGTTCCTTCAGTCAACCTTCAGAGTATCTTTTAAGGCTCTGAAGAACATGTTCTCGGTGTCTGTTGGGATGCTTAATACACGTTTAGTACCATGATAACATATAAAATCATAATGAGATTCTCTATAATCAAGAGATTTCCAACAGCAGAGAGAAGAAAGTGCAGCACCTAAAATAAGGTGCCCAATGGGAGATTATTTCCATTGTCTCAGGTTGAATTGTGTTTTTCAAATAGGAAGAAAGAGATGTTCAAGACAGCCTGGCTAAATGAACAGGCTTTTATATGTGCTACCATTAAAAAGGGGAATCATGAATTCAGTTTTATTGGAATAGTTGAACCCTCCCTCTGCAAGGAGTGAAAATTAAATCTTCAATTTACAGGCCAAGGTACATGTGTAAGTTTTCATTAGTGTAACAGAAGGATCACTATATACTTTACTTAAATCTCATGAGTACTGAGGAAAAAAATAAAAATACTCACTCCATGTCTGCAATTTTAAACAAGAATAATTAAAATAATGTACTTTGGAGAGTATGAATGGGTCTTTTATTGTCATTGGAAAAGGCTAAAATAGGGCAAGGTTCCCAAAGCAGAGTCTAAATTCTGCTTCATATCCCTCCCTCCCTTTTGGTGATATAATCCAAAAAGCAAGAAAGAAGTAAAAATCCACATCATGGATGTATTGAGACGTGGCAAAGCAAGAAAGGAATCCACAATCTGCCCTGTTCTATAAACAGAGCATTATACTGCCCTTCTTCAGTGGTTTTACAATGTAAAAGCTGCAATGTAACCTAGCTACTTGCCATAACAGGATGGTTTGAAGAAGGTACCATACTGCCATACAGTTTCTCTTCTGTAATCCCAGGTCAGGGATTATATACTTCTAGTATACATAAAGGCATTTTTTGTCCACTGCAAATCTCAAATAAATGCAAAGTTCAACAAAACCATGAAGAAAACTGATTCAAAATTACAACTAAAATGCTTCTTTATGAGTCAGCTTTTAAGGCTATATATTCAAGAAAATATTTACCTGCATTTTTACCATCATCACAATGGTCTCAGATTGCTGTGTATTTTATACACATTTCATAAGGTCAGCACTTTTCAATGAAGTATAAGACACAGAAAATCAATGAAGAGCACATCCTTTTCTTGAAATGTTATTCCTGCTTTTGATTTCATTTCCCTTCTTGCAAGGTTTTCTGTCCTAACTATAGCCAATATACTAGTTTAGTAAATTAAATAGTTATTCAAATATAATAGAAAATCTAGAGGTAAAGAAGAGGTGACTCAATGTTCCATAGTTTTGTAAACGATAATAACAATCCAAGGCATTGTTTATAACGCTATATATTTTGATATCTATCAGCAATCAATTAAATTAGCACTGACAATAACATTTCCTTACTTCTCATGAATGTTATATGCCATGTTACTATAAAACTACTTTAATGACATAGCTAGACAGAAACTTATTTTTGAAATTACATGAAAATGAGATATATTCAAACAGAATTATTAGTTCATTCCTGGCTCAGGCTGGCTCTAACCTGACAACAATCAAGAGTACAAAGCATTAATCATGAAAAGTCATAAGCTAAATCATAATTGTATTTTAGATGTTTGGTTGTGTTGGTTTTTTTTGTTGTTTTTTTTGTTTTTTTTTTTTTTTTCCAAATGAGAAACTGATGGAGATTATACTTATTTATATGAATAATCTTAAACAAGATTAGAAGAGAAAGAAAAATAGTACTTAACATTTCAGATTTTGCCATGTCCGGATTAGCCTAAGATTGTTGTGCAATTTTAGCGTTGTTGAAAATGAAGTATTTCATTTGGTTACTTCAGAAATTATAATTTCAAAAAATGAATATTGATGAATTTTAAAATGTTTTAAATCCAGTATTACATTTTTTTCTAACTTCAATATGATCCCTACTCTAATCTGCTTGTTGTCTATCATTTTGTTTTTAAATTAGATACAATGCAATATCTGTTCACTTTAAACACTTGTTATATGCATAGCTATATTTTATCTTTCCCTCTTGAATGGAAGAGAGGATTTGCATTAAATAGCTTTACACCCACTGAACTAAATTTCAAAACTATTTCATGAAGTATCTTAGGCCAGGCTTTTAGAGGATCTCCTTGTAAACGTTATCTATTTGTATGCCCAAAAGCCAGCCCTTGTTTATGAATTTGAATATCAAAATATGAAAATCTGTTCACAACTGCTCAATTGGCCCTTAAAGATTTGGAATTTAGCCCAAATAAATTAATATTCTCACAAATATTTACAGACACATCAAAGAATGTTCTGTGAAAATATGGTTTGAAGACTGTGCTTTCTGAATGCTAGATATGCACAGTACAAAAAGTAAAAATAAACAATAAAAAAAGATAAAAAATATTTGTATTCCTTATAAAATATACCATTGCACTTACAAAAAATAAGGAGAGAAAATAAATATATAGAAACTCACACAATGTGCAAGATTGTTATCCACTGTCCAATGGAAGAATATAATTTAAAAATTCAAATAGGATGAAACATCTATTTATTAATTAATATTCCATATGCTTCCAAGTAGATTAAATGTTTGTCATTTAAAATGTCTTAATTAAAAATGTATGTGATTTCATGTACATTGACGATTTTTAGCAAGAATGCAACTGACTTCTGTTGTATTATTATTAAAATCTAAATACCTAACCAAGTGTTCTGTATGCTTGTCTATGTATCTTAAACTTTTTCTCTGATTGTTTTTTCAGCCTTTGTGCCAGATGTTTGTGACGTTAATGTGCATCCTTCATAACCAGAGACAATGACAGCACAGTTAAGACAAAAAGGTTAAATTCCTAGAAAACTGACACTTTGACTCATTTTTCCTTTTTTTTTTTTTTTTTTTTTTCCTTGTGTCATACCATTTCTTCACCAATACATATTTCTTTTGGAAGGACAGATTTCAAGCAGATGTAACCAAGAAAATAAATATATATATTATAGCAGAAATTTGGCCTTACAAGCAAATAAAGGACTCATTTTCAAAGTGATTTATTCTTGTATCATTATTTAGCATGGCTTTCAGGTGAACATAACCAGGTTAACCACCATACTCACTTTAAAATCTATTAACTTTTTTATTGATGTAAATAAATTGTATTTAAATACAAATATATTTTGTGTATATATGAAATATTTTATATCTACATCCAGTTTTGGGTGAAGGAGCTGTTAATATTGGTCGAGTCCTTGAGCCATTAAGAAATGGCTGTATAAAATAAAAGCTGAAATCCCAGCTGATAATAATTTTGGCAGTCTCAGTGGGGAAGCCAAAGACAGATTTATCAAGGCAAAATGAATCATTTTTGCAGAGTTTGATTCCCTTAGAAGAAGACCACACAAGACAGCTTGAAAAATTTTGCAGTGATGTTTCTCATGATGCATTTGTATGAGCTAAACTGTAAATTTGTGATCTGCCTGTCATGAGGAGTGGCACATAGCTCTACCACCTGAAGAGCAGGCAATGATTCAGAGTATCACTGTTCTTTCCTCCCCCATGGGAGGTATAGGTTACTTTGAACTTTCATTTGTGGAACAGCTAACTTGTCTTGCATGTCTGTCCAGATGCTCTAGCAGCCCTCAGAGGAGAAAAAGACCTCCTGCTTTCAACTCAATTCCTAATTCATTCTTTGAGGTGTCAGTACAGGCCTATGTGCATGAAGGCAAGACAGCCTTTCAATACAGAGTTATTACTATCAATTTCACAAACACTAAAGGATGGATTCTGAAATGCGTCCTCTCAGTGAGTAGCATTTCATTTCAGGAATAATTCTGGATTCCTTTTAAATATGAAAACTCATATCTGCTGTCATTTCTCCTTCTGTTTTCTGAATACTGTGTCCATTTATAACTAGGCTTGGAAACTGTTGATGTTCTTTCTTTCTCTTGTTTAATATGACTTTCCTTATGCATGTGAAATTTTAATGTATTAATCATTTTTTGTAATGATTAATTCAATATATAGGATCAAAAGCCATATAAGAATCCTTTCAAACTCTGTTCTTGCTTTTTTTTTTTTTTAGGGAAAGTAGAGATATCTCCACATTATTTATTTATTTATTAAATGCTATGAAAAGTGAATAGTAACAAGTTCCTTGAATTTGATGTAAAGCTCTGTGCTTATTCAGTCAGCTATGCTAAATTACTGTCCCTTGTCTATATATATATTGTTGTGGTTTAACCTGGCCGGCAGCTAAACACCACACAGCCGTTCGCTCACCCCCCCCCCTCCCTCTCTGGGATGAGGGAGAGAAACGGGAAAGTGAAGCCTGTGGGTTGAGATAAAGACAGTTTATTAAGATAGAAAATAATAATAATAATAATAATGTGTACAAACGAGTGATGCACAATGCAATTGCTCACCACCCGCTGACTGATGCCCAGCCCAACCCCAAGCAGCCAGCCCCCCACCCCAGCTAGCCACCCCTATCTATTTTTGAGCATGACGTCAGATGGTATGGAATACCCCTTTGGCCAGTTTGGGTCAGCTGTCCTGGGTCTGTCCCTCCCAGCTCTTGTTGCACCCCCAGCCTGCCTGCTGGCAGGACAGAGTGAGAAGCTGAAAAGTCCTTGGCTTGGTGTAAGCATTGCTCTGCAGCAATTAAAACATCAGCATGTTATCAGCACTCTTCTCATCCTAATCCGAAACATAGCACCCTACCAGCTACTAGGAGGAAAAATAACTCTGTCCTAACTGAAACCAGGAAAATATATGTATGAGATAAAGAGAATACTAATGAATAGGTATGAAGAATTGTAGTAAAAACCTTTACAAGCAGCTATGCTAAGAAATAAATGTAATCAAAGATTGGCTTGCCTGTTTTTTTATCAATAAATATATACCAAAATAAGGATAAAGAAATTCCATCTCCCAAACTGATGGCATGTTCTCTGAACAACAGAAAAATGAAAGGAGCTTAACAGGATGGTGAAACAAGCCTCTGAAAATGGTGTACATTGCAGCCCAATCATTACAGCCACTTCTAAAGAGACTATGGCACCAGCAGGCTTAACAGCAGGTGCGTCAGAATTTGAAGCTCCATTCTGGCTACTAGAAAACGTCACCTCGAAACCTCACTGAGATCCCAGAATTAGTCACAGACTTCACTTGTCCCATTTATTCTACATTTATTCTACATGTTATGTAGAGAAGGAATCCTAAGCCTTCTTCTTTCTCCTGGTTGCCTATAAGATCATACAGGGTCCTTGAATAATGATTTTGGGCTGATGGAGGAGACCTGATTTTAAAGTAGCTTAACACGCAATTTAGGCTAGATATTCAGGTCACATTATTCAGGAGTGTATTTTCAAATCTAAAGCTCAATATAACATCTGAATTAGTGAAGTATGAGATCCTTAAAGGAGAAAATACACTAGAGGGCCTCTTCCGTATTGTAAATGCTGGACATAAAAATGTAATGCCAGTTACACATTTGTGTGGGCAGAACTGGGAACATTAGAGACTAGGATGCTGTAGGGTTGAACAACCAAGGAGGATAAAACCAGTTCTACAACCTTAAACAGAAGTTTAGACACATGGAAGAGAAGAAGAAAGGTATGACTAATATGGAAAATAAAAAGGAGAGTTCTATGTCCTGATCTGCCAACAAATTCATTCAGGAATCTAATCTAGAAAAATGTTATGAATACAAATGGTTCAGAAGGCATCCCAAGCAGTGCTCACAAATGCATGTTTGTAAATGTAAGAAATATATATATATTTAATAAATGTTTTTTAAGTTACAGTCAAATATGTGAGAGCATATTAGCCAAAGGTTTGAGTGTATTAAGCATTATTTGAATTTAAATGAACGGAACTGAAAATAATAATTAAAAAACAAAGAAAAAAAAAAAACTTCTTCCATATCTTTTCATTTTGTGTAAAACTGTAGGAGATTTTCCATTGTACTTTTCTGAAGTTCATTTGTGTTGACTTTTTTTTTTCCCAAATTCTTCCTTATTTTTCTTTCAGATATATATTTTTTTAATCAGCTGATGTGATCATGCTCTACAGTATTGAGCACACCTAGGTAAGTTTTATGATTATGTCTGTGATTAGATCTGTATTAAATCATATATATTATTATGTGTTACCCAAATATGAGACAAATATGTAAGAAAACGTCAGTCTTACAAGCTAGTATCACATTTTGCAAGCTGGAAAGGATATCTACAACAGATGGCATATCTCAGTTGAAGAGTGAGGTTGGCCAAAGAAATGAAGCACAGTGTGGAGGAGAAATAATATAGAACAGAGTTGTTTATGACACATTAAATGTACAGAGTACAGCCCAGGATGAATCTATGATTTAGTAGCTATTGACATGTGAACCAGACAAATACTACTTTGTAAGATCAGACCTCCTGTTTTGCCCTTATTTTCTTTCCTTGTTGATTGTGCCTTCCTAAATATCTTCCTGATTATTGCCACCAGTCAGTTTTGCTCACCTACTGTTTTATTACGTAGCCTATAACTGCAGGGTTTACCGCAGCAAAAAACATGTTCAGGGCCTGTTTTATTTCTTAACCTCTTTCATGCTGGTACTACAGGTCAGCAACCAAGAGATAACAATGGGGATTGCTAAGGCCATGCCCAGCTGCACAGCCAGCACAGAGGAAGTGTGGAAACAGACCTTCAGAGATAGAGCTAAGTGTAATATTTTTCAGTAGGTGAATTTTCCAGCATCCTCCGAAGTACGTGTCAGGGCCCTGAGCTCTCCCTTCATGCCCATCTCCCAGGCCGGGGGGGGGGCATGCCTGAGCTGGCCTTTTTGATTTCTAAGAAAAAAATGTACTGTCAGTTTACACACTGAGCTGTAATTGTTTTCTAGCATTTGACCATTCAAAGCATCATGTGTCTTCACAAGTTACTATAATACATCTATTCAGGTCAGGAGTTTGAAAACTTATGTTATTAGGGAGAATGCAGGGTTTCCCATCTTTTCCATCATGATAAAGAAGAATAAATGACCTTTGCAAGTGCACAAAGCATCTTCAAATTTCTTGCTATTTAGTTATAAACTGCTTTTATAATTCTAGTCTTCAACCCATTTTTATATATTGGTTGAAGAGAGCTGAAAACAGGTGTTTTCAAACAGCATGCAGAGTCCTCAGGATAGGCCAGAAATTATCTACTTAATTCTTTAAACGTGTTTCAGAAAAACATGACTTCTCATTATAGTATGTACAATCAAGGAACTTATATGACTCACAGCATCTAAACTTTTCTGAAAGGAAGTAAACAAAAAGCCTGATATGCAAGAAAGGGAATGTAAATGAAAGATGTATTGCTGGTTAAATCACAGCCTGACTCTGCCACTATTTTGGGTAAATTTCTGGAGATCAGAGTAAAACAGATTTTGTCTACATCCTCATTTTCTTTTCCCACATACTGTTTTAAATCAAAATTTTATGAGACTGGGTAGGGATTCTAAAGATTTCAGGGAATATACTTTTTCTTCCATAGTCCTCATCCCTATGTTCCTCTTCAAACCAATATTACAGCATAATTAGGCCAATTTTTTTGTATGCAAATACTGGAACCACTGAACTGAAGAGAAAACGGAGATAAACTAATTTAGTATAATTTGTATTAAAGGAGAATTGCCTTTCATGAGACTGCTGCTAGGATGAATAATAAAAAACTCTTACGATTGAATAATTTGCTTTGTGCTTATTTTCCCTTTATTCTCAATTTCTTCATATTTTTCATGTCTTATTAGAGTCTAATATTACTGTTCTACTTACCATTGAATTTGCTGAAAGAAACGTATAAAAATTAAATGGTTAGCTATAGGAGTTTGTTACTTTTCATATATTGGTTATTTTCATATTGGACCAATGAACCAATATAAAGATGGGAGGATTTGGAGTTCCAACATATATAAAAGAATAGATCCTAGACAAATGCTAGGATAAAAGTCATAGTCTTTGCATAGGGAGCATGCCTGGGATTGAAATCTCCCTTCTGAGTACCCCTGTGCACCACACAAAGGAAACTCGCTCAAGCGGACTGAGCACAGATCACAGAGAATTCACTGAGCACACCACTGAGAAAAATTTGGTTGATCTGATACAGCTCCAGTACCCAACCTTATTTCAAAGCAGTAATGTTCTAGAAAGTGTCCCAAACTCTGTTCAGTGTCTGGTTTGCTTTAATAAGGTATTATAATATCTGTTCCAAGAGTTTTCTAAGCATCAAGATTCTAATTTGAAAAATAATGATTAATGTTTCCAAATTTATTTTTATATGTACTGAAGGAGTTTCTTTAACCTCCCACAACTCCCTTCCAAGAGTACTAGGAAAAAAATTAGTCTCCTTACAGCCATTAGTTGTAAAAACAAATCTGACAAATGGGCAGAACAGAACCGATTTGAAATCAGATGTATCCACTATTCTGTTACATTCATAATCCTAACTCCTTAATTCCTCTTATTTACTGAAGGAAGAACAAAACAGCTATTTTTTTTTATTCAGTTCATAAACATATGAAAGAATTTTCTATGCTAATTTGGACAATGAAGATCCCTCTACAGTGAATGCTTCCTGATCTATATCAATTTAAATAGTGTCACAGGAAGATGGTGAATGGTTCTCATTCAGAATGGTTTTGTACCTATGTACCTAAGGTACCATCTTACTGAGTGGAATGAGGATATTAGAAACCCTCAAAGTAGGAATTGAAT
>CM021700.1:39750044-39781558 GCA_011074415.1 Stictonetta naevosa
AATGGAGAAAAAGCTAGCATTTTTTTTTTATTTTATTTTTTCCTGTGGAGCTGAAAATCAAAAAATTACTTGTAAGCTCTGGTTCCTATTCCAGGGGTAACCACAAACTTGTTAGGTAACCCTCAGTAAGTCATTCGACTCCCAGGATTCCATTTTCTGTATGGTAAAATAGGAATAAAATACTGTTTTGGCTCTCAAAATAGTTATCAAGAGCTTTGGGATTTTCTCATGAAGGGGGATATAAAAAAGCTGACTTATTTTATTCTCATGGAAGAAAATATTACTGGAATGTTGGCAGAAAGAAATCATGAAATGGGCATATATGCAGAGGAGAACATTTCATTTTAAAACTAAGCTAATATTTTCAAATACAGAATTTGTTATTCATATCACTGTAGTAAATTTCTGGCTTTACAGTGAAGTCTATACAATCCACGAATATCAGTGGAAAGAGTTTATGCCAGATTCATCCTTGTTTAGAGATCCATTTTCTGTGGATTATAACACTTTTTCACCGTGGTCAGAATCTGATTAACTAGAATACCTTTTACTCATTTAAAAGGGTTCTTTTCCTATTCCTTAGAATGTTTAGTTTAGTTCTGGTTACTGATATTAAGTTAACTACCTTAACTTACATGAAGCATTATGTTTTCACATGTGTATTCCATATCCATAAAGACTGTCTCTGTCTTAGGTTAAAAACTGCCTTTAAAAACACTGCCAATATCTTTGTAGCAAGCAATTATATCCTCTTCATTATCTTCTCTAACATAAGACTGACTTGTTCTTTCTTTTCTTTCATTTTTTTTTTTTTAATCAAATATACTAATAGAGTTGTATCAATCAATTCAGCATAAATCTAGGACTGAATTAAGTATTGACTGCTTCTGTGATCCTGTGAAGGATTTGTATACTAATCAGAACAGAAAGAAAGTACCACTGGGGACAAATATTTATAAAAGTATATGTTTAATAAAGGAAAAGATAGAAAAGTGTTAGCTTTCCCTAACATTTTTTTAAAACATTTAAGCAGGTATATATTTAAAAATAGGTGATGTCCCTTTATATAAGGCTATAGTCACCTGACAACACCCTATTATGGAAACTTTTCTACTAAGAAAAATGTGTTCTAAATAAAAAATGAGTAAGTATTTTTTGTTTAAACGAGCACGTATAAATAATTTTATATTTTTTATAATTGCAAAGAAGTTTGTTTTATTTTTCAAAACAGAAGTGAATTTAATGCTTAATTTTGTGTTCTGGTGTTTGAAATGATTGCTTCAGTTTAGTATGTTTGGAAAAGTTTACCTTTTCAGATGCTAAAAACATGAAATTGATTTATTCCTTGGATGAGAAAGCTTACTTCTAAATGTAATATAGTTTTTTTTTTTTGTTTTGTTTTGTTTTGTTTTTCCTCCAAACATAATGGAACTTCTAATGTGATGAATAAGCTTTCAGTATTCAAACTGATTACCCAGTTTAGCAGAAAACTATAAGTGTAATGAGACATTGAACAACAATGCTCAACAAAAACTTCCAGTTTTCTTCTACTATATGACAAATGTCAGGATAATATAAGCACTAAGTTGTCCTTCAGATCTGCAGTGGTGACCAGGTTTACTGCACTATTAACCCATTTAGCAAATTCTGTATTTGCTGGACATATGGAACCATGTCACAGATGATAATCTACTTCTTGTAAATGGGAACACAAAGAAGAATGATGTACTACTCTTTTTTTACTGATTTACTATACATCTGGATTTTAAAGAGTTAAAAAAAATCTATATAAAGAAAATAATTTGGCCAGATTTTCTCTGAGTGCCAAACTTCCTTCAGCTAGACAAGTGGCAACCCCTAAAATCTCATCACCAGCCACTTCCAGAGGTTCCACTCCACAGAGTTCTGGTGGTGGAGTCAAAAGTAAGTTTTTCTTGATCATCTTCAGCGTAGTCAATTATATTAGTGCAGACTAATTTAAGGTACCTGGCTTGCCTTTACACTAAAATAAAGCAGAAATACTCACCCGTTCTCTTCTGCTCTGTGAGGAACAACCTTACCAAAAGAAGGCATAGCATGAAATAGTGTGTCAATATTTTTACTGCTTAACACAGATCAAACAGGAGACTCTAGACTCCAGTACCATCCGTTCTCCTAACCAGGAGAACTGGTTATCTGCTCGTAAACACAACTCTGTTTCTGGAGATGGTATTTATTCCCTAATGTTTGTCATCCTGTATTTTTTAAAGGTTGAATCTTGCAATCACTGAAAAAAAGTCTCCTACTTATCTCACTTGGAAATTTTCCCAAGAGGAATTCTGACCTTTTCTATATGCACCCTCCAGTAAACAGTCAAAATAAATACACACAAAGAAAAGAGAGAACAGTTCATAAAACAGAGGGAAAGGGTCAAATTCATACCAAATATTTTCTGCAATTACTAACTTGATGCTTTTCTCCACCTGATATGCTGCTAAAAACACGTGGGACTCTGAAGCTAGCAGCATGATTAAACCTAAGCAGAATTTCTTCTCAAGGGGAGTCATGACCTTCTCTGTTTGTACTTCACAGCCTGCCAGGAATGATGGTGCCTAACAGAATCCTAAGATAAATTGCTTGCCTCACGTATTGGGAATGCTTGTCACATTTTCCTCCCTTAGAATAAATACATCTTTCTTTGTTTTGTTTTGTTTTGTTTTGTTTTGTTTTTGTTGTTGTTTTTCTGTTTGTGCTTATTTTATTTTATGGTAATGGCCTCGTCACAAGCCACTGCATGTTTCAGTTTCTACTCATACCTATCTAAATACATTTTCTCTGGCAATACTACTTTAACGTCTTACATGTAGCCACATTTATTCTGCTGTTCTTTCTGAAATAAAGTTCCCCTAAACTTTCATCTGTTTAGCACAGGCCAGATATCAACCTTGCAGCCTCATCAGCAGTACCTGAGCTCAAGGTCAAGTATCTTGACCTCAGATTTCTGCACTGTATCCTTTTCCACCTCTAAGTCAAATAGAAGAGTTTGAACCCCCTTGAGCAAGATGAAAAGATCATTGTTTAAGCTCAGAAAATCTGTATTTTCTCACCTCACTCAGATCAATTTGATCTCTAGTTGCTACAATTGCTATCAGGTTTTGTAACAACCTGTCTCTTCTTTCTGTTCAGCTCTTATACAGGAAAGTTTCTGATTCAAAAGTTATGAATAGCAAATAGATTTTACCACACAGACCAGAAGAAGAGGAGAAAAGTAATAACAAAGAAGAGATGCAAAATGTGTGATGGATGTGACTTTCAATTTTAAAATAGTAATAATAATAATGAAAACCATTGTATAGAATTCAACAAGCTCTAGAGGAACTGCCTTATAAAAAAAACCTGGAGAATAACCAACAGGATGAAATCTTTTTCACCGTAGCAGGAAATAAGGGGAAAGGTATTACGGTTAATTTTTAAATCCCTGATGTATGGGGACGATGCTTGCCTACGGCTCTTTACTATAAAAACTTCTGGGGCAATCAAACAGACAAAGCCATATTAGAAAGACATTTTGTGAAAGCCTATGGTTTGGTTTACTTCTTTTCTCTCCCCATTGATTTTACAGCTTAAGTCTATAAATAATTAATCTTCATCTTTAAAAACCAGATGTTAGTGTCTGAGGAATTCTGTTCAGGCATGTAAATGCTGCAAGGCTAAATATCAGGATAAAAGTGCAATCTGTCCATTTTCTTGCTCTAAGTGTCATCATCTATGCAAATGTAAAAGAAAATCTCTATAGGGAATGATTTTGCAAGCCCAATTTTCCTTTAAAATTCCATTAATTTGGTGGGGTCTGTCACTTTTTAAATAATTAATTTTGTCTTATTATTTTCTTTGACATACTTTCAAAAATTCCTGTCTAAGTTTAAAATTTCATTATTTCCCAAAGGAACTGATAGTTCAGAGGATAAAGTGTGAATTTCAGAAAAAAAAAAAAAAAAAAAAAAGTAACATTATTCTTTTCAGATTTTGTTTCATCTCATAGAACATGTGTGTTCTATTTCTCTTCATTAGAGCTGGGTGAATATCACAAAATACTTTTCATGACTATTTTTTGGAACACATTTATGGTATTTGATTTCTATTTTTTTCCATATAAATTTAATTTTCAGGAATATTCAGAAGATAAGCCACTCTTCATCATATTTGAGAAGTCATGGAAGAGCAGTGAAATTCCCACTGAATGGAAGAGGGGAAATATAACCTCCATTTTCAAAAAGAGAAAAAACGAAGACCCATGGAATTACAGGCCAGTCAATTTCACCTCTGTACCTGGCAAGATCATGAAGATTCTCCTGGAAACTATGCTAAGTTTGCACATTGAAAATAAAGAAGTGATTGGTGACAGCCGACATGACTTCACTAAAGGGCAGATTGTGCCTGTCAAATCTGGTGACCTTCTATGAAGGGGTTACAGCATTGGTAGATAGGGGAAGAGCAACTGACATCATCTACCTGGACTTATGCAAAGCATTTGACACTGTCCCGCACGACTTCCTTGTCTCTAAACTGGAAAGACATGGATTTGACAGATGGACTACTTGATGGGTAAGGAATTGGCTGGATGGTCAGGCTCAAAGAGTTGTGGTCAATGGCTCAACGTCCAGTTGTTGATAAGTAAAGTGGTTTTCCTCAAGAGTTAGTACTGGGACTGGCACTGTTTAATATCTTTGTTCTTGACATGGTGTACCCTCAGCAAATTTGCCAATCATGCCAAGCTCTGTGGTGCGGTTCACATGTTGAAGGAAAGAAAAATCAACCATCCAGAGCGACCTGGACAGGCATGAGAGGTGGGCCTGTGAGAACCTCATCAGGTTCAACAAGGCCAAGTGCGAGGTCCTGCACCTGGGCCAGGGCAATCCCATGCACAAATACAGGCTGGGTGCAGAATGGATTGAGATCTGCCCTGAGGAGAAACACCTGGGGGTACTAGTTTATGAGAAGCTCAACTTGAGCCAGCAATGTGCATGTGCAGCCCAGAAAGCCAACCACATCCTGGGCTGCATCAAAAGAAGCGTGGCCATCAGGTTGAGGGAGATAATTCTCCTTCTCTACTCTGTCTTTGTGAGACCTCATCTGTATGAGACCTCAGCTGTACTGCGTTCAGCTCTGGGGCCCCCAGCACAAGAAGGACATGGACATATTAAAATAAGTCCAGAGGAGAGCAATGAAGATGATCAAAGTGCTGGACCACCTTTCCTACAAAGACACACTGAGGGAGTTGTGGTTGTTTAGCCTGCAGAAGAGAAGGCTCCAGAGAGACTTTACAGTGTACTTCTGGAAGGAAATCTTTATCAGGGAGTGTAGAAATAGGACAAGGAGTAATGATTTTAATCTAAATGAGTGTAGATTTAGATTATATATTAGAAATAAATTCTTCATTTAGAGTGTGGTGAGGCACTGAAACAAGTTGCCCGGAAAATCTGTGGATGCCCCATCCCTGGAGGTGTTCAAGGCCAGGTTGGACGGGGCTTTGAGAAGCCTCATCTAGTGGGAGGTGTCCATGCTCATGGCAGGGCATTGGAAGTAGATAATCTTTAAGGTCCCTTCCACCCCCAACCACTGGGGTTCTATAGTAAAGAGTTTCTATAATTATTCCTCACAAAAAGGTAATGCACCTGGACATACTTGGACCACCATAGCAAGCACATTCAAAATAGCCTTTTTAAATATGGGCATCAACTTTTAAAGTGCATTCAGCCAAAAAGTGAACTGAAACATTATCACATGGTTTATGTGTCCACAAAAACTTATGGGAACAATTAAAAAAAAAAAAAAAAAAAAAAAAGTCTCTTTTTCCTCAGCTTCATTTTTTCTTAAAGATCTCAGTTTTCTTAAAAGATCACTATTAAATTATTATCATCTTAGTTATTCTTTAAAACATTAAAAATAGACATTTTCAAAACATACAGATTTATGCTTTGAACTCTGTCCTTCAATGTTTAATCCACTTCTTTTCCTGTCCTTTTTATTTTAATTTGGCAAACTTTGGTGGTAGTTCATTTTAATAGCATGATGCATATTACTGTATTACAGAGGAGACTACCTTCAGTAGTCTGAAGCCTTTAACTCAAGCATTTTACTCTACTGCAATATTTCACTAAAGGAAACAGCAATACTTTCAACAAAGTATTGACAGTCTTAGGACTTTATCAAGCGAAAACAAACTTCAATTCATACTGGATGTCTTAAAAGTTTCCTTCCCCAAAGGCTCTTTTTAGTCCTTAATATTAAGTGTTTTATGCCATGTACTGTATGTATAAATCTTTCAAAACCAGATTTTACAGAACAAAAATATTCACCAAAAAACTGCTATATTAAGCTGTGTAGAAAAATGTGTTTTCCTTTAAAAGATCACAATTGATTTTTCAAAGGAAGATCTACATTTGTTTTGCATCATCCTCCAGCTCATATTGGAAACAGCATAATCTAGCCAAGTCTTTGGCTTCTTCTCAGCTGTTTCCGAATTGAGGCAATAACTGATGTCAAAATGCTCATTTGGCCACCACATGATGTCTGTCTTCAGTTCTTCTTGGGAAGCTTCCAAACAGCTTCTCTGAGCTATTTCAGAGTAGTGATTATCACCTGTCCTAGTGATTTTCTGAAGGTGCAAATGTCAAAGGTTCAACCGGAAAAAAATACCTACACAAAATTAATTACTATTACTTGCCCTTTAATAATATAAAACTGAAGATATTTCACAGAGATTTTGTATGCACTAAGACAGGCATTAAAACATAGGCGTAATAGGATACAGATTCATCTATCACTGATAAATTGAGAACGGTATTTGAGGTTAGATTTATTTGTGACAGCATGATAGAATAGAAAAAACATTGCATAGGGTACATACATATTACCATATTAACCATTCTATTTATTCTATACATTCTATACATTCTGTACATTCTGTACATTCTATACATCTATACATTCTATTTTGTTTGCATGTTTATTTTGAAGTATATTTTGATACTTTTGAAATATTTAATATATAAATATTTAATAAATATTTATGAATTCATGTTAATCTTATAGGTATTAATAAGCACAAATTTAAGTAACATATAATTTCTGAAAGCAAGTACTGGAACGAGATTGACTAGCAATGCCTGTTCTTATCAAGACTCACAACTCTCCTCTGACAGAAAGTTCATATCTCAAGGTCACTTTCACAGACCAGTTTCCAGCAGTCTAATGGTTACTTTTCAGACAGCAAAATGAAAATATGATTTTAGTTAAGAAAGGCAAGTTCCAAGTGGTTATTGGTCCTGGTATAATCATCATTACAGAATAAGAAAACTCAAGCTTTGTGCTCTGAGGTATAACATAATCTTCTTTGATCTAATGTTTTAAAATCTGTGTTTTTCTCTTCTAATTTCTTTGCATCATGATTACATCTACTTTGTGTCAAAAAGTTGTAAGTAAAACACATGGAAAATCTTTCTATATGTGTGGCAAGACAAAAATAGACAAGAAATAAAATTACAAGGATAATTAAACAAGGAAACATAAATGTAAGTTGCTACAGATTTTCTGCAATGTCACAAAAATAAATATGAACAACTTCCTATTTAAGGCACCAAAAATTATGACAACTGGCAATTTAAATTTTCTATTGAGTTTTTGATCATTTGGGGCTTTTTGCTTGTTACATATTTCATTTTCCTTCTGTTGTTCAGATTAAGGAAAAGAGCTAAATACAGAGCTGCAGTACTCTAAGTTTTGGAAACTGTCTATGTTTTCAGTAATGAAACTTGCAAATTCATTGCTCCAGGCCCTAGGCAAAGGACCCTTTTCCAATGGTCTTTCTGTTTCCCCATGTAGGATTTAAAAGGTCTGAAGAACTATGTCTCCAGTGGATATAAGCTTTATTTAACTTTCTTGGGCATATGTGAAACTATCAACATTGAATGTTTATAAGCCCTAGGCCTATAAGGATTAGATGAATAGGCTTTTTTTTTTTTTTTTTTTTTTTTTTTCACTTTCTCATCTGCTTTAAAAACAATTATGGATTATGCATACCAGTTTCACAAAGCACCTCATTCAGACATAGGTTTAGGTGCTCAAGTCCAAGAGAGAGGGAAAATTTCCTGAGTATCTCTCTTCAGAATTTTCTGTTGCCTGTTTAGCCTGAGGTGTTGAGCCTCATACTCAGATCTGCTGGTATAGTGTACGTGTCCTAGAGACATCTAGCTTATGAATTACTCTTCTGCAAATGGGTGCTGTGCTATTATTATCAAATTTCTAGCTTGAGGATTTCACTCATGAGTCCCACTAAAACTAAATATAATGCAGTAGTGGCACCAGAAACAGAATAAAGTTATTGCATTGCTTGACTTAGATCTACATTCTATATGGACCATTTTGCAGAACCCAGATTCCTCAGAACACAATTTTGAAAGATAATCTCATCTGGAAGTAATCAGCATTGCTGTTGATGTTAACTTCAAGTGGATTTAGGGAAAGTGATTCAATTTAAAATCAGATGACACTTGACCCAACTCTCAATATAAACTGTAAAACATGAACAATGTTCAAAATGTCTTAAATAACAAAGGCAAAAAGGTTACAGTTAATTTGTTTAGACTGTTATAATTCACCAATTGTTCAATGTTTCCAATGAAACATTAAAATTCCAATAAAACATTTTTATTACTAAACAGAAAAACAATATGCAAAACACCTGCTGATACATTTTCCAGAGGCAAGTAAAATGAAGCCAAAATTCACACATTGTTGATATGATTGCTTCTAGACATCCATTGTCACATAACCACCAAGAATATTTACTCAGCCACTATGAGAAGACTATTTGGATATGCCTTTTTGAAAATGTTTGCTCTGGTACAAAAATACAGATTTAATTGTGTAGTTTCAAAATCATCACCATAAAATTAAATTGTACAAAAGCATAAACTCTATAGTTCCATCCAATATGATCTGCTAAAGCTCAAATGTAATACCCAGAGTATCCACATTGCAATTCTACCTCAGGATCATGCAAACTACATTTTTAAATTATAAATTAATTTTAATTATTTAAAGTTTTCTAAAAGTTACATTTGTCATAAAATAATTGTTTCTGTTAAAGAAAACAGCTTTTAAGCTTTTAAATTATTTAAAGAATTCCCATGCAATCACACAAAATTATCTGTGAAACTTTTTTTTTTTTTTTACTTGAGGAGGGCACTTAGATTGCACTTATAAAACCAGGAATTATTTGGACACTCACCTGGGTTTTAAATAATTTTATTTGGTACAACTAATAATACCTTTTCATATCCAAATTTCACAGTTTTTCAGCTAATATGAAAAGCTTCTGTCAAATTCACCCTGCAGACATTTTGATTTCAACTTAGTTTTTCACTCATTTGTTTGTGGTATTCACATTCTTCCTGGGGAAAAAAAAAAAAAAAAAAAAAAAAATGTATGAAAGCAGAGATGCCAATACCAATTTATACAACATGTTTTTTCACACTGATTGCTGATTGCTCCTGACCTCTTGTATGCAAATCAGACAATTACAAAATTATAATCTAAATGTAAATATGAACAACAGGAGAATGTCTTCGACAACAATCAAAGGAGTCTTTTTCAATGGTAGAAATCAGAAGATAATGAATTAACAAGATTGTCTTTCTATCTTTTACCTTCACAAATGAATTACGTGTGTTGTTTTTTGTTGTTTGTTTTTTTTTTTTTCTGCAATAAAAATGCGTGTGTAAAATATAAATCCATGAAAATTCTTGTGTTTTTCCTGAGGATTTGGGGTGAAAAGATACAGACTCACAGAGGGCTTTTCAGAACACTGCACACTTTCATGAAGGAGATCTCTGTGAGTAATATATTAAGTGGCCAAGTCTGTGTTGTTTTCTTTCCTTCACATTCTCCTGCAATGTTACTTTAAAAAAAAAAAAAAAAAAAAAAAAAAAAAAAAAAACAGACTGCCAAGACACAGCGGGAATTCATGTTATTTAAATAATTGGAAGGGCTAGAGAAGTCTGGTACTCAAGTCTCAAGGAGGAAGAACATGAGAGAAGACAGAGCCTGGGAATATCACCTAGTGTTTCCAGAGATAACAGCTGATCTTCATCAAACACAATTGTCTTTGAAGAAAAGGGCCCTTGAAATATAAATCTGTGGGACTAATGTCCCACAAATATACCAAAGGGCTAGATAGACTTCACAAGAACTTCAGCCCTCTTTCATCTATGTATCCGTATTACCTTTTCCAGTAAGCAAACTGAAAACACAGAAGAAACTAGTCCATAGTGTATCTGCACCAGTTGCCATCTCCAGTTATATATGTGTGTCTGTAAGTTTGGTAGTTAGTTGAATGAAACACTTAATAAAACTGATCTCAGTTGTATATTTGGTGTTTCTTATGAACACCCACCACCACCACCACCCCAAGCAGCAGCTCCTACAGCTTTTAGAATTAGCACATTGAATGATTTCTGTTTTACAATATATCTAGTTAATTACTGTCTTTATTCTTTGCAGCTGCTTCCACCTGATATGTCCTCTTCCATTAGAAGTAATTGCAAGTGGTATTAACTACAGCATACAATTATAGTTTTTGAATTGCCATACAACATTCTAACAGAAACCAAAATCATCAAGCTAATAGAGCAACAATATATCTACTCTATCTTGGCATTTCTTTAGTTGCCCAGCTTTTGATCATTGATTAAATTTTTGTTTCACTATGTTAAAAATAATAACACATAGATTTGACTTAGTAAACAAGAAGAAAGGGACAAGATTTATTACAGTCTTGATCTAATGGTTCTTTATTGGCCAAGAACTTTTCATACTGTCATTTGCAATGGATTGCTCTGACAGAAAAGGTCACAAAGTTTAATGCTGGAAGATAAAGAATAAAATAGAAAAGAAGAAATATAACTGTTTTGGCTGAAAAGTTCAGCAAGGTCTATACACATTGGACAGTTGGACACTGATTTTATTTTACTATAGGGTCACGAATTGCAATGACAGCAAAGTCCATTCGTCACTGCAGCTGATTCAATTTCCTGTGCCTTGCATGGACAGCAAAGTATCTTTCTTAAAAGACAGTTAGTATATTTTCAATAATCTTTCAAATCATTTGTCTGTAACAACTGCTTAGAAGGAGGACATTGAAATCCATTTGCTTATCAAAGTGTTTTCTTCTCCACAGCATGTAAAGCTTCACGCTGGTTTTATAAACTTGCCATTGATTTTCCAAACAGTTGCAAAGAGCTGGGGTAAAAGGAGGGTCACATTTTGAAGAAAAATAGATGGCTGCATGGTCTAAGAAGTAAAATAGATGACATATAGTATTTTTGTAGATTGCAAGCTTTTCATTTTCACGGCATGTTGAACAGCGTACCTTTCACTTCATCAGAGACCACAGTGATACCAAAATACCTTTAATTAAAAGTTAAAGGAGTTAAATACCAAAAGTTAAATACCAAGATTTGTCAGTCTTGGAAAGCTTCATTTGAACCACATGCAGCACAAGAACTTTTTTTTTTTTCTTTTTTTTTTTTTTCTTTTTTTTTCTCTTGAACATTATGTGCTTTCACTGCTGTTTTGGGAAGGAAAAAAAAAAAAAAGTTAAACTATGATGTTGTTCATCTCAGTGTACTAAAGCGTATGTTTTCCTTGTACACTTATATTTTTCATTCCAAACAGGTAAGAGAAATATTTAACTATGGATGAGCTGAACTTAAGAAATCACTACCTCTGTTCTCCAAATGTCTTCAGCACATTAAGAAAGTTAGTATTCTTGAAATGATCATACACTAGAAGACTTCAGAGCTGAATCAAAGAGTTCTAAAGTAAATGTTTTACTATTCTAAAGGAGATCGGTTACTTTTAACAGAAATCATAGGTTTGAAGATTGTCTGGAATCATTTTATCTGTGAGCAGTGCAGTGATCCCCACTGAAACTTTGTGTTTGGTGTCTGAATTGCATTCCAGTGTGTTTTCCTTTATTTAATTTACATATATTACTTGCTTACCAGAAGAATGCTCACTGTTTCTACAGAAAAACAGGCATTTCAGAGCTGCATGTATTTGAAATGACAATTAATTCATGGAGTCATAGAATCATTAAGTTTGGAAAAGACCTCTAAGATAATCTGGTCCAACCATCGCCTACTACCAATGTCACCCACTAAACCATGTCCCTAAGCACCAGGTCCAACCTTTCCTTGAACACCCACTGGGATTGTGATGCAACCACTTCCATGAGCAACCCATTCCAATGCCTGACTACTCTTTCTGAGAAGAAATGTCTTCTAATTTCCAACCTGAACCTCCCCTGGCACAAATTCATCAAAGACCTTTCAAAAATATTCCCTGGTACTCAGTTATGTGTGATACTATTGGGAAAAAAAGAAAAAAGAAAAAAGAAAAAAAAAAAAAAGAAAGAAAAAGAAATGTTCATAATTTGAAAGGGCAACATTACCTATTCTTAAATTAATTTAAACAAACAAAAATGCGATATTGAAAAAAAAAAAAAGAAAAAAAAAAAAAGATATTGATAGGACAAAAGATGCAAAGCAGTCATACAGGCTTAGGACAACCTCTGTTTTTTCATTAAAACTGTGTCCTGAAAGAAAGGAAGTAATATCTTTATATGAAAAAGAATAACAAGATTGTTTCAAAACACCTTTCTTTTCTTTTTTTTTTTCTTTTTTTTTTTTTTTTTCCCAATTCAGGAACTGTAGTAAATAAGTGTATTCCTAATATCTACCGCATTTATACGATTTTTTCTCAGCGTTATTATATTTTGACAGTTTCATAAAAAGTGACAAACTCAAATTGCAATTTTAAGACACAATTTTAAAACATAATAACTAAAATGGAGTGAAAAAAAAGAGATAACCAGTACATGTAAATAATAATCCTAATTCACCAAGAAAACCAGAATAATTTATTTCCTCAATAAAAAATATACTAACTCATACTCATTTTAAAGGGTAAAGTCTAAAAAAGATAAAAAGAAAGCAAATTTATCAGTACCTGAGTACTGATATACTGATACTGATAATACCCCGCTATTATCCCTTTCCCAATACTTGTCTCCATACATACTCTACAGCAGAAGGTGTCCAAGACCAGAAGATACCAAATGAAAGTAGATGCCATCAGCATAGCCACAATTTTCCTCCTGACAGAAGGGAGTTTGCTCTGGCCTCATCACCCTAAGACAAGTGTCTGGAAAAGCAGTTCTGCCATGTAAGCCAGCACAAGCCAAGAACAGATGAGGAGCTGCTGCCATGAGACCTGGACAATTTCTTGTTTTCCACTCATATCAAGCCATAATTTCACCACTCTCAGTGTGCCACCCAAGGGAACTTCTTGGCTTATGCCTGAAGTCAGCTCTGATGTTTGGGCACAAATGCATAAGGAATATCTAATGCAATAATAACCAAGCTGTGCTTTACCTTTAAATTCTAGAGGTTGCAACAAATGTTTTAACTGGTACATTCTATTAAAAACACAATAAACATACAGGAGAAAGACTGATAACAGTGGCTTAGGGAGCCGGCTTAATCTGGGGGTTCAAACCCATGTGCCAATCACTGATTAACAATGCAAGGAAGACTACTCAGCATGAAGTTACCGCATGGCAGCCAATTTTCTGGTGCTCTTTACATAAAATGAGAAAATTATTAAACTTCTAGTCTAGAGCTTGGAAGCTGGTTATAATACTGGGAATTGATTAGGTTATAAAAGCTTACTGGGTGATTTGACCAAGTCCCTTCCAATCATCTTGTGCAAGGGTTTTCCATGTTCTTTTCTTCTTTTCAGGGATTCCCATTTGCCACATTGCCCAAGAGAAGTAGTGCTTCTTGCTGTTTCTGCTTCTGTACCTTGTACTCAAGATGGTTTTACCAGCTGGATATACAGTTATACAATTCCACAAAATCATAAAACTGTCTTGACAATACCACACAGCTGTAGCTTTCCTGTGAGTGTCATTTCCAATGACATTTTCTTCATAGCTGCACAGAAAAAATTAATTGGGGATGAAAAATAGCTACACTAGAGGGAAGTTCTTCAACTAAAACTCCTGTTTTGATCATGGAACAAGGTACTGGATAAATCTGAAAACTCAATTACATGAAGAATATGAGCTTCTCCATACTCAGTAACAGATATTTTGTGTTCAGGCAGGCTATACAAATCATGAACCCTGTAGAAATTAAAACACAAACATCAAAAGCAAAATTCTTAAATGAGGTGACAGCTTCATCGTGTAACTGACTGAAACCCTTTGAAGGATGTTCTTTTTTTCCTCTTCCTCTCCATATATTTTTATTGTCATCACCAAATACTGTAAAGTTTTGTCTTGCTTTGTTTGCTGTTATGCCATTTGTCATTTTATAATGATTAAAACATGCATTAAAATATTAATATTGTTAATGCAATAAAATATGTTATTTAACTTATAACCTGTTTTAGATATTATTAACTCTATATACACACACTGAAATTTTAAGCTCTAATTGAAGCGCAAAAAAGAAAGGCTATTCAGAACCAAAGTTTCAAGAAAATCTTCATATCACTTTAATCTTCTTTTTATGGTGTGATTGAGAGATTTCAGAATGCAGTGTGATTTGACAGTTTATTTATGTTGTTACACTACCTTTAACAGGCAAGCTATTTCATTTCAAGAAATACCAAAACAATCCTTGCTATAGTTGTCTTAAATCAACATTGATTTAGGAGAGTTATTCCCATCCTTCCATTCAATCTTGTGTTTTCAAGATAATAGCACTGTATGTAGAAATGGAAAGATGAAACAGATAGAAATAACTGTTTAATCAATTTTTAAAATCTGATTTATATTGACAGAGGGAAGGAAATGTTTTTGTGTGCATGTGATTCTGTGCATATACAGAGGACTAAAGTGGCTTGCTGTATTAATACACCACTTTCTCATTCAATTTCTCACATATCTCTGTAGATTGGCGAGCTAAGATTTTCTAATGAAAAGTGAAAAAATATTTCTATAAAAAATTAGCTTGATGGTATTATCTAAATCCCTTTCGAATATGTTTGGTATTTCTACACTAAACACACCGTTTTACAAAACTACAATTCCAAAGCATTATATATATTTACACACACTCATATATATGTGTATACATATGAAGGATATACACATGAGGATTAAAATAAATTATTAAGATTTAGATTTAGACTGCAACAGCAGAGTTGGAAGTAGAATGCCAGAGCTATTCTACATCCGGACTTAGGATATGCAGTATCTACCTCACTAATAGCTAGTCTCTTTCAGTTTTCATATATAGCTTTCTGATTTTTATAGCCTCTATGTGCTTCCTACTTGAAAACTTCATGACTGGTACCATGAATTATTTTATTTCTAATTTCATAATTCAACTTTCAATGAAAGCATATATTTCCTACATATTTATATATGAAAGTTAAACTGTGCATAAATTTTTCATATAAGTTAAATAATGTAAATATAAGGTAGGTTTACAGAATACTTTTAGTTTTCAAACTGGCATACATATGGAGCACAGATCTGAAAAGCCAGCTAAAGTTAATGAGAATCTGTATAGTGACTCAATAGCTTTGGCACAGACTGAATATGACTGGCTCTGTTGCTTACTTCCAGCTGCTTAACTATAGTGGCCAACATCTAACTTTAGCTAGATAGTTTAAATACATTTCTGTTATTATTTTTTCCATATAAGCAATCTTAACTTTTGCTACAGGGATATTAGGTAGTCATAAATTAAGGGACAGATGGTCACTACAAGGAAGAATAGGAGAATTAATAGTCTGTGCAAAGAAAGAAGAGTTATCAAACAGCTTTGTGATCTGAATGAAGAAATTCTGATAAGATTTATTTGGTATGCTGAAATATGTAATCAAATAAGCAAGCAAACCAACTACAATGAAATTATATAGAACCATTTTTTGTCTTGCTGAGTTCAAAACTAATGATAAATTTTGCACAGTGAAATTGAGTAGTCATTTTGAAGACTGCTTTTAATATTTCTAATTTCTGCAGGGCTCCAAAACACAAATAGATAGCAATTCATTAGATCTATTGTATCTATCCATGTATATACTCTAAGCCTGAGCAAAATAAAGTCTAACTTAATGTAGTTAAAGTCAATTTCATTCTGACATTCCCTCACACTTAACTGTCCAGCAATTCACTCACACTTCTGACACAGCACACAACTATGCCAGGAAAGAGCATGTATTTTTGTGAAAAACAATTATTTCTAAACCTTTCTTCTTCCATTTTTGTCTTCTGATTAAGAGCTTTAATGTGTCTCATGTTTGCAGTGGCTGAGGAGCTCATCTTCATTTCCTCAAGAAGGAAGAGCATGTCTATATGGTGAAGTCAAATTGAATCTACAGTGAATAACTGGGGCTGGGTCTTTAAACATATAAATAATTCTACGTTGTTTATGATATTATATGGCAGTCTTACAGTACTGCTGACACAGTCATGGTTGAGGCAGTTTAAGGGGATTAAATTGCCAAGAAAGGTGGTATCTGTTATGAAAACAACAATTTTTCTTAGAAAAATGAATACTTCCAGGACATCCTAAAAGAAGCTTGTGTGACAGGGGTCAAGAGTTGTTACTGTGTGTTTTTTTCTCCTAATTGTGCTAGTTATTCTGATTAATTATTACCTCTCCCTGAAAACCTTTGGATTTTCTGTTGATTATGCACATGGATATCTTTATTCCCCAAAGGAGCATCAGGTTAATTAAAGTGGATTCATCTAACAGTACGGGTGTCATGGGAGGGGCTGTTGTAAAAAGGCCATGTACAGTCATTGAAAAATAGCTATTTGTGCAGACAGGGTGTTCAACAATGTATATGCTGGTTGTTTTCTGTAAATATGCAAGTCATAGCATCTACCTGTTCTGGTCACAGAGAAATGACTGAAGGCATAGGTTCAACTTAACTGAAGGATTCAAAATTCAGAAAATGAATAGAAGGTCTTTTTTTTTTTTTTTCTTTTTTAAAATTTCTTATTTTGTTAGCCACCTTGCTGTTTTAAAGAACAGGCTAGTTACAATGTTGATCACATGATACAGTCTGAATTTCAAGACTGGAATTCCTGGAGAAATTGAGCATGCAATGAATTTTTAAATAGAAACAGTTATAAACTGATATTGATGAGTACAGATTTTACTATGCATAATATGGTGATTATCATGTTACAAGCAGAACAGTTTGCATCTAGTAGTGAACCAAGAAAAATATACTATCTCAAACACTAAAATACAACTTCTCTCTCACACTGCTCATTTAAAATTTATCAAAATTTTCTGTTCTGACTAGCTTTCTACTAAAAAAAATAAAGAACTTAAAGAATATGCATCTTCTATCTTCTCAGGGAAAACTACTTTGCCACACTCTGCCAAGAGACACAGGTGTGACTGAAAAGTTTTTGCCTCCAAAATAAAAAAAAAATCTGCAGTAAAGTTATTTCAAAATGCTGCAACTGGAACACACTGATGGAAAAACAAACAAACAAACAAACAAACAAACAAACAAAAACACCTTTATTTTGTTAGCTATTTGATCATCACAAGTCTTTAAGCACTGTCTCAAGATGGTGCAGGTTTTATCTCAGTTCTCCTCTTGAACAAAATAACTTTTCCTTTTGAACCAAACTGGACACTATTGATTTCTGAATTGTCTTATAAAAACAAAAGATAGGGATATTTTTATTTTTTCTTTAAAATCTAATCAGTATGATCTGGACCACAGGCACTTCCTTGGTTTTCTTCTAACTGTAGGAATATAGTTATTTTATGTCACTGGGGCATAATGATGCAGTTCTTTGGGTGCTCCAATTCTGTATTTCCACAATTTAACATACATGACATCTTTAAAAATGCAATACCAGCTTCAGGTGTCTTGAGAATGCACCTAAATAAGTATAATAACCACCATTACCATCATACCTACATTAAGTCATTTCACTTCTTTTTGTTGAAGTTTTTGTCTGGAAAAATGTACTAAAAGAAATAAAATTTTCATTATTACTTTCATAATAATGAATTGTTAATTTTTGTTAATCAGAAGTAAGTCATCATAATTTTCTTACTCATCAGTTCTCTGTCAGACCAGACTAAGTAGATGGTACATTCAATAGGGTTATTTTATTAGTTTCAGTATACAAGTAAGGTCAAGAACTTGGACAATGGCCTTTATCAAAAGCATTTTCATGCATATTTATTCCTTGACACTATGTTACTTGATTCAAGAAGGGCTCAGAAAAGGAGCCCTTTTGTTGGAACCACTTTTGTTGGTTTTTATTTTTTATTTTTTTCCTTCCATAGAATGGAATAACTATTAATCTTGTTCAGTAAAGAATTTTCCATTAAAAGAAAATATCTTCTATTCCAAAGGAGACATATGAATATATGGTAATTTTACATCCATATGGAGTTTGAACTTCATATCTTGGCAGCTACCTGCATGGAATTTATACTGATGATTTTCTTCTGTTGGAAATACTTCTTTCTTTTAAAATTTGCTTTACTCCTTTTGGAAAGAATTAAGTTACTTAAAAAAAAAATACTTGGAAGAAATAAAGCAATGAAAAAAATAAAAGTTAGAAGTATACAAATAGACTGAGAAACATTTAAAAGGATACTTAAAATGAAATTATTGCATTATGGTTAAAAACAATGGAGAATTTATTTTGATTACAAATTTCAAATTGAAAGAACATTTTCTCGGTTTAGCTTTGTTGGTGCACTGAAAGATCTTTAGGGAAATGGAAAAACTTGCTGAAGTTTTTTTTAGCTCTACTTGCAAAGGGCTAAATATAAAGTTATTTTTTTCATATGTCTACTTTGAATATTTTTACCAGTACTGAAATACAAGTGTAATTTATTCATATTCATGTAATTTACTAACTTGGAAAGGATTTGTAAAGGTTTATTGTTTACTGGAGACATAGATAAACACCTTCTGCATGGAAGAACCTCAACTTGGAAGACCTGTAGTCCCATGCTTAGTTTTTGTCTCCAAGACAGTGAGTGCAATACTGAATGAGGTATTCCTTTTTTATTATTATTATTTTTCCTGTGGTTTTTTTTTTTTTTTTTTTTTTTTCCCTTGTAATTCACAGTGCTTTTCAAGGATGGTCACTTCTTTCATACATTTATAGTGCACTGCCAAGAACACTAAATCTGTACTGAAGAAGCTGCCAGATCCTTAATTGCAATAATGTGAAGAAGGTCAGGTTGCTCTCCCTTCCAAAGAGCATTTCCAATAATGAAAACTGGAATGCAGGCAAGAAAGCAGACACAACCTCTCCAAAAAGCCCCCTTTTATAGCCTTTGGGGACTAAGTCCTTAGAATACTCTGCATGGTACTGTCACACAAAAGTTTAAACACATCTGTCTGAATTTCTCCTGTTGCTGTTACTGAGTTATAATGAAGAAGAAAATGTGAAGCTATACAGAGGAAGTTTCACCTGTTATGATTAAATACAGTGGGCTTTTCATTGATAAGAATGTGAAAGTAACCACTGGAAAAACAAACTTGCTTTGGCTTTAGCTTTGAAATTTATGCTAATGCTGAGATAAACATTGGTGAATTATGTATGTTTCTTTCCTCTTTTCCTTTAGCAGGTTCAAGAAGGAACTATAATTCCAGCTGCTAGATGGGCAACACAGTGGGGTGCAAGCAATCCCAAAGATTTCTGGAATTAAGTGTGGATGATATTTTGGCATGGATGCTGGACAGAACAACTAGAAGTAATCTGCTGCAGGTAAATAAGGAATACCTGATCAGGGATGTGATAGTAATTGCCAACCCTGTCTGGACTGACCATAACATAGTACTAAGATCCTCAGAGAGTGAGGAAGAATGATAGCAGGATGAAGTCTCTAGGCTCCAGATACTTGGCTTGTTCAGGGAAATGGTAGGCAGTGAGGCAAAGGCTGAGGAACTTTGCCTCCTATCCCTCGGTCTGGAAAAGTCTGTTTTCAGGCATCCCAGCTCTCTGCACCAATTGGCAGGTTCTGGGAAAGTGCTACCCTTAGCAGAGGAGAGCTAAGTTAGGGGTTTATTGAGTAAAATGGACAACTCATGTAGCCAGCAGAAAGATGGCTAAGAATCCTGAAAGACCTGGCTGATGTTGGGAGGCTGCATGCTAACATCTTTGAAGTGTTATGCAACCAAGAGAGGTACCCAGTGACTGGAAAAGAAATAAAAATAAAAATAGATACACTCATCTTCAAATAAAGGAGAAAATTCTGTGTAACTACTGGCTGGTCAGCTTAATGTCAGTCCCCAGGAAACTTGTGAAGCAAATCCTCCTGAAAGTCTTTTCTGGGAACAGACAGAGTAGGAAGGTGATTGGGAACAGCCAGCATGGTCTTACCAATGGCAAAAGGTGCTTGGCCAGCCTTATTTCCTTCACTGATAAAATGACAAGAGAAGAGCAGATGTCATTTTTCTTGACCTTACCAAGGCTTTCAACATCACCACCTATAACACCCTTTAGCTAATGTCTAATGGAGGCCAGCTGTAAGTGGTGCTCCTCAACAGTTGCAATGGGGCTGTTACTGTTGAATGTTATTCATCAACAGTCTGAATGTGAGATGGACTATTCCCACCCTACTAGCAAACTCTCGGAGGGACCTCATTAAACTGAAACAATTGTCAATCAGGAACTCAGAAAGTTAAATGAAGCACAAAAACTTGTACCTAGCATCTAACAACACAGTGCAATGATGCAGGCTAAGGATTGACTAGCTAGTGAGCAGTGTCATTAAAAGAAGCAGGAGGTAGGCTAGGTGGTTTCAAGAGGTCCCTCTACACTAAATTATTCTATTATTGGTTAGTATGGGATGGCAGCTAACCTTATATTCTTGTTTGACTACAGAGAACTAGAATTTGTAGAGGATTTAGTGTGATTACGATGTAAAGCATTTTTCTTCCTTTTTTTTTTTTTAAAAAAAAAAGTCAGGGATGGGCTGCTCTCTGTACAGTTCTTTGCAATTACTATTTGCCTACAGAAAGATAAAGTTAAAAGGACCATTTCAAAAAGTCAAAGCTTTCATTTCCTTTCTGTTGAAGGAAACAGATCCCTTGGAAGTTTAAAAAAGAATGCATTTTATCTGCAAGTTAGGTTAGAAACAAGTCAAATGAGCTTTCTCCTCTCTCCTCCCCCTGAAGAAATCCATTTTGCATCCAGCTTCAATAATTAATTATAAAAATGGGGAAATAAACCCTAAAAACAGTAAAAAGGAAAAAAAAAAAGAAAAGAAAAGAAAAGAAAAAGAAAAAAGAAAATGCTGGGAAAAAAATACTTGGGTGAAACATCAGTAGTTTATCAGACAGAAGTTTTACATCAGTGGTTGCCTTTTGAGCATAACACAGTTGAAGATATAAGGTTTAAGCTTAATTTAAGGCAGAAAATTCCATGTTATAGGCAGTATCACTACAACCAGGCTTAAATTCTTAGTAGGAAGAATGAGCTTTAATAAATTGGAAAGTATGAAGGGGCAGAGAGATTGTCATAAAGAAAAATGTGCACTGGGTGTAAGCTGGTTCAAACAGACAGAAAGAACATTCCCACCTCTTTCCCTAGCTCAATGGCTTTTCATCCTTTGACTTCAGGAATACCCTGGTCTGGTGGTTTTACCCAGATGGACAGCTGAGCTCCACCACAACTGCTCTCTCACACCCCCTCCTTAAAAAGAAAGGGAGAGAAAATATGATAAAAAGAGCTCAAGGGTTGCGGTAAAGATGGGGAGATCACTCACCGAGTATCGTCATGGGCAAAACTGACTCAGCATAGGGAGATTAATGTAATTTATTACCTATTACTAACAAGCTAGAGATGTGAGAAACAAAGAAAACAAACTAAAAACACCACCACCCCAACCACCCTCTTCCACTACCTCTTCCAACCACCCCCACCCCGCCCCCCCCCCCACCCCCAAACGGCACAGGGAAACAGGGAAACAGGGAATGGGGGCTGCGGTCTGTCCCTGAGGCTTCGTCTCCACAGCTCATTCACGGTGACATTCTGCCCCTGCTCCCCATGGGGTCCCTCCCATGGTCTTCCTGAACTGAGCCAGCAGGGGCTGCCCACAGGCAGCAGCTCTTCAAGAACTGCTCCCACACGGCTCCGTACCAGGGGGTCCATCCCCCAGGAGCAAACTGCTCCAGCACGGGTCCCCCACGGGCGGCAGCTCCCCCCAAACCCCTGCCCCTGCGTGGGCTCCTCTTCATGGGCTGCAGCTCCGGCCCGGGGCCTGCTCCTGCGGGGCTCTCCATGGGCTGCAGCCTCCTCCAGGCCACAACCACCTGCTTCACCGGGGGCTCCTCCACGAGCTGCAGCGTGGAGATCTGCTCCATATGGGACCCATGGGCTGCAGGGGAACAGCCTGCTCCACCAGGGGCCTCTCCACAGGCCGCAGGGGACTTTTGCTCTGTGCCTGGAGCACCTCTTCCCCCTCCTTCTGCACTGATCTTTGTGTATACAGGGCTGTTTCTCACTCCTCCCTCTCTCAACTGCTGTTGCACAGCAGTTGTTTTTTTCCCCTTTCTTAAATATGCTCTCACAAAGGCTCAAACAATGTCGCTTATAGGCTCAGCTCTGCACAGTGGCGGGTCCCTCCGGAGCCAGCTGAAATTGGTCCTTATCTAACATGGGGCAGATTCTGGATTCTTCTCACAATGACCACCCCTGCAGCCCACCGCTACCAAAACCTTGCCACGCAAACCCAGTACAACTGGCACAGCATCCCCAGTACTGCACTCCTGAACATGCCAAGACTGTATGAGATCTTGACAGCAGCCGTGTGACACCAGTTCAATTTCCTTCTTCTTCTAAAGCTTGAGGGATTAATGAATATAGAACAATATTTACCTATCCAACTCAAAGTTCATTCTTTCATGTGTGGGAAGAAGGTAAAGTGATTTGTGGCATCTCAGTCTATATAAAATATTGCCTGATATGAATTTCATACACTGAAGAAATTATAAAGAATTATTTATATATGACAGATTCATGGATAAATCTTTGTGATCATTTTTGCTAACTTCATTTTTACATACAGGGAAACAAGGAAACATTTTTAACAATTTCCTTTTTAATACACATTTTGGAAACAAGTACCTTAGGGTTTTATTTTATTTTGTTTTATTTATAAAAGTTTTATAGTATGTCATTTCTGTTTTGCATTTTTAGATAACTTTGTAGGTTTGACTCATCTTATAAATTATCATTTGTGTCCTCAACACCTGCAATTTTATCAATAAGCTTCTTCTTCAAAAGGCTTTTCATTTAAAAAATACTCCTACAATGAAGGAATAGATAGATTCTAATGTATAATGCAAACATATTTATGTTTTCTTTCCTGTTTTGTTGTTGTTGTTGTTGTTGTTGTTGTTTTTAAAGAGCTACTGTGATTCCTTTTGACAAAATAAAGGCGTCTTTTCAATATAATTGAGCTTTTCTACCTTTTCACAAAACGATCTTTACATTAAAGTATTGCATATTATGTCCCTATTTTAAAGATAGAAAAGAAAAAACAACAGTATCAACAAAACCCCTTTATCATGCGTAATGTTGGTCAAAATTTCTTCCACTCTTCTTAAGACAGAGGACATCGTATTTATTCAACACAAAGTATCTCCTCGTAATAAAGTCAATATCCCACTGACCAGTCCAGTAATGTGGAATGAGCTCACATACGAACTGAGGATCATCAGAGATATCTGGCTCTAAGGCCAAGGTACAAACTCTGCAATATTCTGTAACAGATTATAACAAAGTAATTAAATCTTACCAAACAGATTTTGTGTGTGTGTGTGTTGAAGAAAATGAGTCAAATCAGATGAGACATACGCTGTTTATGATGCTTACTGCACTTCTGGAAATCATTCAGTTATTTTGACAATAAGGTCATTACACAAATCCATGTAATACTGACAGAGTTCTTCAAAGGTTATATGTATTGTCTTTGTAAAAGCTGCAGTTTTACACTTGGAATCTTCTACTGGATCATTTTAATGGAATTTTGTACAATGTATGCTCCTACTCTGCTTGAAAAAAGCCAGCTCTGTACCTTAATCATAAGCCAGATACTGTATATTATTTCATCCACAAGAACTCTTTTTGGGATGAGGTAGTTACCTACAAGACAAGACTTATTTTCCAAGGAAATATGATAAAATAATTAATGGCTGTCACAAGGTATATTTACAAAGGAGTTTCCTGGCTTCCAGATGTGTAACCAACAAATGATAGTTTTGTATTATCTGTAGTAATACAAAACTCCTAATAGCTTTGCATGGAGTTTTGTAGATTTTAAAATATTATCTGATTTTGTTGGTCTTTTCTATGGAGATAATGGAGAACTTGTTAACAGGAGCTGAATGTAACTTTAAGCTTTGCAACAATAATAAAAATTAATTTTCCCTATGGTGTTCAAGTTTGGTGCAGTCTGATTCCCCTCACACCAGTGAAATATCTTCACTATCTTGTTTAAACGATTTTATCAATTTGATTAAATTGTTTTTCAAGTCATTTTTTTAATTCATAACTAGAGATGATTTTTCATTCTGGAAAAAAAAAAAAAAAAATCTAAAAAAATCAAACCTGGATAAAGACAACTACTAAAAAGTACAAGAATGTAACACGCTTTAGGCACAGATAATCACATTAAAATATTCAGAAAGTTTTAAGTGGATTTTGTAGTTTCTAAATTACAAATTCAGCAAGTTTCTAATGTTATATTTTATGTCTGTAAACCTATATATATGGTATTATAAAACTAAAAACATAAGAGGACTAAAAAGTGAAACCAAGAAACCTCATTTTACTGATTACATTCATTTAAATATAAACTATGTAGGAATATAAAACCTGCCAGAACCTTTATATATAAACTTCCACTTTCCTTGAACAACATTTTACTGAAAAACGATGTTTTGTTTGCTTAGAAGCTTAAACCAGTAGTTTTGACAAGGCACAACTAGACACTTTTCCTTATGCATTACAATAGGCTAAGGCTTCATATATCTGCACAAATAGCAACAAAAGGAGTAGAAAATACGGTGAAATTTTCATGTATATGTACATTTTAAGGCATGTTTCTGCCAGTTAATCCAGTGATAGACATCAGTATGATAGAGAGAGAAAAGAAAGAAGACATTCTGGTGGATTGGATGAAATAATCAATCCTTACGTCTTGCAGGAAAAAAAAAAAATAATAATAATAATAAAAAAATAATAATAATAAAGTAAGCTAGTTAAAATTCACTATGTACTTTGATAATAAATATTTTTTTCCATTAAAAGACATAAACATTAATATTTCCAGCCATAGACAACATAAATAAAAGCATTTGGGTATGTGACAGCTGTGCCTGCTAGATAAGAGAAGCATTGTGAAACAGTAGAGAAGTAATTTTCCTGTAACTTATTTATAGTCATTGCTGTTATAAAAATGTAAAGAGGTGGAGAGGCGGGTGGGTTGAGGAGAGAGGTGTAGACAAAATCAAACCCTGCGTTTTGAGGAAAAAGCTCACTACTTATTTTGTCAACATTCTGAATTGGTACAGATGTCTTTATTCCAGATAATTTCTCGCGCTTCTTAGATATTAATCAACACAGTGAAGAACGTTAAAGCGGTTCCAAAATGTAAATGTATTTCTTTCTTAGATTCCATATATTGTAGGGCAGCTGTTCTGTTGCTAAAAGCAATTCAGTGTTTGCTATATCTAATGACAAAGTCTACAGTGTTTATGACATATAACTTGATTGAACCTCCCAAAGATCTAATAACCCCTTGGCTTGTCAATTACTTAAGTTCCCCTTAAGTAATAAATGAGACTTATTTCTAGGGATATAGCACAATGCACTGTCCCCGACTTTCCATGGGTTGTACATCAGAAGATAGCTCTGCTAAAAAATAATACATATTTCAGGTAGGAAAATACTAAACTGTGGATTGGCTGGAAGTTAGTGTTTCACAAAATCTCTTTCCCTTCCCAAATCCCATCAAGAACAGTTACAAAAGAGAAAGAAGGGTCATTATTTCAGTAGCAATGCGGTGCTGAAATCTAAAATAAAATTATCTTCTAACAGAACATAGGCTTAATTTCTTTACTGAATTTCTTTTACTGAATATCTTTTACTGAATTGCTTGTATGTCAGAGAACAACAACACAATTTGCTTTTAATGGTAAAAAAAAAAAAAAAAAAAAAAAAAAAGATTTCTCTCAGAAATAAACTTTGAAAGTAGATTACCTGTAAGGGCCTGTTATGTCTATGTGTACACTACAGTGATCTTTACAAGAATGTCTTATATCCTGATAAATCCATGAATTCATTCTAGGTTTGGAAAAATTATTATGTGTTTTAAAACCAGCAGATTGCTAAAAGTTAAATTCACTATGGAGAAAAGTAAGTTCTAGTGTTATCAATTATCAGTGGAAATGAGCTTTATTAACCCATCAATTAATGTGGCCTAAAGCCTTATTTTTGCCTATTCAAAACCCAGCTTAAAAATCCACTTAAAGCCCAAGGTCTCCCTAAAGGAACCGGATGAGCCTGCCTCAAATTGCACATTTTGTTCCTTCAGGAGCCTACAATTTTTATTTTCCGGAAAACTCAAAACGTCATAGAACATTGGTTTCTAACTCCCAGGAAAGCAGTTCACGGCTTTTTCCATTGAGGGGAGGCAAGAGGCTAACTGAAGCTTTCAGTATAAGAACAGAAAATTAAAAGAGAAGAAAAAAAAAAAAAAAAAAAAAAGATAGAGAAAGAAAGAAAGAAAAGAAAAAGAAGTAGAAAAAGAAATAAAAGAAAAAGAAAAAGAAAAAGGTGGAAAATGGCTTTTATGGGACTTTACATAACATTGTAGAAAAATGCTGTTCAAATATATTATCCCCTGCATGCCCAGATAGATCTGATTATTTCAGAATACTTTCCTTCTGGGGAAAAGCTCTTTTTAAACCATTATACACAGCCCTGACACAATGATTTGCAATGATTTATATGCAATATTAATTAAAAGCTATGGATAACCACATATTTTAAATCGTATGTCAAGTTAATGTTTTGTGATTGCCACCATAATCCAGGTGTTTCCTTCCTTGCACCCTTTTCTATCCTTTCCACTACTTCTTTCTCATTTGGCTGTTATTCAGAGGATCTTCCTATTGCTTGCTCGTAGTAGGATACATGAAGTCCCTGTGATCAGCCATAATCCTGAATGTGGCACTCTTCATCTAGTAGTAACCAAATAAACACCTATATCAGACCAACGTTATTAGAGATGAGTCTCTCAACTGTACTTGTGGTCCAGCAAGTCATATAGTTTATCTAATCGGCTACCTATATGCTAAACTATAGTCCAGGAAAGCAGGTTCTGAACAGCTCTGCTCCCCACTGTTTCCAATATATGTGCATCCCTGTACACATACAAACACACACAGACACACAAAGAGGAAGCAGAAGATTTGTGTTAGCACTTTCTTCAGAGATAAACAGTCCTGCAAAACAGCAAAGACTGAATTCTTTCCACCCCCACAAGCTTCCACTGCTGACAAGTCTAAGAGTAACATTGAATAAAGAAGTAAGGGTTGTGTACATAGTTTCCTGTTATGGATGGTGGGTTTTGAATGTGGCACCATTTGACAAATGTGTACAAGGAACAAAACAAGATGTGCCACATATTTTTGGTCCATTAAAGTTCAGTATTTTTTCTTTTTTTTCTCTGTCACTGAGAAATGTTATTTTCAAACTCATAAGAGAGAGCATATGTTTATGGCTGTTTTGTTTAGAAAATTTGACATGCCATAAAGAATATGTTTGGCAATCCTACCATGGTTTTCTTCCGCATGCTGATGATTGGTGGCTGTAGCTGAAGAAAATTACCAGTTATGGTTTCTAAAATTGACACTCTGGAGGACATACGGAGACAGTGGAAAAGTTAGTACATCCATTTTGGTGAGCATTTCTCCAAGAGTAGGTTTACTAACATGTTTGCCAGTTTATTTTTAAGGCTGAGGTTGTGTTTTTTTTCCCCTCTTTCTTCTAAAATGTAAATATAAAGACAATTTTGATAAATATATCTGCAAGCAGACAGCCTGCAGCAAGAGAAGAAAAGTAAATAAATAAACATGATCTCAGATGTTTTCACTGCATAACAGTGAGAGTAGAATAACCTTAGAAAGAATTGTCTATACAAGATTAGAGTCATTCTACATTTTCACAAACCTAAAACCACTTTGCAGGCTAGCTTTGCATGGTGTGCCTGTGATAAACCCAATAAGAAAGACACAATAAAGTAATAGGTCAATAGATGGATTCTGAAACTCTTTTCCAAATGGAAATCTATCTGGTTGCCTCTTAGTTTCTTCAGAAGGCAGCAATTTCAGACGACAGTACTGACTAATCAGCGTTTCCATATGGTGCAGAATAATTTTAAGAGATGAAAATAATACACATAGGAAAAAAAAAATAAGTTGAGATGTCTCTATATATATGTGTGTACATATGCAATGCAAAAAAAAATAAAAAAAAAATTAAAAAGTCTGGAAATTTTGGAAAAGACCTACATGTAACATCTCATCAGATAAAAGTTTGCCACATGAATTGGCAGCAAAATGAACATCATCATGAGATAGAGTAAGAGACAATAATTTCCCAAAGTTTCTCTTTCAGCTGCACCTGGATCATCTTATTCAAGTTAATATGCTTTGGTAACGGGAAAAAGTAGTCAAATTGTTTGGAATTCAGGAATAGTTAGAATCAAATAAGCAAGTAAATTAAGAAATAGCTGAACATTTTACACAACAGCCTTGCAGTGACATGCAATATTAAACTTTTAACACATTATGTGAAGGTGAATCCTCCTTGAGAAAATTCTATTAATAAGAATATTCAATTTTACCTTCATTGTGTTATAATACAAAGTTTAACTATCTACATCAAGCTGAGGAATATTATTTCATAAATATTTGAGAAATAGCTAGCAAAAGTAATCAAAATTAATAATAAACCCTTCTACAAGAACAGTACAAGCAAGAAGTCTACTAGATTGAAAAGATATACTTCCAACATAACATGCAATAAGAAAAATCTGTTCAAAACAACCGTCTTTGTATTATTTTGGGTCCTATTAAACTAAACTAAACTATTTCATAAAATCTACGTCAATATCACTGGTTAATGATTTAACGATGTAAAATAAATAAATATTCGGCAAACATCAAAGCCTTTTTTTCAAATTAAAGGACTAAACATGAGACACTGCATAGGGAAAAATTACTAATAAGATAAAATTCAAAACTTCAGTTATCTTGTCTGACCATCAAGCAAATTCAAATTGTTACCTGTTAATGATAGCTAACTTTCCAGAAATTAAAGCCTTCTTATGCTGCTGCCACTAATTAAATTTGTCAAGGTAAAGCTACATGAAGATATATTAGGGACTCTTTAAGTAAAATGAACTGGGATTATTAGTGTAATCTGAATGTTGTATTACATAAATAGCTTTTAAAATAAATTGGTATTATGGCTACCTTGTCTGCTCACTGGAGTGGAATTAACTCATGATATTACAAAGAAGCTGGAGAACTACTTGGCTGCCATTTAATGTACTATATGCTGAACAGAACAGATTGAGAGGTAAATCCTGTTATGCTGTAAATGGTATCATAGTTGATGCCAGTCACAGTATTATGAGACACTAATACCATAGTTTGGAGAATATTTTTTAAATGAGGAAAGTGTGTGTATCTAAACATCTGTAATACATGGAATCAGCATACAGGCATACTGTTGATGGAAGTAAGCCTTACTCAAAACACTATCAAAAGCAAGTTTTGATTGTTCTGTCTCACAGCTGAGCTATTCAGCCAAAATTGTTGCCAGAGCCATAGGTACAGCTAGCAAGAGCTGTATGTGTTTAATTACAAACTTCTTGCCAGAATAATAAATAAATAAATAAATAAATAAATAAATAGATAGATAGATAGATAGATAGATAGATAGATAGATAAATAAATGTTGGAGCAGATTATCAGGCCTTGGAACTCCTTTATAATTCTCATATTTATGTGCATTTTCATATATTTATGTACTTATATTTATATACATTAGTTTGATTCACCTCTGCTTACCACAATATTACTCTCCCTAAATACAAAAGGCTCATGTCAACCCATATACATAAACAAAAATAAAGGGATCAAATGTCACATAGTGCAGAAGGATGGATAGTAAACTTTATCTGTTTTCTGTGAGAATACACTTAAGGAAAGAAAAAAAAAAAAAAAAAAAAGAGTGAAAGGATTTTTTTTCTGTTTGCAAGTGTGAAACTCTGCATGCCTGAAAAATGATGGTCACGTGTGTAATCCTTAGTGATAGTAAATAAAACAGAGCATTTGAGCAAAAGATAGGAGCTTCAGCTTCACTGTGATGTCAGCTTAATTTTTATTAGAAGACAAAACTTCTGTTGGGAAAATAACTCTTTATACCTTATTGGGAGATGAAAAAAAACTCTATTGGCAATGCATGAATTTAGAGAAAAGTTAAATCTGTAACTTTTGTTTCATGTTCAGAGCTCTTTCTAAACTCTAGCTGAAATCAGATTGCTCATTATCTTGCCACATTAAAAAGCTAAGTAATAATATGTTCTTTTGTGTAGCCATCTGATGAGCTTACTTCGATGACTTTTTCCAGTAAACCAGCATAATCTCCATGAAGAAAGAGAAAGTCACATGTAAATCTCATTGTACTCTTAAAAAAGGGTACACATCCCTACTTCCACCCACTGTATACTCTCATTGCAGTGTGGAATTATCTTTCTGTTGACTGCCTTGTGAGATACATGAGGCATATAAAAACTGTAGCCTGTTTTATAATTGTATTTTGTTCTGTTATACGTTGTTCTAATTTTTAAACTTGCTTAAAAATATTTTTCCCATCTTGACAAAGGTTCATCTAGCTTCCTATCTGTTACCCAAGCTTAGTTTTGTAATTTTATTAACAGAAAAACCTTTGAAAAATAGATTAACTAATGCTACAAGTTTTTTTTTTTTTGTGTGTGTGTGTGTATTTTTTTTTTTTTTTAAGAAGGTTCTTTCTTCTTAAGAAAGTGCCATAAAGCATTGTTTTTTTCAAGCTGTCAGCCTTGAGGAAGTTATTAGTATGACTAATAGACACCATTTTGAGAAAATTTATTAGGAAAAAATAAAAAAAAAAAAATCCAGCATCTGTTAGACATTATTCTTGTGAAGAACAAGAATATCAGAAACAAATTAACTTGGTAGTATTCTGGCATTCTAGTATTGACAATTAGAGCTGTTTGAGCAATATCTGTTAAGTGGTTTACTCAACACATTTACTGATTTATTTTTTCCCCAGTAAAATGCTTGGGGGAAAAATAAATAAATAAATAAATAAATAAATAAATAAATAAATAAATAAA
>CM021700.1:39781568-39846865 GCA_011074415.1 Stictonetta naevosa
AATAAATAAATAAATAAATAAATAAATAAATAAATAAATAAATAAATTTATCTCTGGGTGAGTTTTCAAATCACTAAAATCACTGTTTCCTCAGATCCCTTTGAGTATTTACATTTTTAGAGCAATCGAAACAGATATATGTGCTACAGAGCAAAATTAAAGCTGATTACAGATACGCAAATGGCTAAATAGAATCTTAAAATTTAGTAAAAGAACATTGCATTTCACACAAAGGGAGACAAAGGCAATGGGATGAAAATAAGTTTCGAGTTATGTTTGCATTGTCTGCATTAGCTTCCTGCTCAAAAAAGAAAGGACAAGAACCTCATCTCCTTTTAACTTTAGTGAGGGTATTGCAATTTATCTCATCTGAGATATCACCCCTCAAGTTTCCTTAAGTTTCCTTAAGTCCTTCCATGTTTCTTTTGAACATGGAAGACAATATTAGTCATTTCTGAGGTGAAAGTAATTTTGGGGAAGAACCTTAGGATCTTTCCTTAAGAAAAGACTGATTTTTCTTAAGAAATTTTTTTCTTAAGAAATATATTTTCACAGAATAAATAAATAAATAAATAAATAAATAAATAAATAAATAAATAAATAAATAAATAAGATAATAGTTGGTTAGCCTTTTGTGGAAAATGGATGCAATACTTTCATATATAACAATAAATCAAAATCGTGTAAACATGTTGTATGACTTATGGCAAACTTAGAGTTGTTACAAAAGCATTTAATGGCTGAATAGATAGAAAGTGAAAGAACAGGAGACTCAAAGTGTGAAAATGAAATAGACTAAAATAGATCTCCATTGTGGTTCCAAATATTCAGGAGTGGCAAATAAAGGTAACTGTTGAAGAGATGGAATATAATGTGGAAAAACAAACGGACAGGACTGAGAAGACAAGAAAAGCAGAAAATAATGACCAAGGATCCTTTCTAACATAGATTTAGACATATTCATAAGTCAGAAACAGTTCATCTGACTTCATGCTTTTTGTAGTAAGTGGAAAAAAGTACCACAGCATATAAAGTCAAGTAACTGCAGAAGTCCTTATGGAACTGAGATCTACCTGAGTATACAAAAATAAGCTTGAAAGAGTCCCCAGAGGACTGTGCTAGCAGTCTCATTGCCTGACTTCTGCAAAACAGTACTGAGCATTAAGGAACAAGATTTTATCTGCAGGCCAAAAAATAAAGTAATGAAATATGATGTATAACATATATCTTTACACTATAATTTTGAAATTACTAGCATATGCAGAAAATATATATAAAATATATAATTAAGAATATATATATACACATATATATATATACACACACACATACATATGGACATATGTAAGCATAGTCCTAAGGTTCTTTTATTTAGCTACTATCGGAAAGTTAAAAAAAAAAAAAAAAAAAAAAGGATGACTTGATTCAAATGTTTTTCCCTCTAGGTAATGTCAACAAAACAGTCTCAATATAATTATATGTATGACTATTTTCTACTTCTAAATGGAAAGATGACAACAATAAAATACTATTCTAGAAATGTAGGTCTGTTGTGATTGTACATTTGGTGTCTCATGAAAGGTGAAAAATGAAGTAGATATATTTTAATCTAATACTATACTGTCTTGGGGGCAACATTACATCTTTTGGTACATTGCAACCTTCTTCTCAAAGGATCCCCTCCAGAATTCAAGCATTAACAAATAATGAAAGGTATTTGGTTGCTAAGAATCCATTTACTGACACACAAGTAAGCATTGCATAACATGCTCTTATATTTGGTGATTTCATATTACGTCAGAAAAGCAAGTTTAGATGGATTTATTTATTTATTTATTCAGTAAGTGCAATGGATAGGTTATACTCACATCACTGGACAGAAACAAAAGACCTCCACAATTTAAAAAGAAAATAGTAATAATAATATATATGCCATTACATACTAAATGTTATATAATATTATGGATAACTAGTATTTCTACATTTTCACTCTTTTAGATTACTTGTTGCTTTTCTAGTAGCAGAGATTTTGGTTTTCAGTGGTGCACCCTTTTCTTTTACAAAATTAATGCAGCTAGTAATTTTATTTTTAACTTAAGATAATAATCATCACAACTCAGTACTGTTTTTTACATTTCATAAGCCCATTTGCATTCTATTGTTGAAATTCAAATTGTATTTTTGTTGAAGCACGAGTTGCTTTAACATAAACAGCTAAAGGGAACACCTCATTCTAAAAGTCCTCAAGGTCTTTTAATTTAATATGATTTCCTATCTTCCTCATTGTTTCTCAGCATCTTAACTCTCATGATAAATAGCACTGCATTTTTTCAAAGTCCTTGTGTGCAGCTGCTAGTCATGGTGCTTGGAAGACACTGATTAAAGAAATATTTTTAAAAATAAAAATGCATGAAGGAAAATTAAATGACATCTGAAACAAAGCCTTATGATTATCAACAAACTCCCCTATCTCCAGTACACATAGTTGTTAAAGCCATACAGAACAGACTACCACAAAGAAAGATAATTAAGCTGGAAAAGAAGTAGGGTTGTGCCATGAAATGAAAAAAGCTAGAAAATTCAATTTTATATTTAAAAATTCATCATTCTGTTCTTGCATAAAGCATATTATGTGCTACTTAAATGGCATTTAGATCTACGTATTTTGACTTCTCTGTTGACAAAGAGTTTCAAATTATCTAAATTCTTCAACAAAGCTATGGTACTCTGCATTTGCCTTTGGCATAACTACTTGTTACAGAAAGTTATTTTTATTCACCAAAGAACTCAAAATGGCTGTTTCAACACTACTCACAACTCCTGAACAATTACATAAGGAAAACCAAAGAGAACACTAAGGATGTAATAAGGTCAAATATGTCAATAAAACAGATTTTATAAATACAGTAAGAGTGCTTAGATAACTATATTCAAGCAGACAACAGTTCTAATAGAAATGTACATACATAAATAAAAATAATGAATATAGTAGCAAAAATCCCATTAAAAAAAAAAAAATGTTCAGCATTTCTAAATAAAAAGTTATCTTCTTTTGAAAAAACATTAAAGGTTTAAGTTTGGTGGAAGCAGATGGAATTGCAAGGTTTTGAATTACATACCTCATATTTTATCTTCTTTGAATCTCCAGAGTTTCCTGGGAAAAAAAAAAAAAAAAAAAAAAAAAAAGGATACATGCACCCATGTCTGTATTCCAAAATAAATAAATAAATAAATAAAATGTACTCCATTGTCCAGCAAGTTGTTTGTGGCCCATCAACAGAAACAACACATATCTCACTGATTTCAGCACAGTGTCTGGAACTAAAAGATAGACTTTATCTCTTTCTTTGTATTGAGCTGAAACAAACCGCCTTCTTCAGGGCATGCCCAAACTGACCACTGAAATCCCCTGTGCTGGCAATACAGTTCCAAGCACAATATTTTGTCATGCCCAGAACAGTCTCAATTAAGTGCAAGACATTTGGACAGTAGACATATAAATCCCCTGTGAAGTCTAATGCAGTAGTTATGCTCCAAAGATGCTTAACACATGACAAGATCAGAAATGTAGAAAAAAATAATTCAAAGCTACTTTCTACATACAGAATCGAGGATGCCTCATTCCCTACTGAGAACATCCACCTGGGTAGATATAGACAATTGCTTGTTCAGTAAACATATGTTAGCCAAATGACTCTGTTTTATTTAACTGCAGTTGAGCAATACTGTTTCCATGCTAATAAAATGAGGAGGACTTTCTTTTCTGTTCTGTAGTTTAGTTGTCAAAACAGTGCCTCTCAGCTTTTTTAACCGGTAACTCACCAGATCTTTAGGGAAGAAAAAAAAAAAATCACATGATTATTTTGTATTGCCACAGCAGTTTTCATTCTGCAACCAAAGTAGGATGAAATTTTAAGTGGTTTCTTACTACTTACCCTAATTTAGTTTGCTTCCTTGTTTTGGAACATGTGCATTTTTCTTTCTCATTTTCTTTCTCATTTTAAGACTTTATTTATAATTTTACAGTGGTTTTGCATTCCAATCTCTGAAATGCTACGGCACACTAATTGTCTTTTACCAGAAGTTAAAACCAAAGCAAAGCAAAACAAAATAAAACAAAACAAACAAACAAAAACCCACTGGTTATAATATATTACTTATTTGGAATAAGTAATCAGGGTTTTTTATCTTCATCAATTTAAACAGAACCAAATTTATCACCTAAGAGCACAGTTACCATTACGGTGTCTTCTAGGATGGACAAATCCAAAGGCTGCTTACATATTTTATGCTGAAGAATCATTGGTTGAAAGAATTCTAAATTCATATTTCAAGACTGCTCTCTCCCTGCCTAACTGCTTAATCCCAGTCCAGTAGACACCTGGCTATATGTACAGTGTACAATGATGAGTGCAGACAATATGGCTCAATATGGTCTTGCCAGCTGGTTATGAACCTGCTCTTCTCTGCACAGCATGCTGGCACACTGCTGATCTTAACATAATAATACAAATGTTACAAATGTTTTAAAGAGAGTGAGATTTTGCTTGTTTTTTTTTTTGTTGTTGTTGTTGTTGCTGGTGCTGTTTTTTTTTAAAAAAAAAATTGTCGTTTGTTTCTTTGTTTCTCTTGATATGCATGGTTGTATGGCATACAATCCTACATCTCAATACCTATTTTGAAGGAACAGTTACATGTTCATTTCTACAACCCTTTTTGGATTGTACTAAACAGCAAACAGGATCACAGAAATATAGCTGTGGTTAAAAAAAAAAAAAAAAAAGGTAAAAATGTGTCAGGGATTGTGAAAGTTATTTAGCTGATAAATATGTTATTTATTAAAACTGAACACTGTTTTACTAGTGATAGGCTACTAATATGAAGAAACTAACTGAGTAAACAAATTGATAAACACTTTTCAACTACATTATGGAACTGCTTGTAAAATGACAACCATTGCACCTCAAATAATTCAGGTGACATCAAACCACATACTCTGATAAAGTGTTAAATGATATCACTAAGATTCTGTAGATTGTTCAAATACATGTTTTTTGCTTTTTTTTTTGGGGGGGGGGGGTGGTGGTGTTTTTGTTGTTGTTTTTGTGTTGTTGTTTTTTTTTTTTTCCCGAGGGAGGGAGGTTTAAAAGGAGGCATAAATTAAGACAAACTCAAGTTACTTTCAGCAGACTGAATCATTGTTCCTCACTGTTCAACCAACAGGTAATCATGGATTGTCATCAGCAAGTGAATGAAATTTCAGAGTAGGCTAAAATAAGTATATGATTCTTTGATATTATCTGACAAATGCAAGTATATCCTGAGGCAAGAAGATACCAGACAACTCTTTTTCCCAGAGCCTACAGAGCTTCAGAACTGTTCAGGCCCCTGTATTTATTACCCTCCTAAAGACACTGTAAGAGTTTCTGAAGTGCTGCAGGAGCCAGCAGTAAACATCAGGGGAGGTTAACACTGCCAGGGCTATCATACAAAACCAGCCAGACAGACTCTGATCTCAGTTTCTTTGGAAGAAATCCAACAAAAGATAATGGAGTTATATTGGATGTGTATTGCTGTAACTGAGATCTGAATCTCTCCTATAGAAGGGTGACCACTTAAGGGTGTCTGTATAAATGAAGTTTGGTACAGTTCTATAGGACTGACTATACAGCAGCAAACACAAAATGGTATTTATTGCTGTGTTTAAATCTACTTCAGAATCTGATAGATACTTGAAACTTTGGCACACAAATGCATTTATTTGGTGACAGCCTATATTTTCCAAGGTACTTTAATTAGTTACAGGCATGTGAAATCTGTACTTGACCATCTGATGTAATGACATCATAAGAAAAAAAAAAAAAAAGAAAACAGAAAGAAAAACATTGCTGGAACATTCTTTAAAATTAGTCTGCCAGAACATATTTCTCTTCTGGATTTTTTTTCTATAAATAATTTGATGGATAAAATGAATTAAAATTCATATATTGTAAAATAAATAATTAATTGCCTAGAATGTGCATGGAAATGCTAAGCTGTGGTGTTTTTCTTTCTTTTTTTTTTTTTTTTTTTTTTTTCCCCAGGAATGGAAAATTTGAGGCTGATATTCAAATTCATTTTTCAACCATGTTTATTTTTCTTTGATAATATCCAGTAGGACTAATTCTATTTATGTATTTTCTGTTCCACAAAACTTCTACTCCCTTTAAACAATGCCATAAATGGATTGGAGGCAGATCTATTCATCACAAGTATTTTACAGAAAATGGCTATACTCTTTGCTGAAATATGTCATTATAAACAGTTCCTGAAAAATAATAGTGAACAGCTTGTGTTTCATGTACTTCTTTCTTTTAAAAACAAGTTGAAAATTAAGTCAGCATGGCTTCACAACAATGCTATCTATACATTTGAAATTAATTAGGTAATTGTGAACAAATTTTAGCCATTTAAATCGGTACAATATACAAGTGGGTAAAATTAATTTAACATATTATGGCAAACCTGTTGTTTTCATTCTTGGTCTAGACGAAATTAGAAGTTGCAGTTAGACGTCATCAGGTCTTTCTGCATTTCAGAACCGCATAATCCTCAGCAATCTCAGATTAAAATAACACTCAGGCACTGCAACAGTTACAATTAGGATCATGTAGTTCAACAAAGAAGAAGGGAGCAAAATTATCTTTGGAAAACATTTGACATAATTTGGCTGGTACTTCTAAGTGCTAACAAAAGCTACAATGAAACTTAATTTGAACTGAACTGAGAGACAGAAAACATGAAAAGATAATAATGTAGAATGTACTTTGACTTATGCTTGTGGGTTCTTTCAAAACTGTGCCAGCTCTAATGGATACCCAAGTTTAAGAAAAACCCATTGCAAATGTACTCTAAAAGTAAAGGCTGTAGGATCTCATGAGTGAATAATGTGGTCCATTCAGTCATTTGAATGCATGTTTCTGTTTCTAATTTGTTTATATTTTTGTTCTCAACAAAACTTGTTTGAAGCTCCTCTCTGTGTAAATGTTTGCATGGATTTCTCTTTCCATGCAATGGTTGTAGCATGTGACTCAAAATTATATTTTATTAATTGCCTTTTCATTTTCATGTATTCTTAGATACAATGATCCCTTCCCCATTGTCCTTCTGTTAAGTGGGAGAGAAAGTTTTACTCTATATTCTGGTATCAGGATATGAGAGAATAACTAATGTTTCTGATAATGTTGAAATAAAATAAATATTTATAGTTTAGATTGCTTTCTTCATTGTTCTCCCATTGGTTTAGTCTAGTCAAAATTTAGCCTAAATTTTATTCTGTGTGAAATGAACGAGACTCCAAAGTTTTCAAAAACTTCATGTTCAAAACTTAGAAGTGGTTCTAAATATCACATTCTAAAATGTAGTCAATATAATTCCAGCAACTAGAAATAACACCATCCTCATTTTCACTTTCCAGTTGAAGCACTGGAGTGAGTTAAAGAGCTAAAGCATCCAGTCATAAAAAAGACATTGTGATGGTTTTCTGCTGAAGTTTAGTTTATCCTGTTACATAATGGAAAATTCCTCCCTCCTGTAAGAAACTGAGACAGACCACTGATACTAGTTAGGAGTAGGAAACTTGGGTAGCAAGAGTAAGTTTGAAATATTGTTATTTGTGATGGGAAAAGGTAGGCAAGCCTATTTTCCTCCAAGATCATAACAAGGCTCTGAAGTTAGTTGATTACTATTGCCTGGAGACTGGAATCACAAAGGAAATAAATCTTAACTATTAACATGGTTAAACTATCCTCAAGATCTGTTGTGAACCATCTGTAAAATAAATCTCCCTCCCAATTAAATATATATCTATGAAAAGTCTTAAAAGGTTCACTACCCAAATGAATGCACATAGAGCAAACGGATAACAGTGCCAGGCTGCAAAATACATCATACACTGTAAAAAGAGAGTCCGCCAAACTAATTAATTTCCTATATACACTTCCCTGTCCCTTACTTCCCATCCAACTGTTCAGGGGAAGAGCGAGACTTTTCTGCATTCATCCCCTTCAGGTTGGGAAAGCTATTATAAACATTGCCAAAATCTTGGCCTCGTTAAGAACTAATCAAGCAGCATGTTATCCTAACTTAGCTAAAAGATGCAGCCCATTTTGGTCTTTATTCAGTTTCTACCTAACTCAAATTCATGTAGTGTTTAATCATAGCATTTTCATATTAGTCATTTAACTGAGATTTAAGCAAAGCAAAAAAAAAAAAAAATGCTTTTCGAATACTTAAGAAGCAATTATCACATCTTTGTTGTTGCTATATCCTTGAGTTCATGTTTTTTAATAATTCTTTAAAATATCTCATACCCAAATCCCATTTCAGAAAGAAGTAATGCTAGTAACATAATTTTGATGCTCTTTATTGATCCAGGTTTGAGCCCTTTGAGCCCAGCTGATTTTTCTGCTTGCTTGCAATTGATTAAGACAGAAATGACATTCCAGCTGACCATTTGGTGGTCAATAAGATACAACTTTTTACTGGGTCAGTATATGAACTGCCTGAAATATTACCTTTACATCAGCAAAGTCAGAAAATGAGTCAGAGATGGATCCTGAGTTAAAACCCAGAATACATCTGGCAACTAACCACCTCAGTTTTTCTGTCACGTCCTGTAGAAGAAAAAATCTTGGGATACATGTGGAAAAAAAAAATGAACTATGAAATGTTATTACCAGTCTGGAATTACTGCAAAATTATCTCCATTATCTTGGGAAAATTAAAACATCCACAAATATAAATGTGAAATTATCCACACTTTCATATTCATGTACTTACTATACTGAGATATTAAATGAAAAGTCACTTAAAAGCTTTCATTTCTAGTGCTTCAGATACTGACCACTAAAAGATTTGTAAGACGATTTACTGTTGTCTAAAAAGACCAGTATTATTCTTTGTCCATAAGTTACCACCATGTTGAGGATGTTACCACACCACAAAAATATACTAAAACTTCCCCTATCTTTGATTTTTCATAATGCACCCAAGCTTCTTGGACCGTTGTTATCCTGAAAACTACCAGTCAGGCAGACATCCAACTGAGAATATGTTCTATTCTAATTAGCACAGAAGTGCTTGCAACTTAAGCACAAGAAATGGGTTATTATAGCAAATACGTCTAATGTAGTGTTGTCCAAAATAAAATCCATATTCGGAGTCAGTTTGTCTGCTACAAATATGACTTTAACTTTAAAACAATGATGGCTTCCATATGATTCTGGAGATGATCAAAATAGGAAGAATAGGGAAATAATTGGCTGGAACAGACCTTTTCCTTTCTTCTTGATAGAAAATGTTTTAGCAGATGGCTATTGAGGAGGAACTCTTCCAGCACTCTGGAAATGAAGCACAGGAAACTCTCTACTTTAACAGCCAGAGATAAACATTGTAAGACCAAAAGTTTTATTTTGGCTAGTATTAGGGGACATATCTTTAAATCCCCACTGCAAGTTACTTGCCTTAAAGTTAAAAATACATTAGTGAAATAGATCATAATTTAGCAATTATTTGACAGCACTAAAATTACATTTCTTTTCAATGTAGAAATTTGGTTTCTTCCCTGTTCTTGGACCGAACCATTTTAAGGGAGGAAACCACTCAGAAAGCCTCCTTTGTGAAATGGAAAGCACAGTTCTTTGATGGAACACGGGAATCAGGCTGAACTTGACAGTTACCTTGGCATAATGCCACAGCTATTACCATTGAGCCCGGAGAAGGTTGTAGGCAGTGGAAAATGGAAAAGATTTTTCTCATCAAGTTATACAGGAGTCTTGATGATATAAAAGTAAAATAAGAGTGAATTTTGCTTTTAGGTATCCAGAAAGTGGATGCATTTCTTCTTATGCTGAATAATGATGAAAAGAGGTCTATTTCAAAACAGATAACTTTATCTATTGAAGACAAGTACTCAAAAAAGGATTGGTATTAGTTGACTAGATTTCCTTACTGTCTTGGTAAATGAGATCCAGTGCTTCCTACAGTCTTAAACAGATCTCTCTCAGTCAAGACAAAGTTTCCCAAACCCAGATTTTTTGTCAAAGTTTGTGAAACCCAGATACAGTGAGAAATTAATACTTCAAATCATATAAGATACTCTGACTGTTTTTTCAACATGCTGAACTTATTGCAGTATTTTAAAAGTATTTTAAAAGTATTTTAAAAGTAACATGCACAACAATTGCAGTATTTTAAAAGTAACATGAGCATGTATTACAACCCTACAGGTGTCCATTTTAGGCTTATGTTAAGCAGTTCCTTAGAGAATTATACTAAAGAAACTAACCTAAGACAAGTGAATTCAGTTCAAATTATCACAGCCACAATGACAAAACTGATGGCATCAGGATTTTGTTTGTTTGTCTGTTTGAAATCAGCTTGAAATCAGTCTTTTCAGGGAAATACATATGAAACCTCAATTTCTGATGGTCACATGAAGGTACTAAACCAGTAAAAAAATTATCCAGCTGGAAACCTAGTATGTTGCTAAGTGTCTGTGTGTTCCTTGAACATAATCCACCATCAGCCCAAAAACTGACTTTCAACTTGAGTATATTTAGTGCGTCACCCCAATACAAGAAGTTGATGATGCAAGAGAATGATGTGCAAAGGCAGCATTGGATTTGAGTCTAACTGGCAGGATACTTCTGGTTTACAGAATAACATCAGAGAAGGGCCATTTGAACATCTTAGCTGTCCCTTTGGCCCCCCCAAACTCATACTTTGGCATTTGACCTGTCCTATAAAGACAGGCTGGGAGAGTAGGGGTTGTTCAGCCTGAAAAAGAGAAGGCACCAAGCAGATCTTATAATTAATTTCCAATACTTAAGAGGGCCTACAGGAAAGCTAGGCAGGAACTCTTTGGCAGGAAGTGTAGTGATAGGACAAAGAGTAATGGCTTTAAACTAAAAAATGTTGGATTTAGATTAGATATTGGGAAGAAATGATTTTCTCAGAGGGTGGTGAGGCACTGGAACAGGTTGCCCAGAGATGCTGTGGATGCCCCATCTCTGGAGGTGTTTAATGCCAGGTTGGATGGGGCTCTGAGCAACCTGGTCAAGTGGGAGATGTCTCTCCCCATAGCAGGGAAGCTGTAATTAGATTATCTTTAAGGCCCTTTCCAACCTAAATTGTTCTATGTTTCTACAGGGCAACAGGAAATGGTTCTATAGGTTCTATGACTGAATGATTAACAAGACTGCAGGAAGGACTTCATAAAGAAAATTAATTGTTTATGTAATGTGTTGTTTTGCTTATTCATAGTACTGGTAGGTTTTCTGAAGCCAGAAGCAGGGCTGACTTTCTCATGAGTAAGCAAGCTAGTGGGATGAACTGTGTAGACAATATGAATCCATGTCTGAGTACATATCATGTCATAGATGGTGGGAAGAAGGAAGTATTATGGAATAAATTAGTGTTAATATCATTAAACAGGGAATGGTCTTATACTTCCACTTTTGAGGTGGTAAACCTGGACTAGGATAGGTATGTTTTTCTCTTAGACATCCTCTAACCTGTACCAGGAAATGGAGATTTGAAGGTGGGATGGTGAACCTATGAAAGCAACTTGCACACAGACTGAAACAACCCAGCTTTCATGGTTTCTTGTAAAAGTTATCAGATTCTGACTTTGTGTTTTAGATATTCAGCATCTTAGGTGTTTAGCTACTAAGCAATAGCTACTCTGATGTAAAAGAACTGAGTAGATGCATTAAATATTAAAATCAATAATTGCTTAGATGATGAACTTGGGACAGGTGCAGATGTTGTAAACACTGTTCTCTAGAAAATTTATTTTCCCAGAGTGGTTGTGGAATATCCTTCTTTGGAGATATTTAAAACCCACATGGATGCGATCCTGCGTAACATGCTCTAGGTGATGCTACTTGAGCAGGGGGATTGGACTACATGATCTCTGGAGGTGACTTCCAACCTCAACCATTCTGTGATTCTATTCCTGCTGTCTAAAGGAATAACCAATTTTAACAGTGGGATTCCTTGTATGATTATTGAAATCTCTGATACGTGTTAAGGACTTTTTCTCTGAAACATTTTGAAAGCTTTTACCTCTACTTGCATGTAACATTTTACCTTGAACTTCAACCATCTCCAATGAATGAAAGCCTTCTTAAAAGTATGACTTGTTAACTTTCCATGCGTAAATGCTGACTTTCTCTGAACTGAAAAATTAACAAATTACGATTTTTGTACCTTCAACTTTGAGAAAATTAGCCAAATCTCTTCCCATAAGACTTCAGTGTTCCTGTAAGGACATTCTTAACAAGAAAACAATGTGCAAAAGTACATTAGTTCACTGTTATTTCCTCATTATTGCAGGATAATAATTAAAACAAAAGAATCATTGAGAAGGTAACTATCTTAAAACATCCCTCAACAAAAGACAGAACTATATTTCAAATAAGATAGAGAAAAAAGTTACTTATTATTACACAGGAACAACATCTCAGGATTTTTTTTTAAATCATATCTGAAGAAAATTCTAATCAAGATATAGCAAAACTTCTCTGTCCTGTAAGTTGCAAATAAGCAACTTTTGGGGGAAAAGCGCATTGAAGAAATATCTTAGAAAGCTGAAGACAGGCAGAATTCTCAGACCAGTCCACTGATGGTAACAGTGGTTTACCTAACTTAACCTAAGCAGAGGTTCATCAATTTAGTAGCAAACACAGCTGTTAATCATGCCACTGGGAAGAATTCTAAATAGGGACTGGATTGAACGTCAGTCTTGAATGGTAAGTGAGGCTTACACCCTTCAGCTGGAGCTCTTATAGTAGAATTAGCTTGTGAGAGCTACAGAAACCAGTTGTTTGCTTCATTCCACAGCTTGACATTCAGACTAATTTGCAAACTCCAAATTAGAGCATTCAATACTGGTTCTTGGAGGTGTTCTTTTTGGTCAGCTTTGGAGGAAAATGACCAAGTCCTGTCCACATTTTTCTTTTACATTCTCTTTATCTTCTACCTTTTTATCTTATAATTTACCTTCTTCTGATCTTGGTGATATGTATAATTAAATAGATTAAAGAAAAGTTGTATTAAAAACTATGACTTCTCTCAGAATTTAAAATGTTGATATCTCTTGGAATTTAAGAAGTTAGAAAATATTTCATTGCTTTAAATAGGTGGATGGATAAACTTATTAGTTGTTACCTTCCTATATATTTGTACTTTAAAATATGTATGATTTTAAAAAATGCTGAAATATATTTTTATTTGATTTTCAGAAAAATAGCCAAATATAAACTGACAATTAAATTAAGTACAAGGAATTGGAGTAAATTGGAAGGACTAGAAATATAATATAAACAGTTTAAAAATAGTAATTTAGATGATCTGAACATCAAGTCAACACATTGTGTTAAATTTTCCTACAGAATTTTAGAAGATGGTCAAAGCAATTTAAAAAACCTCAGGGATTATCTTTAAAAACTCCATGGCAGGTGACATTCTTATAGAACAGAAAAAAAGAGCAAACACTCTACCTATAGTAATAATAATAATAATAATAATAGAACTAAATAATTATTTAAAAATGAAAAAGAAAGAAAATTATATAGGTTATAAGATGATAAATAGAACACATGAATTCACCAAAAATCATGGAAATATATCTCATTTCCAGCTTTTAGAGAATAGGGGAAATTATAAGGGAGTAAAGGAAAGGGAAAAGGACATCAACATTTTATCTTCACATATATCAGATGCTGCCTGATATAGCATTTCTAAGAAAGAAAGAATGAACAAATGAATGAACCCAAACCTAAGCACATGAGACCTAACAAACTACAGCTCTAACCAACATATTCAAATATATATATATATATATATAAATTAATGGCTGATTTATGACAGCTAAAGATGTTCTCAGTAATTTTGTGTAGGACTCGATTTTGTGTCTCATTAGTGGTTTCAAAGATAAAGTGGTGAGCTTCCTCATAAAACTTTTAGGTTACAGCAAGTAAAAGGCATGCAGTAACTCTGGAGAACTGGACTGAAATGCCAGATGTTCTCATATTGGAGAGTTTGTCTGGAATTAACATGGTAAGTATCAATATGTATAGGGGCAAAATATTACTCTTTGTGAAGAAAGCCAAATAACTGGTAGCCAGTAAATGTGCAACAGATTATAATTGCTAAGAAATTACAGTAGAAGATTTAATAATTTGTGCAAATACCTATTAATATATATATTTCTATTATTAATAATTTCCACTCTCTCATTGTCCCTATACAGTCTCCTGTTTACAATATGAAAATCCAATATTACAAACAGAGGAAAGAGCAGTATATCTGTGGATTTTGTTTTATATAACTGTGATATTATTTACTTCAGTGAAGATTCAGTAAAAATGATCATATTACTTACTTGTGGCTTGTAGTAGCTTGCTAAAACTGCAAGAGTACCAAAAGATTACAGATTAATGCAAGTAATTTCATCAATTTTTTGAAGAGTTCCTTAACAAAGAACAGAAACTAGTTTAAGCATGAAGAACATATAAATAATATTAATATTATTTCCCTAAATTTGCGCATGTTTTGTTTACAGCTATTACAGAAAATCAGCAAAATGCCTATTATAGTTCCTTTAATTCCAAAGTAATGCTGTCTGGTGTAAGTATAGCATTAAAACTTGTAAGCACAACACATTTCAATACAGTTTGAATATTAACCGGTCGCACAGTTTTTCTTCTCAGTAGAGACAGTATTCAAATTCTTGTAGTCAGCATAACAAGCAGAGAATATAAATGTTCATTATCTCCATCTACTCATTACAGAGAAGGGACAAGGCAAGCAACTTTTTTCCAAAGTGCTACTTATAAACTTAGTTACAAAGACATATTTAAGGCTTGAAACATGGGAAAATTTGGATATTGCCATCATTATAAATGCGTTACAGTGGAGGATGATAGCACCATAACAGATGTGAGTCAAACTTTGTGGGCACACAGTTGACTGTACAGATATTTATGTACATATCATATGTGAAGCAACTCACAGTCTATGCAGATCATTGTCTGCTGTTTCAGATTTTGACTGGTGATTTTTACTGAAAATGGCCTTTGTCTTTATTTGTCTTGGCCCTTCAGAGAGATCTATTTGTGAATAAGACTTGAAGTAGATGCAACTAGCAAATCATGATATATTAAGTATATATTTCTTGCATTTGCTGTGCTGGTGTAAGAAAACATGGCTTTCTCACAATCTATTTCTTTGCATAGGCCTTGGGGCATCATGTATCATCTGATGTGAAAACCAAAGAACTGTTAGGACTCTTTCATTTTTTCAAATGGTGAGCTGATTGATGGAATAGTCTTGAAATTCGTTGCCTAAACTGCTAGAAAATATTTTCAAAAACCATTCACATTTCTAGAAGTGAAGAGCTGACCATAAATGCTTCACAGACAAATGCCTGAATCCCCAAAAGTGTTATTCTGAGAATTTGTCTAATTTTAGTAATCATAAAACTTCCATGAAACTCATTTGATACTTGATTCGGCTAAAGAATAAGAGATGTTGACTAGGTAAGTTAAGAACCTTAAACATTTAATGGACATGAGGTCACCCTTTCTGAGGAAGATGACACTCCTCTGTCAACCTATTTCACTTTGAGGGTAATTAATGGATGAGATGAAATGCAGAAAGATTTTTCCCATTAAAGAAAAATATGAAAAAATATATTTTTTATAGCTCTTTTCAATTTTTCATAAATTAATACCTGCTAATAAGTCACATTTCTTCCTCATTTTAAAGTTTGTCTGAAAATAAAACAACTTTTTAAATAGAAAAACGTATCCTGCCCACATACCCCTGGTCTTTCTATATCAGCATTCTGAACAAATAAAATGTTATGTAGAACATAATGATTTTATAAAAATCAAATGTAAGGTTCTTCAATGAGGATTTCCAAAGAAATTAAGAATGCAATTAAATATTATCTTTGGGACAAGCAAACACAACTTCCAGAATTGAATCTAAATATGTTCAGTATCATTTAATAATGTAAGATTTTTTAACCAATAACTTTAATACTGTGATAGTTGTAAAGTCACAGGGGGATTGCACGAGGCACTTAGTCTCATTCTTTATTTCTTTTCTTTTGAATATATTTTCCATTACAATATTAAGTGTATATTTCAATGGTGCACATTTTACAGTCTGAACACATTAACGCATCTGTGACTCTTTGTTCATCTATTATTGACCATACTGTTAATATTGAACACTGGCTATTACAGTCCCAGAAAGATTGTTTTGTTACGGGGGGGGGGAGGGGAGGGAAGAGGGGACATGACAGCAACAACAACTATGATGACAAAAAAAAAAACAAAAAACAAAAAACAGCATAGTCTTTGCAAGACTATTTTTATTATTGTTCTCAGAAGTTTATAATCTCATTCTAAGATACATAAACATGTTATTGACAAGGTGAGACAAAATCTCACACAGCCTTGATATAACTAATTATTATGATGCCTTTTCATAGGATCAGAAACACATTGTGACTACTATTTATGCAGAATAATATAAAACAAATAAATTCAATGTTACCCAGGAAGATAAGAAATTTCACAAACATAGCCATTCACAAACGATTATATATTCCACTCTAGGGATGCATAGTAAGCTGTAAAACCTGAAACAAATGTTATAACTTTGAACAAATTAATACAAAGACCGTTACTGGAGTGGGAAAAACAATGACTGCAGGGAAGTAGTATAAAATCACATACCACCGACTTTTTAAAGGGCAAATTGAAAAGCATGTTTACAATTCAAGACAATTAATAAACTACTTAACATTGCAAAGTAGCAATAGAATCTATGTGTAAACAACCAAAATAAACACAAAATAAAGCAGGTCATTTACCCAATAAGACAAGGATGATGCATGGTACAAATAGTCATAGTAGGAAGTTTCAAATAGAAGATGAGCAAAGATTGACTTTCAGGGAACCCATCACATTAGTAAACTTGTGTAGGCTCCAAGTAAAATACACGGGACTGCTATTGTTTGCCTGAGCTATAAAGTAGGAAATGATAGGAAAGAAGTTTAGCCTAGACTGGTCAGAGGCACTTATCTCCAACTCACAGAATTACAAAAATATCATATATATATAAAAATTTGCCTACCCTTGAATTTAATGTTTTAAAAACTCTAAGACACAGCTGCTGGACAGTTTTGCTTGAAGAAAATTAATAGATTTTAAGAGAGAAATTAAACTTAGTTCAGTTGTTCTAATTTGCATTGATAATTTTACTAATTGTTACAAAAAATGTTATTTTGCATACCAGTGATATGGCAAAGGTCTAGGAAGACAGCCTCAGATGAGTGCATTACAACTCAACTTCCTCTGAAGTTCTCAATTACCTGAGAAAATCTAGACTCTAATAATAATCTAAGATGATGTGCACTAGAGACAAAAGGTTCTCATAGATGGCAATCATCTGTGAACTGCCAACTCATTTTTCAGAGACAAGTTTGGTTACAGAGGAGAGTTTCATCTCCTTCTGCCTTCTTGATGGCAGGATCAGTAACAGAAGAAATTCAAACTTCAAATGAAGGGGACTTGCTACCATAGGCCTGCTTGTTCTTTAAGCATTTGTCTCTCTTGCAAGAAGAGAAATGGCAAATAAGAGAACAAATTATCTTTTTCCTCTTACAATTGAAACATACTTGATTTGTTTACAACTTTTATATAGTCCGGGCCTTAGCCCCATATACATTTATGAAAAAGGCAAAACACTGCAAATCCCACAGTTTTATATGATTCACAACTCTATTGTCACTGTGTTGAAAATATATCTGTGAATCATATGCTTGTGAGTGAAGTGTCCAGGGAAGGATGCTATTACTAATTAATTTATCTCTCCTACATCTCCAGTACAATTCACGTCTGAATAGAAAGAGGCTCATGCATTTTATTATTATTATTATTATTATTATTAACAAATGGCTCATGGTTTGACAGTGTTGTTGAAAATAATGAATACTACCAAAAAAAAAAAAAATGTTAATTTGTGCTTCACATGACTGAAGATGGCCTTCAGAGCCACTGTCTTAGTGAACAAGGGAGTGTGATGGGTACACTTTTAGAGGAGTGCCAATTGCAGTAAAAGAGTAACTGAGATAACACTGTGGTAAATATACCTTCATCTTGCCCATTGCTGCTGCCTCTGCTACTGCTGCTGCTCAGGAAGAGGTTTTGTGGAGCGGCAGAAAGCAGAGGAAAATAAATAAATAAATAAAGGCAATACAGGAGGGAATCGCACAGGGGAAAATAATAATAATAATAATAATAATAATAATAATAAAACTAATCAATAAGGTATTTGACATTATGTAGGGTTTTTTTTGGTGGTTTTTTTTGTTTGTTTGTTTTTTTGTACAATGGAGTAACTAAACTGAAGCTTTGTCATAGCCCTCAATGCCGACAGCATATTATTCTTGAAAATGTAGTGTATGCATTCAGAAGCATCATCAAGAAAGGTCAGGAACATGCTGATGTTGTAGGAAAGCTTGGATTAATTGCTGCTGTGCTTGAAGAGATGTAAATAGAAACAACAACAGCAAAGATATTCTATAATTAGGTTTCCTGCTGTTTTTGGAAGTTGCTTGTTGTCGATCTTTTAATAGAAGATAAAGCCACAGTTTAAAACTATTCATTTGGATTTTCTGCTGCTTAAATGAAAAATTGTATTGTTCAAATTCTTTAGGTTTTGTCATGTCAACATTTCTCTGCTAGATGACTAGAGTACATAATTTGACTGAAGTTTTGCAATGTTTAGGCTATTCTTAAATATTTTTGTTTACAACATAAATATCTTTTTACTATCTGACCTGGGAATTTCTGTCCAAAACATGGGGCAATTCTAATAACTAGGAATCTGTCCCTAACATCATGAGACAAGGCACAAGAAACTCTAGAATGACAAGGATAACTGGATAACTGAAAGTGCTGGGTTTTTTTGTTGTTTGTTTGTTTGTTGTTTATTTGTTTGCTTACTTGCTTTTCTTAAACTAGCTTGGATTTGTAGTTTAGTAAAATGGAGAATTATCAGTTTTGCAAGCTATTCAAGCGACGTAATAAAAAGAATAAGTAGGGATTTTTGCTTATGACAGAGAAAAAGAGAGCATTTTTTTTCTGTTGTTTGTTTGTTTTTCTGAAATATAAAGCCATATCCCTGGCCCTAAGCAAAGCACAGATAATCAGCTGCCTCTGACTCCCAGTACACAGGATATTTGTGTGAAGTCTGTGTTTCTACTGCAGCAAGAATCCTAACTCTGAGAGGAATACACAGAGTATGCAAGAGAAACCTTTGAGAATTCCAGGCAAAGTAATGTTCCCTGATTTTTGTTTCTGTGAGGGTCAAAGACTTTGGAAACAATTCTATAATCCAAAATGATTACATCATATCTCCTTTTGGAAGGACTGAGGTGTTGAAACAGGAGGGATGCACATTTTTGGAACACACCCAATTCATTCAAGTGAAGAAATGGCTCCCACAAATCATTAGAGACAGCGTTGCCATAAAATTGTGCTAGATTGTACTGTGACTTATCAAATTAATTTATTTTTTCGTATTTCAATGTAACCATATGGGAAGTGCAAGTATAATCCAAGCACAGAAACTTAGGGAAAGGGCAAAATTAACTCTAGATCAGGTACCTCTTCACATACAAAGACATAAAGTATTCAAAATATATTTTTCTTTTCTCTTTTTTTCTGTATACCTGCAGGGAATACATCCTGTGAAAACATATTCCTCAACCTCTTCCTATTCCACCCCTCACTCACACATACCTTTGGCAGCCTCAACAGATGAGAAAACTTGTTCCAAGCAGCAACAAAGAACAAGGGAGACATATTATTAGGAAAAATTGGATGTCAATATTATTTGGTAGATTCCTACAATTTCTGCTGATTGATCGTTAGCTCCATCAACTCCCTCTACTACATTTCCATAAACCAGTCAAATAATATAATAAATGTAATGTTCTGGTTTGGGGTTGGCTTTATTTTGTTGGTGGTGTTTTTGCTTTTTTGTTGTCGTTTATTTCTGGTTTTGTTTTCGTCATAAAGGATGCCATTCCCTGACTAGTACTTGTTCCTATATTCTAGCCTTGCTCCCCTTTCTGTTTGTTCTTTTTGTTTCCATTCATTTCAGTAATTTCTTATAACATTCAGAAATATTTTGTAATTTAAAACATGAAAAATTATATATGCTGACTACCCATAAATTCACTCAGTCTCGTAGAATTTTCCTTCCTACACTTAATTTGTCGCAGCTTTTATTTTAAAATGTTTTGCGACAGTCTATCTCAGCATGCACAGTCTACTGTGTACTATTCTCATGCCATTCAGGTATCTGACACTCTATTCCTTTCACGAACACAGGAAATAATTCAAGAATATATTTTCTTGAAGTGCTAAAGAGCTGGGAGAAGATTTTTTCATCTGAAAAACTTTGTTAATAAAATGCCTGTTTGGTTTTCTGTAGGACACAGATGCTTGGTGGCTGTCAAAAGCAAGATAATATAACATAGAGATAACTCTTACACCTCCAATCATTATGACAGTAAAAATCATATCTTCTGCCTTACAAAGAGTAAGACTGGAGTATATTGATATTTCAAGCTTAATGTCTTGTTTTCTTCAAAGACAAACACCTATCACCACTCTGAGGGGACAGATCCGTAGCTTGTAGTATGCAGGGCATGGTCAAAAGAAGTCTTTTGAAAGTCCTTTTGCTAACAAATATAATTTATTATGCTCGAGTTGCAAAACTGACTCACTCACAGACACCCTTCTAGTTGCTTTATATATTTCTTCTCCCTGTCATATTGAAATCCATTTTGTAGTGAATGTTGTTTATTCATCTTCAATGTTGCTGAGGCTGTCATAAACATGGATAAGATTAAAAGTGCTATATTTCAGCCCAAAGTTAGCAAAAGCGCATGACTCAGAGGCATCTCAGATTGTAGCTATAATCCACCTTTCCCTTTTTCAGCTTTATTGGATTAAAAGTTGGCTACTGCATTTGATGCAACAGCACTGAAGCATACACATTACTCTTTGCACTGATACGATAGCTCTCTTTTTGACTACACTACAGATTTTGGTTATAGTGAGAGCTCAGGTTCAGGTAAAACAAATTTGGTTTCACTCATGTTGTGGTTGAGCTAGCAACTCTTTTGTTAGCGTTGGGACTAAGTTTTTTAAAAATCATTTATCTTTGTACATACTTGGGATGCATCTTGTGTTGCAGAGCCTGTGTCTCTGTCATCCACAAATACTAGTTTCAGGAGAATTTACAGACTTTTAATTGACTAATGTGACTTATGCAAGAATTAAACTCTGGAACGTTCATGAGTCAGTTCCTGGTCTCCTGCAGTTTATAACCCAATGTTTAAGAAAAAAATTAAAAAAATAATAATAAAAAAAAGAATATTCATTTCATATTGGATTATAGGTAAAAGAAGTTCCATAATGACTATGTATCAAGTCAACCATCAGTGCTAAGGACACAGTAACCTCCAGCATGGAAACAGATAACTTTCTCCATAGTGTAAGCATAATTGATATAACCTTCCAGAACTGACTTTGTGGCAGACAGTGGATCTGTTCATTATATGTAAATGTACATGTGTTAAACAATAAAGTGAACAGACGTCTATAACTTCAGACCAGTCAGTGCAATTGTAAGGTGCTGAGCTGTAAGTAATTCTCTTTTAGCTGGTGTCTTAATGCGAATACACATGAAGAATTTCAAGGACTTACATAGACATATGGAGAAAATGGAAAATCAAGAATATAAATTAATATACACACACACATATATATATACACACATACTTATATATTTTTGGAATCCATGGGAAAAATTTCAAGCTAGTGCTTGAAATACCTCTAATGGCCATATTTTTTATTGCAAAGTCAAAATGCTGAAGCATATGATTTATTTGAACAGTTGCACCTAAAAAAAAAAAGAACATACTTAGTGAGTTGTACATGAAAATTTTCTGTGAGACAAGAAGTGTACTCAATATCTCCAAGAGAAGCTCATCTGTTAATGCCAAGATGCTATACAAGAATGTGTGAGAAATAGAACTTCAGTGTCTGGTGAACTTCATTCTGTAAACTCCACCAAATGTGAATCTTTGCTCAGATCTGCAGGCAACGTTTGCTTTAAAAGACATTTATTATCTGAAATGCACACCTTTGGTTCTATAGTGCTCTTCAAGAAATTTCACTTTTTAAGGAGATTCTTCTGATATTTCAGATATGTATTTATATAGACTCATAAGAAAATAAAATTAACACTAGACTTTAGGGAAAAATAGGATACAGATTGTGACTATTTCAGTCTTTTTTTTAGAATAAGCAAGCATTCAGCATGAATCATATTTTATGATACAGAGAATGTCTTCTGTTTTTCTGTAGTATTTTATTTATTTTAAAGATTTTTAAATAAATTCAGTGCTCAATACTGGAACCACTGAGCCATTATCTTTCATTGTACATAGAGTTTGTGTGTCTGTGTATATATATACAACCATATATGGATATTGGTGTATGTATATATCCATTGCATGAAACAACAGAACAGTTTCATTGTTTCTTCACCATTGCAGAGACAATATGGGTGCACTAACTACATGTGAGAGCCTACCCATGTGGGTCTGTGAGAAAGTCATGATTTTATTTTACTAAATCTTCAGAAAAATGTTAATTATGAGTAACTGCCTTTACAACACTAGGTCACTCTGAATTATCACAATGCAACACTGTCTTTGGGTTACCATTGTGTGTACACCTCCACTGAAATTAGAACCAAGACAGATTTATCCTCTAACATGTTATTCCAATTTATGTTCTAACAACTTAATAGAGCAAATTATTCAATAATAATACCTATGGTCCAAATTAACATAGGAAAGTTTTGTTAACAATACAGTTAAATGTGTTATACTGCTGTCCTAGTTAAAATGGTTCATTGTCCCCCCTGATAACCCTCTGGGTCCTAAGGATGAAAATTTAGTTTTCCAAGCAAGAAGAATGTGGGGTGGGTGTGTTATTGGCATCCTGATATCTGTGGAGGGGGGAGTATGATATTTATGAGAAGGGTCTGGCTCAGACAATGGGAGAGGCTTTTGGTGAGTCCAATGACCATGCAGCGAGAATGGAGATCAATACAGATAAACATTCACTGCATTTCTCTGCTCGATGATACCTTTAGGAAAACAACATGTTGCTGTGTACTTCCACCCTCCCTTTTAAAAGGCAGTGATTTGCATAACATATAGTAAACCTCATTTCTGACAGTCATATGGTTCTTATTGGTGAAAACATACGTAATATTTCAAAATCCCAGTTAAGCCTAGACTATGTGTTGTCAGTCTTATTTAAGGAAGTCTCAGACTGGCATCAAGCACTTTGAGTTTAGATGTCCCAGAATACAATCAAGTTGTAATGACTCCAATCCTTGGCACATCCCAGTGTTCGTGTCACAGTCTATGGAACAAAAGAGGAATCTTAAGGAGATTCAACATCCTAATTAGTTCAGCAACAGGTTTGTGTTACATCATCATTTCCTATTTGTTTTGTCTCATTAGGAAAGAATGAGAAGATAAAATAAAACTGGCATTAACAGACTGACCTGTGAAGGAAGGCTTACGTTAAGTAACCCTGGTCATTTATTACTCACGTTAAGACTTCTGTCAACATCCTTGGCTGAGTCATAGCTGGAGAAGTTAGCTCAAGTTTTCAGTCCTTGTTTCTTCAGAAAAGCAACTCTGTGGATCTATAATACAGAGGAGAAATAATTGCAATTTTAAAGGCATAGGGTTGTTTGAAGGGAGCATATCTAATTATGTGCCCCCTCCTCCCTGCTGATGATATTGCCTTACTCTGTCCATGAATGTTTAAACCTGAATCCTGAAGAAAGCCTCCTCTCTTCAAGTCATTAGTGAAGTCAGAGCAAGTCTGTGTACTTATGACTACTAGTCTTATGCTTTAAGCAAATTTAGATCCATAACATCACTTCATAATCTAATTTATAAACACTTCTATAGCTCTGAAAATACCTAGCCCCAAGAATCATTTTAAAAAGGCAAACTGTATAATCATAGGATAGGCATATATATTTTGTCCTATGTTTAAAATTTAAAAAAAAAAACAACACATACATTAAAGCAAATTCTGGCAGACGCCCTAAGTCCTTGAAACATCTGAATTGTTTCATTGTGGTTCCTTTACTAAGGAACACTTATTTCTTCATATTACTGGAGAACAGGCTATGGGAAAAAATGTGAAGCATTTTACTTGGTAAGTTTAAAGTAGCCCAAATCAGTGAGCTATTTGTTACTTTAAATATTTTCTAAAGTAAATATAAATATATATATGGCTAAAACTTTCCATTGCAACTACCAGAATTTAAAATAAATTACAGCGTTACGAAACCCTGCTATGACTCTTATCAGATCTTATGTACACAGATTTAATTTTCTACTTGTGTCCAATTGTTGCCACTTTGCAAATAGTCTTGCTGACTATAAGATCCTGGAGACAGCATGGGCTTTGCATTTGGAGAAAACTATTTGTCAGCAAACTGCAGTGTTTTGCTCTGTATCATTCCTGTTCTTTATGAAGGATTCAATGGCAATCAAAATACCTTGTACTGAATGAAACCTATATTAATACTGTTATTAAAATTATTATTATATGTTATTATTAAAAATAAATGTGTATGGCAAGTTCTTTCATTTAATAATTTTCTGAAAGTAACCCATCCACATCTACATCATCTATTTCTTTAGCAACTGTTTTTTGATATGAGTGCAACTGATCCATATAAAGCTATTTGTACAGTAATAAAGCATGTGGAGATCTAGCTGGGATGTGACATATTAAGTTCAAAACTACATTGTTCAGCTAAATTACTCTTGACATACTATCAAGTGAGATCACTGACACTGAAGTTGGCTGGGATTGATGTGCTATGGATAGACAATACTAAGGTTGAAGCCACAAGGGAGAGAAAAGTAGAAGAATGCAAGCTTGCACAACCAGCTTTAATTAATATTATAGCAACCATAATATCAGATGGCAAATGGCTGCATTTTGAGATTTCTGTTTTTTCTTCTTTCTTTGAAAAAGAAACCAGTGTCTCAGTGTTGTAGAATCCTGTGTAACAGAGGAAGAAATGGACTTACAATTTGGTTTGCTTTTACAAGTTTGTCATATAATATCCATATTGAAAGCTTAAATGACAAGCATTTCTGGGTGTACAGGGAGTTTATCACTAAAGAAGTAATTCCGCTAATATTGAAGAGAATTTTCAGATAAGAAATAGTTGAAAAGTGTTTTTTTATGGGTATTATATTTAAAATTTGGGAAAATTGAAGGGAAAAATATTAATTCAATAACCAAAAATATATTTTCAGAAAAATCACAGTGTCGATTCACTGTGGACGCTGAAAGACCTCATTTCACGCTTTTTTTACACCTCTGGGAAAGGAAAAAATCTTTCCTCACATTTTGCTGATTAGTAAGAGATTTTGCCTGTAGAAGCTCATGAACTATAACATTAATGCATGATGCATCAACTTTTAGTGAGTTATTCTATCATAATATTAATTTATAGATATGTACTATAAAATACAAGTACACACTCATTGAATATTTTTATATTTACACAAGGATCTTTGTAGCAGTTTTATTTGTTATACAATTCAGATTCTTGTTCCCACTTTGAAAGGTAATATCTGTAATTAAATGCCAGTAATATTTTCAACATTTTCTAAGACTTTGAAAATTATGGATTTTCTATAAGAGTATTAATAGTCTGAGTTTACTAGTTACACTGTTAACCACAACAACAACAACAAAACCCAACAACCACAGTTGATTTGACTCCCAAGAAGAACAATTGTATTTCTTTTTGTTTGTTTGTTTGCTTTTGTTTTGTTTTGTTTTGTTTTATTTTCAACAGAAACTGGGCAATAAGTAAAAAGTTACTCAGTTACATTTTTTTCATAGCATATGTAATATTTCTTTTATTTTCCTTTATTATATATTTTTATTTTGCCGTATTTGTTCATGGTTTAATGTCTATATATTTTTCTTTATTACGCAGCAGACAATAGTTGGACTATAACATATTTCTTGAATTAATATTGGCTTTATTCATTTGGCTTACATCTCTCCCTGCAATAACCTAAACCCTAGCTGAACAACAAAGCAGTGAAATGTTCCCTGGCTTATGAATTCCAAATGTTATCCAGACTTCCAAATTGAGGACTTGATACCAGGACTACCCTGACTTCAGCTTCCTCTCCATAAAATGTGCCATCTCAACAAGCATAGGCTGTGGTTTGACGATCATGTCATATCACGCACACACAATAAATTTCAAAGGTAATGAGGAGCTAAATGATGACTGGAGTGCATATTCTCTATACAATATTGGTAACGTACAGGATATTGGCTAACACATATCAAAAGAGACCAAAATTTCCATGAGGCTGATTCAGCTGATATAGAAACGCTATTCCCCATACTTGTCCCTGTAAGACAGCAAAATGGACACTTTAATATCTTTAATATCTGTGAATATCTTCACAGTTTTGTGAGAATGTGAGACAGGGTTCCCATACAGTAGATTCACTGACTATATATGGAAGCAAAGAATAAAATCTGTAACTAGTGTGCTTTTCACCTAGTCTAAATTGAGTTAGGAAAACTGTACACTTAAGTGCCTTCTCCTTCTAGTGGGAATTGCAGGCTGCATTCTCTCCTGCATTTTCCTCTGCACTTTTCCAGCAATGGCAGCCATTGGTTGGTTAGGTTCAAGCCAACACTGCCAGACCTTTGGGAATATGTGCAAACCCCAGCCCTAGCAGGATTTATTCAAAATAGTATACAAACCAGTGCACATTCCTGGCCATTTGGAAGGTGTTAAATACTAAAGTAAATGAGACGAATTAACACGTTAACTTGATTCACAATTTGCAGTATTCTGTCTGTCACACATTTAGAAAGAGCAGTGGAATAAGGAATAAACCACAGTGTGCTCACTTTTATCTATGCAGACAGAGAAGAGAGGTTTTCAGTGTTTCCACTGGTTTAAATTTCCTAAGGAATGCACGTACTGTTATGTTCTTTACAGTATTTGCAATCTTATTTACATTTAGCCTAAAGACATGCTTACTTGTTCGGTTAAACTTCAGGCCTTTCCAAACATGTAGGGAATGGACCACCCTGCAGGTAGCCCTTGTATTTTTGTTCTGAAACCAGCTGTGAAAAGCTTTGGATGCTGAACATACATTTATCCTGACAGATGTCCTAGAATGTTCAAGCACATAGACAGTTATACTCTACTTTTTGTTTATTACAGTGTATTATAGCAGTCAGCAAATGCTTCTTCTACTCCTCAGTCTAGATCTTGGTTGTTGTAATTCAATTACTGTTTAAATTGCTACATTTTCTGATTGTAATATACACCAGATGTAGCTTCCAGGTGAATCTATTTTATTTGACGTTTAAACCAAATACATAAAAATCTCATGTAACAATATTCACTCAGCCTAAGCAAAGGAGACATCCAAGAACATAAAAGCCTTTTTATATGTTTTGATGTAAAAAAGGTGAGCACTTCTTAGAGACAACAGAAATAGATATCATAGAGGCATTTCAGTGTTTCTGTTAGGACAATTGTACTTTAGCAGTACATGTAATATTTCACTGATAGCTGAAAAAAAGGGGGAGAAAACCAACCAACCAACCAAACAAACAAACAAAAAAAAAAAAGAAAAAAAAAAAAGAAAAACCAACCTTCTCCCTCTATTCTGAAAACCTCTGTTTGCTTCTAAGATGATATTCTTGTTTACTCAGCAGCCTTGCTCTGTGGGAAAATTAGTATATGGAATATACTAATTAGTATAATATACTAAAATTAGTATATGGAATTAGTATAATCCAAAGTCGTGCAATATCTACTGGTTACTTGCTCCTCCCGTATGTTCTTTCTGAGGACAGTAAGCAGAATAAACCTGCTGAAACTCTCCTTTGAATAGAACAGAAAATGTAGAGAAACATAGACAAAGGAATGAAAGAACATGGGAAAACAGCATAAAGGCAAGCTGAAGAGCTATAAGATGACAAAAATATGACTGTTGCTTGCTGATATAACAGAATGAGCAAGCCTGCTGAGGTACCTGCATGTATAATGTCAATGATTTGGGATAATATTAAATGCTCTCCCATTCTTATTCCCCTGATAAATGTATATCGACTGTGCTACAAAGAAGTCCACATCTAATGCAGATTATTCAAGTTTTGGGGTGCTGTACATTTTTCCTATTAGTTTATCAGAAAAATGAAAATCAAACATTTAAGTGCACTGCTGCAACTGATTTGAGATATTTTGGATGTTGTCTCTGGTGTAACTGCCCTTGTATTTACAGCTGTAATTTGCTCAATTTATATTAACAAAAACTAGATTGCTTAACATTTACCTTACTCAAACTCATGAGCCAAATCACTAGTGAATACTACTAAGCTCTTCAACACATAACTAGTAATACCTTATATAAAATAACAACAGGAGACAAGACTTGGAGAAATATTCCCCAGGTCTCTTTCTCTGATCACTAATGAATGTGCTATTAGTTAACTAATACTTAAGGGCTGTTAGTGGCTGGATTTTGTTCAATAAAATTTAAATCAGGCTTGTTCAATATAATATAAACTTGGGGGAAAATGGTGCAGTTTATTTTTCAGGTTTTTATGTTGATAACGACCAAATGAATAAGACAAAATTAAAAAAAAAAAAAAAAAAAAAAACTTTGGCAAGGAATTGATTAACGTTGCAAGCAAAAAAGCTGATAATGATATTACAAGATGAAGAATGACTGAAGAGATATATTTTTGAGACAAACAGTTCTCTGACGATTTCTCTTTTATTTGCAGCAGAACTGAAGAAATTGGATGACTAGAAAAGATTATTTTTATATAAGTAGGGTAGAAATTGTATGCCAATTAAATAAAAAGGAAAAAAAAAAACAGACTACAGTTAAAATATTAATTTACAATTTTCCATTTTATTGTTATTTTATATTTCCATTTTTAATAATTTTCCAACCTTCATTCAGTTAACTTCTAGATTTATTGTCATAGTACTCTAGAAAAGTCTATTAAGCATTTTAGGTAAAATTTTAGGACAGCCAATGGGATGTCTAATGTACATAGCAAAAGGAGTGAACTATTGTGATGTCCTGACATTAAAAAAAACCAAAACTCACAAAGTCCAGAACCTCTGAAGTAACAGATAAATAGGATTATTTCTCCCTTTCTAAGGTGAAACTCAAGAACCAGATCATGTATCTTCTATCTTTTTTCATATTCTTTATTCTGTTCCCCCTCGGGAATTGAATGAGGTGATATGAGGTGATAAGGCAGGTACTGGAAGAATGATGACATGCCCAGTGTAGAAGAAGATCAGGTTCAAGAACAGAAGTTCAAGGAACCTGAAGGTGCACAAGTCCATTGGACCTTATGAGATACCTCCACAGGTCCTGAAGGAACCAGCAGATGTAGCTGCTAAGATTCTCTACATCTTTGAGAAGATGTGGCTTTCTGGTGAAGTTCCCACTGAATGGAAGAGGGGAAACATTACCTCCATTTTCAAAAAGAGAAAAAAGGGGGACTCAGAGAACTTCAGGCTAGTCAGTCTCACCTCTATACCTGGCAAGATCATGGAGAAGATTTTCCTGGAAACTATGCTAAGTTTGCACATTGAAAATAAAGAAGTGATTGGTGACAGCTGAGATGACTTCACTAAAAGGCAGATTGTGCCTGTCAAATCTGGTGACCTTCTATGATGGGGCTACAGCATTGGTAGATGAAGAGCAACTGACATCACCTACCCGGACTTGTGCAAAGCATTTGACGCTGTCCCACATGACTTCCTTGTCTCTAAACTGGAAAGACATGGACTTGGCAGGTAGGCAATTTGGTGGGTAAGGAGTTGGCTGGATGGTCAGGCTCAAAGAGTTGTTGTCAATGGCTCAGTGTCCAGCTGGAGATTAGTAACAAGTGGTTTTCCTCAGGAGTCCGTACTGAGACCAGCACTATTTAACATCTTTGCTCATGACATGGACACTGAAATCAAGTGTACCCTCAGCAAGTTTGCTGATGACACCAAGCTGTGTGGTGCAGTTGACATGTTGGAGGGGAGGGAAGCCATTCAGAGGGACCTAGACAGGCTTGAGAGGTGGGCCTGTGAGAATCTCATAAGGTTCAACAAGGCCAAGTGTGAGGTCCTGCACCTGGGCCAGGGCAATCCCAAGCACAAATACAGGCTGGGTGCAGAATGGATTGAGACCTGCTCTGAGGAGAAACATCTGGGGGTGCTGGTTTGTGAGAAGCTCAGCTTGAGCCAGCAATGTGCATGTGTAGCCCAGAAAGCCAACCACATCCTGGGCTGCATCAAAAGAAGCATGGCCAGCAGGTTGAGGGAGGTAATTCTCCCTCTCTGCTCTGTTCTTGTGAGACCTCATCTGGAGTACTGCGTTCAGCTCTGGGGCCCCCAGCACAAGAAGGACATGGACATATTAAAATAAATCAAGATGATCAAGGGGCTGGAGTACCTCTTTTATGAAGACCGGCTGAAGAAGCTGGAGCTGTTTAGCCTGGAGAAGAAAAGACTCTGGGGAGACCTTACTGTGGCTTTCCAGTACCTAAAGGGAGCCATCAGGAAAGCTTGAGAGGGACACTTTTTCAGGGAGTGTAGAGATAGGACAAGGAGTAATGGCTTTAAACTAAAAATGGTAGGTTTAGATTAGATACAATGAATAAATTCTTAATTTAGAGGGTGGTGAGACACTGGAAGAAGTTTTCCAGAGAATCAGTGGATGCCCCATCCCTGGAAATATTCAAGGACAGGTTGAATGGAGCTTTGAGCAACCTATTTTAGTGAGAGTTGTCCCTGCCCATGGCAGGGGTGTTGGAACTAGATGATCTTTACGGTCACTTCCAACCCAAATCGTTCTATGATTCTATAACATCTAAAAGGCTTCTAAATCTGTTTACTTAATAAATTTGATGCTACTGGTTCATGTTTCTAATGCATGAGATTAGCAAAATTAGAAACCAATTGTGAGAAATTATTAAATAGAGTAAAAGCAAAAAAAAAAATAATAATAATAATAAGTCTTGTTTGCATTAAATGTATTTCTCTTCTTAGTTAATGGAGATGTGATACAAAATAATTTCTTTTCACACTTTCCATTTTAAACACCTTCAGATATGTGAACTGAAAATCAGTTTTGGAATATAAACTACTTAAATACCATTTCTACCAAGGATAGTTAAGGAGCAGAAGTTACTGGCTTGATCTAAATGTGATGTCTATTCAATTCTACCACGTCATGAAGAAGTGACACAAAAAGAAGCAGAATAAGAAAAAAAAATCTTGATTCTTTATAGAGAGAAGAGAATGTTGAGCTAAATATATCAAAACTATATCAGGATAAAACATTGCATTTGATTTTCCATTAATATTCTAATATTTGAAATTGATTGTAGTGGTTCATCTGGTCTCATAACAGCTCAGAAAAAAAAACTTACAGATATAAAACTTAACATTTATCCTAAATATATATATATATATATTTATTTATCCATCATGATACACTTCTGTTACCAATAAGATGTGTATCTTGATCTCTGTTAAAACAATCTCAAAATGAAAAATATGGTGTTTCTGTGGAGAGAAGGAACAAAAATTTGAATTAGATTAAGGGTTCTGGAAAGGAGAGGAGAGGAAAGAAAAAGAAATTTTAAGATGCTAGAAAAATGCATTTTAAGGTAAACATTTTCCTTTAGCCTTTAAATAAGTTGGTTAACATTTACATATTTTTGTATTCATCTCAGTGATTCATGGGAGAGTTGGAGGAATAGTCTAGGAACAGAGAATGATATTATATGATATGTTCATCTGACTCTTAGCTTCCACTCTGGTAAAGTAAAACATTATTTTTGTTCTCTGCTGTCCTGCAAGCAATGTCAGAGGTTTAAATCTAACCTGTCAGTACTAAATTGAAAAGCATTCAGTTCATTCCTGAATACCTCCTTTAATGAAGAAAATTGAAGATTTCCCTGAAGGGAAGGAAAGAAGGTAGAAAAGAAAAAGATAGAAAAAAGGAAAGAAATTCATATATTATGTAAAAACAGATCTTGGACTCTTCAATGCCAGTGTAGGAGTAAAACATGGCTAATATATAGAGGGCAGGTATATACTTTCATTATATGTCTTGTTACTTAAGAGTGTGTGGAAGATCCAATCTGCACTTAGAGTCACATTAAGCATAGGATAGACATCTAAGTTCTTTGTGGCACTAACACTAAAAGTTAGTTCTTTGAGAAATGGATTTGCAACAGTTTTTATGTTGTGATACCTAATGCAATCAGGAAGAAAAAAAAAAAAAAAAGGCAATTTTTGAAATCTTGTCTTTTTTTTTTTTTTTTTAAAGTTATACCTACCTAAGTTAGGTACAGCCTTTGAGGCTGGTATTCAAAGATAGAAACTTCATCCTTGACGTAAGTCTTTAAATTATCCTTTTGGAAAATGGAGAATCTCCTTATCAATTTCAAATACACCTTGAAGCTATGGTGAGGCTTGCACTGTGACTCATGAAGTCAGAGATTAGCATAGGTAGAAAATACTTGCTGCAGACAATGAGCTGGAGGGAAGTCTTGGTGGTACTGATGAGAAAAGCATAGAGCCAGACCAGGAAGGAAAAATTAAGACTTTCACCACAGTACAGAATTCAGGTTCTGCATCTTGTGCCCTGCATTGAACTCAGTCTAAAGAAACCCAGGAATATGAACTATATCACCTGTCTTTTTTGTCACTGCAGCTTTGCAATAAGCAATCTATAAACTCAGGCTCTCTGCTGCTTGCTCTCAAGCTGCAAAGATTCTCAGTTCAAAAATGGAAGAATTAATGGTGGCCCTACCCTGGAGGGACAGACCTGTGGAGTGGAAAATACAGTTTTGAACTCATCAGTCCTGGGAAATTCCTAGTCCATCATCATAGAAGACGGGGTTCCAGCAGTGTGTTTTTGAAATCAAGCGATCATGTTGCTCTGCTTTGGCCGTAACTCAGATGGTTTTACTATGGATTGGGCATAATTTGAGCACATTTGGTAGAACTGGACCCAGAGGGGATTTATGCACAAGGTTATTTAACTTGTGAATCCTAAACTTTTTTAGAAAACAAAACTCTTCAACTCATACACAAGGAAAGGAATTATGGATATACAAAATAAAAGTAACAGAATATTACTCCTTTGGTAAATATATTGCTGCCTGTTGAACTTTTCTTGCCTGGGTGATGACATGGGACATCTGTGAATCACTGGCTTGAGCCTGTATATACCAAGTTAAAAAGTCTTCAGCTGAAATAATTCTCTGCATAACTGCTAGTATAAGTGTTCACATATGTGCTTTTAGCCCATAGCATGTGTTTAGTAATGCAAAATTAGTGTAACCTCCTTTCTTTCTAGTTGAAGGTAAGTTCTATTACTTTACCCTTACAGATGGCTGACAGTTTGCTCCTGGAAAGTTATCATAACTCAGATGATATATGACAATTTGCTAGACTGTGATAACTCAATTTTACTCCTGCACTTGTGGAATAAGGCTGCCAAATTGCTGCCTGAGTTCCAGAGAAAGTGAATATGTATTATTTTAGTTGGCCATTTGCTTCTGCTTCCCATTTCATAAAAGAAGATTATTGCTTCTCCTTCCCACACAATACTGTAAGAATAAAATCTGCTAATCATTAAGAGGGAGGATTCAGTCATTGACTGATGATGATTTTAGGAATATAATGTTAAATTTAGTGCACTTCTGTCAAGTTTTATTCTGAGCTCTGCTCTAGTTACATATAAAAGTTTGTGCATGTATATGTCCATAGGTGTATATGTATAAACAAAATTATGGACTGTTTCTCCTTACATCATCACATTTCATCATAAGAGAAAATATCATTAGTGAATAAATATTTTTCATTATGATATCCAAACCATGTATCAGATTCTGTCCTGATAGGAAATTTAAACATCTGTTTTGTAAGAAATTTCTTATTTTCAAAAATAAAATATATATGTATATAAATTATATTTCTATATTTAGCACTGGAGAGTGGAATTTAAAGGTATGTTTCTCAAATTAGTATCTTGCTAATCTTTCGCAGGGATTCTTTTGCTTATTAGAACCATGGAATGGTGGGACCAAGTGACATGCTGGCTATGTGGCTGCTCACAGAGACAGGGACAAACCACCTGTCAGGTAAGGAAAATGAACATTGAAAATTTGGTGAAGTAAAAGCAGCCTTAATACAAGCAACTTGAAATCCTACAGTTTGACTGGGAGGTTAGTCTAGGTTATGTGCACAATGCTTGAAGAGTAGGAGAGGAGATCACAATATAATTAGATCAAAGGTATAGTTACACAGCTGCACAATCACCCTCTCACCATTTCTTCTATATAGTCAACATGGGTATGTTACAGTGCGCTGTAATGAGCTTCTATGTTCTCAACATCCTACCTGCCAAGCATATGATCCTTCCTGCTAAGAAAATAGCCTAGACAAAACTAAGCAGTAAACAGTTTTCTATCAGAATTATACCAAAAACGACATGTTCTTTCAAAAGAATTTAAGCAGAAAGTATTTTCTATCAGAATGAATCATTCCATTAAATAGTTTCTGAACACTTTCACTGGCACTTTATGTCTGCGACTTATCTCACAGGTAAATAAAGAAAACGTGATCCTCAATATTCAATACATTATATTCAGATAACTAAAATTGAACAGCGTATGAACAGTGTAAATGATAACCAACATTAATCTATTTCACAGCAGGAGTTACTACTATCTTGTAACCCCTTATCAGAAAATAATTTCTAATTAAAAGTGCCTCGTTTGTGTTTCATTTAAAAAGACAAAAGCTTTCTACTTCTGTAAAATAAACTGCGTGTTTTTTTCCTCTTTATATGATCTGGGAACTGCCAGATTAAATAAACAACAACAACAACAACAAAATAACACTGCAAAGCATGTGTTATTTTAAATTTTGAAGAAAGAATCTCATCCTAAACTAACAGCACTTTTGTTTTGCCTTAACTGGCTTTTGGCTTGTGGAGAAAAAATATAGGCATATGTAAAACTACTGACTTAAGATGTTTCTTTATTTCTTCCAAACGTAACAGTGACAGGAAGATGAAATGACATGGATCACTATATCAGAAGAATTCAAGTTACATAGAAATAAACTGTCACTTTAATTCTAGACTTAAGGAGTAGAATATACCTTCACTCCTTCAGGAGCAGTCTAAGTAAAGAAGTGATCTCGTACTGTCTAGTACCAGAAGATTACTATGTTTAAGTGACCACTTATATCTTTGATGCAGACATGTACAATACTCTGTTTTTTTCAACTGTTCTTAATTTACTCCTTGTCCATCTATATGAAAGAAGCAGTAATTCACTGGAGTTTGTTCTATTTTTCAACAGGGTACTAAGGATTCCTTCCCTTTCCTCCATTTTCTTCATTGCTTGTTTTGAGGGGAAAGGGATAAAAGCCCTGACTGTGGACAATTATTTGCACCTGAAGCAGAAAATAAGTGTGAGTTAGAGAACTTAAACTTTGTGTATTTTACTTCTATTTTAACTGATAATATGTTTTGCAGACGCTTGCTTTCTGTCTGTTATGTGTTTCAGTCTCATAAAATGCTTTCAGCTGAATGGTAAGGTCCCACTACTAGATACAGCCTATGGAATAGAATCCTTCTTCCACTACTTCTGACACAGAATTATATTTCATTTCTTGTTTCACTCTAATGAATTCTTCATGAATTCTTGGTTATTTCATTTTCAGTACATTATAATATTTTATCCTGGATTTCATTATGGTTTTACTGAATAATTTATTAATGTATATGTAAGTAGATATAATTCTATAGAGGCTTACTGAAGTCACTAAAAATTATTGCCCATTTTCATCATGTATTTTTTTTTTCCTTCTCACTTTTTTCCATTTCTGCTTTGAAGACATAGGGCAATATTTTAAAACATGGAATTTCCTATTACATTTTATTTCTCCTTCATTCTCTCTTATTCTCTCACGTGCTATAATTGCTCACTTTCAAGAATGTTCTGATTTCATTATAGGATTTATTTTCTCCATCATGAAAGACAGACATACAGTACTAGAAATCATTACAGAAAAGGAGGAAGAATACTTCTGATTCTTTTCATACATTGTGTTTATGTTGTGAAAGTCACAATCATCTTGTATTGGGGCATTGCTTAAAGAATTAATGACCATTTGGCATTAATGGGTTTCACATTCACCTTGGACCATTCATTCTTTCCTTAATTCATTATTCTTCAGAAAATGCACTGAATTTTGATCACTACTGCTTAATTGATATAATAAATGACATTATTACAATGTTCTTTTATATACAGCTCTAAACCTGCAAAGTAATCTCCAAATCTCTTCTCTCACTTCAGGAATCTGTTCCAGAGTTCTGCTAGTCAGTATAATGAAGCAGTAGCTTCACTGAACCATCGGAAGAGCTTAGCATTTCAGGAATACAGATAATGTGAAAACTAATGTATTTTAATTGTTAGGGCAATTATATTGCCTATTTATTGGCATATTTGGCCTTTTTGTACTACTTAAGCATGTGATTAAGCTGTTATCCACACAGTAGTTGCAAATATAAAATCACTCAGCAGTCAGAGATTCAGAACTGTTAAAAGAATATGAAATATTACATTTGGTAATACAAATCCTTGTGGTATTTTGAAAAACACAAAAACAATCAGATATTGATGTATCTTTCTGAACAACATTAACAAATACGATGGAAATGGCTATGTATTATTTTGCAGCTTAACTAGAAAAATAAGAATAAAGTAATGGATGAGAATAAAAGCAGAAAATTACAGAAATGGCATAAAATAGAAAAGTCAGCGGTACTAGAAAAATCTGCTGGTGAAGTTTAACTGTTTTCACAAGTCATTTTAGATTTGGAAGTAACTTTCCAAGGTAAATGAAGCCACCAATCAATAGAAACAGTTCTATAAAAATCAGTCAAAATAGGCCATTTACTAACAGAATGATTTCTTTTCTATTATTGTTTTATATGTCTCATAGATTTCTAGAACCAGCATACAATTTCTTTTGAAAGCTTAAAAGTGAATTCTAGTGAATTCATAAAGGAAGAATATACACAGAAAACACTTTTTGGATTCTCACTAAGTTCCTGAAGAATTAGAAATCCTGTGGTTACATCCATATTCATACCATCCTGGCATTCATAATAACAACATCAACCTCTGCATACCTTAGTCTCTAGGGTTATCAAATTTGGTGACACTTATGTTGACATTTAGCAATAGAAAAGTAAACTGAAAAGACAGAATCATTAGTAATAGGGGTAGTGATAAAAATCATATATATATGTTTCCATAGGAAAACCTGTGTATTTTTTTTCCTCTTTACTATGTTCTCTTTTCCCCATTATAATTTCCCTGTATTCTTCTACTTTTTCCTAGTCAATCACCTTAAATTTATTGTGCTCACTGCAGTTTCCATTTTCACATGTTGAAGTCCTAGACTACTGCTGAGCAATTTAATTCATGGTAGCTTCATTTCACTAAAAGTGAGATATCACTGCTAATATTTGATAAGGGTAAAAGTGTATGTGGAAGTAACAGCATTTCACAAGACTATGAAGTGCTTAACTAAGCTTCTTAATGTTATAAAACAATATAGTAGTATATGGATTGGCAACTTCATTAAATATTTTTCTGTAATACTTCAAGTTAAATGTAAAATCTATCTCAAAAACTACAGTGGCAAGTATATAAATCCTACAGAAATCATGAGTTTTTAAAAAATGCATCTTGAGATATAATTAAAATGTATTTAAAAGCTGTAAATCTAAAACTGATAATCCTATCTTTGTCTCTTTGCTTTTGTCAACAGTTACAAGTGTATAACAATATTTCTTCTTTAATTTTAGATGTTAGGCCACATATAATCATTCTCCTTTACACTTAGAATATACTGTATCTAGAGAATATTATGTGCTGACCTCCCTGAACAATTTGATGGTCTTAAATGGTCATCCTAGAGGTAATATTTTAAACGCTAAAGTAGAACCTGTATGTCAGTTGATTGTTATATTGTCAACTGACAATATAACACTCTTTGATGAGTCTGTCTAGTTAATATCCAAAACTTACTGTGTACAGATATAGTGAAATTTCCCTAGGGAAGGTATTCTGAGTGAATATTTTAAGGTCTGCTAAACTCTGGATACAGGTAGTTTCTGGTACTCCCAGGAACTTTCTCTTCTCCAATCTGAACAACCACAACTCTCTCAGCCTGTCTTCATAGGAGAGGTGCTCCAGCCCCTTGATCATCTCTGTGGCGCTCCTGTGGGCTTGTTCTAAAACATCCCAAGCTTCATGTGCTTGGGGCTGAATGTGGTACTCCAGATGAGGTCTCACAAGAACAGAGCAGAGGGAGAATTACCTCCCTCAACCTGCTGACCATGCTTCTTTTGATGCAGCCCAGGATGTGGTTGGCTTTCTGGGCTACACATGCACATTGCTGGCTCAAGCTGAGCTTCTCATAAACCAGCACCCCCAGATGTTTCTCCTCAGGGCAGGTCTCAATCCATTCTGCACCCAGCCTGTATTTGTGCTTGGGATTGCCCTGGCCCAGGTGCAGGACCTCACACTTGGCCTTGTTGAACCTTATGAGGTTCTCACAGACCCACTTCTCAAGCCTGTCTAGGTCCCTCTGGATGGCTTCCCTCCCCTCCAACATGTCAACTGCACCACACAGCTTGATGTCATGAAGAATATTTAATCATGACAATCTTATCAATCAAAACCTGAACAAGAACCTCAGTATCCCTTCTGTGACTTTCAACATTCTCTGAGCATAAGTTTGGAATGCAAACTGGAGGAGATTAAACTTTTTACCTTCTTCCAGTACTTCCTCAGTCTCTAATCATTTCAAATTGAATTTTAAAACTTAATCCTATCCTCCCTCTGGTTAATACATTTTTTCCACCTCACAAAAGTCCTTAATTTTAGTCTTCCTTCCTCCACCTTAAAAATAAATAAATAAATGAAAATCTTCACAAAACAAAACAAACTGTTTAGGTCTAATGCTAAGCTTGTGCTTTTGCAAATTTGTAGAAACAGCTACATTTATAGAAACAGCTACAAAAAATAATGAAATAATGTATGTTGGGTTTAGTGGGTTTTTGTTGTTGTTGTTGTTGCTTTGTTTTTTGTTTTGTTTTGTTTTTGAGTTACTTGCACCTGCAAGTTTCCAGGTACAAAAAGCATAGCCTAAGAACTACATTTGAAAATCAGAAGGCTTGTAGGGACGTGTTAGCAATGATGGCACATAATACCTACTCCTTTCATAATGGTTGCTTTGCTACAAGTTAACTCATTACTTTGTAAAGCACTTCAAGGTACTTAAATATGAGGGGAGCCCTACAAAAATAAATTATAATGTATTCTCTTCTGATCTTTTCTCTTTTTTTTTTTCTTTTCTGTTCTAGCCTATCCACTTGATAATGATCTGAGAAAATCTTCATAATTTCAAAGCATTCCATTTTTTGCCCCACATTCTGCAAAACTGTGGAAGATCTGTGGAAGATGTATTGTCATAGTGTAGTCATTGTGGAAATATATTAGACCTTCATATTAATTTTTGTCCTTACCTAATGTTTTATTTTATATCACATGAGATGTTTTAAAAATGTTCTCTGGGTGGGGAACAAATTAATTCCTTATATGTCAAATGTTTAAAGTTCTGTGATACTGATATAAGGCAAAATGAACTGATGCTTCTGCCAAAACAAATATTTGAGTCGTAAATGCTTCAGGTTATGCTCTGTTGCTTTTCCTTGAAATGAAAACATGAATTTTATCAAATATAATTTTTCTTCTATCATTCTGTTCTATTGTGAGAAAATCTGTGTTTTTTTTTTGTTTGTTTGGTTGTTTGTTTTTGTTTTTTCCTTTCTATGTATGATTCATTTTTAAATGCATACTTTTCTCAAGTGTATATATGATGATGGAAAGCATAACAGACTGCAGAAAGAATGGATTTCTGTATTCCAGTTCCAGTATATGAAAACAAGAATTGCTTTCATTTAAAGTCAAATAGTTTGCATTCTGCCTCCCAGACTTACAACTTATGCCTTTCAAACATAATTGATATACCTGTTGCCAGCAACAAGTTATAGAGTATTCTGCAGAAGTAAAAATTCCATGAGAAATTCTGTTCATTCCTGAAACGTAGAGGTCAAGCTAAAGGACTGTAATTTCCTTCTGTTCAAGTATGTATATAGATTTATATACTATATAGGTACGTACAAGTGTTCATATTTATATGCATATATATACATGTATATACAAATGTGTGAGTGTATATTTATATATACTTCATACATTGTCATATTCTTCATCAGCAGGCTAAGCATTCTGGAAGATAAGCTGTACTAATTTTCATTTCTGTATTTCCCTGAGGAGGGCAGAAAAATATATATATATATAGAGTTTCAAGATGAGAATGTACTAAAACAGCTTCTTATTCCCATTGTTGCTGGACCTACTCTACCTCTTGTAAAGTTCTCATTGTTCCAACATGAGGAATCTGTGGATATTCATGCTCATTATTAGGAAAAAATGTCCAAGCATGCAATTAAGTTTGTTTTAATTCTTTACTGACTCATGTACAGCTATGCTGTTTATTGATGACAGAAAAGCCTAGACAATTTTGTCTCTGTGGTAATTACTAGCTTATAAGTAAATATTCATAGAAAGTACCTTTGTTTAACATTTTAGATTTGTTTTAGAAGCATGGACAGAAACTATACAAGACTTATTTTCATCTTTTATCTTGGCTGTTCCAAATAAAGTTCTAAGCTACATCGGCAGAATAACCAGCTTTCCTGTAGAAGACGTTCAAATTATACCCAAAACTGTATTTCTGTTACTGCAAAGGACACAATTTGTTTACACTTTTATCTAGTGCAATTTGTAATCACAGATACTTTCATGGTAACTTTGTATATAAAAATAAATGAAAGATGCTTAAAATTTAGATTTATTTTTCTAAATATCTATTAAGTTCACTTATATTCAGTAACCACGCAGAATATTTTGTTTCTTGCAAGTCTGACAAAAAGAAGCAGAAAATTCAACAATACTTACTGTATGAGTTCTTTTGCATATTAATTGTGTGGAAAAATATGACAATTAGTCATCTTCAATTCTCTAAGATTAATTTAATAATAGAGTTAATAGTTTCATTGGATAATTGATTATTTGTGCCTATACATAGTTCAGATTGGAGTGTTCTTTTTACTCCAGACACATTATTTCTGCTTTAATACAGAAATAATTTTTGAACTATTTTGGTCAGTATTAAAGCATACATATTTTTTATTTAACTATATTGATACTTTTTGTTTTTACACAATTACCCTTACTACCCTTCTTTTTGTCTTTTTTAATATTGACTAGATAAATAGTCAATGTAAGACACAAAAGATCAAAAATTCTTCACTCCAATGAACTCAGTGAAGGTTACATCTATTCTAATTTCTCTCAGCCCTCATATCTCATTGTCCATTTTCCAACAGAGAATACAGAACATAACAATACTGACTCACACATTGAGCATGTTGAAAAGGACAAAAACCAAGAAACATTCCAAAAAATTGCAATATCAAGACTGTTTCTTTGTCAACCCAAGATGACACTAGCTGATAAAACCATGCAACTATTTTAGCTAGTCATGAAAACTCTTAATTTTTATTATGAAGAACACAAGTGCTTATGAGCTTCATTTTTAAAAAGGCACGACAAAGAGAATATATTGTATTGTTATGTTGTACAGGTTGACATTGATCCTACAAATGTGACTGTGTTTCTCAAGGCCACTGTCACCAGCATTAACCTAAACTTATTAGTGTACTTAGTGGTATGCCAGCTACTCTTTTTCAGCCTGAGGTTTTCACTTTTAAAGGGGAAGAAGCTGTTCTGCAGCAATCGACACAGGTGTCATCTGATGGAAAGAAAGCCACGGGATTATTCCACATTATCTTGTGGTGAACAGTACTTTTTATTAATTCAATTATTTTATATGGAAATGAGCACTGTAAGTGGAACCCACACAAACATTCTGTTTCAGTGAATACGTTAGAATCTGGGACAGTATTGAGTATACTTTTAGCTAGGAGTTTTCTGCTGTCTATTAATCTTCAAGATAAAAGCAGAGAGGCATAGACATGCTCCAAGCCTCACTCCAAATCAAATCTCTCTAAAGCAAAGTACCACTATTTTCTTTGCCTCAAAAGACCACAGACTAAGAATAATGAGTGACTGTGGAGATGCCTCTACTTTGAGCTCTCAAGGTATTAGAAAGAAGTAAGATTCACATATTCAGTAATCACAATCAGACCAATAGTCCAATTTCAACAGGGGTATAAAAATTACTTTTTTTCCTAAAAACAATAATAATAATGATAAAATGAGAGAGAAGTATGAGGAAGAAAAATAAATCAAGTTAACAGCAGAAAAAATATGAAAATATTTAGACTGATTCACTTTAGCCAATTCAGGACTTGGAATATACTGCAATTTTCATTTTTATTGTTGTTTTGTCTGCTGAAGCTGAATATGAGACCTCGTACATGAGATCTCAACCACTAGCATATGAAGGAGTGATATTTTCAGTTGTTACACCTTGGAGATTACTATTCTTTCTCTATAGCCAGTTAAAGTGATTATAATCTACTGATTATAAATAACCTTATTAAAATTCTGCCCAAAGGAACGAAAGAATAGTTGCTTGATTGTCAAAAAGGTAACATTATTAGTAAACTATCCAAAGAAATAAAAGAGAATACAGCAATAAGTCAGAAGAGATGTATCAGCCTCTTGATCTCTTTACACAGATTCCTTCCATCTAGTCTTCCAATTGTTTCATTTGAGCCTTGAGAAAGGAGGTCAAACTTCTGCATATAATACCAAAATATTTTAACTGTCTACCTAACATTTTATCGTATTGAATTAATTTTAGATCTCTTTCTCAATTGGTTCAATTAGTATTTAAAAGTTGTATACTGCAGATTCATTTAATCATTTTTATGCCTTGCACATGCAATAGATGTATTTTCTTTGTATGCAGAGAAAATGTACAGAAATCGCTTTAGGCATTAAAATCAAAGAGTCAAACCATTCTGTTCCTCAGGTAATTAGCCTGAAGAAAATCTCCAGAGTCTGGTTAACTATATATGGAGGCTAACCTTTTCAGGTTAAATCATGTTTCTGCCATGCAAAAGGTTCACTTGTCTAACAAAATTTCATTGAGCTGATCAACAGAGCTGATGCTGTTTCTGATTGTCATGTATTAAAGTCACAACATCGAAAAATTAATTATTTTGTTTGAAAAGTAAAGACATTTTAATAAAGATTAGATGCTATGATAAAGCACTGTGTTCCAAGAAACACAATTAATTGTGGTGTCTGTGTGTTGTACTGATCAATGGGTGAACTAAAAAAAAAAAAAAAAAAAAAAACTAGCAATGAAGTGTATAGTTTTGAAGTGTATAGTTTTTAATCTGAACATTATGACAGTCCTCAAAAAACAGCTGAGGACACAGCTGAGGTATGCTTCAGACTGCTGATTTGGTCTTCCAGCTAGCTGTTTTGAAAACTTGACTTCAGACTTCAGACTAGTGGTTCATTTGAAAAGTCTTGAACCATGTCTCAGAATTTATGTTCTCCTTTCCCATCACATTTACCACTAGTGTTATCTCTCTTGACTCAACAAGCTAGGTAATGTTGCAGATGTGAATATTATTCCAGAGGAGGGGAACAGATGGTGGGTTTACATCATCCTTTTCATTAACAGAAAATGTACAAAGTCTTGTTTCTTCAGATATAGGATTATCAAAACATGAAGCATAGTCCTTTGGCTTACAGTTCCATCTGCCCTCAGCTTTGAATATATGTTATTAAACTATATTTCAGGACTGTACTCTAAGTGCTTTTTCAGGCTGCAAACTTGTGATTGTTTGCTACCTTGTTTCAGTTTCTCTATTCTTTCCTGCTTCTTTTGCACAGCCAAACACAAAAACAAACAAACAAACAAACAAAAAACCCTATTGCATTCATTGCTTAGCCTGCTTCAGTGTTTTGGGGAGGAAATTATGCTTGGGAATGAGTAAAAGAACACTATAATTTCTATAAATAAATTCTACAACAAAGCTGTGGAAATTAAACTTTCTAGGTTAAATGACAAAGTAAATTAGTGAAAGAGTATCGTTATTTTCATTTCTGTTTGGGTTTTGCTGCTTTAATTTTTTTTCAAAAGAAACAAAGGATTGAACTACAATGTATATGAAGTCTTTCTTACTAAAAAACTCACAAGGAAGTCTTATATTCTGTATACAAGCTTTTCATGAACAAAGGAGCTTCTCATCTTTCATTCTAAAGAAAAAAATATTTTTCTTAATTTTAATAATGTAGGTCAAGAAGCTCAGATTTCTTTAAGAACTTTTATATTTTTTTTCACCAACCATCATGTTTCTGTCATCAATAATCAGCTTGTAAAATTATATATGGAAATTAAGGAAAAATGTTTCTGTATTAACCAATCTACTCTAAAATTACATTAGTCTTCTCATAAGGTTTTATCGATAAATTATTCAATAGCTCAGCTGAGTTTATTAAAGGCACAAAATATTTCCATGTTAAGATTCTACCTATCAGCAAACATGTCAGTTTTCACTGAATTGTAATTCATTACAAATAAAAAACTAACCTACAAGTAGGCAACAAGTAGGCAATTCATTCGTGATGAATTTGATTAGCTGCTGGATTTTGACTGGCTGCAGTTGACATGCAGAAGTGTGTCTCTTCAAGGCAGTGTAGTAGAATCACTAAATACTTTCCTTTCCATATGTTTTATCATAGACAATTTTTTATTTTTAACCAAGACAATCCTCTTACTTTCTGGACCAAAAGTTGGGCCATAGAATCTTGCCTTCACTGAAGAATCCTGACAATTCTGAAATATACCATATTTGTAAATTATAAAATAGTGTCTGATATGCTTCTTATTCAACATCATGTGATACAAGCATTCCCATTTGTTCAATTATTTGATTTGAAAAGCCCTCTTTTAAAACTGAGCTAGATTAAAAATAATTTCTTCCTTACTGTGCCTTAGTATTCAGACAACTCAAGTAAACCTATTCTTGCTATAAGCCAATAGGCAATAAAAATTTAAAATAAATTCAGTGCCAAACACGATTACAAGTATAGTTCAATATAAGCCTTGTCATTTTTATCTAATTTATAATTGAGTATCCTCTAAAAGCTTTGTTCTGTCATGAATTATTTTACAGTGAAATTTCACTGTGGCTTTTGATAGTTTATGACCTTCTAAATACCATGAAAACATCATAAACAATGTGTCATATACAAGCATTGAAAATAACTGAGAAGGATCACCTACTTTATCATTCAACCCCTGAGGCAGCTGGAAATTGTACAGACTGAAGAAAAAAACTGGGAGTATGGAAACAAATGAATCTTCATCTATCTAAAAGAATGCCATTTTTCATAACCTTCACTACAAATCACTTCAGCATGGAATTCTGAAGAAAGGACTCAGCACTGCCAAATATTTGTGTGGGGTTTTTGTGACTAAGGAAAACAAATCAATAATCTTAATGAAACATCTGAAAACGTTCTGGATTGGAACCAAAAGAAAAGCACCTGTCATTTTACAAACCCATATCAAACCTTACATGATTCAGACAATTAATTTGCTCTTATTTGTCTGCTTAATTGCCACACCAAAATCTTCAAGGCCACACACAGTTAGATAAGATGCTGATTTTTTTCTTTTATTATTATTATTTTTTTTTTTGGATGAATCAAGCTGTAGAGTGTGTCTAGAGAAGAAGGAGGATGTTATAACAATTTTGCCAGTTGTTTCAATAGAAATATTGCACAAGTCAAGCCATTACAGTTGGGTAAGTATTCAGATACTACAATGCACATTACACTGTTCCATGTGTCAGATGAAGCAAGAGATATTTTTTGTTGTTGTTTTGTTTTCTTTTTTTTTGTTTTGTTTTGTTTCAACAGTTCTTTGTGATCTGTCTGAACAACAGACTGTAATTTAATGAACATTTAATTTTTTATTTTATACCTGAATAGACAATCTGATTTACAATAAATACTTTGCCTGACTTGTTTTGTTTTGAACTCACTTCCTTCTCCTCTCCATGGTGCCCTGGGAAAGGAAAAGAGAGAGAGGCAACAGGCAAAAACTGGAATACAGGAAATTTCATCTAAACATAAGAGAAAAGGTCTCTTCCCTGTAAGGACTGTTGAACACTTGAACAGGTTGCCCAGAGAAGTTTTGGAGTCTCTGTCCTTGGAGATATTAGAAACATGAGCAAACTGCTACAGTTAACCCTGCTCTGAACAGGGTGTTCAACTACATGGCTCCCAGAAGAACCTTCCAATCTCACCTATGATTGTGTAATACAAGTATAGTGATTTTTAGATGTATAATAAATACTGCTCTCTGTCTTAAATTGTTAAGGCTTATGGGAATACTTGGTTCCATACAAAGGCATGGTATTAATTCATTAAATCAGAAAACACAAATTACGCTAGACATCACTTCATCATCTAGGAATGTCACATTTCTGTGTTTTAATAGTTAGAACTAGGAAAAATTTTAACCAAAAATTTCTATTTCAGTATGGCTAAATATTCCTCAGAAACATAATTTTGGAAAGAATCGTTTGTTGGGATCTTTCTGGGATCCTCCCTTCATCTCTGAGGGCAAGAGAAATTAAAAGCACAGAAAAAAAAAAAAAAAAAAAAAAAAGGAAAAAAGATTAGACTTGCTAACATTTTAACGGGAAAAAATTCAAATATAGAAGCACACATAAAGACAGACAACGTAGTTAGTGGTCTGTGGCAAAGATGACCATAGGAACTGCTTGGTTTCGTGTGATTTTTTAATGAAAAAATATTCTTACACAATAAAAACATTTGTCTTAACATTCCAGCTTCTTACCCACCAAACTAAAATAAATGTGTGCACCTCTCATTTGTTCTATCTCATTTTTTATAAAATTCCAGAAAATGTGTTTAAATTCTAGTACAAAATTACTGAAGCCTTTGTAATATTCTTGCTAGCTTAATCATTTTCAATTTGCCAGTAAATCATATTTGAAAGACAGTAAAAATATGTTAAAAAAGAGGAAGAAGAAGAAGAAGAAGAAGAAGAAGAAGAAGAAGAAGAAGAAGAAGAAGAAGACTTCTGTGAGATCTTTATTTATAAAACTGTATGTAAAAGCTCTAGGCCAACACTTCTAAGCCATGAATGAGCAAGTAAAGGCATGGTTCCTAGGTCAGAACAGTATGCAAAAAGCAGTTGGAGGGCATATATACTTATTTACATAATCAGATATGAGTTAGACTGAGATAACCACTGTATAATTATACATGCAGAAGAAAAGTTTGGTACAAAAATAAAGCAAAACCTATGTTGTGTATCCAATATAAAGGTTGTTATGATAATAACTTAATGGAATAATTGGTATAATATCAGGTTCTTATGTATCACCTTTTGTCACTATATATCAAAGTGACTTATAAAAATGCAGAGTTATTTTCCCTTTTCAGAAATAATGTATTGCTGTTGTTATGAAGAAGAAAAAAAACATGAAATGTCTGAACCTGAACTGGATGCAGATAAATCAACAGCAGACCACTGTTGAGACTATTTTCAAATGTTAACTAGTACAGCTGTATGGGGTTTACTGAACTACATGGTTCTACTGGGTGTCCACCATCTTAGACTCCCATGCATAAGACAGGATGGACTGCAAAGTTAGAAAGGGGATGCTGCAAGTGTTGTGCTCCATGCGCTTCAACACTACATAGCAGATATTGCCCTTTGCACTTATGCATCAACAAAAGAAACTTTACTTTGTCATAATGAGTTGAAAATATCAGAGAAAACAAAAAGGTGTTGCATCCACCAAACAAATCACAAATTTTGTCTCTGATGTTATGAAAAACACAGTTTAGGATTTGGATCTCTCTATCATATCAGAGTTGAAGAAACAGAGTTAATTACAGCATATTTCATCATTGCACAAGTAACTCATTTAGAAAACAGACTCGTTCTCTAATGGCAATTGACTTCTTGCATGATTCCCTACATTCCATTTCAATTTTCAGGTCCAGATTTAAAGTAAACAGCTCTGGAAATTAATATTATATATTCAAACATATCTATATAGAGAGAGAGATACATATTACATATACATTTCAAAATTATTATATATATAGAATATTACAGAATATTTTATTGCCACAGGATTTTTTTCCATCCAGAAGTATAAGTGGGTTCAAAAGTATAGTTCGATTTGTAGGCTTCTAGATGTTGTGATCTGACATCTACCATTGAGTCAGGAAGGCTCTACCCCCCCTCATTGCCAGAAAACAAGAAAATAAACAAGGGGACTGTCTACTTTAGAGTTGACTTGCCTCTTATAGTCTGTTCCTGTTATTGACCAAAATTTGAAGCACAGATGTTCTTAAGTTATGTTGGAAAAAAATGAGATTACCTGTCCTCGTTTTTTTTTTTGTTTTTTTTTTTTTCCCAGATTCATGCGGTCAGACTTCTAAGGCAAGTTTACCACAGGGCTTGCAGCCAATGTTCTGGAAGTAGCAGGCAATAACATCTCTCTGTTTATGCAACCCTACCTTGTTTAGCCTACACTTCACAAAGCAAATTCTAAATTTTAACAAAGTTAAGAAGACAGTATACATTATCTAATAAGGAGACAAGGGTATTTTTGTTTTGTTTTGTTTTGTTTTGTTTTTAAATTATTCATTCCTGCCAACTTTGTTTTGTTCTTTCAATTACAAAATTCCTCTCTTGGAGAACTGGAATTCCCCTTAGATAGAAAGGTACTTTCAAGAATACCAAAAGAAAAAGAGAAAAGAAAAAAAAAAAAAAAAAAAAAACTTGCTTTTGAGGTGTGCAATAGCAAATGCCAGATGTAAATCTATGCACTGTCTAGTATATAACTGATTAATGAAATATGTCCTTATACTTTATTAAAGTAATCAAGCAGAAACCCTGAAACTGAATCTTTGTATTTCAAGATCGTAACTAACAGTCTTTGAACTTAGGAGAAACAAGTAGTGCTAGTGGTGTTGTATCCATACCGATAATGGTCTGGAGATATAAGCAAGTCAAGGTTTAGAGGGAGAGGTAGTATCTATTATAACATGAAGTATAATTGGAGAAAAATAAAACAAGCTTTCTTTCCCACATGAATTACATTAACCATTATTTGAAATATATTACTTAAAACTTAATTGGCATGGAAAGGCATAATTTTTGGAATCTTAGCAAGTTGGCTGTTCTATTATGGGTCTTCCTGTTGAGAGAAGAATAAAGAAGTCTATAGGCAGAAAAATTACAATTTGGCATGTCATTAAATCTGTATTAGTGTAGTGTAACCCTGGATTAACATTCCAAAATTGATAAAATTTAAGAAGAATATTATTCCTTTATGTTTGGTTTGGTTTGGTTTATTAATATTATTATTACTATGAAGAGACTTTATGTGATCTGTTCCCTGTTTTAGGAATTTCCTGTGATCTTAGGAATCTTCCTATAGTCTTAGGATCATAGGAAAAGACAATTCAAAAGGGACCTCAGAAAATCTCTATTCCAGCCTAGTGCACAAAATGAGGTCAGCTATGAGATCAGACTGGGTTGCTCAGGGCTTTGTCCAGTAAGGTTCTGAAAACCTCCAAGGATGAAGATTGCTAACATTTTTAGGAACCTCTTCAGCTTTCTGACTGTCACATAACAAAACAGTTTTTCCTTATATCCAGTCTGAATCTCTCCTGTTTCAATGTTGTTAGTCTCTTGTCCTCCCTGAGTCTTACTGTCTTCTTGAAAATCTTCTCATAGACATTGGAATAGAGCCTGTTAGGTTCTCCCCAAAATCTTCTTTTCTTCAAGCTCTGTTCCCTTTCATAAAGCATATATATAAGTATATGTAAGTATAATGTGTTCTTAGAAAAACAGTGAAATTTATGATTTTTACCTTAGATTGATATGCTTAGTGATATGACCGTGCAGTGATTTTTCCTGGAAAATCATTCTGTTGCTTGTATGTGTTGCCATTTAAACCGTGGTAACCACAGGACAAGAGGTCAAAGACTGTTTAAGAGAAACAAGTAAAATATATCATTCGTTGGTGTACCACCTGACAAAATGACCTTTTTACCCTGAGCCCAGTACTTTCCTGATTTTGCATCTAATTGTTTCTGTCTCTCATTGTCTGAATGCTCTTCCATAGGCAGCAGTTCTTCCATAAAAAACACTAATGGAAGAAAGGAACTGCTAAGAGTTTGATTGTCCTCAAAACTCTTTAAAAGCCGTAGAAAAATCAAAATATGTAAATTAATGTATTCAAGTCTGATTTAGCTATGCTACAGCATATGTGTAAAATTCTGACTGGTGCACTGAAGGTTAAAGAGTATTGAAATATAATAAGCAATATGCAAAAATATAAACATAATAAAATTAATGTGTCAAAAGGATACAACTGAAGTCTGTTTCTGGCATTATAATGCCTCACATCACTGCATGGAACATGTTGCTAGTAAATCAGTTCTGTCTGATTACTAGCTGGAGGACAAATTAGTTTCCTATCCCAAAAATGAGTTGGAAGGAAAAACAGGCAGAAAAGAGAGAGGATAATAATAATAATAATAATGTTGCCCTAACTTTTAGTAGATTCAAAATATATTTTTCATTTTTGGTCATTATTATACCCATTAAAAGCAATTATAATACATTCCATTGCAATTTCATGGCACATTCCCAAGCTCCAGCATTTTCATTACCATGGTAAATTGCCAAATACCTAGAAACCGTAATCCAAAAACTGATGAAAGGAGATGATATTTGCATTTCAGCTGTTTGGAAGCATGCAAAGGGACGGTGCTATATCTTTTGAAGTGTAGCAAGTACCTTTGGAAAAAAACTATTTACATTTTAAATGTATCATTTGAGTAAGTAACATCATCACTATATTATATTTATAAGAAAAAAAAAAAAAAAAGGTTCTGTAAGAGCTGTTTTCACTATTGTTTCCTCTAACTTTTTTCCTGTGCTGTTTCTGAATGGCATTCCTTTCCTCAAGTGACAAATTAATGTTAATAACTTTGACACTTTATACTATACTACATGTATGCACCTTCTTGCTAGATTTCACGCATCTATTAATTCATCTATCATTAAACAGAGGTACAACTTTCTCTTCTGAGTGCCAAAACGCTTAACAACAGGAATGGAATGAGTGGGGAAAATATATTTAATTGTAAATAAATAATTTTTCAATTTTTGGACACAAGAAATAGTCTCAAGTTGCAACAGGGGAAGTTTAGGTTGAATATTAAGAAAAATTTCTTCATGGAAGGGGTGGAAAGGCATTGAAACAGGCTGCCCAGGGAAGTGGTAGTGTCCCAATTTCTGGACATATTTTAAGAGACATGGGATGTGGCACTTATGGACATGGCTTTGTGGTGTACTAGGTAGCGTTAGGTTGAATGCTGAACATGATGATCTTATGGATCTTTTCCAACCTAAATGGTTCTATGTTTCTAAATCTATAATATGTTGGAAAGCTGTGGCTGCAAAGATTCAATGTTGTTATGGAATTTGCATTAGAAGTCATACTTGCAAGTCCTAGCAGTGTCTTTGTTACATGGAAGAACCTGTTCTAAGATCTATGCTACAAGTACACAAGTTTAAAACTGATCACTTTCCTTTTCAGGTAAAATTCAGATCCTGAAAAAACGAACAAATTATGTCACATTCTCTAATGCTAAACAATGCAATCTATTTAAGAAGAAAAAATGTTTAATGTTTTTTTACTCTGAGGACTCATCTGATTATCTGAAAGCACTTCATGTTTTCTTCAAATATATTTGTTGTACAATACACAGTTTGTGGCTTGTATACATATTTTAACTACAACGCGAATTGTATGTACAATTTTCTGAAAAGCTGCAGAAACAGCAGGAAACAAACAAACAAACAAACAAAAAAAAAAAAAAAAAAAAAACACTGTTGTAGTCTGACAACCTCTTCTTTCCTTGGAATATATGGATGTTGTGGTTTAACCCCAGCGCACAGCCAAGTACCACCCAGCCACTGCCACTCACTCACTCTCCCCAGGTGGGATGAGGGAGAGAATGGCAAAAGTAATAGTGCTAGAACTCACAGGCTGAGATAAAGTTTACTAGGTAAAGCAAAATATGCATGCAAAAGCAAAGCATAAGAAGGAGTTAATTTGCTCCTTCCCATCAGCAGGCAGGTGTTCAGCCACTTCCAGGAAAGCTGGGTTCATCACACACATCAGTTTATTGGGAAGAAAAATGCACATCCCCCCTTCCTCCTTCTTCACCCCAGCTTTTATTGTTCAGCGTGACACCACATGGTATGGAATATCTCTGGCTAGTTTGGGTCAGCTGTCCTGACAGCTTCCTGTGCATCTCCAGCCTCTTTGCTGGCAGGGCAGCACAAGAAGCTGAAAAGTCCTTGTCTTGGTAAGAACTAAAAACATTGGTGTGCTATCACTACTGTTTTAATCAAAAATATAAAACACAATATCGTATGAACCTCTACGAAGAAAATTAACTCTATCTGATCCAAAAGCAGGACAATGGACTGTGCAAAACCCTTCTTTTTCTAATCCCTGTTTGATATTACTTCCTTTACTTCATTACGGTCCACAGAAAAGTAGCATTTACTTTTCACTCCAGACTAGCGGAACTGCCAGACAGAGTGCTACAGGTAATGTACAAATACCAGAATGTTACTGGTTTGGTGTCTTTTTAAAAATAAATGTATATAAACTCATAGAAGGAAATAATTTCAACCAAAATTATTAATAGATAGGTAGAATTAAGATTTGACCTTAGCATTTCTAAAGCACTCATTTAATACCTGTTTTGGACAGCTAATTATTACCAACAAAAGAGCAAAATAATATGGTGCCATTTCTCCTGCTGGAAATATACTTAAAATTTGCATTACTTTAAGTTCTTTAGTACCAAATCAGGATTAGTAGAACTAAACAATTATTATAAATTAAAAGATTAAAATACATTTCTATTGGAGATGGTGCAAAAATCTCATGTTTTCTTATGTCTTATTTTACGTTATTAATTTACTTCACTGTATAGTCCTATGACAAATACCAGTCCAGACACCATTTCCCATATGAATTGAAGTGTTGTCTTAGTTTGACTTTTACTCCTAAAAGAAGGGTAAATCCAGAATAGGTTTAACATGGAAGATGGGTTCATCACACACATGGGGTTAACATGGGTTTAATTGTGGAAGAGAGAATAATGTTTTGACCCATTAATTCTTCAAATGAATTAAAGAAAATGATATTATTTTCAGGAAAATTATCGATTTCCTAAAATCCTGAAGCAATGTGGATTTATAACCGAGCAGAGATATTCCACATTAAAATACATGTTGTTTTAATAAACTACGGGGATGGGAAGAGGACAGAGGATCAGTAATAAACAGACAATTATACAAAAGTGGTAGGGCTAACAACTTTCACAATACTAATACTAATACTTTTTTTTTTTTTTTCCTTTGGCCTTCTACTGAATGCTGAAAACTTGAACATTTAATCATCTGAAAGATTTTTGCCTCTGGCCCAATGCAGTAACCATTTTGTCTATTTTCATTTTGCTTTTTTTTTTTTTTCTTTTTTAATAACTTTTTCTTATTTTAGCACTTTTAAAACTAAGGTCTTTAAAATACATCCCAACTACTCCATATCATCTTGTTGTTAGATTTGGCAGATTTCACGTCTATTCTATATGAATATTTATTGTTCTGGCATCTATTTTAATCCATGCAAATAACAGCTGTTTTTATCTTTGAATCATACATCTTAATTTTAGTTTGATTTGGCTTTCCTCCAGTTGTCAGGGATAATATAAATCCCACCACAGTAATGCTAAAGGATTTAGGATTGTCCCACAAATATTCTTTAATCTTAAATAGATTTGTGTCATTCACCTTCTCCATATTCTCTTATTTCTCAGTTTTGAATCAAATCTGCCGAATGGAGAATAGTATATTGGATATATTTGAGTAGCTATGGTCCTTGAACCTCAGCAATCTTATTTTCCTAGTAGTTGTTCTTCAGTTTATTTTATAGTTGTTTGTTTGCATGTTGAACAGGATCTGCCTCCTTGTAGAAGTTTGGTCACTAAAGCAGTAGGATTGTGAACAGCAGCCAATCTCTGCAATAAAACACCAGAATTATTTGTATTATGGAGATGTCTTCTACTATTCTTTATGACTTTCCTAAAAGCTGTTATGAAACAGTGCCTTTATTCAACAACATTTCTGCCTTGGCAAATGACTAGTAGGGTTAGGAAGATCTTATTTTTCAATATGAAAAGATATTAGGCGTTACTCTTAGAAAGCATTGAATCATCAGCATTGAAAATCAGACAGAAGCTAAAGGTTGTTTTCAAAGAAGAAAAAGAAAAAAAGAAAAAAAAAAGAAAAAAAAACTTCAAAATCTATAAAAGTACTGTACTCTCCCTTTTCAGAATAAAGTCAAACTTTATTTCAATTCTTTTTATTCTTATTATATGTCAAAATCTTAATGAAATATCTCATTTTTACAAAAGCACTTGTAACTGAATGATTTGCTTTTAACATTTATAAGCAAATTCTGTGTTCAGAACAACAACAACAACAAAAAGGATCTTGGGGAATTCTCTATAAAATGAAAGGAAAATGCCTTTACTATAGACATTGGTCACTGGCTAGAAAGTTAATACTTATGTCAGTCCCTGCCTTACTATCTTCTTTATGCAATTTTTTAATATTAGAAAATAAAACTATTTGATAAATTACGAACTATAAATTCATGAATTGTATTTCTGTACAGTTTGTACTACATTCTATAGTAAAATTTATCTTTTTTTTTTTTTTATTGCACTGCTGGCATTAAACTTGTTTGTGGATCCACTTCTTTGTAGTATATTTAGAATAAATATATATGTAATAAATATATAACAGAATAAAAGAAGTATTATCTGCCCATCATTTACTTTTTATTTTATTCTGTATCTTGTAGTGAGTGTCTGCATTACACTGCATGCCTGAGCACAACTGTCCACATTCCTAAGTAAAAAAGTGAGTTAAACTGGTCTAATGTCACAGTGAAATCAACTGTTCCATTCAACTGTTTATTTACAAAACGAGCAAGATTGACAATCACAGAAATTAAAGTACATGAGACCATTTAAGTGATTTCTTTATCTCAGCTGACAATCATTTTTGATTATTTGAACATGTCCTTAGTTTATAAGATTATTTTTGATAATTTTTCAGACACAAATGCAATATTGTATATTTATCTGTTTAGTAACATCTAATTTCTATTAAGATAGCTATTCCTCAGGGTTGTGTTTTCTTTAAAATACTTTCTCTGTTACATTGGAGGTGTCAACTCTTTTTCCCAAGGGAAGGTGATTACGATTTCAAATTCTTCTATACCTGACAGATATGACTTCAAGTACCCTTCCCAATTTTCTACTAGAGTTTCTTCTAGGTTACTGATAGAAATAGCCACCTGACCTTTGTTATTTCTTTAACTTTGTTTCAATATCTATCAAGCATATGACACCCCAGAACGTTGGCATACAGTTTTTATTACTTATACTCATGTTTTACGTTTCCCCACATAGTATTTCTCTAAAACGTGCCATTTTTGAAGAAAAGCCCATGAAAATTCCTTATGCTAGGGATAAGCATAAGAAATCCCTTAAGTTTTTTATTAAAGAGATCTACTGGTCCCTGGTGACTTCTGAAGACAGAATCAGAATTCTTACTATGCTTCATGCTTAAAATATCTCAAGGGTAAATCGAAATTAACTCAGTTAATTTTGATCATCTAAATGTCTCTTACAATAAGAAGTGGATCAGTCCCTCTGCACATGTAGCAGATTAGACATGAATTATTCAGTATCTAAATACACATGTGACTATCAGCTTCTGTTATGGCATATACATAATTCATAAGACATCTGTTCTATGTTTTCACATTTTAAAAGTACAAAGTGCAAAGGCAAAAAGTGTGAAACGGATATATAGGAATGTTTCATTTCATATTGCTTTTTTCCAACCTGTTAAATAAGGGTTAAGGAAACATCCATGTACCTCTTTATTCTATAGAATATTTTTTCATTGCTTTGTTATGAAAATTTACTTGCTGGTAATTCTTTTTTTGTTGTTCTTGTAACCTCAACAGAGTTATTGAAGGATGGATATCATGTGTCCATTTAGCAGAAAAATGAGAGGTTACATTTCTGTCAGTCATGCCAGATAAAAATATTTTATGTATGTAAATTTGTAAGTAGTTTTTTTATTATTATTATTATTTGAATGTGTGCATGTATACGTATCAGGCACAGACATATGTATATGACATAACAGTGAAAATAAGCAGCAATTTTCACTTGTAATTCTTTTTTCCTTAGTCTACCTTGTTCTAAGTATGCTCTTCAGGACCAAATGAACCTGGCATTCAGAGAATCCCAATTGAGAGTATTTTATTAAATTGCATGGTAAATAAAAATCACACTAAATGGTCTTAGAACTCTATTCAATGATCTTAGAACTCTATTCAATGAGAAATAGTATTCACATGCCAAGATAGCTCATTTTTTCAAATACTGCTCCTGTCTTGAATAGGATAAAGAATTGATATCTCATTACAATAGGCCATATCGAAATGTTAACACTTTGTTTCCAAGATTTCAGAATATTTCATTTGACTTTGACTCTCAGAGTTAAATGACTTTCTAGAAAAGACATTCAAGTTATTTAAAAAGTTATTGAAGAAAATTTTGTGCTGAAACAGCAGAAAAGAACAACCATTTTTAATATTTTGGTAAAATTAAAAAGTATTAAGGAATATTTACATTATATCCACAAAGAGAGCCTATTTTGATTGACCAGAAATTATCATCAAAAGAAGGCTACACTTTTTTTCAGACATATTTATTGATAATTTATGACAGTCTTACTGCAAGAACTTGTTCTTACAATGCAGAATTCTGGTAAGACAAGAAATACTCCACTTAATAGTTTATTATTATTATTATTATTTGATACAAAACAAATATCTATAATTATCGGTATCAAAGAAACCTTATCTCTATACATACAAAAATATATCTTCTGGAATTAGACTAAAATAATAAAGTATTGTGAGACGTTTGAAAAATACTGATAAATTGTATATGAGTCATTAAGAAAGTGATGAAGACTGGTGGCTCAAGGATCAATATTTTTTGCCGACATCCTAGAACCAGACACCAAATTTGAAGTTCACAGCTCACATAATTTACCACTTGCTTGCAGAAGGCCAACAGGCAGCCTGTGGATGGACAATCCAGGTAGGCGAGGTGGTAGAGTTGCTCTTTACAAGAGTGAGCAACTGGAATGTATGGAGCTCTGCCTAGGGGAGGCCGAAGTGCAAGTCGAGAGCTCAAGGTGAGGATTAAAGGGCAGGCCAACAGAGGTGACACTGTGGTAGGTGTTTGTTTACTACAGGCCACCTGATCAGGGAGAGGAAGTGGATGAGGCCTTCCTTCTACAGGCAGCTGCAAGCTGCCTCATGTTAGAAGCCCTGATTCTTATGGGGGACTTGAAACACCCCAATATTTACTTGGAAGACAACACAGATTGGAACAAACAGTCCAGGAGGTTACTGCAGAACATTGCAGATAACTTCCTGATGAAGGTGGGTAGATGAGCCAACAAGGCACTGCTGGACCCGGTACTAGCAGAGATGGTCTTTTGAAAACGTGAAGGTTGAGGGCAGTCTCGGCTGCAGTGATCACAAGATGCTGGAGTTCAAGATCCTGTGAGGAGGAAGCAGGGAAAAAAGCAGGACTGCAACCTGGATTTCAGGAGCTATTTTTGGCCTCTTCAAGGACCTAATTGGAGGAATCCCCTGGGCCCTAGAAGGAAAGGGAATCCAGGAGAGTTTACTAATATTCAAGCACCAAGCTCAGGATTGCTGCATCCCTATAAGAAAGAAGTCGAGCAAGGGGGACAGGCGACCTACTTGGATGGACAAGGAGCTCTTGGGAAAACTTAAACATAAGAAAAAACTGTATATGATGTGAAAGAAGGGACAGACCACTTGGGTGGAATATAGGAACATTGTCAGAGGTGCAATGAGGAAGGCCAAGGCAGACATCAAGAGACATCAAGAATAACAAGAAGCCTAAGTCTTTGGAATATGGGATGGAAAAAAATAGAGACAATAAATAAGTTCTTTGTTTTCAAGAAACTGAATGTTTAATATATTCAGGTTATAAAATATATATTCAGGTTATAAAATACATACAGGAGCAAATTGCTTCCTGAAAACAATCCTACTTTCTTGATGCTCTCTTTCATTGATATGGGTTGGAAACTAAGGGTGATAGAACAATTTCTAATATCTATCAGTTAGAAAGAGATTATTGAGAGAAAAAACAGGATAACAGCATCAAATATATAACATTAAAATGGCTGTCTTCTTGTTCCATTGTCTTATCCTTCATGACAGGAAAAATGTTTGCACCTTGATAATTAGATGAACAAGCCAGGAGCTTAATCAAGAATTTCTCCATCCATGTACATGTTTATGTTCAGTAGGTTTTGTAATCACAGTCTCCTTTTCACTGTCTTTCAAGATAAAGTTGATCTTGCCCATATCAGCTTAACTCTGTAAATGTGTTAATATCTATAGCATATACAGTTTTCTACTATAGGTCTACAAACAAGATATAATCAAGTATAGGGGAAAATTTAAACATGCCTTAGTAGTTCTTCACAGTACCGATGGTGGCATACATTAATTCAGAATTAATTTGAATGCCTTATTTGACCTACCTCAGTGTGACTGACTGCTTTCACTTAGAATTCTTGAGCAGGGATGTTTCATTGGACTCAATGAACTTTAAAGGTCCCTTCCAACCCAAACTATTATATGATTCTGTGATTAGGGGAGTAATAAAAGTTTCTGCTGTTCCATTCTTAGTTTTGTTACTAAAATAAGCAATAACACCAGTAAAATCCAATAAAAGCAACAGGTACTCTCTTGCTGGTCTAGATAGCTCAAATTTCATATACTTTTAATTCCAACTCCAGCAGGCTATCAGACTAATAAAAAGTAACAAAGGAGTAGGGAGATAGTGATGAAAATAACAGATTTTGTCTGAGTGGAAGTACCTGAAGCAGAAAATGCTCTAATTTGTCTTGTGAGAGGTTGACATAGCATGTACCTGCAAGTGTTCTAGCTGCTGTGGTCACCAGATCTCCCAGGTGTCAGGAAGATCCTACAGATAAATCCACTGAGTCCATGGTTACAGCATGGAACAAGAAATCTGGAATGCTCCACACCTGTGGACAAGAAAACTTTCATAGTCTTAGTCAAGCCTTGTGGTGAAATATGCCTCGTATATATGGAGCTATTTCTGTTACAAGCGAGGTCATAATAAGCAGGTGCAAGGCTATAGGCCCTGATAATATGCATGCCAGGGTCCTGGGGGAATTGGCTGATGTAGTCACCTCCATCACATTTGAGTAATCATGGCAGTCAAGTGAAGTCCCTGCTGACTGGAAAAAGGGAAACATCACTCCCATTTTTAGAAAGGGAAGACCCAGGGAACTACAGACCAGTGAGCCTCACTACTGTGTCTGGGAATGCTGAGGCACATGCAGGACAAGGAGGTGATCTGGGACAGCCAGCATGGCTTCACCAAGGGCAAATCATGCCCAACCAAGCAAGAGCTTCAAGAGTAGCTGGCTGGTCCTCATCACACCCAGACAGAAAGTGTCATGGAGTCAGGGCCAAAGATGGCAGAGACTTACAGGTAAGTCCCTTGTGCAAAGCAGAGCATATCTTGATCAAGAAAGAGCAGAGACCTGACTGAGGTTCCTACATGGCAAACTTCTATCCAGCACACTGCGTTTTTTTCAAAACCAATATTCCAATCTGTTTAATGTGATGTGTAGTGAGTGTTTTTGTTTGTTTGTTTGTTTGTTTACAAACAGTAATAGCACAAGCTTTTTCTTGGGTAGTAAAATTTGACATAGTAAAAACATAAGTTTTGGCTTGATACCTCCCATATTATGAAAGCCTTATATTTCTGCAGGGAGCCAAACTGTCTTTAGAAATAGATTCGGGAAACTAAGTCTGAATAGTTTCTTTCTTATGTGGGAAGTATGTGGTGCTCAAATCATGCCCACATCTGGATCTATCAGACATTATTTTGATTATGATTATCAGCAAGAATGATGAAGCAACCCACAAATGAGGATAAAAGAGGTTTTTAAAAATAGGGAAGTTTTTTTAGGACCATATCACCTTGGGGACCTATACACCTCCCTAGCCCTGCTGGTCACGCTGTTTCTGATACAAGCCAGGATGCTGTTGGCCTTCTTGGCCACCTGAGCACACTGCTGGCTCATATTCAGCCAACTATCAACCATCACTCCCAGGTCCTTCTCTGCCTGGCAGCTCTCCAACCACTCATCTCCCAGCCTGTAGCTCTGCTTGGGGTTATTGCGCCCCAGGTGGAGGACCCGGCACTTGGCCTTGTTGAACTTCATGCAGTTGACCTCAGCCCATCGGTGCAGCCTATCCAGATCCTCCTGCAGAGCCTTCCTACCCTCGAGCAAATCGACACACGCACCTAACTTGGTGTCATCTGCAAACTTACTGAGGGCGCACTCAATGCCCTCATCCAGATCATCGATGAAGATATTAAAGAGGACCGGCCCCAGCACCGAGCCCTGGGGAACACCACTAGTGACCGGCCTCCAACTGGATTTGACTCCATTTACCACGACTCTTTGGGCCGGCTATCCAGCCAGTTTCTAACCCAACGAAGCGTACACCAGTCCAAGCCAAGAGCAGCCAGTTTCTTGAGGAGAATGCTGTGGGAAATGGTGTCAAAAGCCTTGCTGAAGTCAAGGTAGACCACATCCACAGCCTTTCCCTCATCCACCCAGCGCGTCACTTTGTCATAGAAGGAGATCAGGTTCCTCAAGCAGGACCTGCCTTTCATAAACCCACGCTGACTGGGCCTGATCGCCTGCTTGCCCTGCAAGTGCTGCGTGATGACTCTCAAGATAATCTGCTCCATGAGCTTCCCTGGCACTGAGGTCAAACTGACAGGCCTGTAGTTTCCCGGGTCAGTCCTCCGGCCCTTCTTGTAGATTGGTGTCACGTTTGCTAGCCACCAGTCAACTGGGATCTCCCCCGATAGCCTGGACTGTTGATAAATGATGGCAAGCGGCTTGGCCAGCCCCTCTGCCAGTTCTCTCAGTACCCTTGGGTGGATCCCATCCAGCCCCATTGACTTGTGCACATCCAAGTGCCATACCAGGTCACCAACCATTTCTTCGTGGATAGTGAGGGCCACATCCTGCTCCCCATCCCCTTCCACCAGTTCAGGGTACTGGGTATCCAGAGAACAACCAGTATTGCCACTAAAGACTGAGGCGAAGAAGGCATTAAGCACCTCCACCTTTTCCTCATCTCTTGTAACTGTTTCCCTCCGCATCCAGTAAAGGATGGAGATTCTCCTTAGTCCTTCTTTTTGTGTTGATGTATTTATAAAAACATTTTTTGTTATCTTTAACGGCAGTAGCCAGATTGAGCTCCAGATGAGCTTTGGCCTTTCTAATTTTGTCCCTGCACAGCCTCGCAACATCCTTATAGTCCTCCCTAGTGGCCTGCCCACTTTTCCAAAGATTATAAACCCTCTTTTTTCTCCTAAGCTCAAGCCACAATTCTCTGTTCAGCCAGGCTGGTCTTCTTCCCCGCCAGCTCGTCTTTGGGCACATGGGGACAGAACGTTCCTGCGCCATTAAGATTTCCCTCTTGAAGAGTGCCTAGCCTTCCTGGACTCCTCTGCCCTTCAGAACCGCCTCCCAAGGGACTCTACCAACCAGTGTCCTCAGCAGCACAAAGTCAGCCCTCCAAAAGTCCAATACAGCGGTTTTACTGGTCCCCTTCCTGGCCTCGCCAAGAATAGAGAACTCCACCATTTCGTGGTCACTCTGCCCAAGACAGCTCCCGACAATCACATCCTCCACCAGTCCTTCTCTGTTTCTGAAGAGAAGGTCTAGCGGGGCGCCACCCCTGGTAGGCTCACTAACCAGCTGTGTCAGGAAGCTATCTTCCACGCTCTTCAGAAACCTCCTAGACTGCTTTCTCTGGGCTGTGTTGTGCTTCCAGGATATGTCAGGGAAGTTGAAGTCCCCCACGAGAACAAGCACTGAAGATTTCGCAACTTCTGTCAGCTGCCTGTAGAACTCCTCATCCGTCTCCTCATCCTGGTTCGGCGGTCTATAACAGACCCCGACCAGGACGTTAGCCTTGTTGGCCCCACCGATCCTAACCCAAAGGGACTCGACCTTTGCATTCCCAGCCTCGAGTTCTACAACATCAAAAGACTCTCTAGAGAGCCACACCACCACCCCTTCTGTGCTGCCTGTCCCTTCTGAAGAGTTTATAGCCAGTCATTGCAGCACTCCAGTCATGAGAGTGGTCCCACCACGTCTCCATGATGGCAACCAAGTCGTAGCCTGCCTGCTGCACGATGGCTTCCAGCTCCTCCTGTTTGTTACCCATGCTGCGTGCATTGGTGTACATGCACTTCAGCTGGGCCATTGCCTTATCCCCCGGCCTTGCTATTGTTCCCCCTGGCACAGCTCCAACAATCCTTGCTTCAGCCCCATCCCCCTTCTTACTTAGTTTAAAGCCCTCTCAATGAGCCCTGCCAGCTCCTGGCCCTGCCAGCTCCTGGCCCAGGATCCGTTTTCCCCTAAAGGATAGGGACCTGTCTGCAGCCATCAGGCCGGGTGTCGAGTAAAGAGCCCCATGGTCGAAAACCCCAAGATTTCTGTGTTGGCACCAGCCCCTGAGCCACGTGTTTAACAGGTGGGCTTTCCGTGTCCTCTCTGTACCCCTCCCTGCCACCGTAGGGATGGACGAAAACACCACCTGCACTCCCGCTCCATCCACTAACCGTCCCAGTCCCCTAAAGTCTCGTTTGATGGCCCTCAGGCTTCTCTCTTCAATGTCATCACTACCTGCCTGGACTATCAAAAGAGGATAATAGTCAGAGGGGCGAACCAGGTTGGGAAGCTGGCAGCTGGCAGCTGGAAATAGTTAAAGGAGGAAAATTCTAATTATGTCGGGATACTTCCAGGAGCAATGAGCTCCTTCAGTAGAAACATGACCCACATGACCTTTATTGTCAAGTCATTAATTCAATATAAATTGCTTCAATGGAAGTTCTGTTTCCCTGCACTAGATTATTCATACAGTAGCAGCAATCAGAATTATTGATCTTCAATGGGAGAAACCTATTATTTGTGAAATAGTAAGGAAACGCGTTTCCCCAGTTATATTCATTGCAGTCCTGCAAACCTACTAAGGTCATCAGCTCAAGAAAACAATAAGACTTTAATTTAGATCCCCAAAATACATTTACTGTAGAGTTTTACAACTGCAGTTAATCTACAAAGATTCATTGAAATATAATGATTTTAGAAGTATGATGTAAATTATTAGCTTTTAAGATTTTGCTAAATTATTTAAGCTTAACAAATAGCAACTGTTTCTGAATAACCAAGAAAGCAATGTGTGAAAACTTAGAAAGCTTAGAAATTCCTTTTAAAGCCTTTTTTTTTTAAAAAAAAAAAAAGCCTTTCTAACATCAGTGAATTTTCTGTACAAATGAGGATGTGTAAGAAGTAGAATGTTAAATTCAGCTGCACTGAGAGTTAGTAGATTAGAGAAAACAGTTTGACAAATAAGGAAAAAGAAAACAAAAAAAGTAGAAGAAAAATTAATTAGTATGTTTCTAAGAGTCTCAAACAGAACTATAAAAGCTAGAAAATACAAATAAAGCAATTGACAGCTGGTGGCTTTTTTCAACAACTCACTGCACCACTATATTGCCATCACCTATTATTATGATCAATGGCATATTATTACAGATCTGCTCAGTAATTGGGTGTACTTGGAACATTTAGCACCAGACAGGCTCTTAATTTAAAAATCCCCCAAAGTGTTGAGTGTTGAGGGTTGTGTTTTTTTGTTTTGTTTTGGTTTGGTTTTTATCATAGCATAGCAACTAGTTATCCAGAGTTGCCTTCTTGCTACATTGATGGTTCTTTCATTTCTGCTTATAAATAAAGTGCATTTCTTTGATCATTGAGAACTGTTGGGCATTTTAAGATTTGTGTCATGTTCCAAATATAACAGCTTATGTACCTTGTTTCACTTTGTTCCTGTCACTGTGTCTATACACATACTACATATATTAAGTTACATGCTTTATTCAACTAATCAGAGGATGAGTATTGATATGCATATATAAATGCATTTATGTATAATGCAAATATGTATTTGCCTTTTAATAATATTAATTTAACATGTAGAAATCATATTTAGAACCAAATGCAGTAACACAAATGTTTATGAATGTTTGAATATGCAACATTACAATACATTAAGTTTGGCTTAGGCTGGGAAGGCAGGAGAAATCAGAAGAAATATCAACAATCTGATTCATTATTGCTTGCTTTTGTCCCCTGGCCTGGCTTAGAGTAACTCTAGCTCAATGACCAAGTTTCCATACTGTCTCTCCATCTTTCCTTTTCTCTTATACCAAATGTGAGAAGATGAGTGAGAATAGAGCTGGCTGTTTAAGGATTTGTGGTGATAGGAAGAAGCTTCAGCTGCACCTTTAATATACTTCTCAGAGCATAAAAATATGTCAAAGCAACGTGAACCGATGTCCTGCTGGAAAAAAAAAAAAAAAAAAAAAAAAAAAAGGCAAAAAAACACACCCCTTTTTTTTAGGGCCCAAAAAAAAAAAAAAAAAAAAAAAAAAAAAAAATTAAGAAAATTAGCTAAA
>CM021700.1:39846965-39863715 GCA_011074415.1 Stictonetta naevosa
AAAAAAAAAAAAAAAAAAAAAAAAAAGGCACAAAAACACAGCCCTTTTTTTTGCAGGGCCAGAAGACAACATAAACAACAATATCTATATAATGAAGAGACTTAGCTTACTATTTACAATTAAAAATGTGGCCTTTCCAGAAGCCTGTAGACATTTCTCATCCTTACAAACCAAGTCCTGTTTGGGACTGCTCCTCTATACAATAAAGGAAAGAGTCAGTATCTCATGGCACATCTTGAGAAGCCTTTTCAATTTGTAAAGGATGCCATGTGTTTCTTCAGCTGTTAAAATACTTTCACGTGTTACAGATGGAGGTTATGTTGGAGACAAGAATAAATGACATTTATGTCCTTGCTTCTAAGTGCTAGAAAAAGCACATATTCACTGCCTCCAGAACAAAACAAAACCTAAAATAATTACTCATTACCTAACTGTTATTGATTTCATATAGCATTCTAGGAGATAGTTGTTTAACTATAAATTTCAAGTCTATTTCCACCTCCACTCTATTCCCCATTATAGTAAAAGTGAGCAAAAGATGAAACAAACAAACAAAAAGTATAATGAAAGCCTATATGGTTTAGATACACTCAGATCTGAAGAGAACACTAAATCTTGTATTCAGATCAGTGAAAAGCTCAGTATGCATAGTTGTTCTTCATTTGCACTGTCTAGATTTCTGCCATAAAATTGCAGGGCAGTACTGTTATAAAATGTAACCCCCTCTACATTTTTTACCTTGAGATGAAGAGAATAGTTAGTGTTTTACTATCTGCTTCCAGCAGAATCATACTTTCAGGCCTGGTACTCCTCTCCATCATCACTGTAACATCACTGATTTCAAAACCTCTGTTTAAATGTTTTTTATGCAAAATATAATACTCTTACAGGACTAGAGAATAAAGGCCAAAATATTTGAAAGGCTTACAATAAAATAAAAGTCTAACAAAACCCCAACCTTGATAAACATTCGCTATCACAGTTTCATCTATGGGAACAGCAGACTTCTACCAGGTGTACTACATATCTCCTAGTTTCAGATATTGGTCTAAACTACCCCATAGGGAAATTAATGCACAGTTTTCAACAGCCCATCAATCTCACTGTAATGGGAGTTTTGTCTTCAGTTGGGTGAGACAAGCCCAACACTAGTTGCAGACATCAATGAGTAAGGGAACAATGCCAAGTAAACAGAACTTCAAAAGTAAAATGCAATGAGTTTTTAATAAACTCACTCAGATTCCAAATTGCAGTTTATTTTGACAAAGCTGAAAATAATTACTTGCTTAATTAGCTTCACTTGAAAGAGCCTTTGTAAGGTGTTCTGATACTATTGTGAGCAGTCTTGTATGAGTATTTAGAGAGACATATTTAAATATTTATTTATTAGAATCCAACACCATCATCTGTTAATGTTATGTCATAGAGTGGTAAAAGGAACATCAATAACATATTTATTCGTCTAATAGTACAGCAGAAACTGGTAACATTTTCAGCACCCTCCATAACACATTTTCAACACACTAGCAAGAAGAAAAGTTAAATTTCTTCCTTCTTCATGCTATCACACAGCACATAGGGCAGGACAGGGAAGGGCAGGGAATGGGGGGTCAGGCGGGATTGGGGGCATGGGGGTGAATATCCTAATCAGTGATCCACTGATCATGCTCTGCCAAAAGACATTTTTTTATTAGTGCTTTAAGTATACTGTGAGAGAGTTTTCTATTTTAATCCCCTTTCTGCCTGTGTTGTGCTGCACCCATTTTAGCCTTGTATTCCATGAAAAACATAAAAAATACCATATCAGTACAAAGCAGCCTTAAAAACTCCCATGTGCATCTTGGGAAAATATAGGTAAAAAGTACACCAAATGCTGTTCTCTAGATGAGGACTTTCTCAAAACTTAGCTCAGAGGCCATGCTGAGGTATAAAAGGGAATGATAAGGGTAGAAAGAGTGCTTTAAAAAAGCCTGAATAGTTGTTTGTTTGTTTGTTTTTTCATTTTGTTTTGTTTTGTTTTGTTTTGTTTTCCTAGTGAAATTACAATTTTTGGTGTCAGGGGCAAAATTATAAATAACATTAAGTAGTTTGTAATTTGTGTGACAAAATACTGTGGGTGGTTTCAATTAGTAATAAGTGACACAGTATTCAAAAAGCACAGGCTTGTCCAGTGATTTTTTATGAGCTATTATGAATGTTTTTATCTGGGGATGTGCAAATCATGAAAAACTGAACTGCTTACTTCATCATCATTTCATAGTTGTATTACCATCCAGTTATGGATTTTAGCATAAAGATGTCTTTGAATTTGCCTTTTTCTTTTTTCTTTTTTTTTTTCAAATTTTTAATCTAGAAGCCAGAAACCACAATTCACTTTTTACCATCCAGTATGGATACACTGTAAGAAAAAATATAAGTTGAAATAAGCATATAAAGTATGAAAAGGCAAGTAGGGTACATAAGTTATCTTCAAGCAAAGTCAGAAATGCAACATAAGATGGCAAGTCGTCTTGTTCCAATTGTGCAGAAAATTATTCAGATGAGATAAGGAACAAACCGGTATATTTTCTAGATTTTAACATTACGATGGTATATATATAGGAATCTATTATAAAATTTCCTAAAGGCAAAGGAAGCAATGATAACAAAGGTAATTTTTTTATCACAAGTGAGCAGCAACAACTGCCTTACTGGAGTACGTCTTTTTCTATTTTTCATCAGAAAATAGAACCCTTTTGTGGAAAGGCTTTACTTTAAACTGTTGATATCCTTAGATAAAATCTGTTGTGGTCAAATGCCAGGAAGACCTGAGACTGAAAAGTGTCATAGAAGAGCCTAGCTTTGAAGGGACCTCAAAAGAGTCATTATAGAAAGATTGTTACCATCTGATTCACAGGCATCTACTTGTCTTCATCTGTGCTATTATTATTTATCAAGACAGGGAAATATATTCCAATTAATATCACATGTAGAGCCTACTACATCAAACAAATGTATCACATGAGAAAAGTAAGATAGATATTGGGAAAGTAATTCCCTTAGATATTGGGAAAGGAATTTAGTTGTGAAGAGAAAGGGAAATGAAAAGGGGTGGGGGAATTTTGGATGCTTTGCCTAGCAAACACAGGAAGATGTAGCTGAATATGAAAAGTCCAAAAGCCCAATCAGTCCACAAGAATGTTATTGTGTAACAGAAAAACTGAAGTTTATTAATAAGACATAGAAAGCCAATGTTTTTAATAAACTGCTTTTAAAGTATTTTCTTAGTAATTGTTTGAAAGAATTCCTAAGGTTTCTAGTATAATTTTGTTTGACCTTTAGCTAAAAGCTCCCTCGACTGATTGATTTATTTTTCTTGTCCCTTCTCTGTGTGGTTTTATTAGGTGGCATGGACTTCATTTTACAGCAGGTGTGCACAGTGGAAGTGATTAGGGATGGAAACCAAAGTTACTGAGCTGTATATCCTCATATGTAAATAATTACAAGCTCATCAGCTAAATACAGTTGTTTTACTTGCTTAGCATCACATTTTACAGCTTGATAAACAACAGTTAGGTCAACTAAATTTCTTTACCATTTTTGTTTAATTGCGTTATAATTTTGACACTATGCCTTTCGAAGCTCTCAGTTTGGACTTAGTTATTTCAATTTATATTTTATTCTTAAAAAGTTGGACCTTCGATATCTGGTACAACAACAAATCTTCTGATGACCGTGCACTCAGCTCATATTTGAAAAAAAAGAACAAGTGACACCTTAGTGTCAGAACTGCTGAGGATAATATCTCTTCTCCATAGGATTCGTCCATCTGCTTCCAGTGTGAGCAGAGAACACGATGTGAAAAGACTCAGCTTTCTAGGGAAAGCCAGTTTCATAGCTACAGGAATATGGCACGTGATTAAAATGCCAGAATTTGTCAAGAATCCTGAAAACACACAGAGAAGGAATGCTGCAGGAGACACCAGTGTGCTAGCTCATGGGCCAATGTACAGATTTGTGTATGCACATGAACCACAGTGGAGTATATCTATCAGAAGTTTGTATATAATTCAGATGTTTGTATTAATATCAATGTTAAACCTACAACTGAAGAATGGACATTTCTCTGAGATGCTCATTTCCTGAGCCACAGGTGGCTTTGTGCTTTGGGAGGAGAAGTCGTCATCTACCTGATATGAGACACCACTGTAGGTTTGCCTTACTAACATATTAAGCTCAGGGTTTCCAGCTCTCCACATACATATCTTGTCCATTCCTGACAAAGGTACGCACAGCACAGGTAGAGCAATTTCCCTTGCTTCTGGCCACCACATTCACAACGATAGTTTGTTTGTAGGAATACAGCATAGCTCAAGTCTACACCTCAAAAATTTCTTGGAGAGGATCTTTTACTTTTGACATTCTGATCAACACAGGTTGGCTGCAAACATTCAGCAATCCAGGAGCAAGTTCAAGGAATCAGAAAGTGACTAGCAGTCAGAGACTCCCCCCCCTCAAAAAAAAAAAAAAAAAAAAAAAAAAAAAAAAGTCCCTTCTTGTGACGTCATGAATGACATTCAGGTTAAGAGATCACAACAGTCCAGAAGCAAGTAAATAGCTTTTAAATTTCTCAGTTCGTACTGAAATGGAGAATAACAAAAGAAATTTTAATTAAATACACTAGGGCTGCATTAAAATTCTAGTGAAGGGAGAGTGCCCTCAAAGGCCTCATTAAGCTTTGTCTGTATCATGGCTGTGAAACCAGCATTGTATTATTTACAGTATTGAAAAAAAAAAATACAATAAGAACTTCAGAGACAATGGATGTTGTAAATAAAATCATCCTCTTACTCTAGAGGGACCTTTCAAAAAAGGAAACTCCCTCAGAGACTTTCTAAAGTTATATAATACACATGTACATCTACACATGTAAGGCTTATAAGGCTCATGCATTACAGTGTTAAATGAACATAAGCTTTCTTTGTATATGTACTTACAGGACTGAAGACATAGGAGTTTGACAGAGAAGCACTGAGACAGTTTTAAAGTCTCCAGGGGGCTCAAATGAATAAGTTCAGAACCTTCACAAGAATTCTGTCTAAATCACTTTAGTCTGTAAAATTGTTCTGCAAGTATTAAAAAAGAAAGGGCTCAAAACATTTTTTTTCTGCTATAACTGGAAAGAGAATCAAATCCACTCCACTGTTATGTCATGTCCCCCACCACACACACACACTCTCCCATCTCCCCTCCTGAATGCTGGAATAGTTATTTTCATGGTGGAAAAGCTAACCATTTGAAAAGCATGTGAAAATTAAAAAAAAAAAAAAAAAAAAAAAGTGCAGGTTGGGGGTGGGGGTGGCACAGGGCAGGAGTAAAGAACAAGTAAAGCATCCCCCAGCCTCCAACACTTTCCTCTCTTCTATCTGACAAGCTTTTTTTCTATTCTGTTCCTCTAGTTCAATTCTTGGCTACTTACACTGGTTGCACAAAGCTCCAATTCGTTCTTGATATTCACTCTTCTCTTGCATCACTTCTTTTTTCAGAACTAATTTGTCCCTAAAGGTACGCCTGGAAGGTATCAAGAGACAGCTGCAGGCTCAGGAAGAAAAGAGCATCTCAAGTCATCACAGCAGGAGTCAACAGCTATGTAGCCATGCTTATGTAGCCCTATAAAATGGCATATGGTTGAATACAATTGGTGCTGGAAAAGGACATACACAAAACAAGATTGGTCTGGAATACAAATTTGTTCAATCTGACAGGTCTTCTTTTGTAGTCGACTTCAACCAATCCTGTCAGGCATTACAACTTTTCTGGCCTCCGGGCTTTCAACTCAGTTAAAACTTAACTTTCAACTCAGTTAAAAATATGAAGGTCTTCTTCATATTTTCAAACTTGTAGTACCCTTGAAAACCTTTTGGACCTTTGGAAGATAAAGCAGTCATACTACCTTATTGCTCAGGTGATGGTCAAAGAAAAACATGAGAAACAGCAGTTGTAGCAGTTGCACATGATTTTAGAAGAGTCATATAACAGTACACATGCTAAGATGAGAAGAAAATAATAAAAAAATCCTGACAGTAGTCTTTCTAGTCACAGTCTTAACTAACAGCTCAAATTTACCTCAGCAAAATCAGTTAGAGCAATTATACCACCCCCAGTTCTGTCTCTGAGGAAATTTGAATTTTACTGAAAAAAAAAAATAATCAGTAAAGAAAATCTGTATCATTAAAAAATAAAAAATAAAATTAATATATATATATATATAAAGTTTGCTACCGCATCATTGAATTTAGAGATTTTATAAAGAAACAGAGGATAAATTATATATTACTTACAATGTGGAAGTGTCTCAGACATAAATTATGTTTAACAAGTTTATATCACATTGTATATGATTGTATAAATATTGAAATATATATTGACAGAGATTAAATGAGTATAAAACATGATTTTTAACTCTCTAAACTTGCATTCTCCCATCTGTAAAATATCTTCAGCCTTTTACAATATTTCTTTCTTGGGTAGCTAGCTTCATTTTACCCTTGTTGAATAAAAATAAAGAATATTTACTACAAAAATTTCTATATTACCATTAGCATCACAAGAATTAATCCATGCTATACAATATTGAATTGATACGTAGCACTATGTCCAGAACCATAAGAACCCTATCTGTGATTAAAATTGAATAGAAAACATAATTATGTCACTGGAAGGATCAAAAACAGTAAGGTAACACTTTCCATCTGTAGCATTTTAATTAGAGCTTTTAATTTAGTCATCAAATGGTACAAGGGAAAAAAAACATCATAGCTTTTATAAATAACTCTTCATAATTTATTGCTACCGTGCAAAACAATCATTACATTTGAAAACTCCTTTTGTCTTTGTAGAATCAACAATGAAACAGCACAAGAACTTAGAACATACAGTTAAAGGCATCGTATCATTGCTTAATGTCAGAGAGTTCTTTTCAGCCACTTGGGAGAACTAAATGTTGACCTTGCTGTTGGATTAAGTTAGAATCTGATGATTTGAAGGGCCGCCCAGAACCTCTTTTTTCAACCAAATTCAATTCAAGGGTTTGGTTCTCAACAGTGCTGTAAGCTAGAAGTTGGAGAGCCAGGGTAAATCTGAAGCACATCACTTCACTGAAATTGTGCTGAAGAAAAACCAGTAATTTCAAACTGATAATTTTCCTGTCCTATCTCCAGATATGGAAATAAGAAGCAAGACTCACTTCTGCAAAAGAAGGAATACTGCACAAAGAGGCGTATTTGTATGTCAAGAAGTTTATACAGGGTTCTCATGTGTTCCCAAAGGCGTTGTTAACTTCCTTTCTCATGTCTTGTATATACTGGAGTGTTTGCAATGGAATTGCTTGTGTTTTCAATCAGCAGGGGTAAAATAAGCAGAAGGAAAATGTGAAAGACAACTCTACATATTGTGTCATTCTCTAATATCAAAATTGTGGTAAACAGGCAGACTTTTGCCAACTGCTACACCAAAGAAATCTGACCTTGACAAAAAAAAAAAAAAAAAAAAAAAATTCTCCCCTTTCCCACTGTCATGGTCTCATACATATCACACCAGCTGCTCCAACAGAAGGACTTGCAATGAGGTCAAGCCTCTGCTGCTCTGCTGAACTCAGTGAGGATTTTCAGCATCTACCAGTGACCTTCTGTAACAACAAAACTGCTATTTTCCTGATCCTAGCCTTTAATTAGATGAAAGCTACTGTGTCAGTGCTACCTCTGTGCCCCAACTGTTCTCCGTTTTCTCTAGACAGATAATTAAGACAATTAAGAAAACATAATATCTGCCCTATCCAAAAGAGCAAATATAAACCACTCTGCACCACTAATGCATATTGAGATCTATAGCCATGCAAAATGCTGCCAGCTTCAGGCACCAATTAAAGTAATCATCAAAAAGTGCTGGAGCTTAAAGCATGGTGAATTTAGGCACAGAGACAGGCAGATCGGACCAGTGGAGTGGGACATTAATAGACTGATAGAGTTTATGGAAGAAGGGGAAATGTTCATAGATAATGCATATTTAATGTATAGAAACTGAAGATATTTGTTGTTAGTTCTACTGGGACCTTTGCTAAAATCTGAACATGTTTTTTAAAACAATGGTGAGAAAATGCAGACTCTCACGCCCCTACTCTGTAAATAAAATTTAGTTTCCATGGATGTTGATCTAGTACTTTACAAAATAAAACAATTGAACTAGAATATTCCATGAATTATATATACTTACTCCGCTAGACTAATTATCATTCTTATTCCTAAATAGATTTCATGAAGACATCTGTTTTGAAAAATGATGCTGTAAACTCTCATATTGTTTTGATCAATTTTGGCTTAGGCTTCTCCAGTTCAAAGGGTTTAGGAAAAAAAAATATCTTTTTTTTTTTTTAACAAATAATGGCATTGTAGTGTTATTTTGTGATTCATTTTTAAATATCAGTCTCTGGGGAGATGTGTCTAAGCCCAGTCATTTTCCTAGCCATGTTGTAACCTGCCCGACCCATGCCTTGATGACCACACCCAGCAGCTCCCCATCCAGATCAGGGCCACCCCATTACAAGGCCATGTGTTGCAGTGGTGGGGACCTGGCTAACTCCAAGCCCCTTCAGTACCTGCACTGACCCCTGGCCTGGTACTGCATTTCTGAAAAATGTCACCAGAATTTTCAGGCTGATAAAACATTAAACTAAACAGTAAGCTGCCTGTCACCATCCTAGAGAAACATCCAAATACAGCATTTCAAAATGGTGTAAATCAAACTGATTCCATTACCATGACTGGAACTGGTGTAATCACTGAATGCACAAATGAAGACACTAGGCACCTTCTTGATAGATACATAACAGAAAATGATAGTCATGGAAGAATGCCATATTAACTGTATAGGTAATTAATTATCTGTTTAAAGAGCATCCATGATTTTGATTAACCTGAATTCCCAATCTTTTTGTCCTTCTTTGACTTCTAGAAGCCAGATTGAACTATTCCCTTATTCCCAGTACAGGAAAATTTAATTTGGTTCACAGTGCTGAAAAGTCTAATTCCAGCGCTGGACTGCAATTTAGAATGATTTTAAAAAGTGGGAAGTTCTCTAAAAATTAGCTTTTCCACTAATCAGTATAAAATAAGGATGCTTGGATTTTTGAATTGATTTGCAAATTCTCTCTATAATCATTGGATATCCTAAATTGGAAAGGATCCATGGGGATACTCAAGTTCAACTCTTGCCAATGCAGGATAACCTGAGAGTTACCCTGCAAGTAACTTCTGAGTACTGAGTAACTCCTGTAAGTTCAATGCAGGGTAACTGCGTGAGTTAAACCATATGTCTAAGAGCATTGTCCAAATACATCTTGAACACAAGCTCTAAATGAGCTATATTCTATATATTTTTGAAAAGGAAAAAAAAAAAAAAAAAAAAAAGTTACATTTTGGAGGAAAAAATGTTATGTTTTTAATGAAAAAAGTATCCATAATTGTTTTTTACAGTTTTTTTTTTCTAATCTTTTATGGATCTCATTCTCTTTAACACCACTTTTACATCAAGGGCATCATTCAATGTACATGATTCTTGAACCAAGCTTATAAACTTACATTATTATCATTAGGGTCTTACTTCAAATGAAATTCATGTGGAGATTTTTCTCTTTGCCATCATTTAATGTAGTCTTTGCACATACAGAAGGTATCAATTAGCTAATTCTATTAGTATAAGAGAATACACTAGAGCAAAATAACCTTCCCCTTTTCTCAGAAGTAAACACCTGAGTTATTTATTTCAAGTGAGTTATTATGACATTTAATCAGTTTGACCTGTCTATTTTAAATTACGAAAAAAAAAAAAAAAAAAAGAAAGAAGAAAGAAAATCATTGGAATTTTTCAGTATTTAATCAGTTTGTCAGATGAAAGACCATCAAATTGTGAGTAGAGCAATAGGAAATAAAATTCAGAATTCTATTCAAGCAAGAGCTAAGTGGAATATTTAAATAATATATTTAGCCCATTAAGATTTCAAGATCAAATTAATAAATATTTTTTCCTTAGATATATTTCAGTAACAATAAAAGCACATTTACTTTAACAGACACATTCCTCGTAAGCAAGAATATAAATGAGCAAGATTCAAGATAAGACATGAAAATGAAATAAATAAATAGATGAATAAAATGGCATTGAACTACATTGAGAAAGATGGTTTGGTGTTTTTGTTTGTTTGTTTGTTTGTTTGTTTGTTTGTTTCAGAACCTTGTCTCTGTTTAACAGAGCTTTAATTTTGTATATGGTCAGTTTCCATTTTTAGCAGGGCATAGTGACAATTTTTAATGTGTCCCTACACTATGACTGTAGAAAGAATCAAGGCTCATGAAATGCTGAGTAGTGACTGTAAAGGAAAAGAATGTTCATGCAATAAACCTTCAGTCTGAAGAAGTGACCAAAGGTTTTTATGATCAGTAGTCTAAATTCTGCAGAAGGCAGGAATGGGAGAACGGGGGGTACTAACTGCCTACACAGATGTTAGAGCAGGAAACCAGAACAACACAATTACTTTCTTTCCGTTGTTATAAACCATTTTTGATGCAATATTGTAAAGGATACAAAAGATAAACAGAATATATCTACAGGAAATTCCTTTGAGATTTTACTCTCAACTGGTAAAATGAAATAAGTAAATATCCAGAAGAAAGATGACTTAAGAGACAACAGTATTAATAAATAAAAATAAATTAATAAAATAAATAAATAAAAATAATAACCTCTTCAGGACAGGAGGGAAAAATATTAGCAGAAAAAATAACCATTTACTTAGTCAGGCAGATTTTGACAAATTAAAAATGGGAGACCTGATTCAGGAGGTGGGTAAGATAAATAGTAGACAGTTCTTCAGCAAAGCATCCTTTGGGGAACAAATAGAAGTTATCCCACTATGGAGAAAAGACGATCGTTTTATTAAAAAAGCTAAACAATTAAATAGAGATGTGAAAAATCAAAATAAATTCTTCTGTGAGAACGTTAAAGTCATGAGGCAGAATATGTATGGAACTAATTTGAGCAGAAAAGGAGAACTTATTTTCAGTGTTTCACTGAAAAGATCAGCTTTGATAAATTGACTATAATACCAGAGATAAAAGAGTAAAATCTTGTCCTCAGGTAAGGAAGGAAAGAATAAATAAGAGACAAATAATTTTCATGATTCTAGAATATCTTAGCCTGATGAACATGGTAACTTAATGAAATGGCTGATGAAACTAGAGATCTTCAAGATTTTTATTTATTTATTTATTTATTTTTTAACATGTAATATCCTCATGCAAACCGTGAAAACATGGATGAATAGTGTAGGTGAAGAACTGAGGAAAGCAATATTTCATGAATTGCTCTTAATTGTTCACTCTGAACTAAATGGCAAATGGATTTCTGCAGAGCTCTATCCTCATGCATTCATGTCCTGGTACCTATTCAGTATTTTAACTAACGGGCAGTGACTTCATGAAATTAGGATTACAAATATGTTGAAAGACAGAATTTAATGTGACAAATTGAAGATATGGCCTGAAAAGTAATTGAGAGGTAGAAATTACTAAAGGATAGACAGATCAATAGATCCAGGATCTGAAATAATTGGGTAGGAAATCACTCTGAGAGATAGATATAGTAGTTTTCTTAATAAGCAGTAAAACATAAGTTTGATTTGGATATCACTGATAAGGATGAAGAGGAAGTTTTTTGTGTCCAGCTTGAGGCTTAAGATATCTTAAGATAAGAGGAAGTGGGTCCAGAAGAGTCACAAATATTTATTGGGGAATGCTGAATACACGGATGGACAAGTCTAATCTAAAGGGGAGAAATTGAGATAAAAGGGGAGAGGGAACAAAATACATAAATAAATACTTCAGAGAAGGGGAAGGAATTAACCTAATATATTTATGTGAATATGATGAAGAGAAATTGTCTTAAATAACAAAAAAAATACAATATTAGTGAATGCATACTGATGATAGAGCTGTAAGGTAAAGGCTGGGTCATGCTTTTGGGGGAAGTTTTGGCATTTCCAGTGCTGAAGGTGTTTAAGACTAGGCTGTAGAGATATCTATCAGACTCTATCTAAATATAATTGATCCTGCCATCCAGGGGGATGGACATTGACTGGGTAACTCCTGAAGTTCCTTCCAGGAGTACTGTCATCTAACCACCTGTAATTCTCACTCTACTGAAATCACTGCCAAAACATTTAATTTCCCTCTTCTTTTTTTCCCATTATGACCTCTCTCACAAGAAAAGCTAATAATAGCTCGTTATCCTTTTTGAAAGGCAAGTAAACAAATGGATTCTTCACTCACATAACATTCCAGTCAGAACTGATGAGCAGATTTTTACATGCCTGTGCTAAGCCTCCACTGGAAAGGGTGTGTCTTTTGCTTGGCAGTGTTGTGTCTTCAGCATGCAAGCAGCACAGATACCCTCCACATTTCCTCTCTAAAAGAATTAGAAAGCTAAAAGCAATTTGATCAGTGAAAGATTCCAAGAGATACAGGATTTTTATTTTTTTTTTTTTTAAAAAAAAGAGAGAAAGAGAGAGAGAGATGTGTGTGACTCACTGAATTAAGAGAGAGTTAGTGCTCATAGCATAATGAGCCACAATCTGCTGGTTAAATTCCACCTTGGGAGTTTGGACTCTACAGAGGAAAAAATCAAGAAAAAAAGAATTCAATAGTGTAATACAGTCACTTGAGGAGGACATAAATCTTTTGGTCCAGCATGAAGACAAAGGCAGGCAACTTAACTTATGGCCTGGGTTCTCAAGTAGTTGATAAAGATCTGTGAGGTCTGGACTGCAGATCCTGTTCTTCCAACAGAAACAGCCATTCGATCTTTTCATGTAACTCCTTATGGATTTCCTGTAAAGTTTTTTACAAGTTTATCTTCTGTTTCCCTTAACAGATCAGACAAAATATGGAGTGAACTACATTTCAACCACTGACATGAAACTCAATGAACATTATTTTTCATGCTTAAAAATTTGACAGATAATTCCTATGGTAATCAAATGCCTAAAAAGATCAAATTCAACCATATCTATATGTCACCAAGATATGTATATGTATATATTCTTATATACACAATTACAGATACCAAATTTTAATTAAGAAAATCAAGACACTGTTAAAGCAATTGTTTCTTCAGTTAGCAGCATGGAAACCATGGAGAAGTTCTAAAGACTTTCCACCATGGTGAAGAATCCATACAAATTCTGATTCATCAGAATTCATCCTCTTTCTCCTTTTTCACTCACCTTGATTTTGTGTAGTCTCAATTGGTAAATGCCATTTTAAAACACTGCCAGTGTGGGAAACACTGCAGCATATTTCATCAGATGTGTTTGTGGTTTATGAGCAATACCTCTAGATCATCTATCTTGTATGTGTGATTGGAAAATAAATCATAGATTGATAGGATACTACAATCATAGTTTCATTTGTATACTACAAATAAGAAGGCTGAAATGTGGTTCTGTATCTTCATCCTATTGTATAATGTTGTAACTAGATAGTTATCACTTACAAAATACCTTTCCCTTGTATATTATTAATGATTTCACAAAGAAGTACACTTACAAATTCCAGTAGGTGCAAAAGCTAACTCAGAGAAGAAAAGTAAATAGCCTACAGACACACTGTGGTCCCAAGCATAAACTAAAACATATAGGTCATCTGAGTCTCTGCCTTAGCTGTTGGACTATATTGACACAGTAGGCATTACTTAATCACATAGGCATTTTTAAATTATCTGTTTAAACTGAGATTCTTGTTGAATAAGGAAAGTCATAGAACTCATCAAAGCTACCATGTTATGTTTTTAAAATAAAATTACAATAGAAAAATTAATAAAATATTTCTGAAAACTGAATTACTTATACTATTATGAATTTCATTTACAATTCAGGTAGGAGAAATTAACAACCTGGGAAGTCTTACATTATTTTGGAATATAAGCATAAGGATGGCAACATTCTTACACACTCTCTGATTTTTTATACTTTTTAGCAGAAGAACAGAAACAACTTTGTTAACCTGAAAAGAGGTAGCTAAATGGAAAAGATACTTGAACTTACACAAGGTTAAATTAGAGAAATTGAGGACAAAAGAGAAACTATGTCTCAAAGAAGGATGTTTCCAACTAATTCATCCAAGAGGATTTAACTGAGTTTCAGATGCTAAAAGATGACCATGAATACTTTGTCTTTTAAAAACAAAAAGGAAAATGAAGCCACCTTGAGCAAGTTTTGTATTGAAAATTTTATAATTTGCTATGAGTTGCAATGACGAGATGCTATTTTTTTTCTAACCCATAAGTCCTTAGGATAAAAGGATAAACTGCAAGATATTAAAGCCAGGTATTAGAACTCCATTTTTTGACAAATTGTATGTTCACATGAAGGTAATTTCATTTTTTTTAAAGAAATATATATAATGTAAGGCACAATTTAGTATAAAGGTTTTAATATTGGGCCCTCATTAAGAGCATATACATCTGGTTCTGCAGGAATCAAGTAATTCTATTGAATTAATTTTATAAGGAAGTCTGCTTTTATATATTTATATATATATATATATGTATGCTGTAATGATCCCCTGCCTCCGTCTCACCACATTTTTGGGCCTAGCTTATTTATGACTGATACAGGGAAAAATGACACTATAACTTATTTTCAGTACTGCATCAATAAGGGGGATATTAAAAGCAAACTGCAGAAATCAAAAGCCTTTCCTCTTAATTGAGTCACAGTGGAAATAATAAGTCACTTTTTCTCTGGTACTCTTATTTTTGAATGTCATGAGCACTATTTTGAATATAACAAATCAAGTTGTGCAGTGGCCCTGTGCAACAATTAGGAAATAAAATCCTCAATAAAAATAAAGCGTTTTTTCAGTGTTGTGGTTTTTTTATTTTTTCATATTTTTTTTTCTTGAATTGTATTTTATCATATGTCAGTATTAAAGGAGATTTGGTGGAAATATGAAGCTGATTTTTCTCTTCTCCTTATTTCAATGAATAGGAATGGATTCATCTTCTACTAGCTTAAACAGAAAGTGAATCTTGACCATGTACATGAATAGAGGGAATAAAATTTGGAAAATAAATTTCTAACTACACACTGGTTTTGTTTCATAAGTGAATTTTGGGGAAAAAAAAAAAAAAGTTTTAAACCATCTTTCTATTTTTATAGTTATGATTCATTTTCATGCTATTTTCAAAAATGCTTTAGGGTAAAGAAAAAGCTTTGCCTTCTTTTAATCATAAGACATCATTTTGAAAATAAAGTCTTGGATGACACATGAAAATAAAATTTTGGTTAAAAACCTTATTTTTCTAAACCTCTTAAAAATTATTGTTTTTATGAGCATGAAATATTAGAAGTCTGAAAACTCGCTTGTAATTAATAAAGAAAAACAAAGGGAAATAACATTGTTTATTGCCAAACATTTCACTTGAAGGAAAAAGCAAAAGCCACCAAAAGGATATTCTTTCTGCCATTGCTATTTGCTTTCAATAAAAAATAATTATAGCTATTGACAATGGAGACAAAATTTCTGAAGAAAGTTTGATCAGTACATCCGTTATTCTGTTTGCATTTTTATATTTTACTTTTATTGACTATAAATAGAGGAAACTGTTGGAAGCAAACAAAAAGCTATATAACTATATTATTAGAACAACCAATTCATAATATTTAGCTCATGAATAAAACATCAAATAAATATTTTCATTATTAGCTTTTATTTTTATATTATAAATAAAAAGCAATCACAAGCACATTTGCTTCTTTTTCTTCTTTAAGGAGTATCACAGAAGTGCTAAAGTGAATGCTGGAAACTAGCATCTTCATCATTTTTTCAATAAGCATATGAACAAGTGTTGAATTAAGAGAATAACACCAAAACTATTTCTATGGGTATTTCATTTTGCTTTCAGTCACGCTCAGCCTACTTTTGTATTCATTTTCCATTCACACATTCAGGTGTTCATAATGCTAAATAAATAAATAAATAAATAAATAAACAAGGCGACATTCTCATCTATTTTTTGCTCTTCCACACCTTTCAAGCAGTTTACAAAGTACAGAAAATAACAACAATGGACCAAGTGCAATTCAGCACGGGCAATAAAAAAGAGATATGCAATGCAGCACAGGCTGATAAAAAAGACATCCAGTAGGTGCTCCTCTCCTCAAATTCTCTAGTAGTATATTATCTATTGCAAACTGAGCCTACCAAGCATTAACTGTGGTGTTGCAGGAGCTGTTTGAATTCATTTCACGTACAGAGTGAATATAATCATTCACAAGAAGCAGAGACTTGCCAGTGGATCCTAAGAGCTCCACCCTCTTGGTCAAAAAAAAAAAAAAAAAGTGGGGCTTAAGTTCATGTTTGAAGTATTGAAGTATTCACACAAGTGGTAGTATATGCTCACAGGTAAAACCAAAGGCAACTTTTCCTCCCAAGATCATATCTATGTAAGTAACTAAGACAAGCAAGAATTTGAGCAAGCATTTTGCAGCCCAGACCAAGCAGAAGCATGTTGCTGTTTTATGTCAACATCTAGTGCAGGTGGTGGACAGCGTTCTCAATACAGAAGATTCAAGTACAGAATCATTTAACAAAGACTGTTTCACAAGTTCACACTAGTACTGTTATAAAAAAAAAAAAAAAAAAAAAAAAAAAAAAAAAAA
>CM021700.1:39863815-39874669 GCA_011074415.1 Stictonetta naevosa
TTAAAAAAAAAAAAAAAAAAAAAAAAAAAAAAAAAAAAAAAAGAAAGCTGATGAATTTACTTATTCTTATTTGGGAAGAATTTTCCCATTTTGAATTGGAAGAGTTCTCAGACTCATGATCAATTTTGGACAGCATTGCTAAAGTCATTAAAAAAAAAAAAAAAAAAGGTAATGCAAATTAGAGAGAAAACAAAAACAAACAAACAAACAAAAAACACTAACCAATACAATATATTTGGTAACTTCACTCAGAATAGGACACTGTTCTTTTCCAACTGCCTTGCCAAAGTCCTAATAGACAGGCATTTGATGACTCAGCTGTGGTTTTGAGCTCTTCTTTGCAACCAAGGCTGTGCATGCTCACACAATTACACACATGAATGTGATAAAATACAATTTAATCTAAAATCTTCACTCAGTCGTTAAATCTTTCAGTAGCTTAATATATTCAGGAATGATGCTGTGGGCTAAACCAGTGCAGCCAAGACAAAAAGCATTAAAACTATTATAAAATTACATGATATTTTTTCAACTCTAAACTACTGCCTCTTCCTGAGAGATTCAGAGAGTTTGTGATTATTTTATACATGTCCAGAGCATAATTCTGACCAATCCTAGTTACTTCACACATATTAAATACTCAGTATCATATACTCCTGTTCATAGTCAAGCCATAAAATATTTTTTTAAAGAATAAATTATGTTAGTATTTAATTTAGATCCCTGTGGACATGTTGCAAGGAGATAAAATTATATGAGCAGACTATTAGTTTTATTTTAGCATAAATATATGATGTATAAATCAGAACAATATCATTATTATTACAAAATCTTATATAAGGCTTAAAATATGACAGTTACCTCTCTCTTCCCCTCAATTATTGATTTCTTTGATTTCTTTGCTGTGACTGCTAAAGCAGCAAATGTGTTCTTTTTTTCCGTAACAGAGACAAAAAAAATAAATCTAAAATTTTATCTTTAATTAACATTAAATATGTCTCTGTCTTATTGTGGTTGGAATGCCATATCCTTTTTTTACAGTCATCAGCATTTAATTTTATAATAGTTGAAAGGCTGGATAACTGTTTCCACTTATAAAGAAACATCACAAATCTGTAAATCATTTTTTCAACTCATTTTAAAAAACAAACTCTCAGGATTCAGTGCTTAAGTGCTTTGAAATTCATGTATATGTTTGACATTTCAGAATTTGAATGATAGATTTTAGAATTATGTAGCTGACAGAAGCTGTGTGTGGTACAAATAAGTTAGGCCACTGCAGGAGAAAATGCAAGTTGGTAATCTTTCAAATGGAAATCTACATGTTAATTTGTTGTGCAACAGCTACTAATTTGTGTATTGAAACATTTGTTGATCATTTATAAGCCTTTTTTATTCATTTCATGAACTTTAATAGAAAAGATGACAAAAAGTCAGAATAATTGCTATTTTAAATTATGTCCATACTTGAAAGTAATTAAACCATGGAGGTCTGCTAGTGTAGATGTGCAGAATTTGCAGACTTCTAATCTCACAAATTTTACCTTTCCTCTGAAATTTGAAGAAGCAGATTCCCATCCCTCAGAGAAGCAGCAGAAATGAGTCCACAACCATAGTGAAACCACATCTAACTACATGGCATGCTGATTAGTGTTATAATCTCATTCTCTAAATTATTGTTATTTTGCAATGTAATACGTAAGTTTAGAGTCTCTCTCAATGATACTTACATTTTGTTACAAAATGCATTATCTTCAGAAAGTGTCTATAAGGTCAAGACTTCTTCCTGAATCATTACAATTAGGTTTTGATTTAAAAATATATATATATATATTTATTTGTTTATTTTGGTGATGGTGGTGGTGGTGGTGTTTTTCTGAGCAGAAATAATAAATGTGTAGGATAGAGAATATGCTAATCTGCCTCACAACAATTAAATTCTGACATTCAGAAAATACCTTCCAGACCCAAATTCCTTTTACTATAAAGGGCTTTAATCTAAATTCCTTGTTTTCTCTCTTTCCAATAATACTCCTCACCAACTTGCTTTAAACATGAATAATGCAATAATGTAAAAACATCCCCCCTGGTCAGAAACTTACATCATTTCCAGCATAGGCAGTTACAGAGGGCAATTATAATACCAAGGTAATTACATAGAGAATCTTGTGAACTCTGACAACCCACTGTATGGTATTTCCCTGTAGGTTACAGATTAAGCAAATCAAAGTATTTATTAGAACAAAAAGTTTATTTTGGTAGTTGAATCCACCCTTCTCTCTTTGTGTATATACCTTTTCCTAAAAATTGGGAAATATTACATTTTACAAAAACAATAAAATAAATAATAAAATAAAATAAAATAAAATAAAATAAATAAGTAAATAGATAAATAAATTCAAAGCTCTTGCATAGTCCAGAGTCACTTTCTTCCTCCTCATTCATACATCCTAAGGTATTTTCCAGTGACATTAATCAGGGCAGCTGCCAACATAAAATAGAGCTTTGGAATCCCAAAACATTTATGTCCAGTTGTCAAATTCTTGTTCCTCCTTCAAGGTTCCTTTGGAATTTTGCTAAAGCTTCTCAATAAGAGACATTGGTCACTTTTCAGCAAAAGAAAGTCAATAACATTACTGATGAAAAACTTTCACAAAAGATGGTAAAAATGGTGAAATATTACTGTTCAACACAGTTTTTCTTCAAAATTATATTTTGAACTGTGCTGCCTATCAGAGAAAAAGGTGTTTAAAACATTTCAGTGTGCCATATGGATATATATTCACTATAATGAGGAAAGCGAATAAACAAATAGCTATAGTTTTTGCCAAGATTCATATCTCTAAACTAAAATGTCAAGATAGGACCTATCTATGTCCTGTTTCTGCTGCAAAAGTCAGCTAAATTACAAACTGGGTTGTAAAATTATAGCATAAAAATTAGTTTATTTGATGGACAAGACTGAAAAAAAAGATGAAAAACAGCAGGAAAAAGCCCATCAACCAGCAGTCATGGCAAATGTCATATTTTTTATATTTTACCCTACATTTAATTTAAAACATTTTATTAATGTTTTGATATTTCCTAACACCCATTATGACCCATGTAGTTGTAAATTACATTCATTGGCAGGCAGGTGTAACTGTCCTGAATTTATATTGTTTATAGTTTCATTGCATATATCCATAAATCTTAAAAGATCACTTTGATATTTAGTCAATCATGTCACTGTATGTGGCAAATGACCAGTTATTACAACTATTCTCAGCAGGGATGTGAGAGGCAGTAATAGTGTGAAAAATTGTTTGCGTTGTAACTTGCAGCTACTGACACTGAAAAAATGTAAGCTATATGCTGAAGAAGTTACAGCACTGGATCTTTCCTATATTAGTCTAGACATGAACAAAGCAATTATGGTCTTTAGACCATGAAACCAAATTCTTCAAGTAGAAAAGAACCTCCTGGTATATCGGGTCATTGAAAATGTAGGTAAACTGGTAGAAAATGTTAATGGAGAACAACTCAAGTTTAGTAATGTTCAGCTGGTCAGATACTAGACAAAACACAGGGCATGGAATTGTCTTCCTGCACTGAGTTCTAACATTTGACTTCAACAATGACCACTGAAATGCCTATATCTTGTGAACATTTTGCTCATCCCAGTCTGAGGGAAGGAAGATTTTACAAACGTAATTGTCTATATACAAGTGAATTCTTGTACAAAACTGTGGTTTAACAGTTTTTTCTTTTCCTTGGGGGTGGGGAGGATGGTGGAGATTGATGAGACATTCTAAACCACTTCTATATTTAGTCTATCAACCTTTGTTTAAGCTTTATGAAGATATATTAGACATGCATATTTCAATATAAAATTAAGTTAGAAGAATACTTCAACATGTTTCAAAATTTCGCAGTTGTCCCTTCTTAATGTCCCAATAGGTAAAAAACACATTTTTCAGTAACTGCCTTTTTTGCCTTTTTAACAGACAGCAAGTCAGGCCTCAACCAGATGAGAAAGACCCAGTTTCCTTCAGAAGCCAATGTAAGAAAAAAAAAAAAAAAAAAAAAAAAAAAGATTTTGAATTCTGATTTCAAATTTTGTGCTCTGGATTGAAATTACTAAAAGCATAAAATATACTAAGTGAAATTAATATCCCTCAACACGATCTTTAATAAATTGCTATATTAATTGCTAGAAATCAGATGTCAAATGTATCGTTCCTTTTCCATCCATTCTAATGATTAGTTTTAGTAACTCTTTTACTGTTTTTTTACCTATTTGTTAGGAAAAGCAACAACCTTCACATACAGATATGTTACCTTGTAAGGTAACCAGATAAGTTACCTTGTAAAAATGTCCATATTCAACCCCTTCCCTTTTGTTCATATTTGTCTATAGAAATGTAAATGAATTTATCTAGCTTGCTAAATGACACTGAAATATTGATGTTACTTCAGTTTGCCACTGATCAAAGACTACATGATGAGTGTGATAAGTAGACACCTTGAACATAGAAAAATTGCTGAGCTCTAGATTGTCTACAAAAAATAAAAATAAAAAATAAATGCTCAACTTAAAGGTAGGACCCCTGAAGAATGACCTACAGAATAATGAATATATATAAGGCATGTTTGGGTTTGTTCCCTTATGCCCTAAGTCTTTCCTCCCACCTCCTAAACTATTCCCAAATAGTTCCCTGCAGCACGTTGTCTTTGTTAACATGTTTCTCTCTCTCTTGATTTACATGGCAGTACTCCAATATTTACTTGGTCATTCTCCAGTAATGTGCAGCATCTTCTGGTACTAAAGACTTTGATTTGAAGACTGTAACATGGTTTCAGACAACAACACCACAAACACAATAAGTTTCCAAGGATCTCCCAAGACACCATCTGAAACTTAGTGGGGGAGCCCTGGTTTGTTCAAGGCAGCGCTGACGAATCAAGTTCATTATTTCGCAATCTATTTGAGCTTCAATCTAATTTGAATCTATGGATATCCTTGGCTCATGACTAGTACATGGTTGGACAACTGCTATCTTTTCCTATCAGGTGGGAAGTGATCATTATTGTAACTCATTTGTGCTGGGAACTTTTTAAAATTTCAATATGAATATGAATCTAATTAGGGTCCCAACAACAATATTCTTCTCTGTTAACAGATATATATTTTACTCTGACATTTTTATTAAAAAAAAAAAAAAAAAAAAAAGTGAGAAAAGCAAGAACCTCAGAAGCCTTGGGGTTTGGAAAAGCTTCAATAAAACAGTGGAGACATGCACAGTTGAAGAAAGAAACAAAGAGAATCCCACAACATCCGAAGATCTTTCCTCCCATCCCAGATGCTTAGTGCCAGAGAGTTTATCTGTATCATCCTCTACATGGGGATGGTCTAAAGTTGTTCCTTTGTAGAAAGAAACAAAGTTCCAGCACAGAATTTTCTAGTGCCTCTTTTGTTTGCCTAACCTCTTCTCTTGTTTCAATTACTGCCCCTCAATATGTTGGCAAATCTGAGGATAAAAGGTTCTGTTCTTTAAGAACCTTTACCCTTCTTAGTGCATCTTTAAAGTGTGGTGTTGTACAGCATTTTCTAACATCATTATCATTTCTTTACTCTCTCAGCTTATGTGACTTGTTTTAGCATTTGTGACTCTGTTAATGTATCCTTCCATTTTGCTGACCAAGCATCAAGTTCTCTCTCTAACTCAGGGTTCAGAAATACGAAGCAAAAACAGGGCGGAGGTGTAAGCTGAATTATCACAGAATCACAGAATGGTTGAGGTTGGAAGGGACCTCCAGAGATCATCTAGTCCAACCCCCCCGCTCAAGCAGGGTCAACTAGAGCACGTTACACAAGATCACATCCAGGTGGTTTTGAACATCACCAAAGGAGACCCCACAACCTCTCTGGGCAGCCTGTTCCAATGCTCTGTCACCCAAACCATAAAGTTCTTCCTCATACAGCAACGAAACCTTCTGTGGTTCAATTTATATCCATTATCCCTTGTACTACCACTGGCCACCACTGAGAAGAGTTAGGCCACATCCACTTTACATTGTCCCCTCAGGTATTTATAGAGGTTGATAAGATCCCCTCTCAATCTCCTCTTCTCTAGGCTAACCTGGCCTAGCTCGCTTAGTCTTTTCTCATAGGAGAGATGCTCCAATCCCTTAATTATCTTCGTGGCTCTACACTGGACCCTCTCTAGAAGTTCTACAATCCTCTTGTACTGGGAAGCTCAGTACAATATTTTTTGTGTTTTTTTTTTTTTTCTTATTGTTCAATTTGACACCAAAAAGAAAGTCTATTTTTTCTTCTGATGTTACTTCTGCTAAGGCACAGCAGAAATAAAAGCAGACTTTTGGCTACTGTGGGGCAAATGGACTTTCTGGACCCACAGCTTGTCCTATATAAATCCAAAGCAGATCCACTCTCTTCTACTGCACATCTCCTTTGAAGCAAAAACTTGTGAGGAATACTGAAAAAAATGTTTGACTCTTAAGGAACTGTTAGAGCTTTCTCATTTTCACTTCTACCTAATTTTAATACCTGTAGTGGGGCATATTCTTTAAGCCATCTTTGTTTAGGTCTGAAAACACACAAAAAAGGCTGTGCACACTCTTCCACAGGAGGGAGTCTGGGTTGATGTATATAATTGTAGCCAAAGTTAGTCACTTTTCAGAATTGTAATTATATATAAGATATCTGTTGCAGTGAGTATATCATTAAAAATGCACTAAAATAGTAGCAGGGCAGCTACCATAGAAAATTCATGTAGCAAAATTAGCCTATCCGTTTTCACAATATATAATCATGTATAAGAGAAGGTTTCTTGTAGGAATGTGGAATGACTCAGTGTTAAATTATATGATGGCTGAAACTGTTTAGGACTGTTCAGAATCTAAAACATAAAAAAAGAGTTCTGACAAACCATAATGCTGTGGAACTGTAGAAAGTGGTAGCAACTATACAGAGTTACAGATATTTTTGCATGAAATGAAAATGCTTACATGTGAAGCTTTTATTCTACTCTCAATAGCAGGAAACAAGAAAAGATACTCACAGCTTTTGAATTTCAGCTTGGAAATTCCAGTACAAGTAAATCATGGGAAAATATCCCAAAGGCCATGGCTTGTGTACTTGCTTTGCTTTAAAAAGCCTGCCTTGTGTTTTCTTTACTTTGATGGTTAAATAAACACTAGAGATTTATCACTGGTTATTTTAAAATTGCTTTAGTTTTTGAGATCTGCAGAGCTTTTACAGGAGCACTATCATATCAATCAGTACTGAGAGTGAGAGAGAGAGCGACTGAGAAAGACTGAGAAGTAATTGTTACTGCTGCATGGAAAGTGTAAAGAAAACTGCCTACAGCTTTTCTTCTTAAAGAAGGAGGAAGAAAAAAAAAAAAGGACAGAATGAACGTGACAAAGCAATGGAGCAAAAGAAAAGTAAAAAGAGGAGAGGAGAGGAGAAGAGAGGAGAGGAGAGGAGAGGAGAGGAGAGGAGAGGAGAGGCTAAGAAAAAAAGAAATAGAGAAAAGTCTGTGTATTACCCATACCTAAAGCAAGCATGGGAATTACTGAACTAATACCCCAAGAGAGGAACGATTTCTGTCACACTGTAGAAATAAGGATTTTTTTCTTTAAAATTAAAATAAGTCTGACACAAATATGATCTGTACAACAGAACATTACTGAATGGATATTTTAACCATTTCACTTAGAAAAGATTTTAAAATTCTGCTTGTCTGTGATAAAAATTGAATGATCTATTAAGAAGGGCAATGAACTTATGAAGGAAGTGAGTCTCAGTTAAAGAATGTAGTGACTTCAGAGAATGAGGAACTCACAGATATCTCGCGCACCAACTATTTCAGTCCTTAAAGTAGTCATGATTCTCCAGAAAATATAAATCCTCCTTTCTCAGGGACAGAGTCAAAGCTTTTTTGAAGATTTTTGTTTACTTCAGCAGGAATTGACTAAGCTACTGACACAAGCAAAGACCAAATGAGTTATGTTATGTTATGTTATGTTATGTTTTATGTTATGTTAAGTTTTATGTTATGTTATGTTTTATGGTCTGGTCTGGTCTGGTCTGGTCTGGTCTGGTCTAGTATGGTATGGTATGTTCTTGCCACCCAGGCCTGATTTGGCCCTGGGCACCACTGGCTATCACCAAAATGAGTCTTACAACAAGTTAAGTAATTTTGTTTAAAGCATAAAATAAACTTTAAAAAAAAAATAAAGTAATAAAAATGCCAGAAATATCAAAACCTGAATGTAGTTAATCAGGAATTTAAACAAGACAGTAGCTGACATTAAACAGAAATTTAACTCATCACTAAAAAGGAAGAAAACCTTGGAGATAAACTGCAAATACCTTTTTTTTTTTTTAAAAAAAAAAAAAGTATTTTTTCTTAAAAAAAAAAAAAAGACGTAATTACCAAAATTTATTAGTGAATGAAATTCCTAGTTCCTTACAGTGGATAATTAGCTAACTATTAAATAAATAAAGTCATGAATAACTGATCTGATTTTATTTGGACTCATCACAAACTCTGAACATATATTTTTGGACTTACCTACTGGATAATTTCTATTTAAAAAATCTTGGTTTGTGGCTTGTTTACAAATTCATTATGAGGCTTTCAGAATTAAATCACTTCTGAAAGGAAAATCAAAATTTTATATAATGCTCACTTTCCATGCTTTAATCCATCCACCACAGTGCTGTCTGTATTCTATTATCTACAAATATGGAATTCATCTTTGCTAAAAAGTAAATGAAACTTTAGAGGAATGTCATAATTTCAAATTATTTCTCAACTCCCGAATAGAATTTTTTAGCATAAATTTTGAAAATGAGTCTGAAGAATCTGCCTAAGTACTTTATTAAGCCAAGAAAATGTATATTACATAAAAAACTTGAAAACTGAAATTAAAATTTGCTTTCTGCACACATTCTGTAATAGTCATGCCAACATTTATCTATTTTTGTACCAGTTTCTGCCAGAAAACACTGGAATATTTTTGGAAACAATATAAAAATGATGTGATCGTAACTATGGTGTTTTTTAATGTACGCATATACTTGGGATTTTTTATAGTATTTATCCTGATCTATAGTTCACTGAGCAGCTTTAGTTAGCCAGAAAGAGCCCCAGTTTCTAAGATAAATAACTCTTTTTATTTCTGGACTACAGAAGGACTTTAATTCAATGAAGAATTCAATTCAACTGCTTTTGGCATTTCCTCTTCAGTTTTTAAGATAAAGCAGGGTCTCTTTTAATTCTTGAAAATAAGAAGACAGTACAATGAATATTTCACATTCAAAATAAATACCTTGATTGACAGTTGTTCTGTGTTCAAATTAACTAAGATAATTTCTGTGATATTGTTATTGATTTTTAAGCAAATATTTGTGTGGTCTTTCATGGCTATGGGAAATATTGAACAAAGCAATTGAAGAAGAAGAAGAAGAAGTTGTTTCTGAGCATATTTAACCACAAACACATACTTTCTTACAAACTAGGACAGTGAAGCAGTGCATCTAGAATCAATATGTTCTTTGACACATTAATATTAGCAAAGAAACATATTCTGATCTTTCACATTCATATATGTATTTACAAAGAATAAATTCCCCAGTATGGTTCACTGAGATGAAATCCAAGAAAAGAGACTTCTGAAACTAAAACCCACCCTGAGCAAAAAGAAAAAAAAATATTTGTGATCAAAACTTTATAATGAGAAAAACAATCTGCACAATAAAAATAACTTTGCAATACATTTGACCCAAATCCAAATCTTACAGAGATTCTTAGAGTTAAAATAAAATAATTTTCTCTGTCTCTTCATTTTTAGATAAGTAGACAAGCGAAATCAGAAATTCTATGGAAAATCTTCTGTCTTCACATTATCAGACTATGAAGAGACAAGAACAGCTGACAGTATTCAGTAGGTGATCATAGTCACTAGGCTTGCACTGACTTCATTGCATATAGATAGCAAGAAAGTTATTTGCAAGCATATCTGAGAAGTTGATCCCTTATATCATGGGCCTGTATTTTTTGCTTCTTCCTCTCTGCATTCTAAAAGGTTCTCAGTTTATAATGTGCAAATGTATATTTACATTTGCATGTGCATTGGTCCATGTATTACTGAAAGCCAAAGGAGAAAGCTTTTCCTCTTTAAGACGACTCCATCATTAAGGGTCTTTTCTTTCCCTGTCATTCACACTCTTTATTTAACACTTGCTACTCCCTAGTCATTAAATATCACTTCTCTCTAGAATAACATCCTCATGTCTTATAGCTGCATTGGGAGTCACGTAAAAGCTGTGATTGATTCCCTGATAGTAATGTCTTTAATAGTTCCAAAGCTGAAGTCTGGAGGGGATAACTCAAGGACAACACTATAAAGTCAAATACCATACTTGAACATAAACCATCAGAAGCAACATCCTAGAGGATGTTGGTTTATTTGGAATTAGGAGAAATTTTGTTAAAATTAAGACCTTTTGCTCAAAAATGCTAAATGCCAAACTCATTTCCAAAACATCTGTCATTAAAGTTTCTATAAGAAGAGAAAGCTCCAGCCCCAGCTAGGGGCATGCTCTACTCCCAGAATACAATAGAAGAATAATGCTCACATTTATGCACTTGAGGTTTTTCTGGGCTCAGTGCAATGCTTTCCTGGAAACTGGAGAAGAACTTTCTTTTTCTCTCTTTCTCTCTTTCTTTCTCTCCTTTTTTCTTTCTTTCTCTCCTCTTTCTTCCTCTTTCTTTCTTTCTTCCTTTCTTTCTTCCTTTCTTTCTTTCTTTCTTTCTTTCTTTCTTTCTTTCTTTCTTTCTT
>CM021700.1:39874679-39913011 GCA_011074415.1 Stictonetta naevosa
CTTTCTTTCTTTCTTTCTTTCTTTCTTTCTTTCTTTCTTTCTTTCTTTCTTTCTTTCTTTCTTTCTTTCTTTCTTCTGCAGCTGATGAGAACATCGTGGAAATTTCAGAATGTTAATAAAGCACATATCAGTTAAATTTTTCATAGTTTTTTCCCTCTGAGATCTTATTTGTCTCAGACTTAAAGAAAATTAACGATTATTTCAAATGCTTCATTTTACATTCAATGATTCCCAATATGGATAGCTTTTCCTATCCACATTACTCATCTTCCTAATAACTACAGGTACTATTTGCCTTGAAATTCCATCCATCCCCTGCAAGCTTTTCTTGGTTTGCAGTGATATTAAGTGCAGTTCAGACAACATGACACTGCTTTTGGATTGAATTGTTACATCAATCATTACACAGTGGGACCAGTTACTGGTGCAAATTTAGGATGTATGGATATTAATAGAATAAATGGGAGGAGAGTGGAACAGAGTTACATTAATTGGAAAGGAGAAGAACAGAAATATTTAATTAATTTCTATCAAGTTCAAAGAGACCTCAAGATGAGATGCAAATGGCAAAAACTGAAAGTCAAACAACATGTCATGTAAATATGTTGCTTTAAAACTTATTTTGAATAAAGAACATATTAGAAAAGGATTTGAAAATGCAAAATAAAATGAAATATTTTATAGAAATAAAAGAATTTTTGTGACCTTCATCTTCATTAAGAAAATAAGGAATTAATTTTCTATTGACCCAAACAGGTGTTTTTTTGTTTTGGTTTTGTTTCTGTCTTTTGGGATTTTTTGTGGGGGGGGGGGGGGGGGGGGTTGTTTGGTTGGTTGGTTGGTTTGGTTTTGCTTTGTAACTTCAGCCAGAGAGACATAGAGAAAATAATGATTTTTTGCACAAAAGTGAGGAAGGCTCCCCACTGTTCTTTGTAACTCTTTCAGAAACTTTGTTTTTACCCACCTCTATAAAACATTTTGGGTTCCTCACCTCAAAGGCATTGCATAATTGCAACGCATTACTGTGTTTACACTGTTACCCCCAGGGTATAAAACATAAGAAATTTTTGTGGCCTATGATTTCATTCTATACAGTGGTCTGCCTGACTATTTCTGATGTTGTTTACAGCTGTAAGAGCTGGAACACATTCATCCTTTTTATAGAAGAAAAAAGCTAAAGTTTTTGTTATTGAGGGACCTTGTCTGAGATGGCCATTTTTCTTTTACTATCTTCTAGGCATTTATATATTGGAGTTTCTCAACAATAGGTTCAAGTTATGCTCCATAAGTATTCAACAATTGTGTCCATATAGCACACAAGTGCATGATTTCATTTAAGAGTTCGTAATCACATTCCACTCCTGCTGTGAGGGCTTGAATCAGCCATTCTGTATATAGACACAGTTAGTTTACAGATCTGCAGGTGGAGACTGGTGAGCAGAAGGGTCAATGACAGGGGGCTATCCAGCAATGGAACAGCCAACGTGGATTGCTTTATTCTGCCAAGTAAGGAGAAGAAAGTTGAATGATACATTGCAAGAAAGTTTCAGCAAAGACAGATATTTAGGATCCAAATCTCAAAGATTATCTCTGCTTCAGATTATGTGCATAGAAAGTATGTGCATACCTTCAGAGTATGTGCATAGAAAGTAAAAGGCCTATTTTAATTAACCAAATTTAAAGGCTTGTCTTCATAATTTAGGCATAGAAGCAAAGCTCACTAATCTCCCCAGAATCTACTGCTATTTTCACACAGGCATTTAGTTTAAATTATTGTTTGAAGAAACAGAAAAGTTCTGTATGAAAAAAGTAATTACTAAGTTTTCAAAAGTTACACTGGTTGCCCTGCATGAAAGACCTAGTAAGGGGCACTAAATGTATGAGGTAGGGTTAGTGACAGGTCCATACAGAATAATTTTACATCACACGACACTGGTAGTACTGTCAGTCACCAATTGGTTTTAGGCTCATGCGAAACTTTGTTGACCTCACAGTCTTCCAGTCCAGCCTGCTAAGGTTTCCCATACTCTTTCCTGAAACCCTCTTTCCTTATCTGTAACCAGAAGATACTGCTATTCATTTTCTGCATTTCACAGGTTCCTCTAGTCTAAGGAATTCCTATACTGAGGAATTAACTGTTAGCATAACTCCTGTAATCTCTTTCAATTTTATACACAGCATTAATGAGTCACTCTCATTTCTTCTCTGTCTGGAAGGGACAGAGTAATTAAAGTAATGATTTCCTTTACTGTTTCTTTTTGGAGTGGTTTTTTTTTTTGGTTGTTTTTTGTTTGTTTGTTTGTTGTTTTGTTTTGTTTTGTTTTGTTTTTTTTCCCTTGCCTGTTGTATTTAGCAATAGTGTTGCTTTTGCTCTACATAAAGCAATAAACCTTCTACCTCTCTCCCATACACACTGCTGTTGTGAGACTATACTACTAGTGTCCAAACACTAAGATGCTCTTCAGGTTTTGGATAAAGGTTCCACCAGAGGTAGTCAGATGTTTGTCAACCAGTGTTTCAAAGAATGTTACATGACCTATTTCTTTCAGGGACAAGATAATTCCATGTAACTTTTAAATCAGGGTACAAATACACAGTACCTTTCATTGTACGTTGTGACCAGTGTTCCAATTACCACTAATTATATCTACTTTCTTTTTGCCAAGGATATAGACCTGCCCTGTGCTCTCTTTTCCCATAAATTCACATTTCCATCTTCATTCTTCTGCCTCTCCTGCCCTATAAGAACAAAATCAGGCAATAATATAATCTTATTTGTAAATTCTCTTTAAATTGTCAAAGGGGTATTGATGCTTCCTTTATTATTTCAGCAAGCAGTATGGCAAAAATGGTACCAGCAGACACTGTCCTCACAATTTAAAAAATAAAAATTAAAAAAAAAAAAAAATAGTGGAAATGTGCCCAGCAAGCATGATTTTATGTGCCAAATTCTTCACGGAAAAAAAAAAAAAAAAAAAAAAAAAAAAAAAAAAAGTCTAACAAAACCAGTTTCATTAATGACAAAAAATGACAAACACTACTTTTGAATGTATACTAGAACTGTGTGGAAAGAAGCTCAGGATCACCCAGGAGGAGACAGGCACTCCTTGCATAACTACTTAGGAAACTAAGTTAATAATTATTGTCCCTGATTTTGACCTTGTGTTTACCATAGCCTTTCAACGATGATCAGCTCAAAACCAAAATCTGTTGTGATTCACTGAGATGGGTAAATGTCCAATATTCATTGTGAAAGATTGAGCTTAACTGAGGCTGAGCACCCATGACAGGTTGTACACAAGGTTTAAAGTAGGAGTATGACAGAAACATGTCAGTTAAACAGCTGACAAAACAAGCACCAGCATTAGTTTAGATATGCACATTCAACTGGACGATTTGTTTGTGGAAAATAATATTAGGTGCTTTTTCTAACTGAATTTTCTGTTAAAGTAGTTCTTATTTGCTTAAAATAATATATTTTTAAAGTATTTGCTGATTATTTTTCTGTACATCTGCAAGAGATTTTTTTGCATTCTGTGAAAGGTAAACACATTGCTAAATAGAAACCTTTAACCATGAATACACACATATGAAATTCACCTTTAATTTTCTACAAGTGTTTTGTAATATTTGCTTAAAAAAAAAAAAAAAGGCAGTATTTTAATAGTAATTGGATACATCAAAGAACATGCAAAAAGTGTTACAAAAGGAATAAAAGGAATATAAATGTAGTCAAAACAAAGTATTAACATGTGAACAGTTTGCAAATGCTTTCCAGTATTCACCTATCTCCCGTCTTATGAATTGTATATTCCTAACAGTGCGTACATTTGTTTGAATGCTTAATCCATAAAAGGTATTTTTCTCTGAAAGTGTTTTAAGCATTTTTTTCACTGAATCCAATTTAACAAATCATACTTCCTAAGTTCCTTCACCTTCATACCTTCACAGTTTCTTAATATTAGTTCGTATTTTTTTAAGGTCATTTAGATAGCAAGACTCCATAGACAGTGTTCAAAAGTCATACAGACAACAGGAGCCATTTGTGAATTTATTGCAATGCATATTCCTTTACAGAGGAATTCATAATCACCTGCAGCCAAAAGCAACCAGTAGCAACAATCAGATACAGCAGACATAATCCAGTTTTAGACCAAAATCCACTATGTACTTTGGGAGATAGGATTTTATTTATTTATTTATTTATTTATTAAGTTTTAGTTAGGTTTATTTGTTTATTTGGGGGTTCTCTGCCTATTTCTCCTCCTGTCCATAGTGCTAGTTTAGGCACATGAACAGAAAGCTCCTTCAAATGGGTTCCTCATTTGCCTGGATGAGAACTTGTCCTCTGTGTTTACTCTTGTAGGCTTCTTTAGAAGGAGGATGCAGAGTGAAATATTCACATGTTCCTTGTCCTTCACTGCCTTCCCAAAACTCCCACCTCTATGCCTTCAAAGTATAGTCATATTCTTCCAGGGAAGTTTAGACATATTGTGCTGTAAAGACATGAAGAGCCAAGCACACTCACATAAGGAGAGAGTAAGTCAAACATAGATTCCAGTATTTCCTTTCTACCATGCAGATAACACATGCTGAGCTGCCAGGTTGATTCTGCAGTGAAGACAAGCCAACAAACATAATCACTGGAGTAACTTCATAACTTAAGAGTAAAGAGTCAGTAAGTCTGAAACATTAGTTTTTAAATGCCCAGACTGAGCAAATGCATATCAATGGAAACTGACTGTAAAGGTTGTTTGGTAGTTTGTTTTTTTGTTTGTTTGTTTGTTTTGATTTGATTTGTTTATGTGTGCACTCTTTGTAATATAATATGGATCAGACATTTTTTGAGTGAATGGGACTATCCACTTTTGCAAGGGCTTACTGATCATGAAATTAGTGGTCAGTAAGAAATTTCCACATTATAAGCACACTTGGATGGCCTTTGGTCTTCATTTTATTTCCTTTATCAAATTAAATTCAAGTAAGCAGAAGCTTGAAAGGGGCTTCTCTCTTGGATTTCAGAGGGACGTGGGAGTCATGGTGGACGGCAAGCTGACCATGAGTCAGCAACATGCCCTAGTGGCCAAGAAGGCCAACGATATCTTGGGGCGCATTCGGAATAGTGTTGCCAGCAGGTCAAGGGAAGTGATCTTCCCCCTTTACTCAGCTCTGGTGAGGCCACACCTGGAGTATTGTGTCCAGTTCTGGGCTCCCCAGTACAAGAGGGACATAGAACTACTGGAACGAGTCCAGAGGAGGGCTATGAAGACGATGAGAGGACTGGAGCACCTGTCGGACAAGGACAGGTGAGAGAGCTGGGCCTGTTTAGCTTGGAAAAGAGAAGACTGAGGGGAGATCTCATTAATGTATATAAATATCTGAAGGGAAGGTGTAGAGAGCATGGAGCTGGTCTCTTTTCAGTTGTGCTCAGTGACAGGACGAGATGCAATGGGCACAAACTGAGGCACAGGAGGTTCCGACTGAATATGAGAGGGCACTTCTTTACTGTGAGGGTGACAGAGTTCTGAGACAGGCTGTCCAGAGAGGTTCTGGAGTCTCCTTCTCTGGAGATATTCAAACCCACCTGGATGCCATCCTGTGCAGTGTGCTCTAGGTGATCCTGCTTGGCGTCGGGGTTAGATGAACTTCAGAGGTCCCTTCCAATCTTGGCCATTCTGTGATTCTGTACGCCATTGACTACCACTGAATTAAACAAAGAAAAGAATGAGATGTCTCAGCAACCTTCCAGGATGCGAGCGGTGACTGTTTTTCCTATCTGCATGAGATATGTACTTATAACTGTTGAAAAGACTGTCTTTCGTGTTGTGTTTTTTGGTTTAAGGTTTTTTTACATTTTTTTTTTTTTTTTCTGGTTGCTTGGTTGGTTGTTTCTTTTGGAACCTGTGTGTTAGGGTTATAACTTGGCCAAATATTCAGCTAGGAATGTTTGTAAATCCTTGCTGGAGAAAAAAAAAATAATAAATCATATATACGTATATATATATATACACATATATATCACGATATAAAAGCTCTGCTATTAAAATGATGCCAATATACTTCCTGAGAAAATAGTGGTTGTATCATAAGGTTGCATAATGATTTTTCGTCTGTCTTGGGAATGCAGAATGTGACAACATGATAAGAAGTTAGAGAAACTGGAATTTTCATTATAGCTTGCAACATTCTTTCCAAGTTCTGAGTTAACTACTGGAAATTCGCACAAATTGCACTGTGTTTAAATGCTTCTATTTAAATCAATAACTTTAAAATTTCCAACTTCCATACAAAATGAATGGCAAGCAACTAAAACAAGCAAGTGCATTTTTATAACTTGAAAAGAGGTATCAGCTTGGGTAAAGTATTAACACTTGAAATACTCTCCCACCCTCCCCCCCACCTCCAAAATAAAGCTAAAAATGTTCAAAAAATATTGTACAAAAAAGGCAGAATTTCTGGAAAGAGTTTTTTTTTTTTTTTTTGATAAATACTACAGATGGTAATGCTTTTAAGAAAACAACTGTCCTGTCTTGTAATCACTTTTTTTTTTTTTTCAGAGGGGTTTTGTGCATATTATCAACCTTATCTATATTTAAGAGAAGCCCAAAGGAGCTTCTCTTCTCCATTCTACCTAATAATACTTGTTAAGAACAGGTTTCAGTAGTGGGGAGATTGAGCTGTGTATACATATGCATAAATACTTCTAATAACTATTTAAATTAAACAAAACTGGTATCTAATTTCTAAAATTAGCAATTTATACATAGATGAACAAGTCTTTGTTTCTTACACTCCAAAAGAGAGTTCTTCTATCTGTTTACAAACTTTAATAATATCAGGGTGGTGAAAACTGTTCTACTGTGCTGAGTTGGAGCTTCACTAAGCATGGCTTTTCCTATTTTAATTTCCAGCAGTAATATGAGCCTATGAATATTTTTCAGCTCTGAAAAAAATTCATTCAAAAAAAAAAAAAAAGTTTTCTGTTTTTGACAATATTACAACTCATTAATATTTTTACACCTGAGGAGTGACATATTTTTCAGAATATTTTCTCACATATTTCTGAAATATTTCTGAGACTGCTGTAGTTTCAATGAGGAATAAATAAATAAATAAATAAATAAAACCACACTCCTCCTGGCTTGTCTTGTCCAGACCTGCAAAAATCTTTGTTCCCTTTGCAGTACACAGATCTCAGATCCACACAAACTCTTCTTTGAAACAGAAAAAAATTGCAAGGAAATATTTCCGTACATTGGCTCTCGTTGCTGAAGTTCTTCATAAAAAGGGATTATATACATGAGAAATGAAAAGAGGTGTTTTCCTCATTCATTTCTATGGAACCACTTTCAGTGTCTCTTAAAATCTGCAAGATACCTACACAAAGTGTAAATTGTAAGTAGGGCCATCTTGTGACTGTTTTAGACATGAATTAGACAAACACTTAGCTTCTATTAATTTTTTAGGTAAGTGGCCATTACAATTAAATCAGAAGCCTTCAGATTTTTTAGGATTTTAAACCTCCTTGTAGATTACCGCTTGAAAACTACTGCTTTCAAAAGCCAATTAAATATGCATTATTACTGTATTTCATGGCAAAGAGCAAAGAAAATACCACAGCTAATATGAAACTGCTTCTTAAGATGTCAATAGATCCCTTAAAAGCAAAGACCCAGTGCCTAAACATGTCTTCTCAAAAATATTTCTGCCTTCTGGCAAAGAATTTTATCTTTATAGCAGTAATGAAGGAATTGAATAGGTTGTACATCAGGTAGCAGATGACTTTTTGAATACTTTCTTCTTTCATATAAAGTCACAGAGAAAATAATTTCATGCACAAATCTTGCTTTATTTATTTATTTGTTGGCCCATACACAGAATCATGTAGCAGGTTTTCCAAAAAGACACTAATTTGTTTTTGGTTATAAAAGGATAGAATTGGAATAGCTTTTGAAGTCAAGATTTGTGATACTTGCTTCTCTCCTCAGGTTCCTATTTATAAAACAACATAAACTAAATCATCGTCTATAACTGGAAAATATCAAGGCCTTGATCACATGTCCAAGATCAATATTTTTTTAAATAACCTATACATAGAATAATTCTCTTCAAAAAAAATGTAAAAAAAAAAAATGTATAAGCAATAGGTATCTCAGTAGGTTACGCCTTTACATTATGCTATTTTTAAGCCAACATCAGACAAAGTAATGATGAGGCTACTTTTCTATTTGGTTCTCTTTGACTTTTTAACTCCAATAACCTGTCACAAATTTACACTGAAATAAACTGGTCTTGCTATTTTGGCACACATCACTGTGTGATGATTCATCACAGTTCATCAGTAACAATTCACAAACATGGCTGCTGGAAATGGTTATCAAAGCTCCCACTGTTGAAGCTATGGAGTACATAACATCCTTCAGGCTACACAGCCATTATCTGTGCAATGCAACCTACTGCAAACCACCAGCAGGCTTGCCTTCTTTCCAAACCCCTCTTTTTGCCTGTGGCTTGGCCTTCATCTCTGAGTACTGCTTCTAATCCTGACTGCAGTCCTGCTCAGATGTCTTGTTGCTTCTGCCACACACCAACAAGAAAAGCTGGACAAAAAACATACACACACATAGCTTTAATGATGAACTTCTCAAGACCTCTTTTATGCCAAAGTTGGAGGCTTTGATATCCTGTATCCAAAAACACAGTAGTGTTTACATTTATCTTTAAGTTGACTGACAGGGACAACCTCATGCATGGGTGTGAAATATCCCTTTAAGAAAAAGGGATTTTCATTTGTATTAATTTTGGTTGCTATCCATCATTTAAGAGACCAAGATTCATAAGGAATATCATTAGGTAACCTCAAGAACAGACAAGATGGTAGAACTTTTCTCTCTCTCCGATATAATTTGACATAGTTCTATTATTACAATGGAAGATTTTTTTCTTGTACCACTTTTTTTCTTTCTTTTCTTTCCCCCCAATAGCTTTCTCCTTTAGTTTTCTACTCAGCATAGCTGATTCAGAATTGGAAACATGTGAGAAGTGACCAGGATCTTACAAAAGTAAGTATGAGTCACCACGGCATGTAACATGCTGTTGTTTAGGGATACAGACTCATAAAAAGCAGACGTTACCAGTCAGTTTTGGAAGCTTGAGACATAAATACAGTATTATTTTATCAAAAATAGTAACAGTTTAAAACAAATTATTTTGTAACACTACTGTATTTAAATTTTCCAAGTATTATCAATCGCAAAGGCTTTCTTTGTTACTGTTTCATCTGTCCCACTTCTACTCTTACTTTCCCTTTTGTATTTTTTCTTTTATTTGCAGAGCACATTTTTTTGTCTTTGTGTTCAAATTATTACTTTTGTTAAAACTGCTCCAATTTTAACCTTTACCACTTTTGCCTTTCTTCTTCATCATATCCCTCTTATTAAATACCTTCACCTGGCTAACAGACAATACCACTTCTCTGTCACCCTCACCTCTGCTACACTAAGAATGACACACTTTCAAAGAAAGGAATAAACCTACTGATCATCCTTAAGATGTCCCTTGTAAGTCTTAGAAGGTCTGTTATTTATCCCAAGATTTCCTAGAATTTTGACCCAAAATTTGAAAATAATATAGATATATACTATATAATCACATTAAATAATAGTTAATCACTTAGCCATAGCCAGTTTTCTCATAATCCAGTGAAGTTTTCTTCATCACCTAGGATTAGTTGGTCAAATAAAATAAGCTGTTTTTTGTTTTTGTTTTTGTATTTGTTTGTTTGTTTGTTTTGTTTCTAGCCATTTGTTTGGCCTAGCAGTTTCTACACTCGCCTTTCCAAGCTACTTCTCAAAAGCAGTGACCACATGGGTAGCAAATACAGAATATTCTTAAGGGCCCTGGACTTTTTACTTGTCTAGTGCTGTCCTGCCTCCTACTAGATCATATTGCTTATCTTAAGAGGCTTTTTACTACCACCAAGAACTACTTCCAAGCTGGGTTTTCTCAACTAACGGGATTAACAAAGAAATAGTGATGAAAACTTTATTCACAAAACAAGCGGAAGGTTACAATTTAACAGTCTTATTCTATCTGTGTTATGTAAAAGGCATATCACCCATGTATATGCCAAATTGTTTGACCTCAGATGTTTGCACAGGTATCTCAGGTCCCTCATGAACCAACAATTCATGGAAAGCTTCTGCATGTTATGGAAGATAAAAGTGCATCTTTCATCAATAAAATTTTCCTTTTGATAGGAAAAACTGCAAATATTATTTAGACCTGTAGTGCAAATTATGATTTGTAGAGCAAATAGTCTGACAAGGCACTAATTAGAAAATTAGGAAACTGACATTTGTATCCCTGCCCAAACTCAGCCACCTAACATGACTTGAATAAGTTGCAAAGTCTTTCATTTTATATCTAAACTGTATACAGAAAATAGTTCTATGTCAAGTGAGAAATAAAAGCATGAAGACATGTGAGATCTGTGATGATCTCACATACTAGGGTGGTTTGTAAACTTCATAGGTCTCAACTGTATTTAGGAAAATTGGTATGTGAGGTACATATTTTTGTTAAAAATGACATTCAATTAGATTTTTGTTTTCCTGAAGCAATTTTAATAATATATAAATATTCTTGGTGTCAATGTCATTTGACTATTGTTTAGCTGCTTTTCTTCATAAAGCAATATTTTTGAAAGCTTTTTTCCCATTCAATGGATGTTTTGTTTCAGAAACATAAATTTTACTAGAATATCTACTTTGCTAAATACAAAATGTTCTGTGACTGATTGAATTTATGCTCTTGCCTCACAGTCATTCATTTTACTATATTCCTGATAGTTCTTTATTGGCTTGTTATTTTTTAATATTATAGCCTTATATCTTTCTTAACTTTTGCACAGTTTTCATTTTTGATGTAATGTTGGTACTTCTCTAAACTCAGAATTATTAATTATATTAATTATGGGAAACACCATTATACACAGTATAATAACTGTGATATATATAATAATGGGGACCAACTGAAAAGTGGTGCTCACAGAAGTGTAAAAGCATGACAAGATAGTCTATGCCCTCAATAGCTTTCAGCTAACTGGTGAGATAAACATGAAAAAAGGAAACAAGTATGACATACACATAAATTTGTCAACATTGATTTCATCTTGGTCTGCAAGCATATATGTGTTATTTTGTATTTGAGGCTTACTTAAGAGAAAATAACCTAAATAGAAAGAATTGTGAATGAAAGTATATTGTCAGGAAAAAATAAAATAATAATTGAAAAAAAAATAAAGTGACAGATGTAAGAAATGAAGCAGAGTAGGACAAATTACCAGTAGTCACTCTGTGACCACTCAAAAGAATAAAAAGACCAGACAATACTGATTACCAGTGACCTGATGCATTTCCTCATAGACAGAGTACTACATTTGATGTAGGAGATCCTCTATTCAGTCAAGCAAAATCCCTTATGTACATATTCACTTTCCTTTTTGGCTTGATAGATTACACAAAGCTCATACAAGCTGGTGAAACAATATTTAAACAGCAACAGCCTGGGAGATGGGTTGTTAAAACTCTTTTCTAGTACATACAACATCTTGCCAATCAAAGCAAAGGAGCTTTAGCATTGTTTGGTACATAGTATGGCCCCTCAAGCACTCTCTGCTTCACTTCACCCTGGGGACTGTTGTTTCTCTTTCATCCCACATTTGTTTAGGTGTTGGATTCTTAGCCCCTCTCCCTATGCCTCTAACAGTTTAGGTAATACAAAAAGCCATTGACCTCTGTTAGGAATCTTGAGAAAGTATGGGAGAATTTCAGAGAAATCTGTTCCATCTGTCCCTTTCCTCATCTCAGTAGAGTAGGTTTACTGGCAGCAAGCCATTACCTGGCCTTTGCCAATCCCAGATAAGATTGTCACTTAAAGACAGATGCTTTTCCCTTTCTCAAATCCTGCATCAGCCTTTGGCTGGACCCAAGCAGCTGGCTTTCTGACTTTAATACTGCTTAAAAGATATCTGCTTTCTAAGGCTTATCTAGTTCAGTAGCAGTTTTGTTGTTTATTATTGATAGCAAATAAAGCTTCTTGGGACGTGTTGCATGAATGGTGTTGTGAAATAGCAATTTGTATTTGCAACTGCAGTTTACCTGTATGCAGAGATCAATACCTGTTGTATTTTGCCCTCTTAATTGATGAAATATGAGTTTAGAATGTAATCTTTTACTATCTACTCCTCATAGCATATCAATCCTTCTGTGTAATATCTGTCTCCTTAATTCGGACTTAAAATATTTAGTTTCTGTAGGCTTTTCTCCTTCCAGTGAAATAGATAACATGCTGACGTTGTTATATGAGGAGTACATAATATGGATCAGAACAGCAATCCAGGCTTTTCTTTGGAAGGTTTAACTATCTTTTTCTCTACTAAGAAAATCAAATCCCATATATTCAACAGCAAGCTGGATTTGTATTTGATAGCAAAGACTCTAGCTGATCCAATAGAAAATTTGCAACCATCTGTAACTTTCAGGGGAAAACAAACTTGTTAACAAGGTCACTAGAAAGTTATTAAGATCTTCTTTAAAAACTCTTAGCAGCTTAATAATTCAACTGGGCTTCAGATCAAAATGTTGTACTCTGAAAAAGCACCCAATAATCTATGATTTTTTTTCTTTTTTTTTGTTTATGTTTTTGATAACTACTATAACTTAGCTTAGGCCATTCTTTTTATTCATGCTATTTCCTTTTTAAGTGTATATTGCTAATAAGTTTGGAAAAACAATTTTTTTAGGAAGCATGATATGAGAGGAAGGAACAAAGTCAACTTTAGCATGGTTTTGGAAAATGCATGATAATTTACTGAAAACTTTCTCCAGGACCCAGACTCTTGTGGAGTGCCACTGTCTGCCCCTCCATGCCTACAACAGTCTTTCTGTGGCACTTTGGGTGATATTCCTTACAGCTAACTTAGCCATGCAAAAATTAGCTGTCTAGAATCCTTCTGTGTAGAACTGAGTAAATGAGCTGCACTTTGGAGGTATATCCCTCTCTGTTGACTGCTAAGTGGCACTGAGATAGATTACTTGCCTATTCAACCATTTAAAATTATCTGAGATGAATCTCACTATTTGTACTTACTATTAAAACCTACTATGAACTACTAGATCACAAATATAAAATATGTGGATATGGATAGTCTTCTCATACCGGATTTAAAAAATAAATACATAAATAAATCCTATAAACAAACAAACAAAAAAATTCTTTGATTTAGTCAGCTTTCTTCAGGAAATTTTCTTATTATGAAAATCACTTGAGCAGCACAATATGATGTCTTTCCCAGAATGGCTACTTCCTCTCATTTAACTTTATAATGAAGAAGATATTTCAAGACAGGTCAAGAAAACTGTACTTATATTCCTTGTATTCATGTGTATGTTGTTAGTTTGATGTGGGTTTGTTTTCCACATAGACATGGCTTGTAGAAAATGGTTGCAATTTTCTGAGCTTCATGATCACTAAAATAACTGCATATAATTACATGGCAGAAAGAAAGTAGGGCTTTAATTGATTTAATTTATTTATGCCTCTCTTAATCCTATTTCATCCATTCAGTTTTATCACCTTCCTGTCTCTGCTGCTGTCTGTTATCACTCTAGCCCTAAACCTCCCACTGTCTGGCTATAACCAGCATAACCTTTTTATTTCTGGCAGTTAGCTGATCCTACCTAAATGCTTTTTATCCCCCACTGAATGTAATCTGACCTCTTAACTTTCCTATATATGCTACTTTACTCCATTCTGTCTTTTTACAAAGACACCAAATCTCTTGTGTTTTCCTCTCCAATTTTACTGCATTGTTCTTATTTTCTGTGGAGTGAAGGAGCCCTCAAGGCAGACAATAATCAGCAACCATATGTACCATATCCAGTGTCTCTTTTAAATGTGATATTTATCTTATAACAAATATATTGACACTTATTCTTTTTTTTGATTTACAGATTTTCCTTTCATTTCATGGAGATAGCTGGCTTCATGACATCATTATAACTTCTCTTGTCACCATACTGTCACAGAATATTCAATATTAAGATCTTCAGGGAAGAAGCTTGCAAAGCATGCTGAATCTGATGTCATGTATACTTTGATAGGCCACAGATTACTTCATTTAACCTGATAGAATTAGGCTGATTAACGTGATAGCAAGTTCAAAATGAGACTGTCCTACAGCCCCATGAATAGTCATGCTACGCGCACACTTCATTAAGCCTTTCATTTTCTCACTTACAAACTGCACAGAATGCGGGGGGGGGGGGGAGAGCCACTGAGCACAAAGGACCAAAGAAAACATTAATATTTCTTGGCTTGTTATTATTTGGGGAAAATAAGATTTCATTTTTGCAGTTCTAAATTTAGAAATAATTTGGAAAAAAAAAAAAAAAAAAAAAAAAAGCTAGTTTCATGCAAAACTTCATCACACCTTCAAAAACACAGGACATTTTGTATGCATTTACAATAGCGTTTCTCAGTGAAGTTCTCCCTCAGGAGTCTTCATTTCTGCAGGGAGCACAGTTAAATGGTATTTACATAAAGCAAAGAGAAATTTTCAGTTATTTGGCAGGAGTCATCCAGCCATCCTGACATAACTTAAAAGATTTGGAAAGTACTGAAATAATTAATTCTAAAGATATCTCCTCAGAAAAATTTAGAATCAAAAAACAATATACCTTACCTTTTTAATCAGGAAATACCCTGTCTTCCATTTTTAAAGAATTATTTTTGTCTGTCTTATTTTTCTTAATCTCATGCATTTGGTTCTATGAGTTTTTCAGGTGCATTAGTTACAATTTACTTTTCCTCTCCAAAGTACTAGATTTTTTTTCCCTCATTTCTCTGTGTTTGTTCTGGTAAAGCTTGCAAATAAATGGATAGGGAAAAAAAAATATCATTCTAAGGGAATGTAGATTCTGACAAAGGGCAGACTTCAATGGCAGGACCAGCAAAATAACATTCAGAATAGTCAGTTAACTCTCAAACAGTATGATGGTTAGATGTTCTAAGCTGAATAATCTCAAAATATGGATGTTGCAAAGTAGATAAAAAATAAGCTAAAATAATATATGATAACTAATGGAGAAAATAAAGGTCATCTATGTCATAGAAACACAGAATGGCTCAGGTTGAATTAGACCTTATAGACACCTAGTTTCAAACCCTCTGCCATGAGAAGGGCTGACCAGGGCTACATCCAACCCGGCCTTGAACACTTTGAGGCATCCACAACCTGGGCAACTTGTTCTAGTGCCTCACCATGCTCTGAGTTAAGAATTTCCACCTAACATCTAGTCTAAATCTCCCCTCTTTTAGTTTAAGACCGTTCGCTCTTGTCCTATCATTATCTGGGTATGTAAAAAGTCGCTCTCTATTTTTTTACAAGCCTTCTTTAAGTATCAAAAGGCCACAATGGGATCTCCCCAGAGCTTTTTCTTCTTCAGGCTGAACATCCCCAGCTCTCTCAGCCATTCTTCATAGCAGAGGTGCTCCAGCCCTCTGATCATCTTCTTTGCTCTCCTCTGAACCTGCTGTAACAGCCCCACAGCCTTCTTCCGTTGGGGGCCCCAGACCTGGATGCAGCACTCCAGGTGGGCCTCACAAGGACACAGCAGAGCAAGTCAACCACCTTCCTCGGCCTGCTGGCCACACCTCTGTTCATACAGCCCAGAATGCAGTTGGTCTTCTGGGCTGCAAACACACACTACTGGCTCGTGTCAAGCTTTTCATCTATCAGTACCCCCAGGTCCTTCTCCAAAGGGCTGCTCTTAGTGACTTTCCCCACTTTGTACTCAAGTCTATGATTGTCCCAATCCAGATGCAGCAGCTTGTTCTTAGACTTGTTAAACCTCATTAGGTTCACATGGGCCCAGTTCTCAAGCATGCCCAGGTCCCTTAGGATGACTTCAACTGCACTACTCAGATTAAAGTCAACTACAAACTTGCTGAGGGTTCACTCAATGCCAGTGTCTCATAGATAATGACATTAAACAGCATTGGTCCCAACATGGACCCTTGATGGACACCACTCTTCACTGATCTCCACCTGGACATAGAGACATTGACTGCAACTCTCTGGCTGCAGCCATCCAGACAATTCCTTAGCCACTGAATAGTCCACCTTTCAAATCCATATCTTTCCAAATCAGAGATAAAGATGTTGTGTAGGACTGTGTCAAAGGACTTACAGAGGTCCAGGTAGATGATAGTGATGGTTCAGATGATCCATTTGATAAGCACTGCACAAATGTGGGCATGTTGCTTTCAGCACAATATAGAAAAACAGAAAAAAAAAATAATGAGGATTAGGTAGATAGACATATGCAGTATAAAATCATGTTCCTATACTAGTCAATATTTCTTAAGCAGATACTTCAAGCAAACTCAGCCAGTGAATTATTTGAATGTAACTGTGTAATAGATAAGAACAAAGAATATCATGCAAGATATTATTTTCATGAAGTCTTGATACCAGAAAATTGCCTTTAAGATGCAAAGAGTGTCTCAGGGCACTTAGTCAAATATTTGCACATTTTATACCTATTACCCATACAATTTAGGCACACATTCAAACACTCAACTACTTGATGATTATAATTATTGTACATTCCATGTTTCTGAAACACGCCAGATTCCTAATTGGAAGGAAGAAAATTATCTTGAGGCATGCTCTAACAAAACAATGAAAAATAGCCCAGGAACAATGCCCTTTTTGTGCTGCCTACAATATCTTCCTGCTGTGTATACAAAAGCACAAAAAACTTTTAATCTGAACTAGAAGAAAAAACATCCTGATACCTTAATACTTTAAGAGCCAAAGAGAAAACTTGCCATTTTAAGTGGCTTTATACACAACTGAATCTATTTCTGTGTTTACTCTCATTATACAATGCAAACCAACATTCTGTCCTCTGTGCAATAACCTCCCTGAAAATAAACCAGCAAGGGGTCAAATTCAGTAAAGGAATGAGGCACCTAGCGTGCAATGTGGCTTGGAAATCAAGTCCAAACAGTATTCAGAAAAACCCTTACTGTGCTGCCATCCAAACTACCAAAATGACTCATGTTTTAAAACTAAATTCCAGAAATACCTATAAATGACACAGTTGAGCAGCTCACAATGCATTGCTCACACCTTCTTTATATGACTGAATTAGGATCCAAAGTTATGTCATTTCCTTCACATACTCTCCAAATAAATCAACTTGAGAGCCATCATCAGAGCATATCTAATACACAATATTTTATTTTCAGTTCAAATGCAGCTGCAAGTAACTACAGTCTTTTAAAATGTCCTCTCCATCACGAAGATGCAAAATTCTAACTCAGTCCCTACTTAAGCCAGTTTAAAAGGATGTTTCTTTATCTTTCTTTCTGTGAGTAAGACTAGAAAAGGAATAGGAAATGATAGAGGAAACACCTAAGCTGGAGTATTTTAGTGCCTAGAATAGTTTCTGAAGATGCCTTCTTCCCTGAGCAGATTTTAGAAATTTTCTAGTCCTTTAAACACAAGTCTGTGTTTGCTGCCTCCAGATCATTCACTTTCTTAGTTTAGTACCCAAATTACTATGTTGTGGCATCATGTTCTTTCTTGGACCCATAGAGTCCCAAATTTCTTCAAATAAGAGGTGTGGGTTTGAATTCTTCAAGTTAATAAGGAAATACTAAACCAAGATTTCTGTGTTTCTAGGTCAAATGCTCTGACCATAAAATTGAGGTTCTTCATCCAACTGTATTTAAGACATAAGCAATTGTTTTCAGGAGAGGCATCAGGTTGCTTAACTCAGGGACAGAATTAATGACTCAGTCAAACCTCCCAATTGTTTAACACTCAGCAGCTATACACACGGCATGTTATTACAAACTTCAATCTTACTTTACTCATGAGTTGCTTGGGAACTCAGATTTCTAATATAAAACTCTCTCCTGGGAAGAAGGCCACAGAAATAACAGCACCAAGAAATCATTTATTTGAATTGGTTTTTTAATATTCATCAATTTGATCTTCCATTGTTTGCAAAATAATTTGCAATTTGCTTGCTTTCTTAGTATTAATTTAGGTGGTTTTTTGTTTTGTTTTGTTTTGTTTTTTGGAGTAACTAATTAGTTTTCCTGATACTGTCCTGAGAAAGTAAAAGTTACATTCATGACTTCCTCCACCAGTAGAATATTGTGTCGGTCATTCACAATGTGCTCAAGTATTTTCAACTTTATAAATAATCTTGTCAAGGAAATATTTCTTTAAAAGAAGTTTTATATTGTCTTTGTGGTCCTCCTGGAAGAAAGAGCATCTTCCCTATAGTCTTCATTCATTGTCCATCTGAATATAAATTAGGTGAGTTAGTGACACTACAACCAAAGCAGTGAGAGAATTGTGCCTCCATAATAATCTGTGCAATGTTTTCTCAAATTATAGCTAAAGGCTGTTTTGTTTCTTGTCATCCCTTCCTACTGGTGAGAACTAGATTATATTCAATTTTCCACATCTTCTTGTACAGAATAAGTATTACAAGATTCCCAACATTTTTCATTTCAGTGTTTCCACAACTTTGAGTTTCCTGGCTGTGAATGAAAAGGTGACAAATAAGTTGTCCTCCAAAATCCATGGGCTTCAAGCAGTTTAGAAAAGGTGGGAGAGGGAGAGACCTTGAAATGCTGAAAGGGACTGGAGATAGTTTGGGGGAAAAAAAAAAAAAAAAAAAAAAAAAGTGTTTTTAAAAAATATGAGTATCACTTGATCCATGGAGCTGCAGCTGAAGCAGAAGTCAGTCTACATCAAAGCAAAATTGTAAGCTGGTCCAGTAAAAACTTATAAAAAATGTTATGTTATAAACACTGTATCTGATGTGTATCTGTCCCACTCTCAATCCAGTTAAAAAACTGCATGCCAGAAACTTTCCTGTGAGCTTTATGTGAACATTTTGTAGGAATTACAAGCCTCCATGTGTCACTGCTTTGAAGAGCTCCACCCAGATCCATTTGAAATTCCTCAGCGTGTAGGAAGATCCCAGCCACAGTCCTGAACACTCTGAGTGATTCCAGGTTCTGCAAGGATCTGTGGTCCCCTGCCTCAGACCTTAATTCTCCAATTCAGCAAGGGAGAATCTGTTGCAAGCTACACAGTTTTGGTGGGTTTGTTCTGTTTTTTTGTTTATTTGTTTGTTTGTTTAATCCTAAGAATATATATTATTCCAATCCTTTCCTTATAAACTGAAGTGCAATCATTCTTCAATGTATTCCCATGTGAATGATCATATTAATGAATCCCATTTGTCCCTGGCCTGAGATACACATGAAATGTATATTTAAAAAAAAAAAAAAAAAAAAAAAGCAAGTACCAAAATTGGCTAAATTTTACGTCTTAATACGCAAAGAAATATCAATGTAATTGAACAAATCACAATTTGGAAGTTTCAGACAGAATCACCAAATGATTTTACAATGTAACTATAATATTACTTCTGCTTTTAATATTGCCTGAGCTGCTGAGTAAAAATATTTTGAATGCATTGGATGATGTTCCTGAGGTTATTACAAGAAAAAAATCTCTTTCTTCTCTTGTATAGAGTGTGGCTCCCTATTGCTCATTCCTTGCTTCTTGTGTGAAGTACATATCTTACAATAGAAACAGAATGTAAATTGAAAATAAACCATTTTCCTTTAGTTCTTCTTCATCATCATTTCACTTACTGGTAGAGAAGTTATTTCTCTCTTCTCCTATTTGGATTCCTTTTCAATATCTTCTCACAGCTTCTTGCTAAAATTGTAAAGAAACAGTTAACAATAAGTAGTATTTCTGGATTTGTTTCAGTCTTAAACTACAGATAAGGAAGACATTGGGACACAAGTTCTTCTAGCTTAGCTATGTGCCATTTCACAAGGCATATTTCTTCTATCAAGAAGGACTTTGTCAAAGCATGTTCTAAATTATCTTCTCATTGCTCATTGCTCAACAGGTATAACAGGATTCTTTTTTTTTTTTTTTTTTCAGAATTAAAAGTTATTATCTTATAATATTCCTTTTCAGGAAAGACAGGAATAAGAACTGTTCAGGATATAGGAGGGAAAAAACAAAACAAAACAAAACAAAAAATAAAAAATAAAAAATAAAACCTTCCTAACCTACCTAATTAACATTACCATCTCATGAATATAATACTATCACATCATCTCTAATTAGATTTTTAGCAAATTGAAACTAATAAAGTAAACAGACTGTATGACAATGATTAGCAAAACATCATACAGAATTTAGTCACTAATATTATACACATGAATCATTGAAGGTAAAACCTCAAAGACATTTAACCAGTAAAAGATTAAGTCAAAAGTAAGTATGAGTAACATCTCTTCAGTGTATTTTGACCAAGTGCAGAAACAAATTATTATATTAATATACATTAATGACAGCAGATTAATATAATTGTTTCACTGATGCATTTTTCTTTAAAAAATCTGAATATAAATCTAACTTAGCAAATATATATATTCTTCTTTCATTGAAAGCAGAGACCATTGGAGGGGGAAAGTATTTTCCTTTGGAAGCTAAGTCCTGCTAGTAATAAAAAGAATATTGCAAGTTTTTGCATCATTAATCCCTGTATAACCAGTTAAAGATTGTAGTCATAATTGCTTTAGTAATGTTTTCCCATATTGTCTTAAAGATTTACAGTACTATAATTTTCTTGGACATTCCAACTTACTACTCAGGTAAAGAGAAGTACAATTTGTAGAAAGAACGCAAGACTCAACCTTGGCAAAAAATAAAATAAAAAATAATATATATATATATATTTAAAAAACCACTACTTAGTGCATAAAAACAAATTGCATTTTCTGACAGCATACTCATTTCTCAGTTATGTTTAGCAGTAAGATCTAATAGCAAATCTCAAGTGATCCATTCCCAGTCCTCCTTTGCAGACATTTACAGGCATTCATTTCAGAGATGAGGACAGATTGAACCCCCATTCTGTGCAGTCTGGGAGCTTCTGTGTTTGAGGAAATATTAGAGCTAGTAACCAGATGTTTCTGTCAAACAATAATCAGAAAGTAGGAGCATAAAGTCCATTGGGCAATGGTTCTGCAATTCATTGATGAAGTGTGAAGGACAATGCTTGTAAAAGATCTTTTTCTTCTAGATGTAACTATACAAGCTCCTGGTGTTAGGTAGTCTAAAGAGGTGAAACAAAATACAAACACTCTTTAAAGTCTCAGTCTCCGCACTAAAGCCCTTCTACTTCTCTGTCATTCTCATAGAATACTATGCCATCTGCAGAGAAGTTTGCTGCCATCTTTCCTACTTTGTTTATTCAGAATTCCTCCTGAATTGTAAAACAAAACAAACAAAAAAAAAGAATTATGGAAAGGGGAGGAAAGGATTCCTTTCTTGTTTCAGAGTATTCTCATAGCTCATGCAGCATTGTCTTGAAAACAGATATAGTGTAAGCAGCTGAATAGTAGTATACCAGAGGGCTTTTGGTTCCTGTGAAACCAAATGATGTTTGACGTCAGAGTTAATTTTTCCGTATTTCAACTAACATTACAGATAGGAGATACAGATGCAATTAAACGAGGCTTGTGAACTACACCATCAGTCATTTCAAGCTTTGTAAATGGTTTTTACTCTACCACTTTTAACTTTCATTTCTCAAAGTCTGCTTTAAGTAGGACTTTTTTTTTTTTCTGGGAGAAAAAAAGACAAAGAAAATAAATCATTATCAGTGTCCTGGAAACATATTATTATTCCTATTATTCTCTTTAAATTCAGATTAAAATTTTCAGGACACACTATATTTAGAAAATATATGTATACACTCTTCATTTTTTCAGATAGATTAGGATGAAGAAATAAATAAATGCATAGCTAAGAATAATGATGGTCCTGTAAAAAATACCGAGCGAGTAATAAGCTGAATTAATGTGCTACTAGACCAAATGTATCCTCTATTTTTTACCTCTACAAACAGTAATCTCAGTGTTCAAAGTGTTTTGAGCACAAATGCCACAGGCAGTAATATCTAGCTTAAATTTCTTCACACAACAGCTGGTTTCAGTGATACCTTCATTCATAAGTCTTAAGAAATAAAACGACAGCTGTAAGTGCCTTGCAGGAATGCATGCTCCTCTTTGCATTTTCCTGCAGGTTGCTTGGGAAATCACAGAGCTCTGGAACAGCAATACCAGTTTAAAGGGAAGACTGTGACAACCATTATGTCTTGACATTGTGGAACAAATACTGCGGGCTATTTACAGCCCATTCCTCTTCCTGAGTTTTACACAGTAAACCAGAGTAAAACTGCTATTGACTTCAATGAAAGCCATAAATGCTTGTTTGCTAAAGTCTGAACTACAGTGTATTTGTTTAACCAGTTCAAAAGACTCTCCCAAATACCTGGGAGCACCGGATGAGACAATATTTATACATGTTAAGATGGAAGGCCTGATTCTCTACCACCTTCCACTTGTACATTCATTAAAACTTGAGTTACATTCATTAAAACTTGAGTGCAGCTTCTATTTTGCCAAGCCAAGCTTGACAAAAAGCTACTTCACCCAAGCTTTTGTCCTCTTAAGGTTTTCAGCCTGGTGAGGCAACTGGCTATCTGCCAAGGCTGCTTGGATCACCTCACCTGTGAAGTTCACAGATCAACAGATCTGGTGGGAATAACAGTGAACTTATTAGACTCATTTTTTAAACTTCTTCTAAACAGATGTCTATTAATTAATTAGTAGTTTATAATATTAAAATACCATTTTTGTGTGTTAATCTGGTTTTTAAGCAATTGATCCAAAGTGTCTTCAGGTATACTCCAGTGAAAATTACAGTTTTTTTTATAAACTCCCTTCAATTAGTCATATCTTCAGAGGAAACAGAGCAAGAAGCTAAGTTTGTTTAGCTCACTAGAAAAAGTTACATTTTATTTCCAAAATAAAGGAAAATTAAATGTGATATTTACAAACTTACAAATGTTTTTTTTTTTTCTAGTCCAAAAGCAGATTTTTATTTTGAATTTATTTTGAAAAAGTATGTCACATCTTACTTAGAGCATTTTCATTTCCACTGTGAAAACTCTTTTGGTGTTTTGACTCATAATGGCTGGATATTTATTATGGATCCTGTCTCTTTTGAAAACATGGTACACCAACATAAATTCTATACTGTGACTGAGTATACTGATACCAGTCATTATGATACTGATATCAGCTGACCATATCCTGAATTACCCTTAAAAGAACAATTAGTTTAACTTAAGAGGACAAAGTACAAACTTCATTACAGGCTACCTTTTATGTGTAGAGTTAACTCTTGACTGCTACTTGGAACAGCTAGCCATTATATTGCCAGAGAAAAGACCGATCAGCTACAGGAGGTCGATAAGGTGTTGAGCCCTTCCCTGGCAAAATCCCTTTCCTCATGGCTACTTTCCAGCTTAGTCAGAATAGCTGAAATTTCCCAATGGAACAGGTTTCTCAGGCTTTGAGGAAATAATATACCAGCCTTGGGAATAGCTAAATATTATTTTAAGAGTAAATCAGAACCTGTGATTGAAGTACTTCCCTTAAGAAAAGAGGAACAAATTTTCTGAGTGTAGGAAATAGAGTTAATGCTGCAAGTACATGAGATTCACCCATTTCATATTTATTCTTTTAAATCCCTGAGTGGTGTATCTAATGAATATGTGCATGAAAATGATTTCATTGAAGAACAGAATTTTAGTTTTGGCTTCAACAGGAAAAAGATGAGATTTGGATGTATAAAAAAAAAAAAAAAAATCCACAGCAAAACAGGTACTTGATATCAGTTAAGATTTAAGCTAGGAATTCAGTTTAACTCAAATCTACTGTAAGTTATAACTATATGGAGGGAAAGTTATGTTTTAAGTGATGTACTATAGTATGTTAATCTGTGGAAACAGGTTCAATGTCTGACCTCTGTGACAGTTAGGCCATATTATCTCATACCTCAGAAATCTTGCATCTGTCCAGGATAACTCAGGCACAACCAGAGGCCCTGCTGCCTTACTGCTTTTAAGTCATCTAAACAGGCTGTGGATATTGCAGGCTGTCTGTGTCATTGCTGTGCTCCATCCCACATTGCATTTACTCTCAATGGTTCCAGAGAGTCTTTTTATCTTCATCACTGTAATAAATCTTACTTGGTTTTAAGATCTTCTTTCTTCATTCTTTTCATATGAATTCCATAGGAAATCAACAATTTCTAGTTCTTACCTTGTACTTTCAGTTACTTGTCTTAATGGGGGGGGAAGAGGGGGGCTGTTTTCAAATAAAATCAATACCTGCTTGTTTGCAGCAATTGTTTGCAACAATCTATTTTTCAATAGAAAAGGTGCCAGTATTTGCAACACTTGGACTGTGAGTTTATATGAACCTATATCTTCTACAAATACTCTACGTGTCATAGGTTATGTAGTCAACTGGTAAAAATTACTGCCCCAAATTGAAAATTGTTTCTATACATTCTCCCCGCAAACATAAAACTGAGTACGCAGTATCCTAAACATATCTGCTCTTTTTTCAGACCTGTTTCTATTTAAATCTTTAGATCTGCATGGCAGTTAGTCCTAAGAAACTCATACAAACCACTGACAGTTCAAAACTAGGACCTGAATCAAAACTGTCAGAGTTGAGTGAACTCATCAGCCCTTGGACTACCTCTACCCTTTCTTCTGATGGGCTTGTGCCACATTTACAGGCAGTGGAGAGTGAGTGGGATTCTGTAGAAGGAGAAGAAATGTATTTAAATGTAACTAATGAATTTGCATGAAATGTCTGCTGCTGACTTCTTAACTCAGTCCAGCTTCTGCTGGTATAGATCTTAGACTTCTCTAGATTAAGTTAGATCTTAAGCCTTGGAGATGTGAGGAGAGGCTGTTCAAACCTGCACCAGCCAACAAGCCATAGTTACCTTACCATAATGTAAGCCATCTTACATTACATCTTGCACTACATCCTGCGAGTAGCATATGCAGCATTTGGAAGGCTTCCTCATTCAAGTGTTTCATTTTGTTTTTGTTTTTGTTTGTTTGTTTGTTTTTTGGGGGGGGAGACCCAAAAAATGAAAGGCTCATTCATTTTCAAACTAGCTACTTAAATATTCATGACTTTAAATCTTGTTACTAGCTCAGAACAATAATAGTGTGCTCATTGAAATCCCAGATAGCAATGTTTCAATAAAAAAGATAAGTTGTACCAATGTCACTTAAAGGAGAAAAATAGGTGACCCCAAATCTTCCTGTTAGAAAGTTAACTATGGACCAAAATATACACTGCCTTTTGGTAATATTTCAAGATGCTGTTAAAGTGCATAAGTGAACTTGATCATAAAAAGGTAATTTATACTGTTCTCATTAAAAGAGGTAAGTAAAATCATGACTTTGAGAGCTGCACAATTTATTCTTAATAAAATTGTTACCATTTCTTGTTTTGTGATGAAAATGACAAACATATTTTAACACCATCCCTGTGAAGAAAGTAGGTAAAGTTTTCACTAAGAAGCACTAATTCTTGTTCTTCTCTTTTCTACTTGAAAAACAATTTCTCAGGAAAGCTCTTTAAATCAGCAGAATCTTTTTAATGTAAAAGAGTGCTATGAAGAGGAGAAAGATTCACATGGTTTCTTTCAACTTGCACTTCAGTTCTTCATTTCCATTCTTTCAGATTGCACTACTGAAATTACACAGACAACAGTTCTGTTTTAACTAAATTATCATGTCAAGTAAAGATGGGGGGTAAGGTAAAGTTTATATACACCTATTCAATTAGCTTTTCATATCAATATGGAAAAAAAAAAAAAAAAATTCCTTCTCTTCTAAACACTTTCGTCACCATTATCCAACAGTAAAATGACTTATATTAACATATTACCCAGAACTGCTCTTCAGTCAAGATTTGTGCTTTGCTTTACCAGTTCAAGAACTTTATGTCATCAAGAAACATTCATAGCTGTTATATTTATACACAGACACAAATACAAATGCTTAAGATAAATCTGAGGCACTGTGATTATGGAATATGTGTTGTAATAGAGCGGAAATTATAATTTAAAAAGTCCTTTTCTTTTCCCTTTACCAACTTTGTATTGATTTTTTCCATGATATTAAGTCCTTCCTAGCTAAATCCACACAGGCAACCAATCATGGCAACACTTGGCTCCTAGAGATGTTCTATTTAATAAAGAATTCTTTGTGTACCCATAAACAGAATATTCATTATTTCTGTATAATGTGCTGAAGAATGACATCCACTGATATGAGCATGCTGATGTGGAGAGCCACTCATTTGTACAAAGTGTCAAAGAAAAAGATTGGGTGAAAACCTGCCCCCTTTCTTTGATGTAGCTATATCTGGAGATGCACATCATTTACATGCAATGCTAATGACTAAGTTAGAGCCCGTGCACTAAAAATGCACTGCAATCACCAATGGCTTTAATTGATTTTGAGTCAGTCTCTTAACGCATATCAACACCCACAAGTATAAATACAAATGGAATATTTTATATAAAAATCCATATGTATACATTATATAATATACATATGTATTATATATGATATATAACATAATATACACACATATATGGGATATATTACAAAATATATATATATATTGAGACTGCGGAATGAACTAGAAACCTTTGTAATGCAAGCCAAAATGTAGCTGGTTTTTCAGTTAGTAGAGATTTCAGACAGTAGAGGTCCAGGTTGAGTTCATCTATGATGTTGCTAAGGAAACCTCAGTTGTGGCATGACCACACCCTGTCACATAGCCTAAATGCCTGAACTCATACTCATAGTGAGGGATGGGTTCATAGGCAGAAGTCTACTAGCTGTCAGGCAAACCCTATTCAACATAGGTAAATGAATCTTCATTTCACTGCTTTGCCATTTCCTGCAGAAAAGAGCATTTGGTCTATTTACAAAATCTGAGCAAGACCAGAGAGCTAATCCATGACATATATGGATATATAACTGATAGCACCAACATTGGATCATCTGGATGGTAACAATTCTGAATGTTGATGAAAAGAGGGAGGGGGGATGGGAGCGGAGGGAGGTATTTGGAAGAGAAAGGGAGAACAAGATGTAAAGATATTTTGTTTTATTTATTTATTTATTTTGATGCATATGTTCCTTTGATATGAAAGAAACAGAAAGAGCAGAATGTGTAAAAACAGATGTGAACTACAAAGCCTTCCCACCAACTCTTTGAGAAGGAAGATGTACATAAAGAACAATCTGTGTGGCCATTAAAGCACAAACCGATTCAGAAAGAGGATGTGAAAAAATGTTACAGTAAGCACATAATTCATCTCAAAAGTTGAGATGCATATAACTATCCCAGAGTTGCAGGGAATTAGTCTTTCTTGTATGATTAAATACAGCCCATGTTTGCAAATATGAGGAAAATGGTACATGACTGATCTAGAACATGCAAAGTTTGTCAGGAAAAGTAGTATATCTTTTGGATGAAACTGATATAGCTGGAGCAGGGGGAGACAAGGTGGCAAATTAAATTATAGCTTCAGACCATTGCAGCTACAAGTACACTATCACACCATTGATGATATAGATAAGATCTTCATTTTGTCTGAGAATATCATTCACTCCTTTAGCACAGAACAATGTGGGGTGCTTACCATTGGCCCATGCAAATTCCAATGACAGCTCATCCCTCCCCACTGCAATCCTAGTAGACTCTCTAAATGACAAGGTCAGCTTCCTGCCCTAGTTTGTCTCCTTGCCCTTGCAATATGATTTTCAAGGGTTATAGATCTTTTCTAATGAACCTACAGTGAATCAGTGAACTACTTTTTGTTTTGTTTTGTTTTTGTTTGTTTTGTTTTGGCCTTGCACTTACAGTCCAGAAAACAAACAAACAAACAAACAAAAAACTAAATGCCTGATGGTTTTGTCACATTTGGATTGTCTAGCTGTACTTTGTTTAGTTACTGTTTCTCATAGAGTACTTCATCTGCACCTTCAGGTTACGTTCTTCTTTTATATTTTTTTTCCTTCTTTCAGCTTCTAACACTGAAAAGTATTGGCTTTTAGTATCAAGAGACAATTAAAATGTACACAAGAAGTGTACAAAAAGAGAAAAGTCTGATTTATGCTTTTGTTTTGATTTTTCACTGATTAACCATGTAATATTGTTTTTAGTACAGTAAACTTTTGACTGGTGATTTTTATAAAGTTGTGCTTTATATTTCACCTTCAGTTTTTGTGATCCCCTCCCTATCATCTTCCTCAGTTTCTATTCACCCCATTCTATTGCAGTACAGACCCCCAAACATTTTGGTAATTTTCTGGATTTCATAGGCCTACATTTCAAACTTAACAGGGCATTTTGCTGAGAGCAGCTTCCCACTCAGTCATACCATTTACCACTCATCCTATTACATAGTTCCCAAGTGTCATTATAATAGAAGCATATGTTCTGAAATGCATTTCATATTAAATTGTTTCATGACTTCTTTCAAATATTCATACATTCAACAGAACTGAAATGCTGAGTTGGGTGGTCCCTACTGCTTTGCGGTAGAGGCAAGAGTAAAACATCATGTGTGATTTCAACACTGTTGTTTATTGATAATTCAGAAGTGATGTGGCTGAATCAGCAGAATGTAAGAGGTCTCTGGTGTTAACTCTTCTGTTGCCTATCATCATGAAATTCCTTGTCCTGTCATCTCTTTCCACCAGAAATGCCTACAGAGGTCTATAGAGGCTTTGTATGAAGAATGTTGATCAGTGATAGGACCCAAGGGAATGGAGTCATGCTGCGACAGGGGAGGTTCAGGTTGGATATCAGGAAGAGGTTATTCACTGAGAGGGTGGTCACACACTGGAACAGGTTTCCCAGGGATGGAGTCACAGCACCAAGCCTGTCAGAGTTTAAGAAGCATTTGGACTATGCTTTTAGTCATACGGTCTGAATTTTTGGGTAGACCTGTGTGGTGCCAGGAGATGGACTCAATTATCCTTATGAGTCCATTCCAACTTGGCATTTTTTATGATTCTATGAATGGCAGCAGAATCTGTCCCTCAGGCAGTGATTTTCTTTGCTTTTCCTCTAGATTTCAGTAATACGTGATAAAAATACAACAGAAATAAATGTGATAGCATCTTTGACTCAGACTGTCTTTATTTTCCAGCCTAACTATATAACAGAACTTCACTCTCCTACTCAAACTACTTCAAAGCTTCTCCAGCTGGGCTTGTTCTTCATACACTGCATCAGATAATACTACTGTCTCCAAATCGGTACTGTCACTGAAATAACAGCTTCCTCATTCAAACCTAAAACCATAGTAGTCTTCCCATTAATTATAGCAATAATTTGGAGGAGATAGCTGTTGCACATTACAGCAGCATACATGAATCAAAACATCAGCAAAACAGAGTAGTGTTTAGAGCTCAGTAGTAATAGACTGGCATCCACGTGCAGCCATTTCCCTACTAATGGCTAAGTTCTTTTCCACTTTACATAGTGAAAATGTATACTATTTAGATCAGAGCTAAACTTATCCAGAATTCCTCCCATATATACCTATACCTCCCAGAATACCTGAAGTTTGCAGCAAAGAGACCCAAAGTTTATTTTCACTCACTTATTCCCATGCAACTCTGCCAATGTTAATCAAGTTGCATAGGTCTGACCAGAACCTAGCTTCAATTTTCCTGACACATCTGTTTGTTTCATGACAGCCATTTCTTCATGGGTTACATTAGTTAGAAATGAGCCACATAGCAACACCTTACTCAACAGAACTTATTCTTTGAATGATCCCATTGATACAGGCACCTTATTTTTACTAAAGAACAATTGTCCTACATATGACAATGATACTCCATAGTAAAATGATCTGTCACATTGTTTTGATCTGTTTTTTCCACTTAGAAATCAAGCACCTTGCTAGGTACAAACAGTGCCCCTCAGCACCACTCAAGCCTTATTGAATCCTGAGGGAATGATGTAGGACGCAGTTTGCCTCTATGATAGGAGAGGTCCTGTTAATGTTGCTAGATGCTCTTAAGTTATACAGTGCCAGGGATTTATAGGAGCCACAGCAGAAATGGATGAAGAGAAGATACTCTTAATCACTATACTCCTCATTTCTTCTTTCATCTGTCCATCCATAAACTCATAGCTAATGAGCCAGCACTGTCCACATATGCTGGTGACTGCCTGGCTCAAGAGGGGACACAGGTGCCTTGAATGACTAACTATCCCTCATATATATATATATATATACATTCATATTTATTGAATACTCCATGTCCATGCACCTGTCTCAGGATACCACATTTTTATTCAGCTGTTGATGATTCTGAATACAATTGATCAAACAGTTCATTTGAATTCTCCACAGCTTATTTGCTTCTGCATCTAATTAATTACCTGATCACTCCTAATTAGAACCGTTGCAATGGAACAGTTGTTTTGTTCTGTGCAGTTAACAAGTATTTCCTCCTGGTCAGGGTACAGGACCGCTTCTAGTGTGATGATTAGCAAGAGAATATTGAAGAAAAAAAAAAAAAAAAAAAAAAAAAAGACATTTTCTACCATAGGAAGTTCCACGATCGTCACAAGATTTTACTTTCATAGTATTTTCTAGTATTGTTAGCACTTGCCATTCCAAACATTTCCAAAATATACAGTTTGGTGTAATGATAGTATTTACCCCTCTCTCTATATATATACATTGTACTGATTTTATATTATAGCAACAGCCAAATTTGCCTACAGATTCACAGGCTTTGTGAATCCAAGATTTCTCAATGAGAAACTGTTATATTTGGTCTTATAGCAAAATTATAGGGGAAAAAAAATGTAGTATCATTGTACTTAAGAAAAAATGATATTTGCCAAACAAATGCACAATGTTCAGGGCTTTATCATAATTTTCTTAAAGCTGTACGTTTTTTGTGCAAGGACTATTGCTGTTATGGGTGGAGACAAATTGTAAATAGGAAGGAATGCTGTTAGTTGAGAAATGATTGTTTGAATGCATAAACAGAAACGTGAAACAAGCAGGAGGCAAGATGAAGCACCACTTTTGGTTTAAAAAAAATGTTTGAGTTCCGCCAAGTAATAATAATTACATTTAAAGCACCTCTGTAGGCTACCAGCTTTGAAGTGTGCAGAGAGAGAAAAGTAATGACTGATAAGTGTTTGCAAGAGTTTAATTTGGAATGGCCAGAACAGATAACTCAGCCCAGTTTGATATTAATTAAGGACTTATTATGTCTCTTTCAGCTCTTTGTCCAGTTATACATTAAAATTACATAATTTGACATATTTTCTATTACTTGGTTCCTGGAATATAACAGGTGAATGCCACTCTACTTCAGTAATTTAGGTATCATTATACAATTAGCTGAAGTGCTTGCTTGCATAATTGCAAAACTGCTGTGTCATTTGGAGTTGCATGTTGCAGTTGTAACTGGTTTTTAACATAGCCCAGAAGAGAGACTGTCTCCGTTCTCTGCTTGTCTCCTGTTAGCTTTGAAACAAAATTAGACTTATAAGAAACAGCTGAATGTCGTTAGACAGCTTAATTAATCAAGTTTTCTTAAAGTATCTAACACATTACTCATCTAACAGACATACTATATGGATTAAAATGAATCTAACATCATAACTTTCAACTAGTATTGCATACCTTTCTGTTCACCTGGCTCACCTTTGAGTTAAAAGATTAGAATTAAATACAAAGATTTGAACTCAACTCCAGATGAAACATTTTCTCTATATCAGCTATCCTCTGAATGTGTCTGAACAAGAGGATTCTCTTTTTCTTGTCCTGCTATCAAAAGATAACTTTGACTGTTCTGTTTCTCTTGGAAATTTAGTCTGAGGCCTAACAGCCTACATGTTGGACCTCTTTCAATCCCATTTTACTCTTCAGAATACAACAGGATTTAAAACTGAACTCCCTACTCATAAATCAGCAGAACTCCACTGAAGTTAATTGAGCAATATTGATTTATATCAGCTGATGACCTAGGAAAATAGGAAAGCTGGCTCTCAGTGGTTTTATGTCCTGCATGCTGTGACCAGTCTGTCTCATGTAGCAATAGGTCTCAACAGTCAGCTTGGGGGGCGGGGGGGGAATCACCTCTTGACTGTGGCTCAGACTTAAGCTGTTTCCTGAGTGAGAGATTGACCCTATTCACCTTGCTTCCAGATAGGGGCCTACATTCTTAGATGTTTGTGAAAATCCTTCCCTACCAAGGGCAAGTGTATAACTTGACAGTGCACACAATACCAGTGAGGTTTTTTCTCAAATCACAGAATGAATGTAAATAGATCCAAGCATTTTGTTCAAGACCCTGGGACCTTCATCCATGAAAGCTTCTGGTTTTGTACACAGTGCACCCGATAAGCTAGAAATTGTCTCAAGCAACAAAAAAGTGAGAGGTGAAGGTAAAGGCTCTAAGGATCAGTATCTCAAAGCTCCTTCAAACAGTCTTGCCCACAGTAGCAGGCAATCCATGCTTTGGCAATGGAGTTGCATGCTGCTAGGGCTGCGGGGTCAGATTGTCTTTTGTTGCAATACATTTTCCTCATCCTTTCAAACTAAATGCCAAGCCTTTAGAGAAGATCTGGTGGATGATTACCTTACCTGGAGGTGATTATGTAGTTCGTATACTCAAACTTTTGTCAGATCAAAACAAGTTTTGCATGACACCTAGGTAGAGTGCACTGCATATCAACTCCACCCCTACATTTCTCTAAAGAAAGGTATTCTGTATAAATTATGCTATCTGTCACATCCTTTTGGTTTATATTAGCTGATTTATGGGTCAACCAAACTTCTCTGCAAATCAAGACACAGAGCCAGCCCAACATAAGCATACCTCATAATAAGCACATTTTTGCAGGACACAGCTATTTACATGCAGACATGGAGTTTCTAGACTTTTAAGTTGTGCTATTGAATTAAAAGTAATAAGAATTACCAAGAAAAAAACCTGTATATTTTTAGCTTATTCATGTTTATATTCCATGTAATCTCACCACTAGCCAATGTGCCAGTACTGTTACTTAATATGTCAGAAAATAATATGCATTTTTTTTCATTTCTTACCTTTCTTTCTATTTATTCTCTCTTCAGTACTTCTGTCCCCTATCACTTACCTGTATTTTATTTGGCTTCACTCCTTTGTTTTCTTCTTTGTTTTGTTTTGTTTTGATTTAATGGGAGAGGATTAAAATTGCTATATGGCAATTTATGGAGGGTATTGACAAGCTGTTGAATTGTATTTATATGGTTCTTCTTCAATCACAAGTTTCAAGAGTTCCTAGTGTTTTGGTGCCTCATCTGAAGGGGTTAAAATACATTTTTTTTTACTCCTTTCTTTTAACTTCATGTAGAATTAGTTATGCTTGTTCCTACTATTAAATCTGTGAAGAAAATTTCTGCTATGGCTGGGAGACTGACAACTTTTCTGAGAATTATCTGTTTCTATTTCCCTTTTAGAAATCAAATGAATTTGTGGCAACATACTCCTTTCTGTCTTTGCTTTATTATTTCAGAATTTCCCATTTAGAGTTCTTGATTCCTAAATAATGAAGTGATACATTTCAGTTTTAGAAAATGTTATTTTGGGAGGGTGTTTCCTCTCTTGGCTTCAGAATAACTTGTGGGTGGCCCTGGATTCTCTCCAGGATCTACTGAAGATGAGATAAAGCAGCCTGACCAGTATTAAAAAACAAGAAAGTGGGTAAGGGGAAAATGGCAAATATTGGATTTTCAAAAAAAAAAATTACATCTGTAAAACTAAAGGTAAACATAGGTATACTCCTTTGGTGTAGGAGCCCAAGGTAGTAAGTGTTCCCAATTCAATCATTCTTCTCTGCTATAATTCTTTAAATAAATAAAACATTTTTTTCTCTCCATTTACTCAGTTGACAAAAAAAAAAGTGGAAAATAAAATATTTCTCCTATTTTTCATCATTTTTAATTTTCTTCATACAAATAATCAGAATTACTCAACCTTATCTACTTTAATTTTGCCTCAATATGGAAAAAGACTGGTTTTGACTCAGCAAATATTTAGTGCATCACTTTTAGATATTACAAAATAAAAGTCAGATGTAGCTCAAGACACGCATTCTTTTTATTTATCCTTTCCACTTTCTGAAATCTGCCCCAAGTCAATGGAGAATGAAAAAAAAAAAAAAAAAAAAATGTCCATATAAATAGATATCTTCTTGTGTACTTTTGATGTCCTTATAGACAGGTTTTTTTTAAATTTAATATTGATTTTTTTTCTATGCAGATTATTAGGCAACAAAACCACAAATACATCTAAACACCATGTCTTCTGCTAAAGAGAAAAAGACAAGAAAAAGTGAATTCTGTCATCATCAGTGCCAACAGAAATGCTGCTATTAATTTTAATGAACCCAGGATTTCTTCCAAAGATTACAACATTGGATATGTGTTTTTGTATTCATGATACCCAAAATACAGTCCAACACTACCTATTACTTCTGCTTCCAAAAATTTCTAACTAGGTAATGCTGGGGTGTGGATGTACCTGAGCAGGTGTTTCATAATATTGAGGTGCTACAAAAAGGGATCAATTCACACAGTATATCCTACTCAGCACTTTGAATCATCTCTGAATGACGATTCCCACAATTCCACATTGTAGGATGATTTCTATAACGGGAATAAGTGTCTGATGTCCCAATTATTTGTCTTTTTAAGTCACCAAGATTGTGTCTCACAGCTTACTCTTTCTACAGTTGTCACACTGTTCTTCAGAGAGGCTGATGAAAACAGAAGGCTCGTATGGTCATCCAACAGGCACCAGTCAACACTTCTCAGAGCCAGCATGTTATTTTGAGAGAGGTCCTTCACATTTACTAATCTTCATGTCATAGTAAGCTATCTGCCCGATCTGTATTGGCAAGAGACAGGTAAAATTAGTACTGAGGAAATGGGGAAAAGCAGAAGTGTGGGAGAGAGAAAATATACAGACTGGGACTTAAAAGCCAAGTGGACTTCACAAAAAAAAAAAAAACACAACCCCAGAAAGAGCCAGAAATGTAAATTAATTCTTTACAACACAGCTAGTGTAAGCATGATGAAAAGAATAAGCCTAAGACTGCACTTCTCACCACTGAATATACTATAATAATTCATTACTTATCACTGGACTACCAAATCCTGTAGAAATGATGGCCTCACAGGTAAACCTAGAGCCTTCGAGAAATGTTTAAAGGTGCCTGAATTAGACATAATATGTTTAAAATCTCATGCAGGCAGACCTCTCCCCACTGAATGTGGCTATACCTTTAGAAGCTGAGGCATAAATTATTCCAAAAAATGTCAGCTATAGGAGGCTATAGGGAATTTTTTACAGAATCTGTATGAAATATTAAGTGTTGCTTAGTGTAACTGTGTGATCTTGGTTGCTTAAAACTGACTTCAAGGGATTAACTTCTTTTCAGATATACTCTCAGGAATTTAGAAGAAGGCAGTCAATGGACTAATGTATGGCACACAACCAGGTCTAGGTTGGAAGGGTGAATTATCTTGGCTCAATGACATTTGAATACTTTTAACTGTGCAGTACTTTAGATAAATCTATCTTATTCTGCCTTGTGGGCTGGTAGCCAGCATGTGAGAAAGGAACTTAATTACCTGAATACGGTGACTGGAGGAACAGAAAACAATGGTATATGTAGGAATTATAAAATAAAGTGTTCTTTATGCTGTGGAAGTTTCGACAGAAAAACAAAGCGGTAATCAATGCAGAGCTGAACATCTCTAGTTCTGTGATTTAGGGAAGAAATGGTGTTCCAGGCACAAAAGATTCCTGGAGGACTTTGACTCATTTCCTAAATGCTGACCTATTTCCTGACAGACCAAACCATGCAGAATGACATGTTTATTATTTTGGCTACAACTATTTTCTGTGCTATTTAAAGTAAGGGATAATTGTGGTTAAAGTCTCTAAGAAAGTCTGGATGTCTTCTTTCAGCTAACAGAAGACTTGGAGAAAGAATTGTAAATTGAGCACACCTAAAAGCTCTGTAAGAACATACTCATAAGTATGGTTTAGCCCAGGTATCTTTGGTAGCTCTGGAAATCATATGAGAAATGAAGAGCTGCAGATAAGGAACCTGTGTCCAGTGAGTTACTTCCTGCACAAGAAAGCCTTAGCAACACATGGGTATAATACTTCAGAATCCCATGATGGTCTAACCAGTGCTGTGGCATGACTAAAAATGCCTTTGTTTTCTTATCCACCCCTATCTGTAATTAACTGTTCCCACATGGGCAACTGCCCTTACAAAACACATATGTGTATGATTTCAAGTTGGATGTTAAAATTGTAAATATATATATATAATAATAATAATCCAAAAGAAATGTTCATTCCCTGCTTCTTAAGCATTTATAGACTTTGATTTTGTAAGCACACAGGGAATCCCTATAAGCATTTTTTTTCCTCGGAGTTAAATGTTGTAAAGAAATACATTCTGTTGAGAATTCATTCAGCTGAAGGTCACAAAGGATCTTCACTGGTTCAGAAGTCCAGATGCAGTCGTTTACGCATATTTAATATTTCCTCAAATTTCATAAACGTCCAAATTGGTATTTTACTTCATGTGTAGATGGTGGCTATATTATGCTTTTTATTCAGACACACTGCTCTTGCTGATGTGTTATCAGACAGCATGCTGGTGATGGAACTCAGTAAGGGCTGTTTGTAGTAGGAACTTTGCTTTTCCTATTGCACTATTAACACAGTGTTGTACACCAGAGCTATATGTTACAACTAATATAACACATAGTACTGTTTTTTTGAATTGTTAAAATCAATACCGTGTTTCTTCTTCACGGCATATCCTTGAATGTTTTGCCATTGACAGGTGTATACCTACACTCTTAAACAACTTGATTATTAACTAAAGAATATTTAAAGAATATTTAAAGGAAAGAATTTGGCATTCACAAAAAAAGTTACCAGAAACTGATTGTTTTTTATGTTTAAATTAACTCATTTTTTAAAAATTTATTTTCATATTCATGACTGTGGTCAACTTTTATTATACGCATATCAAAATGAAGATTGATAAATAGAAAAATGGTACATTTTGTACTCTTTCCCTGTAACTATGAAAAAAAAAAAAATGTTATCAGGCAATTAATTTTTCATTAAGAAGGCCCTAAATATTCTTCCATTTTTTCCACTATCAAAATACTATATTCCTTAGCAATATAAATTATTTTTTTTATTGGCTGCTCAAGTGCAAGCTTCCTTGCTTATGTCTATCACATTTTATAAATTATTTTTGATAATAATAAAAAAAAAAAAAGAAAAAAAACTTTGAACCTTTTAGAAAAACAAGGACCATCTACCCAGTGTTGCATGGCAGTGAAGATGCACAAAGTAAATCCAAAAGTCATTTATGAATTAAAGAGTAATTTGGTCCCTTACTGTATACTTTCCTCATTCTTAAGGATGTGAAAGGTCCTTGTGGAATCTAACTACACACATCCAGACACACACATACGTGTACACATATGTACACGTATCTCCCACACATGTGTACACATCCTCTCTGTCAGCATTTCTGGATCACCCCATTATTCTCGCTAATCCTAAAGGTAAATACCAAGCATTGGTTTGAAGTGAGATGTGCTTTATGTGCTTTCCTTGGAGAGGAGACTTAGGCTTGAAAGAATTATATACTACAAGACTTGCCACTTGTGTCAGCGCTAGGAACTAAACCAGGCCCCTGTGACTCCAGAGCTGCTGCTACAAACACATCCGTCCTTCATCAAAACGGTCACTGCTCTCCAGAGAGGTTGTGGAAAGGATGAGTCTTTGGAAAGATCAGGCCTATTCACAGCTCTTCTACAGGACATCACCCATTCTTGGTGGAAAAAAAAAAAAAGCAGTTTTAATGGTTAAATTACCAGAATATTAATTTTGCTCTGACCTTTCTGTAGCATACTTCATAACTGACATAACTTTGCACTTCTGAGGAAAGGATGCTATGCATTTATGCAACAGATATCAGAGGTAGTATTATCACTGCTAAAATAGGAGTTATAGAAAGATGATGAAAGAATGAATGAGTAAGAGAAATGTTTTCTTCAGGGTCATCTCTGTCCCTAAACCAAGATGGAAGACTTTCTAAGCACATTGAATTTTAATTTTAATTCTTTGAGAATGTTTGGTAAAAAAAAAAAAAAAAAAAAAAAAAAAAAAAAAAA
>CM021700.1:39913111-39933835 GCA_011074415.1 Stictonetta naevosa
TTTTTTTTTTTAAAAAAAAAAAAAAAAAAAAAAAAAAAAAAAACTACACCTGTAAATTAGTAGTCATTAATCTTGATTATCTGCCAAGCTGCATGCATTTTATCCTGGCTCTACCCAGGCAGCTAAACTCAGATGGCCAGATTCAGATTCTTCCCTATTTACAGAGAATGTATAGATGTATAGTGAGTGTGAAATAGATATTGACCACACAAATATTTCCTCCCACTTTCTCTGTTAGTGCTGCACCACAGGCATTGACATAATTAATGATGTAAAAAAATACTATCACCATCAAAATAAGTGAATAAAAACATCAATGCTCCTACTAAGTCATATATCTTTCTGCATGGATCAGTGAATGACATCCTTATTTTTTTGTAAGTAAACAGAAAATAATCTAATTAAAACATAGTTCCTCCTTTATTAAAACATTACACTGTGTGTTTTTGTTGTCTGTTAATATTAATTTTAGCAGCTTTTTTTGTGAATTGTTCTTGCACAAAGGAAAAACAGTGTTCAGGTCTGTTCTGCATTTGAGAGCTAATTTACACAAGGGCTTCAGAAAAGCTTCTATTCATTCTGAATCTAATGCATTGGTCAGAGTGCATATTTGAAGTTTTTTTAGCTGTATTTCTTTCTAAACGCATACCTTAAAGTCACCATGATTCCTAATTAGATGAAATGTAACAAGACATATTATTACTTTATTTGCATCTGTTCATACATACAAAGTTTCTCATCATTAGGGATTCCATTTCTTGGCCTTTAAATGTGGATCTTTTTAATTAGCAATTAAATAGTCTCTTTATTTCACTTAATTTTTGTTGCATTTTTAATATATCAATGTGCCTTCGGTTTTTCATAGCCATGTCCTTTCCTGTGTTTTTGAGGCTTGTGATTTCTGCGGTTTCTAAAATATTTTTTTCCTGAGGAAAAAAACATAAACATTGAAGAACAGTACAAACAATGTCAAAAGTTACAGGTATTTCTCTATGTCTGAAATTATCTGTTGGATTTCCTGCTTATAATACATAAGAAGAGCAAGAGTTTCATTACAGCACTTTGTGTGAAATAGGGCAGATCCCAGGGCACATTTTCTTTAGATTTAACCAAAACTTCCCATATTAAAAAATAGATGATTCCTTAAAAGTTTTATGTGCTAGACATGAGTTCCTTCACATTATTCCCCATTACTGACAACTTTTTTAACTTCCCTTGAAATAACAATAAATAAATAAATAAGAAACTTCCAATCAAGTTTGTCCATGTTGAAAGACAAATGAAAATCAATGACATCTATGACTTTTGTGCCAGTTGTGAGAGCATTCTAACTCAAGATAGAAGACATTTTAAAATGCCAAAAGATTATCTCATTCTCACTATTCCTTCACTATTTGTAACAGTGTCGTATAGTAGGGAAAGAAATTGATTTTGTTGTTTATTTGCTATTTTGAAATTAGAAAAATAATACTGACCCAGAATAAATGTGGAATGTTAACATTTTAAATTGAAACTTCAAAAAATTGCTGTGGGAAAAGCCAAGGATTTATTTTAACTTTGATATTTGTGTTTTTCAATTTAAAAATTAACAGAAAGACTACTCTGACAAAAATACATATCAATTTTAGAATGCTGAAACTTAGTTTTGCGAATATTTTAGTATATGGGAAAAAAAAAAAGAGAGAGAGAGAAAGAAAGGGAGAAAGAAAGGGAAAGAGAGAGAGAGAGAGAAAGAAAGAGAGAAAGAAAGAGAGAAAGAGAGAGAGAAAAAGAAAGAGAGAAAGAAAGAGAGAAAGAGAGAAAGAGAGAGAAAAAAGAAAGAAAGAAAGAAAGAGAGAGAGAGAGAGAGAGAAAAAAAGAAAGAGCTTACATCAAGCTCCTTAAGTTTTCCAAACGTGTAATTTGTTTAGATTTTTTTTCTTTTTTTGGGGGTGTTCAGCTTGTGTTATCTGATCTGACACAGTCAACAAAACCTCTGTGGCCTATTAAGACATTCTGGTTTGCCAGCTGTCTCCTTGTGCCCCTCTGGTCATTATTAGCCCACCATTATAGGTTACAGTACCACAACTCAACACACTTTTCCATCTCAAATCTTAGTTAAAAGTGTAACTGACGCAGATACTGCACTAACACACCTCATTGCAAATCACCGCAAGTAAGACATGTATTCACTCAGAAGTGGAGCAAGGATTTCTGAACAGGAGGGCAAAGATGAATTTTATTGCCCCAGTGACAAGACCTTGACTACCATTGAGTCACTCCTATCTGGGAACATGAGAAGGGAAAAGAAGCAGCTGAAACAAAAGACTGGTTAAAAGTAGTAGAAGATCAATGATTTCTGCCATCAACTTCTAACTATGCAAAGCAGGATGCTGTGCCACATCATTACCCATCTCAGGAGCAGCACCAGCAAACAGGCTGGCTTTCCAGGACACTCCCATAAACCAGAGTCATTTTGTTGCTGCTGGCTCTCTCCCTTCACAGCAAACCACATACCTAGTTTTTAGAGTTGTCTCTGTGTTTGATCCTACTCCTTCTGCCTAGGAAATGGAAACATGTCACTGAGGGGCAGATAGATGGATAGAAAAGAATAATTTCTTAAAATAAAGCAGCTGTTTGCTTCACAGTACAAGGCTCAGAAACCTTGTAAATTCAACTCTGTTTGTAATTTCATGACGAATGTTGCCTGGCTTTAAAGACCATGCCTGCTGAAGGTGATGGCTCACTTGCCAGGATTTCAGCTCTGCATTCCCCAGCAAATGTGCTTGGCTCAACATTTCCAGCTTTACTTTTCAGTGTCCACGTATATTTGTTCTCACCAGCGATGGAATTAGATTGCATTGTGAAGGGCAATGTCTTCTATAAAGAGGAAATATTTCTCAAATTGACTGTTCACTCCCAGGCCTTTTCCAGTGTGCCTCCAATCTGCAAGATCATGAACAACTTTGTCTTGCAATGTTAAGTATAATGCAGCTAAGCAGGTTGTCTTCCTTCCTTGACTATATTGGACCCAGATGCCTACTTTTCTGGCACACTTCCCTAATTGTTTTGTAGTGGTACCAGCTCATACTAATGACACGTCAGTATGTATGTACTCTAGAGTCCCTGATTCAGGAGGGAATGCATATTTCCCTATGATTATATCATTTGAACCAACAATAGCTATATGCATCCATCTTGTGACATACTTGTTGCTTGAACACTGGGAGTATCAGAAATAATAAAGGTTTATGTTGGTCACAGATCCACAGGAAGCACTTGAGGGCATGTAGACAGTTGAAATTGATTCCTCTTGTCTACTAGCAAAACAAAGTGTTTTTTATTAAGATGTATGTTTTCTGAAACATTTACTATTCATTGCATGTTGTTAAGTATTTAGTTACACACACACATATATATAAAAAATTTAAAACAAGTAGAAAAACAAAACACCTTTCTCCTACTAAACATGAACCAGCTGCTTCTCCATCTGGTGCATTCTGCCTGGTTCTTCATAGCTCCAGCCATATTTATCTGTGAGCTGACTTTACAGATGTTCCTACACACCTCTGTTTCTTATTAAGGAAAGAATAATTTTGTTACACCATTATCTGCCTATGCAATACAATTCCTCATATAACAGGCCACTTCAAACATATATGTTTTTTTTACGAGCGTATTACTCCACTTTTTACGATGTGCATCAAACTCTAGCTCTGTGGCAAACATCTCTCCTTACTAACAACCCCGCCAACCCCTAAAAAAAACCTGAAATTGGCAATTCATACTTTTTCCCATACAAAAATATGCTTTGATGTAAAAATTTCATTTTTTCATAAAAACATAGTGCAGCAATTTGAAATATTTACAGTCTTCCAAACTGTTTGATTAGATTTGCTGCTGCTGTGGATATGGTAGCAGCAGTTTTGTTGCCCCAGGTACTCATCCCTCTTCTCTGGCCAATGTTCCCATCTGCTATAAGGCACTATCATTATGAATTCCATACTGCATCTCCTCTTTTCATCAAAAAGGTTACACTTGTATCAGGGGATGTGTGGTCAACCCAACCTCACCAAGAGTAAAAAGGTTCCCCTGTAATGTTTTTCTACTAAATATTTTTAAGAAGCTTAAGATTTGTCAACACAACATGGATGAAAAATTAGCATGATTTCCTAAGGGAATATACAGAGAGAAATCAATCAAAACTGTAAACATTCAGTAGATTTTTGAAAAAAATATATATAAGCAATATTTAAGTGAATACCTTTAGAAAATATATGGCTTACCATTTAATAACAGCTCCATTGTAACATAAGTTGAAATGACAGTGATGTCTGACCTCTAACTGTTGACTCTAATTGCTGTGGATTTGCATGTAGGCATGTACATGTATATCTGAACTTTTGAATCTTTGAATTTTATATAACGTGTACGTTCAAACAATCTTTTTTATCACTGATGACCCTAAGAGTTTAGTTCCCATATATGTTTAGATTGGTTTTATTGAAATAAGGCAGACAGAACAAATTACGGTAGTGTTAAGTCTTTCTTTCATATCTGCAACTCAAGAGGTCCTTGAAGAAATATGTTAAATCCTGCTAAGGCTGAAAGGATTACTGAAAAGGAAAACTAGAGAGTGAGAAAACAGTCAGAAACATGAACAGCTAATTGCTGTGCAGATTCCACATGAGAAATAAAATTAAATAAATAATGATTTTTATAAATCATAAAAGAAGTAAAAGAAAAAAAAAAATGTTGATTTTCATCATTCTGTAAAAATATTTATTGGTATATTTTCTGTTGCAAAGGAATCCCTAAGAGAATGGTGATGATTTCAAAAAAGTGAAGTTTAACACCAAGCAAAAATGTAGGTTTGTGTTTATGAGTCTTTATGATACATGGAAACCTGTAGGTATTTAATGAAGTTGGGATGAAGAACATATAGTTATACTATAAAACTGTAAATTCCCTGGCACATTTTTACTGTTAGAGTTTACAGATTTTCATTTAAGTCCCTATTTCCTTCATCCTTTCAGCTCACATTACCTAACATTTCATTTTATCTTTTAAGGTGTATGCTAGGAACATAACTATGTTTCTTTGTACAAACAGGTTAGTTTGGGACCAGTGTCCAAAGAAATTAAACAGAAGTTAATGAAGTTTAAAAACTTAAGTTTTGTGGCATTATTGTCGTTCCTCTTCAAGCAGAAAAAAAAACTTCAAATTGATTGTCCCATGATCTCTGGACAGCTGGTAAAGTCAACAACTAAACATGACTTTGTTCAGCCATTTATCTAATGTTTCTTTGACTTTCCACTGTGTGGTGTACACAAACTGGTTGTGGGCTTTCAAGAGTGATGGAGATAAGCAAATTGTCTCCAAGGCTGGCTGAAATTTTAGATGAACAAATTTTTAGAAGAACTGCCTTGTGAGAGGAATTGTAAGACAGAAAACTAAATCAAATAAGTGAAGATTAATACAAATATATATATTAATATGCTTCCCAAGACCCTTCTAGCAGTATATAACACTGTATCCCTGAATTTTATCAGGAAATTAACATTCCATTATATATACAAAATGTCTCAAAAATCTACCCAGAAGTGATTTCCTTCCTTTTCGTTCTCACTTATTAATGTAAATGATTTTTGCATCCCAGCTGAATTTGTCCCAATTCCATTACCTTTGTCTTCTGCAGGTTTACAGTTACCTCATTCTATCATTCTATATTTGTAGCTTTAATATTTATACTTCCTTTTCAAAGAACACTTAATTCTCCAAGGTTTGTCACAATATTTAGAGTAATAGAGCATGGATGACTAGAATAAATATTTATTTTTGAATATGGTATGATTCTTAAATTCTAGTACTTAAAGGGTGATAAGATGGTGTTCTTAAAAAAAAAAAAAAAAGTACTTTATAATTAGTAAAATTAATATAAAGAATAACTGAAAAAATATCTCACGGCTAATATTTATTTACTTTCATAGACAGGCAAGAGGAAAGGATTCCAAATTAAAAATAAAACCCACTGAAACCTCTAGATTACTTATATAATTTTGCCTAACTTTCAAAAAGACATATCTTTCCTGACTGATAGATAGCTGGTCATTGGTTCAAAGTGAATTCAGGGCTCTAGTTGCTTCATGGGTTTACCTGTATCACAGATGGCATTTTTTTGGCAGTAAGAGTAAAAATTCAAATGACCAGAATTCTTGAGATAATGAAGGGAAGCTTGAAAATCTGCTGCTTCTATCTTTTCATTAGAATTCAGAACATATCTCCCCTCCCACCCAAGAGTCTCTTTAATGTTGTAGCTTTGATGTTTTAATTAATATTTTATATCTGTTTTTGTAATTAATATCATTAATATTAGATATCAATATCTAGTCATCTCAGTTCTTTCTAATGAGGTTAAGTGTCTAGAACATGAAATGTCTTCTTTAATTGAGCTCCAGAGTTTAGTTTGAAATTACATGAAAATAGAATAAGATCCACACAATTTGTTAGTGTTCCCATTAAACAGAAGGATAATATTGTGATCGGAACAGTCAGAAGACAAGGCATCTTTCTCTATGCTTTAACACTTACTTTTTCCATTTTGGCACTGCTGATGTCCTCAAAATGATAGCCTTGTAACCCACCATGCAAAGATGTAATTCTTTCACAGCAGAAACAGTGAGGAAAGTTTGCAGGTCCTTGATTGCCTGCGTTATTCATCAAGGGTGAACACTGCAAATACCTTGGAGTGCAAGGAAAAATGGAAAGTTATGTTGTGTCTTAAACATCCCAAGAGGGAAGTAATAAAATCTAACAGAAGTTAGTCATTCTGTTCTTGGTCTTCTCTTCACTTAATTGGAAATTTTTCATTGTCTTGAACAGTGCCAACACCAGGCCCCGCAGCCTCTAAGAAAACCTGCTGTAAAATACTATTATCTCTTCTATCAATGTGTTCATGCAAATATCAGATATGAATATTTCACCATTTTGTTCAGCTAAACTACTGTGCTAAAATAAATAAATAAATAAATAAATAAAAATTCTACACCATTGATTTAAAGATGACTTGTTCAATGTCACAAATGGTATTTGAAGGTAGAAGAGTACCTCATCATACAAACACACTGAAAATGGTTAGGATCATGCACCAAGAAAAACTAGCATCTTGGATTCTATTAAGGATTTTACATCCGTAAGCTTGAAACCATGAAAACATTTTTTTTTTGAAATGTACATTTTGAAAGAGGATTCAAAGAGGATTCAAAGAATTTAAAAAATAATAATAGTAATGTAAATGCATCCACTGAAAGATTAATTCCCCAGCATAATATGTGTTCTTCTAATTGAAGAAGTGCAAAACCAAAAGTAAAAATTAATGTTTTTCAAGGACTCCTTGCAAAATAGCTGCTTCAGGAATAAACCAGATGCAAAGTATATTCCATAATCTAACTTCCATTAGTGAGATCATTAGCAGATTTTGTAAACACTAGCTGTAAGCATATTTATGAGATCCTTTATTCACTTCTATTGAAAAAATATATATATTCTATACCACTAATGAATATTTTTTTAAGTGTATGAAAGTTCTGTTCAAAAGAAAATGTGGGTATTGCAAAATCTTTCCTTAAGTTAGGAAATAATTCCCTTTTTGCACTTTCTTTTACTTAAAGCCAGGACCAAAATGCTTGTGGTCTCTACAATTGCTTTCAACATTTCACACTTTGCAAAATGGAGTGAGAATGTAAACAACCATATCTAAATTAGCATCCTGAACTTACTAGTTTGTATATTTTTTAAGTTAGTTTGAATTTGTTACTTTGAACTAGAAAGGCATGATATACGTTGAAGAAAACTCTAAAAATATTCTTTGTGAAGTGATTCCAATTTAGGGTAAAATATCCCTCTCCCTCTCACTCACAGATAATATAATCTGAACCGTCTCTTTTTCCAGCTGGTGTTGAGGGGACTGTCTGGAAATCTAAAAGAAACACATACATTGCCCATAGATCACAAAGTTCATATTGAATATATATTAAATGACTAATTTATTGCACTTCTTGCATCGCAGCTTCCTTATCATCCTGGCCCACCTTCCCTCTTCCCTATTTTTCTCCCACTTGTATATCTGCACTAAGAGACAAGGTCAAAAAGAACTAATCGGTAGCCAATCCTCTACGAACAGCTACAAAACAATCAGATTTATCCCCAGTTAATTCTGAAACACAGGCAGGTGGTTAGTCCTGTAAGGGGCCTCATCTGGAGTGAGTGCAAGCCAGCACTACTTCACATGAATACAATTAGACTAACTCACACCATCTAAGAATAATGCTTTAGGATTTAGTTTAGCTAATGCCAGAGCCAACAAAAAGCAATCCTTGATTCTTAAACCTGAGGTCAACTTAGGCAAGCAGTAAGTTATTGCTTGCTTTTGTTTATTTATCATTCAGAGAGTGTTGTTGTTTTATGTTTTATTAAAAAAGGAAAGATAGTGCATTAAGGTGTATCTTTCAATCCTAAAAACATTTTATAGGTCTGTGTAGACAACTGATGCTATCTTCAAAGGCAATAATAAGAAAATGTACTCTGTAAATTGTATTTTATCCTCATCGTTTAAGGATTTAAACTTTTTTGTTTGTTTTTGTTATAGCTGTAGGGTTTCATAATGCAGGTATATGAGAATTAGAATTTCTTCACATTCTGCAAACATTTTATTATACATGCTATAGGCAAGCTAGAAAAAATAGGTATGCCAGTGATTAGGAAGGGATACATTATTGCTACATTATAATGCACAAACAGGTTTTATGTTCTTCCGCATAGTATTAGAAGCTCAGATTTTTTGAGTCACAGCATCTTATCATCACTCAGCTTTTAAATTTAGGCAGCAATCATTGATTTGTATCAGGCATAAAAAAGTTCCCTTGTCACATTACTTACTGATACATGGGGTATAATTCTGATAAAGTATGGGAGTATGAAATAGGGTCATTAAGAATTATTTACATGCATGTAAATATATATACATTCATTTTTACTGTTAGCCTCTTCAAAGTGACATTCTCTTGTTATCTACAATTAGATGTTAAAAAACATAAAACTATAAACATTCAAGAAGTCTGCATAAATAATTTTCACTTTGTAGAGTTTAAAGATAAAATGTAAATGCAATATACTTAAAAAGTTAAAAATGCATACATGATAAAGAGATACAATCATATGTTGTACTGATAGATATTGCAGGAGTTCATGATAGCTAAAAAGTAATTCAGTTCTCTAGCTATTAATAACAAGAGACTTTACTTCTTAAATTAGTGAACAAATGCCCAGTGGGTGAAAATGTCTGTTGTGTGTGGTTAATTCATTTTCACCTTTCCTCTGCAGATTGCACGTGAGGAGTTTTGTGAGCTTTATTTGTTTCCTTGAAGGAAGCTTGCAGACCATGTTTTCTGTGGATATGTGCAGTCTTGCTTGTGTTTCATGTTTCATACTCACTGGTATCATCATATTCATGAAGAATAATAGTGAACATTTTGAGAGCTCTTGTAGTAAATATATCTAAACCTATTTGCAGAGTAATATACTTCTCAAGAAAGAAGAGACACCACAGACAATAGTCCAGTCCCATACTTACAACCCCTCTAAAAAAAAAAAAAAAAAAAAAAAAACCCCACACAAACAAACAAAAAACAAACAAACAAAACAAAAACCTACAAAATTTACATTTGCATCTTTTTAGAGATTTTAATCAAGATTCCTGAAAGTGAAATTAATCCCTAACCATTTCTACTTCAAAATTGTATTAAGCTAAATGCCCACTTCTGCAAGCTATTATTGATTAGGGCAGTTGATTTTAAAAACTGATCATTATTGTATTTCTCTTATTCATTTGGAAAACTACAGAGAAAGAACAGATTTGCAATGATGATAAATCAGCTACCCATAGGTAACATTCTATACTGTGATATTTTAGGATATACTTAGGTAGCAGATTTCATAAATTATAGCACCCCAATGCCAACATATATACAAGTCATAAATAAATGCCTCCCAGAGCCCACTAAATGCATATACTTTAGTATTTAGTATTTAAATAAAACAATATAGACAAAACAAAATAGGCTCAAATTAATTTCTGAGAGTGACTGAAATAGTTTCTCTGGTTGACCAAATGTATGTATGAAAAGAGGCATATGCTTAGAGGATTGTTTTTTGTTAATGATACAATTTGGCATTGTACTAGGTGGTTGGTATTATTTCTTACTTCAGTTGTCCATAATTTTTGGAAAGGAATTATCATCTCTGTCATTCAATGCATTGTGATTCCTCAAGTGTGAATGAGTATAATTTAATGAGTATTCCATTATTCACTAGATCTTAATGGGGAAACAGTATTAAGCTTTTATAAGTTATATTTTGGTCTTTTAAAACACTGTTTACATTATTTTTGCTGATTCAATTAATCAAATGATTATTTACAAGTTCATTAAATAATGTCCATTAAATAATATTAAGCATGACTTTTTTCTCCCTGCTACATGTAGCTGCAGATCTACAGAACTTTACACTTTCCTTTTAGAGACGACCTTTCAAATCTGTCAATATCCATAATGCCTAAATAGATGCAAGCATATATAAAATCAAATAAAATAAATAAGTAAATAAACAGTAAGAGAAGATAAGATTGCACTGCCTTTTTTGTTATTGTTGGGTTTGTTGGTATTTTTTTGTGTGTGTTTTTTTTTTTTTCTTTTGGTGGCGGTGGTGGTGTTTTCTGTTTTTTTTTTTTGTTTTGTTTTTAGTTAAGGATATTAAAGATATAAAGAAAGCTCCTAGAGAAGAATAAAATGTTTATGTGTGCATTCTTTACAGATGATAGTCATTTAAGAGGGGCTTTGTGGTAAACCTTTATCAAATGGAAGGTGTGGATTTTAGTAAGAAAGAGAATTATATATTATCACAGTTTGTAAGAAAGTTTTATTTTTAAAGCATTGACCATATGGTTATTAAAAAAGATGTTTGGAGAGAGTACTAGCAAAGTGAGGATTTGTTCCTTGCTCTTGCTGAAATCAGTAGATGAAATAAGCCCCTCTAAATGGAGAAAATCTAGGTCAAGAAATTTTATGCCAAAGGTAAGACCATTTTTAAGTTTCTATACAATTTACAGCATGTTTCTACATCCTTAGAAGGAACATGAGTATAATATTTAAAAAAAGAAAAACATTTTAAATGATTTATTAAGCTTGTCTAGGTCAGAAAGATAGTTTGGTAAATTTCAGAACTTCAGTTATCAGAATTCTTTTGGGAATTATTTTGAGATAAAATTATTTTGTAATAGAAATCAAATCAGAAATATAGTTTTTTAAAACTGTATAACTGTATATTTTAGAGAAAGTAGTTCACCTTTGCTATTTGATGGGTTGACTTCCTGAAGAAAATAAAAAAGAAAAAAAAAAAGTGAATCATTGAAGGAATGACAGAGTCATGAAAAGAACCCCTTCTGGGGTTTTCTATCAGATTTTACTTTCCAGCAGCCATATTTCTGCCGCTGTAATTATGGTGAACAGATACGGGACATTTTACACTGTATTCCACATGTTGTTGCTTGCTGACAGACCTCCCCCAGAAGTCTGACCACATATCTAATCTTGATTAGATGTTAATAAGATTTAAAGAGAAAGAAGATGATATATGAAGTTTAATCTCTTCTTATGTCTTAAGAAGGACAACCAGGGCTAAATTTCCAAAAGACATCTTAAGAAGCCATGTAATAAAGTGTGATGTGGTAAAAACAGTTAATTTTTGAAAGAAATTAACATGTATCTACATTAAAGCAATTGTGCAAATTGGGGCTAATATTCCAAATATGTGCATACTCTCCAAAGAATCCTCTAAAGTTTTAGGATTTTCACAATGTAGGTTACATTTTGAAAAGTTCCTAAGTTAATTGTCCCATTCTCACTGAAATCAATAGCAATCAGGTCTGGCTCTGTGCAAGAGACTCAGTCTTATTTAGGCAATTTTTCATGGCAATTTTTCATTTGTAGGTGCTTCCTTGTCTACTGAAATCCTGAGCTTTGAGCTAAGTGGATAAGTTTCTCATGAACTGCATGGCAGTGTGCCCAAAAATACTACACATTTCCAGAAATACAGCGTGATTCCTTGTCAGGTCTGCCTAGGCCAAAAGCTTCATAGTCACAGAAGCTTGGACATTAATATTTGACAAACACCTGAAGTTCTGTTTATCAGCAATCAGAAGAACTCTGTTCCTGACACTTCAGAGTCCTTCACTTAGTAGACATTAAATAAGACATGGATCCATAATCTGGGCACTTTATATCTTTTAGGTGCTCAGTCTATATGACATGTGCATGAAATCAGGAGTTCGGGAAAAAAGAAATCAGGAAAAAATAAAGCTTTTTTTTTCCAAAAAAAAAAAAAATAATAATAATACTGGTTTTGCTAACATGTGTGGCAAAGTGCTTATCTAATAGCTTGGAGCTTGTCTTTTTTTTCCTGAAGATGAAACACTAGCTGTTCTGGAAGAGTGCTCAATCCACAAGCTATTTAAAGAGAAAGGGGAAAAAAATAAAAATAAAAATAAAAATAAAAATAAAAATAAATTCTCCTTTTGAACCTGTTTTTCTAGAGGGGGAAAATCTCTATTGTGACAGAGCAAGACAGAGGAATTGCAACTATGACAATTTAATATGAATCATTTGGGACATTCAAATTTCCATCTTTGACCAGTTTGGAGAAGTTTCTTGCATCTGATTCTCAGAAGGTGTATGCTTATGCTTTGTCCTTGGGGTAGTAAACTTCATCCCAGCTGTCTTTTCACTCCATTAATATCAAATTGGGCAATGCAAAAGTGAAGGTGTTTCAGTAAAAAACTATAAGATTATTTGGGACATTCGGGAAAACAGTGAATTCAAACTTTCTGTAGATATTACATTTTGTTCTTCAGTGGTGTAGTTAGTTGTTTACAAACCCACACCACAAAACACGGTTCCTTCACTTATGATAATACAGTAGTTTGTCAGCAGGCACAATCAACAGAATGACTAAATAAATTGGAGTTGAAAATCAAAGAACATTTGGCATCCAGGGAACTTCCAACCACATTCAACCACTGAGGAAAGGCCTACAACTGTAGAACTTGTCTACATTTATCTATAAAATGGTGCTGGGATATATCTAGTTAGTGTCAGATAACAGTAGCTCCAAAACTGGAAGTGGTGTAGCTCCATCATGTTGATGTTGCACCCTACTTAGTCCTGTAAATAGGTGAAGAGAAGGAGATAAAATATGATGTTGTCTTTTGTCAAACTCCCCCTCTGCTAACCTGGAGCAAATCTGCATATTTTCCAGTCCAAGGGGTAGCATCTAACTTGGCTCTGTGAAGCACTGCTTGCATGAACACATTAACTGAGACATTTTTGGTACAGCACTGCACAGCATGAGTGTCACTTCTGGTGTTCTGGATCATACTGAACAATACAGTTTTTCACAGTCAAGGAACATATCAAGGATCATAGTAAGCTAAACTAAATATGCAATGGGTTTCAGTACAGGTAGTGTTATGAGATATGGGTTGATGGTCACAGGTCTAGATATACAGTTGTTAAAAGAGGATACTAGTGTTGAAGCAGTAACTTGGAACTGCTTTGATTTATACTTGCAGGGTGTTTCTTTTCCCTTTTTTTTTTTCTTTTCTTTCTTTTTTTTTTTAATCTGTCCTATTCTTTTCCCCATAATCCTTGTTTTTGACATCTTTTGTCTGTCTATTTGCCCAATCCTTTCTTTATCTATTCACCTATCTTAAGGCATTTTATGTTATTGCAGTTTGTGAATTAACTTAAAATTTAAACCTTGAAAGATAATGATCACATTATGCAAGACTTTGTTTAGGCCTCATCTAAAATCACCAGAAGCAGAATATGTTAGATGGGGAAAAAAAAAAAAAAAAAAAAAAAAAAAAAAAAAAAAAAAAACACTTAATGAGGAGAGGTTTAATAGCATACAACTATATGAAAGGTTGGCGAGGAAAGTGAATATGTGACCCAAGAATGAACTCACTTTCATTGCTTTATTGAAATATAAACCATATGCATAAGCTAAAATGATGAACACAGACATGAAAGGGGAAGGAAATGGGAAGGGATTAAAGTTTCTTGAGACAGAAAGAGACATCTGAAAACTTTGCATATGACACATATTTAGAATGTGAACAATAGGTAAAAGCACTGTATTGTATGAATTCCTCCTTGCATTAAACAGGAAAACACTGAGAGATGGGAAGGACAAGCCCAGCACATAACGTTTATCAGTTACAAACCCAATACTACTTTACATGGTGTTGCTGCTCAAACCAAATGTTTAAAGCCCTTTCTGCAGTTTCTGAAGGGCTAGTAACAGTATTAACATCATCAAACAAATTATGTCTTCTCCTGCTAACTGGAAGATACGACATTATAACTGTATCAAAAAGCTGCTGTGAAACAATGATACAGAGTAATGTCTTAAAGCATTTGCTAGGACATTTTTTCATCTCATGGTGTTACGTGCTCGGGGCACAGTTCTTGAAAGGAACAGATAGAAGATTGCATTCTGATGGCTGAAGATACCTACAAAAGTAACATAAAAAATTGCAAAGACTTTTTCTTCAATATGTTACAATGCTTTTTAGTGGAAAAAGAGCAGCTTGTAAAAGAGATGCAGAAGAGAGTGAGTATAAATACAACCTACCCTCCTAAGGAGAGGAGCAGAGCTGCAGCAGTGAGTTTGAAAACTTAAGAATTATTTAAGAAAAGAATGAAGAAAATAATTTCACTGTGTTCTGCCCTAGAAAAAGCAATGGATGAAAAAGAAAATATCTGTCATTTTACTCCTGAATAGCAATTAACTAGCTCTTAGACCCTACACCCATACGTACAGGTTAACCACACTTACCAGTCCTGAACTTCTTGGGTTTTGCTAATTTCTTTTGTAGTCAATGCACAGACTTAGATTCTTGGATTGCTTCTCTTATTTAACTATACTTGTACTAAATTGTTAAAGAACTCAGGCTGTTTGGAAACAATGTACCCTATACATTTCTATCATTATACACTAATGGCTTGAAGCCACAACAGGGGCAGTTCAAGCTGGATATCAGGAGAAGGGTTCTTCACTGAGAGGGTGATTGGACACTGGGACAGGCTCCCCAGGGAAGTGGTCACGGCACCGAGCATGACAGAGTTCAAGGAGTGTTTGGACAATGCTCTCAGACACATGGTCTGATTTTTTTGTGTGGTCCTTTGGGGACCCAGGACTCAATGATCCTTGTGGGTCCCTTCTAGCTCGGGAGACTCTCTGATTCTATTTACTGTAAGGAATTTCACTAGTGTTCATTTTCTGAACATAAAGAAGTATGCAAGACTTTTTATATCTACATCTCTACATTTATATATATATGCATATATATATACACACACCTATAGTAAAAGATATGCATGAGGCATTTCTGACAACCAAGTATCTACTGGAAGAGGAGGCGATATAACTAAACACAACAGAACAGGTCACTTACTTTACTGCTCATAATGAGGAATACCATGGCTTGATTACAGCAGAGGAATAATAGAACTAATATGGAAAATAAAAGCTAAAGACCAAGCTGGCTGTTTTGAAGAGGAACAAATATCATAGGTAAGTGACTGAGCATTTACCCAAGTATCAAAGAACCTGGCCCATACAGCTTCTCACATATGTCAGCATGGGAAACTGCCCCAACAGGATCTCTATGGCTTTTTATGCAACTCAGACACTAAAGTACCTGAAACAGGATTAATATTTGCTTCTCCAGTTCTCTTACAGTTCTATGTTTTCTCACTTCTGACATTCCCAGCCATTTATGAACATGGGGCAGCAGGATCCCATGCAGACATTTTGCAACTTGCTGAGGCAGACACCATCTCTGCAGTGCTGCTGCCATACGCTGATCCCTTGCTTACTCACTGCAGTTTGATCTAGATCACCATAGCAAATATGGTGGATCTAGAGCACTGGAAAGAGTGCAGGTGAAAAGAATGGAAGATGGACCAGCCCCAGAGTGTAAAAAAATGTCCATTAAAAAAAAAAAAAAAAAAAAAAAAGTCCATAATGTAAAGCCAGACTATCACATACAGCTTAGAAATCTGAGCCTAATGGAAAACTAGAGAAATTGCATCTAAAATCATCTGAAACTAGGAGAAAAAAAAAAGAATAGGCAAACAAAAAACCCTCAGCCTACATTCTGTAAACCAGATCAGACCAAGATACTGAAGATACTGTAGACTATTCATTTTATATACTTGAGTTACAAGTCAAGGGCCAAATTATCTGTATGACATGCCTTCTGGAAATAAATTTTATTTCCTATGACTGCAAAATGAAAACCTTGCCTTTAAGATATCCATGGAAGGGGTGTGGAGGTGGACGGAAGTTATTTGCTTTTTTTTTTTTTTCACCTCAGTGACATCTCTTCAGTAACAGGCAGGATTTCGTCCTTTGTTTTCAGTTTGTATAATATCGTACTGTGCTTAAATAACCTAGAGGGTGAAATTCAACCTGATGCAGCTTCAGTTCCTTCAGGTAAATACAGCTATATTTTCCTTAACAAGCTAGTCTTCAGAGGTGTGATATAACATCTGAAATACAGCATACTAAAGATCAGAGAGAAATGTCACCCATGGGGTATAGTGTTGCTGAGAAATACAGAAGCCACAGCTCCTCACAGAGGAACAAAGTTTAAATAAAGATACACCAAACACAACAATGCTGGGTCACACTACACTGAGAAAAGTCAAGCAAACATGAATGGGTCATGCTTTACTCACAGTCCTAAAAAACACATCCAGCAAACATCCTTCAAACAAAACGATAACTTTAGTGTACTTTTCTAAATATTGGGTGTGTTTATATCCTTTAGACAGAAGCATAAAACCATTTCAATTGAGGAGCACTAATTAGTCAAATTTCTAAAAGGATTATGAATTCTACTTGGGTCCTCAAATTCAAGCCTATACAGCATTCCTAGGAAGTAAAAATGTGGAAACAGAATTAAGGAAATAAAAATAACAGAAGGCAAATTTAGGGACGTTTTATCTTAAAACTACTGTGTAAGCAGTAAATTACAAATAAATGTGATTTTCCACAGCAACAGATGAATCCAATGAATGTATCATGGTTTTGCTTCTGTGTTATCCAATAATCAATCCTAGCAGCTGCGTCTGTATCCCTAATTCATAGGTATGGATCTGTAGCTGGAAAACTGTTGACATAAGCAGTAAGTTCTTTGCAAGTCTGCTTGGTCAGTCTCCTCAGATTGTTGGCAGTCGTCACTAAAGTCACATGGTGTTTTTGTTATTGTCTTACTGGATGACAGGAAATTTTTAAAACAGGAGGATAATGAATAAAAATGACAAGAATAACACAGAGCAAAAGTTCTTATGTCTACTAGCTATTTTGAATGTGAAAATCAGATATGTTTGAACTAATTTACATTAAGAAGACCTTATATGTTACATAGATCTCAATTACACCTTTTTCCCTGAGGAGAAAGAATATATTGCCTAGTCTTTAGGAAATATTTAGGATTTATCTATAGATAGAAGGACTGCAGATATTACTATTTTTACAAGAAAATCGTAACTAACATTTTTTTGCTTCAGACATCCTGTGCTTTGCAGAATCATGTTCTGGAGATACTGTGAAACCTTTGCTGTTCAATGCTACCTTTCACCCTTAAAGATCTTCCTTCTAATTAAACATTATATTAACAAGAGAATGCAGACAGGTTTTCCCACTTTCAATTACACAAAGTTAGTAATTCAATGGCTATATGCACACTAATTTACCTAGAACTTAATGGAATTTGCCCACACAGTTTCAATTCATACTCACACTTGCAGAGCTATGCTGAAACTCAATTCACATTCCATATATTCTTGCCTAGTGAAAAATAGTTGCACATGCATATGATTGCCTTGCTGGATCCCTTTCAAAGCCTTATTTAGGAATCTGAATACGCCCTTCTGTGGGAAAAACTGCAGAAACAAAAAAGGAATGAAAACTCTTTAAGACCATTCTTCCTCCCAGAAGTTTCTCAGAACTTGATTGAGGGCTTCAGATACAAGGGATCCTAAAAGAGCAGGAAGGATCAAAGCCCCCAGCATCAAAACATTTTGGTTTCACCTTTCACTGCACCTCCTACTTTCAGCCATTGGTGTAGAAACAGTAAAGCAGGGAGAGGGAGGTGATGCAGCTCTGGGAAAGATGTTCAAATGGGAATTCCACTGTGAAGGGAGCCTGGAAGAAAGGTTATCTAAGTTATACTATTTTTCTACTTTGATCCCTGCTGGGAAAATATGCACCTTTCACTTTCTTAATGTCTGGCATCCCAGAGAAATTGCGGAGTATCCAGAGCTGCAAAAGAATTGTGTGAGCTATACATACACACACAAACACACTCAAACATACATAGTAGCATATATCAGCAGACATTTTCGGTAATTCATTTGCTGTGAAATCATACTCTGCAATATCAATGAGTTACGGCTGTGTAACCAAAGGTAAAATTTCACTCATCATGGACAATTCATTTCTATCGTGTTACATATAAAAAGCAGGATTACACAAAGCAGGATTTTGTTGAAGAGTAATTGAAAAAAAGTGAACGTACATTATACATGAATAATAATGTAAATATCACAGACTATAATGTAAATGATATCTTTAAAATTTTAGTTTTGAACCACAGCATTTTAAATACAGTGAAAGAAGTTGAAGTGTATTTGGGAGTTACATGAAATATTTTCATTAAAAAAAAAAAAAATGTGGGTTTATTTTATGCTTCCTTTTATACCTAGATCAAAGAAACTTGTGATGTGCCTCATGATTCTAAATAAGATTATGCCTGTCCCCAAGGTTTTCACATATCGCAAAGGAATTGGCAGTATACATCAATTGCTGTATAGGTGTAAAGTATGATAAATTGATCTTGGTACACTGGACTTTATAAATTACAGCTGCTCATGTTTTACTGATTTTGAAGAAAGCATCTATATTGACTTACAAATGAGAGAAGCACATAGATGTTCTACCTGCTTATGAACTGAATTACTGAAAAGCTTTTGGAAGATGAATGCTTCACAGACCCTACATAGTGTAAATAAATAACTGAGAAGTCAGGTATAGCCTGTTTTAACCTCTTTCCTGATGCTTGAACTTCAGGTGTCCAAGTTTTCACATTTGTAAGGCATGACAAAAAAAAGACAAACAAACAAAAAGCTGTTCATTCATTGTTATTAATCATTTACAGTAAAGTAACCAAAGTAACTATTCCACATTTGTATGAGCTAAATCTATCCAATCTGCAATTAATTAGATGTGAGGATCAAAGCTGCTTATTCCTTTTGATGTGTTTTTTTTTTTAATAATATATTTTTAAATGTTCTGTCTTTTTTTTAAGCTAGCAAAAAATAATAGAATGGCATGAGACCTGTGACCATAGATGTTCACACTGAGTTAATGCAACACATACAAATGTTGAAGCTAAATAAAAAATCTTGCACTGATTTATTCCTTATGAAATGTAAAGAAAATTATGGTAAAGAAGGTCATTCAGAAAGGTATACATTTATTTCTATGGAACTTGTTCATGGGTTAGAATTGTCAAGGCTATGTAAAGGACATAAGTGCTCAGCATGAACATAAATAAATAGCAATTGGATATTCAAGTAATCTTTGTTGTTGTTGTTGTTGTTATTCATAAAATCATAGAATATCCCAAGTTGGAAGGGACCCACAGGGATCATCAAGTCCAGCTCCCAGGTCCCCAAAGGACCACACAAAAAATCAGACCATAGCTTTTGTCTTTGTTTTTGTTTGTTTGTTTGTTTGTTTGTTTTGCCAGGGAACTTAAAACAGCACAGATTTATCGATATCCCATCTTTTTAATATCAAGAAAAGGGCACTTTGGTCCAAGTGGTTCTCATTATATGCTTGGAGATTAAAGAAAATCTCTTCATGGCAGTTCTTGCTTTGTGTGTGCTTGGGAGGTCAGAGGGTCCTGGAGGTATGTTTTTTAAAAAAACATCTCTTTCTACCTCTGTTACCAAACCAAGAGTATAAGAATGGTCACAAGGGGTCCATATAGCTCGGTATCCTGTGTTCTAATAGTGGATAACAGAGGTGCCTATGGAAGGATATTAATATAAGTTAACAGCCAAACAGCTGGGCCCAGAAGGTTTTGATCAGCAGCACAAAGTCCAGCCGGAGGCAAGTGTATACTCCAGAGGCTGATACTGAGGCCAATGTTATTGAATATCTTCATTAATAACCTGAACACTCCCCATGGGAGGAGAGACTGAGTGGGCTGGGACTTTTAAGCCCAGAGAAGGGAAGGCTCGGGGGGATCTTATCGATGTGTATTAATATTATATAGGAGGAAATGAAGATGAAGGAACTAGACTCTTCTCAGTGGTGGCCAGTGACAGAACAAAAGCCAGTGGGCACACATTAAAACATATTAAATTCCCTCTGAATGATAGTACAGTGCAATAGCACAATGTGTGACATCTTAAATGAAGGCCATATGCTCGAGAGTGAAACAAACAAACAAATAAATGAATAAATAAAATTAAAAATTTAGAAAAGAAAGAGAGAGAGAAAGAAAGAAAGAGAGAAAGAAAGAGAGAAAGAAAGAGAGAAAGAAAGAGAGAAAGA
>CM021700.1:39933935-39947577 GCA_011074415.1 Stictonetta naevosa
TGAAAGAAAGAAAGAAAGAAAGAAAGAAAGAAAGAAAGAAAGAAAGAAAGAAAGAAAGAAAGAAAGAAAGAAAGAAAGAAAGAAAGAAAGAAAGAAAGAAAGAAAGAAAGAAAGAAACTTGATTTGAAGCTATTTATCAGTTCCGGTCTTACACAGTAGCTTTAAGAGTACATAGAGTCACCACAATTTCCACTGTTCCCACTGTTTATGTTCAGGTAGAACACCAGCAGTAACAGCTAAAGAGAGTATAGCAACATGGAGTTGGTTCTAATCCTGTGTCATATACATTTTTAATTATTATTGTTTTGACTTTATTAACCTATTTTTGATGCCTCAGTGTTTCACAGCTAATAATTTAAGATATGGCCCTTAGGTGCTTGAATATCAATACTCTGAGATTTTGGCGTCTAGGAATGAAAGTAATTTTAAAATAGGATTTGGGTATGTTAATAAAAGCTCTCCTTTGTGTTTCTCTTCCTCAGGTATGAAATGAATATACTAAAACCTTCTAACCACAAAGGGCTATTCTAAAAAGAAACATATTGAACTTGTGAAGTAAACAATGTTTATATGACAATGTAAGATGGTAGTTACAAGGACTCTTAGCACTGGATTTTGAGATAGATCAATTCTATAACACATATGACAGTTTCACACTAAAATGACTTAATTTATGTTAGATGGATAGCTTTACTATACTTTTTCCTTTTCTCCTGTAAAGTAAATAAATCTCAAATGCCAATAGTGCCCAATGGCATGCCACTGAAATGCATTTACTTTATCTAATTAGCCGATAAAGTTAAAAGTTCAGTTCTTAAATTTTGCTCTGTACAGTCAGACACAGGAAATGACCCAAATGTGAGCTCCTCTTAACCAGATAACTTTCTTATTCCTACACGGTCTCTGAAAATACTCGAGTCTTATAACATACTCAGTTAATGGTTCTATGTCCAGGTGGAGACTGGTGATGAGCGGTGTCCCTCAGGGGTCTGTCTTGGGACCAGTGTTTTTCAATATCTTCATCAATGACATAGGCAATGAGATTGAGTGCACCCTCAGCAAGTCTGCAGATGATATCAAGCTGTGTTGCAGTTTAAACCAAAGAAGGAATAGAAGAGATGCCATTCAAAGGAACCTGGACAGGCTGGAGGAGAGGGGGGCAAGTGAACTACATGAAGTTCAACAAGTCCAAGTTCAAGGTGTAGCACATGGTTTGGGGCAATCCCAGGCAGGAGTACAGACTGGGAGAAGACCTCATTGAGAGCAGCCCTGCAGAGAAAGAAGGACTTGGGAGTACTGGTGGATGAAAGGCTTGACCTGAGCCAGCAATGTGCACTTGCAGCCCAGAAGTACAACTGTGTCCTGGGCTGCATTAAAAGAGGTGTGACCAGAAGGTTGAGGGAGGTGATTGTCCCCCTCTACTATGCCCTCATGAGGGGAGAACAGTAGATGTGGTCTACCTTGACTACAGCAAGGCTTTTGACACTGTCTCCCATAACAACCTCATAGACAAGCTCAGGAAGTGCAGCCTCGATGAGTGGATGATGAGGTGAATTGGCAATTGGCTGGGTGGCAGAGCTCAGAGGGTTGTGCTCAGTGGTGCACAATCTAGATGGAGGCCTGTAGCTAGCAGAGTCCCCCAGGGGTCAGTACTGGGTCCAGTGTTGTTCAACTTATTCATCAACAACCTGGATGATGGAACAGAGTGCACCCTCAGAAAGTTTGGTGATGACACAAAGCTTGGAGGAGTGGCTGATACCTCAGAAGGCTGTGCTGCCATTCAGAGGCATTGTGACCTTTCAATGTTTAAAGTGGTCTTATAAAAAAGATGGAGAAGGACTCTTTACTTGGATAGATAATGATAGGACAAGGGGGAATTGTCTTAAACTAAAAGAGGATAGGTTTAGACTAGAGATTAGGTGGAATTTTTTCACTGTAAAGGTAGTGAGGCACTGGACAGGTTGCCCAGAGGAGCTGTAGATGCCCCCTCCCTGGAGGTGATCAAGGCCAGTCTGGATGGGGCCTTAGATAACCTGATCTAGTGGGTGACATCCCTGCCTATGGCAGGGGCATTGGAACTAGATGATCTTTAAGGTCCTTTCCAACTCCAGCCATTTTATGATTCTATGATTCAGAGTCCATCTCTTCTATTTATACAGAGGAAAATATTGACTCTGTTAGCCAAGAGAGCAAGAGAGGCACCCAGGCTGACCAGTTAATCCTAACTTTTGTTTGTTTGTTTGGGGGGGGGGGGGGGGGGGGGGAGGAGGGTTAGGGGGAATGGACATGACCACTGAGTGTCACAGAGGTGGCATTTTAACAAAAACATTAATGTTCTGAACTTGGTTGCAAAGTATTCCTCATCAGTGTTGCGGTGTTTTCTTCCTCTTAATTCATCTCCCTTAAGTCATTTCTATACCTTAATGGCAGACACATGGCGGAAATCATGGAGAGATCATTTTTAGCACTTTAGGATGTACAATCATTTTCAATTTTTATTTAGTGTTATTTTTACAGACATTCCTATGTTGCCATCTGGAAACAGACAACACAGTACAACACATCAAAAATTATTTCAAGGGACAGCCATCCCCTGACATTCTTCAAGTAAGTATCTTTAGGACATAAACTGTTCAATTAATAAAATATCTAGCATTGTGGTTTATTTGAACACTCTCTGGCCCACAATATCAGCCTCTCTTGTAAATGTTTTCAAACTATCTTGTTAAAATCCTTCTGAACTGACCTCAGAAGTCTTCAGTGTTTACAATACTCCTGACAAAAATTAGGTTACTGACAGTGATACTTAGTCCACTCTAGCTGACTAGCACCATCTTACTGTTTCTGACTTCTTCTCACAATCATGGTATTAAGAAGCCAAACAAAATATTTATTTAACAGCAGAATAAAATGCACACATAAATAAACTATGGACATCTCACTTAGAATAGGCCATATTACACAGACTATCTTGAAGAAATATTTCAAAAATTTAACCAAAGGGGAAAAGCAGTTAAAAAAAGATCAGTAATTGGCTATGTTCCTTTTTGATAACTGCCTACTTCTCGACTGGAAATCTTAAAGGTAAATTCCTAACAAATAAATTATGGGAAAATTTTCCTTGGAGTTATGTGTAACACACTTTTCCTGAATTTATTTTAATCAGGTATTCAGTCTGTACTCTTATACCAAATGTTAAACAGTTTTGATCTTGAATTTTGCTTAGGATCAAATTCTGTAACAGTTGCTTACACTGAATTTTGCTTATGGAAGCAGTTTTGTTCAGTGGTGGTTACAGAATTTCTCCTTAAGTTTAACCAGGTATCTTTTAAAATAAAATATTTAAAATAATTATTGCTTGTAGTAATCTGTGAACAGTCTAAGAAACTGAAGTCCTTGATTCACAAGGCTTACATAGAGGCATGACAGTACAGGCTTCACTATATTGCTATTAGCCACTTAATATCTGCATTTTCAGCTAAAATGTTAGTCTTATGACAAAGTCTTTAGAAGTATCCATTTTTATTCTGAATTTTTAAATGGGTACCATGTCTTTTCTGCATCCTAACAACTAGATAAATCACAAATTTCATACAGCCAGCAATGAGCTATGAGAAGGTAACTGCATTCAGTCTCCACTAAAATGGGTCAGCTTCAAGCCAGCGACCTGGCAGTGAAAAATCCATTCTTGCTCCCCTGAGCATTCATCATCTCAGATAGCCTTTTTACTCTGCAATTATTTATTTTCACTAAACTCAATGATGCCCTATGATGCTTGGTAAGATACAGGCAATTTAACTTTTATATTTGATATTTCATCAAAATGCAGAAAACTTTTTCATGGCCAGAGTTTTTACTCTTCTGTGCAGTGATCTTTGCAATTAGAACATTACTGCAGAAAATACAAGAGAAGAAATACAGTCCACTATGTGTGAAAATATGCTGCAAAAACACTTTAATCAGAAGTGAAGGCAGCAGTCAATGTTGCCAAATATATATATATATACACATTTTACAAAAGGGCAAAATCTTCATAGCACATTTTACAAATACTTTGCAGTTAACATAATGCAATCAAAAAATGCTCTTATAGCCACAGTAATTTAATTATGGAGAATCTTATTTCAATGAGCCTACCTGGTAGAAAACACACATTTTCATCAGAAAGGCCAGGAAATCTATATCAAAATCATTGTAATGGGTATTTTCATTTATGCAGTAAGATACTTTCACAGTCCATGTCATCACATAGCCTAAGCACTTAGTTTAATAATATCTTTGGCTGTTTAAATTCAATGAAATGAGAAGACTTCTATATAGCAATATATATAGTTTATAAAATGTAGTTTCTGCTTCCCCCGCCTCCCTGGCCCAGTAATGAAATAAGGAGATAACAGGAATATTTCACGTACTTGAGGTAAAAACTTGTCTCCTGACATCTCAAACATAGTTACTTATTGAATATACAAACTTATTCTATTTCTGGGAAAGTAGTTGAGTCTTTTCCAGTGTTCCTTTTCCTTTCATTTTGTAAAAGATTATGAAAGCATTATAGCAGTGACTTCATGAGATACAAACATTCAATTGATTTTGATTCCTTGACATACCTTCCCTGACAGGGAAGTATGGGTGATAAATTCTAGCATTTATTTTATCTGACTTTCTTTGGATCATAAATTACATTTTTTTCTATCTCAATACATCCTTCCCTTAAAATTGTTTCACTTGAATAGTGTCTTAATATTAAATATCAAAAGGGAGCAATAGGCAATAGCAAAGAAATAGTTAAAAAAAAAAAAAAATGGATTCACTGCATTTATGGGAAGAAAGTTTTGAAACCAAGACCTCTTGAAACAGAAAAGTCTCCTATTTATATTGAGGAAACAATAGATAAGACATTCTGCTGATCTTGGGTAGATTTTCAGCAAAAGTTCAAATGAAAGCTCAGTGGAGTGCCCCATTCCCGAACACTTAAGGTAGTAACAGTAAGAGGGGAGATAACTGGGCAGAGAGGAAAGTCAATAATTTGAGAGCAGAGAAGGAGTTATCATCAAAGCCAGCTTTCTATCATGTACTCACCAGCTTTCTATCATGTACTCAGACCATGATTTCTATTACCATCATGGGATGGTAAGTGCACAGAAAAGACAGATAGCATTACTTGAAATATTCTTAAAACCTGATAAAAAAAAGGAGGAGGAGGGAGACAATACAAATAAAATGCCAACCAAAGAAAGGTGGGATCAGGTATATTTTTTCTTCAAAATTATTTCATTTGATAAATTGCCTTGGAAATGGCAAATGTAAAATTTAAACCAACATTTCCCCTCATACTTCTCTGCTCTCAAATTAACTGAAATATATTTTCCTGTGGGTATTAATTATTAAGTTTGTGTTGGATAAAATCCATGTTGAAGTATCATTTAATCCAGTTTTTGGGCAGCACCATGATTTATTCAGAATATTGGAAAGGGCTTGGTAGGGTTTTTGACTCAACAGCCTTGAACAAAGTATCTAAAATTCTATTTACAGGTCTGAAAAATTCCATCTATGTGGGACAGATATAGCTGAATATGTCACCACAAGCATTTATTATCACCACATCATGCTATGAAGGTACATCTAGATCTAGTTATATCGACCTATCAATATATATATATATGTTTATGCATAAAACATGCAAAAATTGCCTTGTTCAATGATAAGTTTGAAATACTCTACTGAATGTCACCTCCGTAGCTCCCATAGTACCTCTTCTGAAAGTGAAAAAATTCTTTTTCATGCGCCATCTATCAAACTCTCCCCAGTCCACCTCACCATCTGCCTTCTCTTTCTTCTTTCTGCTCTCCACATAAGATCTTATTGACGAGTGTCTTTCTGTTTAGTATGAACTAAAACAAGGGTAAGTTTTTTCTGAAGTTAAAGAAACTGGTTGAGAAGATGAGCGTAGGTGGTGTACAAGTTTTATTACATGGCCTGTTTCTGAGACACTAGCTTTATAAAGATTGCCAATATAAAATAATAAAACAGTAGAATTTTATTTTAAGAGCAATTCATGCCTGAAGACATGCTCTGTAACTTGCTCTAGGTAAACAAAAGATGATGTTACAATTACAAACAGAAAAGGACATGATATATGTCTTGAGACTGACAATTTTATATAGGCTGATGACGTGAAAATGGGATATATTGATATTGATTCTTATGTAGATCCTGTTTTGATATATGTTTTTATTTTACAGGCATTGACCTTTATGTGATCCCATTTATGTGAATGTGCTGAAGTCTTCAGTGCATTCAGAGTGTTACAATATTGGTCTGAATGAACACTTCCACAGTATTCATTATCTGGATAATTTACATAGAAATAACCCTATCTGATGTGCCATAACAGTCTAAAGATGGTATAGTGTAGTAAAGATAGTACAGAGAGATTAAAGCTTAAGTATAAGACATTGCTTTGTTATGGAGGATAGTGCTTTAGATTGATCTTATATGCTCTGTGAGGCTTCTAATGATTTAGTTATGTAAAATGCAGAGCTCTGAAAAAAAAAGGGGGGGGAGTAAAGAAGGCATCAAACCATGTTATCTAAGTTTATAACAAAAGAGAAGGAGAAATGTTGTAAGTGCTGAACAAGTAAGAGAAAAAAAACAGGTTGTCAAATCCTATTCAGTAATACAGAACACGTGGGAAAAGGAGAACAAATAGGTACGTCTTATGCTGAACATATATTTTAATCTTTACATTTTAAACTTTAGATTTTGATAATGCAATTCCTTTGCATATACCAGAAAAGAAATGCTGCAGTTCTGTGAGGAGTATGGTGATGGAAACCCAGATCAGGTGAGTTTCAAGTGGGCAGGCCAAAAATTTTCTTACACCAAGCTTCCAAAAAGGATAGTAAGTTACTTTCAAGTACAGGAAAAGTAAATTTTGTTAACATTTAAAGTAAAGGGATCCTAGTTTTCCATTCAAGGTTTATTTCAACAAGTTGTGTAACATTTAGAGTAGCAAAGAGCTGCCCTCTGGAACTTTCCAACACCCCTAGCAGCCAGCTCAGTATCTGCTGTCTGTTCCTTCCAGCAAACTCTCCTTAAAGAACCAACTCCCATTTCTTTGCTATGACACCGTGCCTGGCCTAGACAGCTAATAGGAAAGCAGATTTTCCATGCTGAGGACCTTCTCTTTGTTAATTGTATATTCTGGCACTTGTACGATCCAGTAGTCATTCACCAAACTCAGATTCCTTTCACTGATTGAAGTGGGATTTTGACTAATAATATAGAGAACGCCATGTAAGCAAATGAAGTAAGGGCCTTTATACATATGTATTTCTGAATCAGGCAACCCAGTTTAAAATAGGTAAGATGCCACATGGGATGGAAATGTCTAGTCATCAAAGTCTATCCTTCCACTCTTCCACAGAAAGAAATAATATACTCAAATACATTGGACTCCAGAAGGTTGATCCATGTACAAAAGACATATTTGGAAATGAATCCTAACACTAGTAAAATGGGATCAAACCATCAATAAAGACCAGGAATCTTCATTATGATGAAATCCAAGGGCTCAGAGCCTACATTAAAAGAAAATATAAATATTCACACACACAAAGGAGACTAAACCTCTGCAGCATACAGGTGATCACCAGGTTCTCAATTCTTTATTTTTGAAAACCCTAATCTTAGACATTAGTCTACACTAATTGTAGCAAAAGGATCAGGCACAGTATTCCATACTACAGATTAAAACAATGGACCTTAGTGAAAGCAGTTTCCTTTTAACTATCCGCTTTACAAAATCCTGAAGTCATCTAAGTTTATAACTATTTTGATTTGCAAATCCTAAACCAAAGCATAACCAAAGATTAATTAAAGCTAGAGGAGAAAGCCACACCTTCTAAAGAAACATGAGGCTTACAATACTGTAGACACCAGCTCAATCAAAATCTCTTTGAGGCCTACAGTACACTGAAGTCAATTAGGTTTCAGAGTTATATGCTATATATATATATTAATGCAGAAGATTTATAAACTGTGACTCTAAAACCAGTGTTTATAAAAGGACAAGTGGCCACAATAAAAGGGGAATAATGACTTTGTCCCTGTAGAGACCTATGCTTTTCCTTCTTCTTTATGACTTGAAGAATTTTTAAGTCATTCAGAGTATTGAAGTCCAGCATTAATCATTCAAGACTAAATTAAAGTTGAGCTACCAATCCATGAACACTAAGCAAGTTCATGGCTTATGCAGCAATCAGCCTTATTCTTCACATTTATTAGTACCACAGGCACCAAGGCTGTCTGTTTTTCTCTACATTTCTTCAAATCCTAATTCTAGTTTTAGGACCAGTTTTAGAACCAGAAGGACCAGTATTGCACTATAAAACAGAACATTGTACTTTAACGTGTGCTGGTTTCAGCTGGGATAGAGTTTATTTTCTTCCTAGTAGCTGGTATGTTGCTGCTAATTTAGGATAAGAATAACGCTGGTAACAGACCGATGTTTTAGTTGTTGCAGAGTGGTGCTTGCACAGAGCTAAGGACTTTCCAGCTCCCTATGCTGCCCTGCCAGCAAGGAGGCTGGGGGTGCACGAGGAGCTGGGAGGGGACACAGCCAGGACAGCTGGCCCAGGCTGGCCAAAGGAATGTCCCACACCATGTGGCGTCATGCTCAGCAATAAAACTTGGGGAGTTGACTGGGGGACTGCCGCTGCTTGGGGTCTGCTTGGGCATCAGTGGCTGGTGGTAAGAAATTGAATCGCACATCATTTGTTTTGTTTATTCTTTTTGTTGTTATTGGTTTTGGTTTTGTTTTCTTTCCTTTTTTTTTTTCCCTTCCCTTTCTTATTGAACTGTCCTTATTTCTGCCCAAGAGTTTTTGCACTTTTCAATTTTCTCCCCCTTTCCACTGCGGGGGCTGGGGAGTGCACAAATGGCTGTGTGGTGCTTAGCTATCTGCCAGGTTAAACCACAACAAACACCAGCTCTTCTTTTACTTCGATCAGCCCTATATAATACTGTAGCTCTTAACGTTTTAATTTTCTGAACTTCCCCCAGCTCTGGAACAGAACATGGAGGCTAATTCCGACTGCTCAAAACTGAGGAAGCTAAGTTCCCTATTTACCACCATCTTTTAGCACTATGATATACTAACATCAGCTAGACTCCATCTTTTTCAGTTGTGAAATCCCTAAGCTTCGACTTGCTTAATTTATAGTTCAGGAAGACCCAGCTAAAGAAAACAGAAGGTTTAAGACCCAGTGGAAAGCAGATTTTATTAATCTATTTTTGTCCTACAGAGAGAGACTCCCCATTGATCTTATTTCCTTGACCGCTATGAAAATTCAGCTCAGCTGGGCTCTAATATCTTTCATTTTTCCCAGACCAGCCTTCTTCCTATGTTTTTGCCTCCTATAAAGTATGGACATGTTGCATGGGCACTTGACCCTTTTTTTTATATTAGGTTTACTCCTAGTCTTGACTAGATTTGAAGTATCAGTGCCTAAAATACAGAAATGTACAGTGCTTTAGCTGAGATTCAAGCCACCTAAATATCTTGCAACTTTGGGAACACTGAAGATAAGTGGGATGCTGCCATTTGGTTTTGCACACACCAGCACAAACCATTATCCTAATATCTGTCCAGACCTCGAATAAAAATACCAGAGCTGTTCATAACTTTGTAGCTGGTTTCATTCCAGTTTGCCAGTAAGGCACAGAGAGGGATAAATGTCAGGAAAGCAGACTTCACTTATGTGGTGTTTCTTGGTTAAACCAATCTATTTGACTAGCTCTTAGCCTGAGACAGGTTGGTGAAGAAAAGTGTAATGTGGAAATGTGTCTCGTTTCTGAAGTGAAGCAAAAATGCTTCTCAAAAGTTGAGATACACAGAAGCAATCTGTAGGATTAAAAATTTGTAAATATGAAGCTACCTAGCCTACTTTTGTTTAGATAGCATATTTCTCATTCCTGCTATTTCTAATAACAGCAATAATAATAATTTTTAAAAAAAAAAAAAAAAACATTCCTGATTGTTTGAAGGCTCAAAAAATAACTGTTCAAATATTTGGGTGCCCTGCCCAGAGTCCTCACTGAAGAAGTAGTTGTACCTAGAAACTGTAAATAATGTTTTAAGTTTTCTTTCATTTTTTTTTCCTTTCTGGAATTGCTCCAGGCTTTCTTTACTATTGCATATGTGTGTATTTAATGGATATCCACAAATAGCTGTAGCTCACAGGTCTAATGATTGAGCTGCCTCAGTAAACTGCTCCTTAGGTTCACAGGGCATACGACGGATTGTCAAGTAGCTGAGATTGTTTAGCATTTCATTATACTGACACTGATATATGACTATTATTTTGACACTGCTGCTTTGAAAGTCTTGAAAAGCACAATGAAAGGGTACCTAATCAAATAGCCAATGTTATTTTACACTGTGAGAACTCTCTAGGGGAACAGAAAGTCAATAAAAATAATTAAACTATGAAAAGGTGAATATTCTTGCTCAAATTTTGCCAGGTACAGAAGTGCAATCCAAAGCAATCCCAAAGATTTTCAGGAAGTTTGAAAAAGTTTAGGTAGAAAAAGCACAGCATTGTCTCAGTTGTGTACCTTATACAAACTTTTTTTCCCCCTTTAAAAAAGGGGGGGGCAGGGAAAGTGGACCAGTCTGGTTCAACTCAAGTTTGCAGAGAGTAGGAGAAAGAACAGCCAGAAAAAACAGGGTGAATTGGTTTTTATTCCACAGGTCTGCATTTACAAGGAAAAAAAAAAAAAAAAAAAAAAAAAAGTATATAGTATATATATATATATAGGATGGTAAAGGAATATATATTCTTTGCTGTAGAACAATGAAAGGATGATTACAAAGTTGTTTTTTTTTTTTTTTTTCCTTTTAATTTTTTTTTCCCAAATACTGCAACTAATTGAGATGCTTGGAAGTTCTTCCCAAAGTGCTGTTATAAAAGACTGGGGATAGATGAGGAAAAGAATGGCTGCAGCACAGCTTCTACTAATCAGCCTTCTTCCCTCCATGTAAAAGAGATTTAGATAGGGTACAGGTTTTATGCTAGCTTCTTGTACAGTAGAGAATTTTATTTTTACTATAAAACCAATGTCAGATCGGTTCATATTTAACTGACTGAGAACTTACTTGAAACTGCGCCTGACCCCATTACTAAGAAGATGTATTTGCCCTCTGCCATGGAGGCTCAATGTTTATTGGCCCTTGATTGCCCCTGAGTCACAGGCTGCTATTGTGTTCAGAAGCAGTTTGGTTCCTTGGTTGCTTTTTTTTTTTTTTTTTTTTTTTAAAAGCTGCACTTGATGTAGCGATTGCAACTGTTTCTCGCCCATAGAGACCAAGCCATAATTACCCTTGCCTTTGCCATCAATTTGAGCTGGTACAATTCAAAGTACTGATATCAATCTTTAATGCTTTATGTAGCTTGAAGTCCCTACACATTGAGATTAACTTCTCCAAAATGGGAGCTGGGAGATCAGTCCAAAGTACTCGAGATAGCATTCCCCGTGTGCATACATGGGGCTGGAGGACACTCGACTTCAGTATTTACTTCCTAATTATCGACTTGCCCAGTTCATATATCAGCTCCTGTTTGTTAAATACATAGCAAACAAGAGTTGAGATCTACAATGCTAAGCTTTGAGGTAGATTAGTGAGAGTGTTAGTGCTACAATGTCTTACAGGGAGAGGATAATTAAGAGGGAATATAATTTCTGATTTTCTTATTCTTTTATGACAAAGGTTCTCTAGCACAACTGTTCACTGGCAGTCTGATACCAGATTTCTATTCCAGTTCTTGGGAACCTAGTCTGAATTTGAAGTATCTATATGTCTCTTAAAAGAAAACTATCTAATCCAAAGAACTGTATTTATTTATTTTCCATTTACAAAATGAGCCAAAAAAAATGCTTCATCTTAGACAGTATCATAAGAACAAGGGTATGTTAATAGATCATAGCAAACACCAAGTCTAGAACATATTTTGCCACAAGGGTTGTAAGACTGGAAGCTTTTTACAGCAGTGTATGGAGCCCTAGGCACTGAAGTGTGATTTCAAGTATTCTCTTTCATAACAGCCCTATAGATTAGCACAATGCATACCTATCCACAGATCATATTAATTTCTTTAGCACATTATATTAAAAAATACTATGGGAAGATTCATCCTTAAAAGCATAACAATGATTGTACTATCTTTATTAACACTAGAGAGCAGAGAAAACAGGAAAAGAAAACGGAATATTGAGCAACTATGTTATCAGAATGGCTTTGTCAATATTATTCATGACATTAGAAACCTGTTTCAGAAGTTAAAATTATATATATCAAGAAGACTTATGTATGCACTTGCTTGGACATCTTGGCTCCAATGTTTATCTGAAGTGCTAAGCCACTGCCCACTGATAGAGAATGACAGCATATCCTTTTATTCTTCATCTAAAGTACTTATTGTCAGCATAGCATGAATATACTAGAAAATCCAAATCAAAAGCCCCTATATTTTGTCTAACTTTACCAGATACTTTTGAAAAATGCTTCTGCCCCACTAATAGGAGGTTAGTTTAATTAACCACTAACCTTCATTACTCAACTCAGAAATCAGCTATAACATGGCTATGAATCTGAACAATAGCTAATTTTATACTCTGAAAATATGAAGTATTTGCAACTTTACTGGGTAGTTTTTTCTATCCCTCAACTATGAAGTCTTTAAAATGTTCCCTTTTCTAGCTCTTTTCAGGAATGCTATTTTCAGTGCAGTTTACTTTATGAAGATCCTTTTGAAGGAGTCCTCACAGAAGGAAAGATCATTTGGCCCAGTAGCACTTGGATAAGGACTTAGTATAATTCCATTTAGGGTCTTCAGAAAGTACCTCTGAGATGCTCACTAAATCAATCAGCTGTGTCTGTTGTGGAAATCTACAAGGCCAGAGAAATTTGACATTAAACTTTCCAGACAGGTTCATTCAAAGTGGTCATTCCCAGGGTGAATTGGCTTGCGTGCACTATTTGGAAATGTACTTAGTACTTATGCACAGCAGTATGTATCTGCTCTCCCTAACGCAGAATGTACTGCATGCTCATTTGGCTGGTAGACTTCACTGGTGTATCTTATAGGAAACAATGACCCAATGTCTTCAGAAGTCATTTTGAGTTTTGGAGGAAGGTCCAAGCTTCTAGGTCCTTAGGGATAAATGGTGTCACAAAATAAGATTTTACCTTCTGAGAATCTCAGAGTGCTTTACAAATTTAATGGTACTCTCTATCTCTCTCTCTCAGGTGAGCTGCTTTTAAAGCCATTTCTGTAGTTCTCCAAAATCTGACAAACCCCACCATTCAGTATTGACTCAGCCCCTGCTTCCAGCTGATCACTACCACTTCGCAGTGCCACTTCTCCAGGTCTGTATCAGGAGTGACTGATCGTGTGCCATTCAAAATCAGGGGGCACCACAGTGTAAATACGATAAACATGCCTTGCTTGGTTGTGCTTTACTATTTTTGAGAAGGAACCGCCATTTTTTTATTTTTTATTTTTTCAAGGTGGGAGGCAGACAGGAACCCCATTGTTGTTTCTTAAAAAATACAGCTCACCTGAGGAAAAGAGAAAAAGAA
>CM021700.1:39947677-39985878 GCA_011074415.1 Stictonetta naevosa
AAGAGAAGAGAAGAGAAGAGAAGAGAAGAGAAGAGAAGAGAAGAGAAGAGAAGAGAAGAGAAGAGAAGAGAACTCCAGCCCTGGCGTGGCTGGGGGAGAGCGGGCGATCCCCGCGCTCGGCCCACCGGCAGCCAGCCGTCCCTTCCAGCGGCAGTGCCCCGCCGAGGACCCGCCGTGCAGCTGTGGTCGCGCTGTCCGGCGGTGGGGTCGCCCCCGCGGCAGGGTCCTGCGGCGGCAGGGGGACGGCTGAGGGGGCCGCCTCGCCCCGCCTCACCTGCGGGCGGCCGCGGCCCAGGTGCGCGGCAGCGGCCCCGCGCGGAGCCGTGTCGGAGCGGCCGAGGGGAGCCCGGCGGGGTGCTCGCCGCCGCCGCCGCAGCGGTGAGGGGAAGGAGGGGGTGGCGCCGCCGGCAGCGGGGTCCGGGGGGCGGACGGAGCGCGAGAGAAGGGGGAGAGGGAGGGAGGGAGGCGGGGGAAGGAGGGAGGGAGGGAACCAGCGATCCGTCGCAGCTTCCCCACTCACTCACTCCGCCGCTGCAACTCCGCAACTCTCCCGTTCTTTGCCTGGACATGTCTTGAGAAAGTTGGATCTCTCCTTTTCGCCTTCCTTTCTCCCTTTTTATTTTTTTTTCCCTTCTCCTTTTTATTTTTTCCCTCCCTCCCCATCTCTTCTCCCCCCTTCCCACCGCCGTTCGGGTAGCAGGCAGCCGATGGGGGGGAGCCGACATGCCGCGCTGTGGCGATGGGGACGGGCGCCGCGCTCGCTGAGCGCCGGGGCCGCCGCCGGCTGCCCGCTGTAGAGGTGCGCGGCCGCCGGGGCTGCTCCCGTTCCTTCGCCGAAGGCCAGGAAAAGATAAGAAAGAAAAAGAGGAAAAGAAGAAAAAGAAAAGGAGGGGAGGGAGAAGGAAGCGCGCGGAGATGAACTGAGCTGGAGCGGACTTTGAGAGGGGAGCGCCGAGTCCAGCTGGCCTGGTGAGTGCTTTGTTTGAGGAGTTTATTCGCAGCGGGGCGCCCGCAGAGGTGCTTCACGTGGGGCTCGCTGCGCAGCTCAGCGGCAGCGCTCGGAGGGCTTGCGCCTCAGCCCCCGGCTGCTGCAGTTTAAAACTGGCGTGTGCGTATATCGCTGTATATATACACCCACGTATGTACGGGCATATATATATATATATATATATATATATATATAGGCACGCCGACTTGACCTAGACGCACCCGAGGCGCCACCGGCGCCTTCCCGGACCGACCCGGGAGCCGGACTGGGCTCCGCGGGGGCTCCGCGCCGGGCTGGGGGCTGGCGGCCGGCGGCGTGCCCGGCCTCCGGTGCGCTGTGGCGCGGCGCCCCCTGGCCGGCCGCTGCGGAACTGCGGCGCCGCCGACGGCTGCGAGGGGGCTCTAGGGGGCTGCCCCGGGGGGGGCCGAGGGCGGCTGAGGGGAGCGGAGCGGCGCTCCCCGAGGGAAGGGACGGCTCCGGGAAGGGGCCGCTCTCTGAAGGGACGGCTCCGGGAAGGGGCCGCTTTGTGCAGGCGCCGCTCTCTTCTGATCTCTAGCCCCGGGGCGCGAAGGGCTCCGCTGAGGGAGGGTCCCCCCCTCCGCACAGCTGTCTTTATTTATTTACGGGGCTAATAAAGCGCCCCACTCTCGCCCCCGCGAGCTCCTCCAGCCCGCAGCCGAGCCGGGAGGGATTCCCCGGCGAACGTTTGATCGCTGCCGAGCGCGATCGCTTCTGAAGGAGCGGGGAGTGCTCCTCCGGAGCGTTCATCCGCGAGGCCGGGCCCCCTCAGCGAGCCCCGCGGGCGCCGGTTGCTGGTTAAACTCCCGTTGTGGGGAGCGCCCTGAGCGGGGATTGCGCGTCCCGGCGGCGTCCCTCGAGCTCCCCTTCCCTCTGCAGCCGCCGCTGCCCGGGCGAACTTTCCCAGCCACCTCCCCCCCCCCCGCCTCACTTCACCGCCCGGGGGAGCGGCCGCCGGCCCCGCTCCCGCCTACCCCGCGCCTGGCCCGGCCCCGGGCGGGGCGGAGGGGCCGGGGTGCGGGGGCCTCTCCCGCGGAACGCCGGCACAAACGAGATCCGGAGCGGCCGGCGCGGCGGAGGAATACGGAGCTTTGCGGAGGAGGGGGGGACGGCCCGGCGCCGAGGGGCAGCGAGCGGCGGGACGGGCGGCTGGAAGCGCAGGAAGGCGAGCGGAGCGCGGTGCGGAACGGCCCGGTGCGGGGCCGCCATGCGGGGCTGGTCCCCGCCCCGCGGGCACTGAGGTGGGGGCAGCCGGGCGAGTCGGGGGAAGTTTTGGGGGGTCTGCTGGGCGACAGGGAGAGGAGGGACGAAGGCGAGGCGGCAGGTTGTTCCGAAGTTATGTCGAGGAAATTAAAAAAAAAAAAAAAAAAGGTGGTGATAATATTTTTCCCCTGGAGGCAAGGTGTCTGCCTTGAGATGTGTTTAATGGGCCATTGTGAACCTAATTCCCGGGTAAGCCAAGGGGAGAGGCTGGCAGCGAAGAAGTGTCTCGGGGTGATTTTCTCCCTTTGTTCCCGCTGGAGCGCGGCGCCTCCCGGTGCTCCCCTCGCCGGATTCCTCGGCGAGATGAAGGCGGGGAGGCGGCTCTCGGGGACCCCGGCAGCTCGCCTCGCTCCTCCCGGCTTCTCTGGCAGCTCAGACAAAACCAAGCTTTGTTGGAAAGGTGTGCTGAGTCTCCTGGGGTCAGCAAGTGGCAGTGGAGCTTCCCGTAGCTATTGCTTACAAACTTTTTTTGGGGGGGAGGGTAGAGGGGATGCATTAAGGAATTTTTAAAAAAATCAACGCTGACTTCTAACAGCAGTTTTTTCTGCGGTTTGAGTTACTTACAAGTTTTTCCCAGGCGGCCGCATGGGAAATACTGCTCCTGCTGTCTTGCTGTGAAAGAAAGGAATAGTGTGTAATGGCTGTGTCTCCTGCTCGCTGCATGCTGCCTTTTTACCTGTCTAAACATGTGGTTATATTATCCAGCTATTTAGTGTGTAAAATTCCCTGTTTTAACGCTGAATAAGACTTTATTTCAAAGTTTTTTGTTCTCTGTGAGATCCTGAAATCTCGCATTTAGGACGCTGGAAGGTGAGCTTTAGTAGTTGTAACAGTATGATAGGCTACTGCTTCTATAACTTAGTATGAGAAAGAACCTTATATGGCCAAGTTATCACTGGTTTCAGTGAAAGCAAGGAAGCAAAAGAAAAAGCAAAGCTCTAAAACAGCAGAGATTTATATCTGTTATTTATTTTAGTTTAAAGCTGAGTGCGAGCTCAGTAAAAATATTTTTGGTCCCCGCGAAGTTGTCATCGCGTTGAATTTCAACCAAACTTCTTAATTCCCATAGATCTGTTGTTCTGTGTACGATGGATGGGTTCAGTGTTAGACACACAGCAGTTACTGGTGTATGTAAATAGTCAAAATTGTCGGTGTGAAACTTTGTTTTGCTCAGGCTTGGGAATCTTTGCGTGCTGTTTGAGTACAGCAGCTGCATTTCCTTTAACAGCAGAGATCTCGACTGCACAAATCAAAGTACCTCATGAGATTAAATCCTTCATTGGGGAATATAAACATAAACCTTGCTGGAGTTTAGTCACAAGTTGGAACTGTTAAGTTAATCTCTATGGCAATGTACATTTTTTGAATAACTTACTAGCTTTACTAAAGTAACTTTACTATATGCTTTCATCATGTGTTAATTTTCTTTATACCAACACACAGACGCCCCCCACTGTTGTCCCTGTCCCTTCCCCCTATCCCCAAAATCAATGAAAACCTCTTTCAGTATTTATTTCAAAAGAAAATCAGACATTTACTAAGGTTTTGATTGGGGCCTTAAGGATGTTGAAACGGTTAAGCCTGACTTTTTTTTTTTTTTTTTTTTTTTCTCCTGACTGGTCTACATCAATGATTGCTTTTAAAAAACTGAAAGAGAAGGTGTAACTGTACAGTTAGCACAGCCCACAAAGCCACATGATCTGTCTTAGACTTCTACAATAGGAACCCTGTCATGACAGTTTAGTTACTGCAGTAATAACTTTTCACAATGCGTTTGTGTCAGATGGCATTGCTTGCACGTGCTGATCAAAACTGACCTTTAAAGTAAATTGGCAATGTTTTGATTGGTAGAGATGTTTTAGTGTTAATAACGTACAGTTGCTAATCAGGGAAGCTGGTGTGCCAAAAAAAATAGAGAACAAAGCAAAGTGCTACCTCATTTGTTAGAAATTAGTAAAAGTTTTCAGAAGACGATCATTGTGCAAACAGCACTAAAGGACTTATTTTAGTCCCCAAAATGCTCCCTGGTGTTTCCCAAGTGCAGTGTTCACAGGCCATGCTCAGAGTCTGGTCTGGCTAACGCAAGCAATGTAGTGTAGTGTTGCAGGAAGTCCTTCTGGGCTTAACTGTGTGTAGAAAGGGGATAACAATGGCACTGAGGCTCGTGGGAACAGCCTGTCCGGCCCAGTTAAGGGGCTTTTTCTGCCCGTGATTTTTATGTGATTGGTTGGGGAGTAATGCCCACAATGTACGTTCACTCTTGATACGTTTTGTGGAAGACAAAGCTTGTTTTGCCTGTTCTGCATTGAGGTTGCTACATACCAGGTTTGATGCTTAAAACTTGCAAGTTTCAAACTGTACAGGTTGAAGTCTATGTACTGCCAGCATTCCACAAAGAGAAACATGTATGTAACTTGTATCTTATCCAAATCATCAACATTTGGAAGTTTTCAGTATAAGGTCACCCAGCCTACCTGATTCTCTGATTCTGTTGCCTTTACTGTGAAGTTAGTTCCTATTTCTAAGTTGTGTTACTATTTTTTTTTTTCTCCATATGTGAGTGACATTGAATGAAATCATTTTGTTAATGCAGTATCTAAATAGTAAAACTATCACTGGTGTGAATATGCACATAAATAATAACTATCCTTCCAAATAGGAAATCAGAGTTTGTTTGAGATTAGCTTTCCAGAATAAATACAATGTACCTCTTGTAAACCTAGGGCTATGATGTTTTATTAAGCAAACAGTTGCGTTATGTCTTGGAAATGGATGCAGAAAATCCTAAAGTGGTGATACTCCAAAGATTTATTATTTTTTTTTTTTTTAAAAAAAAAAAAAGTAGTTCAAAGTGTAGCCTTTGGCTAAAATGTTTGTGAAATTCAGTCATTCTGGCTCACTGTAATGAGCCATCTGAGTTTGTATCACGTTATCACTTTATCTTAACGCTTTCATACTTTATCTTAGTAGATAACTTTTTGCATTGTTTAATATTTTAGATATTTATCAAGATTATATTATATGCTGATAATAGTCTTGGTTCAACAATTTTTAATTTCTGGTAGCTCTGCAAATTATGGCACAAGATGGGGAAAACGTCATGTAACAGAAATACCTAACTTTTTTTTATTTAGTGCGGTTAACTGTTCGCTTGAGGAATGCTTTTCAGTTGTAGGTTGTGACTCAGCAGATGTTAGAGGTTGCTGCTACAGAATGGACTCTTAGTGGTAGTTGCGTAACCGTGTTTAATAGCCTGCCTTTTGCCAGTTCTGAGCAGTTATTACAGAAAATAAGCAAAGAGTACTTAAGGTATTATGGCACAGAAAAATATTTATGTAATAGTAAAACCTACACATACGTTCAACTTAGAATTTTAATGAGGAGCAGTCTAATGCATCATAGCCTAATGTGCCTGAGATATGAGGAGCAAATGATAAAAGATACACACAGATAGTGTTTTACATAATAAACACACCAGTTCTGACAGCTTATTGTCAACTGCTAGTAAGTAAGGGCTGTGAGTTACAGGATGCTGTAGCTTCAGAAGACAAATGGGGTTTTGGATTTCAGCATAAATAAAAACAAAAAAATCCTAGTGCAGCTGAGGAAGGAAAAGAGGAAACTATGCAGCATTAAGACCTGATCAATAAGTAGCTTTTGGTAGTGAAGAGCTGCTAAAATTCCAACAAATGGAGTAAAAGAACTAATAGCAGCCCCATAAATACAGAATCAGAGTTCATGCTCTTTGCTACTGAATTTTAATAGATTATAGGCCTAAAAATGCATCCAGTTTTGACAAGAGTGCAAAATGACTGGTGGAAGTTTAAGGAATTGTGTTGAAGTGACTTGTGAGGAGCTACCTTGGCTCTAAGAAGAATACAAGAGATTCACAGAGAAATGTTCTGATAGGTAGGAAAGACTAGAGAGTAACTTCTGTTTCCCTGACTTCTGTTCAGTTTCCCTGAGTGTACGGTTTTGGAAGTACCACAGTTTTTGGAAGGCTCTTATGGAGCAAGTCAGGTGGTGAGCATTTTCTCTTTAACACCTGCATTTATTTGATAGAGCAGAGCTCCTTTCACCTGTCAGAGCTGAAGGTCCCAAGACTTCCACAGGGAGAGTTGTTTCTGTTGATTACTTCAAATGATGTAATCACTTTTGACATGTGTCTTAGTGCAGTATAATGACTTCTTAAATTGCTTGGAATTTTAGAGGTATTGATATAGGTTATTTATTGCAGTAATTTTTGTGATGAAAATATTCATTTATTTAGTGGCATAGCAAGAAAATGAAGCCCTGGAGACCCAAGTGTCTGTTTATTCTAAGGATAAACCATAGACTAGGAAAAACAGTACAGAAGAGAGAAATGATATTGTTAAGTCATTGAAATTGTGATTGTTGCAACCTCGTTCATTTGTCCTCCCAACTGTTCATTCTTCCAGCTTTAAGACCTTTTAGGTAGTGGTTCTAGCTAGTGACTTACTTTTTATTGTTTTCTGTGGTTATGGCCTTAATCAAGTAAGTTAACTGCTAGATTTGGAAGACAGACCACAGATTTTTTCCTTTTTTTCTTCCCCGGATGGCTTATTATTCCTGTCTAATATTTCCTTTAGCTTTGTGAATCTCAGTCCTAAGTCCTTTGCTTCTCAAAATCACGGATTTAATAATGGCTGTGACTGAATCAGCTGCTTCTGAAGCTTTGGAGTGAACTGTTAACATAAGCAGGTTAATTTGCTCTAATATCTCCTAGTGGGCAGAGATGATCTGTGGAATTTCAGCCAATATGGTATTTCAAGTATCTAATCATGCAGGTAGAAATTAAGGGAGAGACAAAGGGCAGTAAGAGAAAATGTGAGTGGTGGAAGATGACAACAGAAAGAGATGCACTTTGAGCTGAGGTGAACAGAATCAGTGTGAGAGTCTGACAGGCAGAGGTAGAGAGGGGGAAAATAGGGATAAAATGGGGGAGAAAAGGTCAGGAAGAATGAAAGGAGAGCACGATTGGGAATTAGTATGCAAGTTGTATGACAAAGACCAGCCAGGGAAGGAGAGACTAAAGAAGAGGCAAGGGAAAAATATTGAAGATAAATAGGGGAATGTAGAAGAAAAGAACGTGTGCTACTTAATCAAGTTTAATGGCTTTCTACTTGCTGGAAAAAAAATTCCCCCCCTCCCCCTTTTCTTTTTTGAAGTCGTGGGTTTGTTGAGGAAGAATCTTAAAGCTTTGATTTATCATCCTGTGAGACATCTAGGAGTAACAACTCCCAGTTGCTGTAAGCCCAGATGAAGAGGGTGGTCTTGAAGGGTCTCATTCCTGAGGTTTCTACCTTTCTTTATGCTTCAGTCTTGCCTGGATTTAGGCATTGCAAATTATATACGGACTTCTTCCTCAAAAGGTAGAGCTGATGAGGCATGTCTGTCTTGCTGTTTCAGGCTCTTTCCCTGTCATTTCTGGAGTGTGTTTAAAAGAAACACATCTCAATAGATCTTCCAGTTATTTTTGTAGATTGATGTTCCCCTAGCTCTTGATCCTCATTTTTCAGATCTGTTCAGAGAGGGGAATAAAGGAATATGCCTCATTCTTTATTGATGGTCGTACAGCTTAGTGATGAGCTTGACTTTAAAAAAATGCAGTGCTATCAACTGTTCTTATCAGGGTACTCAGACAGGAGAGAATAAAACAGGTATGGAATAATTCCTTGTTTATAATTTTTGTAATTCTTGGAACAGGTGTTTATAGGATACGTTGAATACTTGAGAAAATTCACGGTAATCTGAAGCCGTATCTTGCGGTTTACTTCTGCATCATTGGATATTAGTCATTTTACAATCTAAGTGAAACGAGCAAGAATAATTTTCTATCAGAAGACTAGAACTAGAGGACTGGAGAGAAAGTTCAGTACTCCAGATTCATGCAGATTGAGTTTGCTCACTTGTAGTAGACAGCACTAGCATATTTCTCCTAACAGTGTTGCTTCATGAAGTGTTTCAGATAAAGTTAACTGAGTCCATTCTCCTTGTGTCACTATAGTAATTCTTAGAATTTGGTCTTAAGGATTCTTGAGAATTTGGGGGGATTTTTACCTGCTTTTTTGTTACTGGAAATCACATTAAAACTTTCTGCAAAAATGGTTATAACGTAGATGTATAACTAATAGTTTTCTTGCAAGTGTGTATTCTAAACTAAGCATCGAGGTCATCTAAGTAGTATTTGAACAGTCATAAGTCTTAACACTTCTTTCTCTTGTTTCAGGTTTTTTTTGTAATTGCTGCCATGGGAAGATACTTGACTATGCTGTTGCTGCTGATGCTGCTGGTGCAGCATTTTGGAAACTGTGAAGGAAATCAAATCCCACATCATGTTCCACCAATGCAATTTACACAAGTACAGTATAATGCCACTGTGTATGAGAATTCTGCAGCCAAGACTTACGTTGGGCATCCAGTGAAAATGGGCATTTACATCACAAATCCATTATGGGACATAAGATACAAAATTATATCTGGAGACAATGAGAACTTGTTTAAAGCTGAAGAATATGTTCTTGGAAATTTCTGCTTTTTGAGAATACGGACCAAGGGAGGAAACACAGCTATCCTTAACAGAGAGGTAAAAGACCATTATATGCTGACTGTTAAAGCAGTTGAAAAAAATACAAATGCTGAAACACGCACGAAGGTCAGGGTACAAGTACTGGATACAAATGACTTGCGGCCTTTGTTTTCTCCAACATCTTACAGTGTTTCTTTGCCTGAAAACACAGCAATAAGGACAAGCATCGCAAGAGTCAGTGCAACAGATGCAGATATAGGAACCAATGGAGAGTTCTACTATAGCTTTAAAGAAAGAACAGATGTGTTTGCTATTCATCCAACTAGTGGTGTGATAGTGCTAACTGGTAGACTCGACTACTCGGACACTAAGCGTTATGAGATGGAAATTCTTGCAGTGGATCGTGGACTGAAGCTGTATGGTAGCAGTGGCATCAGCAGTATGGCAAAACTAACCGTGCACGTAGAGCAAGCAAATGAATATGCGCCTGTTATTACAGCTGTTACACTGACTCCCTCAGAATCAGACAAGGATCCAACTTATGCAGTTGTAACTGTGGAGGACAATGATCAAGGTCCAAATGGAGAAATAGCATCATTAAATATTGTTGCAGGTGATCCACTTCAGCAGTTCAGAACAGTGAGGTCTGTTCCAGGAGGTAAAGAATACAGAATCAAAGCTATTGGTCCCATCGACTGGGAGAGCCACCCCTTTGGATACAACCTTACCCTTCAAGCTAAAGATAAAGGAAATCCTCCACAGTTTTCATCTGTAAAAGTTGTTCATGTGATATCACCGCTGTTTAAGTCTGGTCCTGTCAGATTTGAAAAAGAGATATATAGAGCTGAAATAAGTGAATTTGCTCCTCCAAACACACCTGTGATAATGGTAAAAGCTCTGCCTGGTTACCCCCATTTAAAATATATATTTAAAAACACACCTGGCAAAGTAAAATTCAATTTAAACACTCACACTGGTCTCATTACCACTTCAGAACCCATAAAAGCACAATACTCATCCCATTTTGAACTTGAAGTTGTGACAAGCGATAGAAGAGCTTCTGCAAAAGTATTAATTAAGGTACTAGGCATGAACAGCAATCCTCCTGAATTTACTCAGACATCCTATAAAGCTTCTTTTGATGAGAATGTGCCAATAGGTACTAGTGTCATGAGAGTAAGTGCAAAAGATCCTGATGAAGGGGAAAATGGTTACGTGACCTACAGCATCGCAAACCTAAATCCCTTGCCATTTGTGATTAACCATTTCAGTGGGGTTATTAGTACCTCAGAAGACTTAGATTATGAATTGATGCCAAGGCTTTACAATTTAAGGATTCGAGCTTCTGATTGGGGTATACCGTATCGTCGAGAAGTTGAAGTTCCTGTTACTATTATTTTAAATAACCTGAATGACAATATACCTCTGTTTGAGAAAATAAATTGTGAGGGAACAATCCCCAGGGATCTTGGTGTTGGAGAACAAATAACAACTGTATCTGCCATTGATGCTGATGAGCTTCAGTTGGTGAGATATCAAATTGAATCTGGAAATGAACTGGATTTATTTAGCCTAAATCCAAATTCTGGAGTACTTTCCCTCAAGCAGTCACTAACAGATGGCCTAGGTGCTAAAATTTCTTTTCACAGTTTGAAAATTACAGCTACAGATGGAGAAAACTTTGCAAAACCATTGTATATCAACATAACTGTAGCTACTAGTCGCAAACCGGTCAACTTGCAATGTGAAGAAACTGGCGTTGCCAAAATGCTCGCAGAGAAGCTCTTGCAAGCAAATAAATTGCACAGCCGTGGAGAAGTTGAGGATGTTTTCTTTGACACTCACTCAGTGAATCTGCATGCACCTCAATTTAGAAGTACACTCCCCAGTAGCATTGAGGTAAGAGAAGACCAACCTGTGGGCTCCAGCATAATACTTATGAATGCTACTGATCTTGATACTGGCTTCAATGGAAAGTTAGTCTATGTTATCTCTGGAGGTAACGAAGATAGTAGTTTCATTGTTGACATGGAAAGTGGAATGCTGAAAATCTTGTCTCCCCTTGACCGGGAAGTAAAAGATAAATATACACTGAACATTACTGTCTACGATCTTGGAATACCACAGAAGTCTGCCTGGCACCTTCTAGATGTAAGAATTTTGGATGCTAATGACAACCCACCAGAGTTCCTACAAGACAGCTATTTTGTAGAAGTGAGTGAAAACAAAGAGCTGAACAGTGAAATTATTCAAATTGAAGCTACTGATAAAGATTTGGGGGCTAATAGAGAAGTAAAATACTCTCTTCTTACAGATACAGACAAATTTACTATTAATGCTGTGACAGGAATTGTGAAAGTTGTGGGGGTTCTGGATCGTGAAGAACAGCATGTCTATTTCTTGAAAATAGAGGCTAGGGACCAACCTACTGAAGAACCTCAGTTATTTTCAACAGTTATTTTGAAAGTGTCTATAGAAGATGTTAATGATAATCCTCCTAAATTTATTCCTTCAAATTATCATGTGAAAATTCGAGAAGATCTTCCTGAGGGAACGATTATTACATGGCTAGAAGCCTATGATCCTGATTTAGGCCAGTCAGGTCAAGTACGATACAGTCTTTTGGACAGTGGAGATGGCACCTTTGATGTTGATAAACTAAGCGGAGCAATACGTATTGTACAAAGACTGGATTATGAAAAGAAACAACTTTATAACCTGACTGTGCGGGCCAAGGACAAAGGAAAACCCATTTCATTGTCCTCTACGTGTTATGTTGAAGTGGAGGTAGTTGATGTGAATGAAAACTTGCACCCGCCACGGTTCTCTATATTTGCAGATAAAGGCTTTATAAAAGAAGATGCTCCTGTTGGCTCCTCAGTAATGACAGTATCTGCTTATGACGAAGACACAGGACGAGATGGGGAGATTCGATATTCTATCAGAGATGGGTCTGGTATAGGAGTCTTTCGCATAGATGAAGAAAAAGGTAAGGCATCTTTTCTGTTACCTTTATGTTCTAAGTAAAATTATATGCCAGCAAAGAGATAAGATAAGCTGCATTGTTACTGTTGAGAGAGGTGTTTTTGTTAGGACCAAAAAATAAAGTCACCAATAACGAGTACGGTTCCATCTGCCACTAGTGAAATTGTAAGTATATATTTGATAAGTACTTTTCCTCTGTCCTCATGTTCATCCAGCATACCTAAATCTGTTCTTAGATCTTAAAATGTCTACCATGTGGCAAAAAGAAGAATGCTGTTGATATAAAATCAAGGTCTGCTTCATGTAAACAGTTGTCTTGTGGACTGTGGGGGGTGTGAAATTGAGGGATTAAATTGATTTCTGTCCAAGGACTGAATTCTGACATTTTTACGCTTTGCATTCCTAAACTACAGCTCTGGTGCTTCATTTACTAGAGGTATTTATCGGTGTAATACTGCCATACTTGCTGTTTTTGTAGCTACCTTTTATGGTTATAGGTGCTCATGTTTATGTTAGTAATCAGTACTTTCTTCATGGAAAGGCTCTTGTCAAGAAAGCATTGATGCAGCCTTTAAAAAGCTTGTATAAATCAAGCAGACTGAACTGTTGACTTACCTCGTTAGTGATACATAAATTGAGGAGCAACTTTGAGTTATTTCAATGTCATGTATTCAGAAAAAAGCAGAACGATGTTTTTTGAAGAAATCTAGTGCTGACTTTTAGTAGCGCACCTTTGTAACTACCTGTTCTTTTACATATCTGATAGAGAGCATTGATAATGTGCTACTATTTGGTGGGGGTATGAAGAGGGGTTGCTTTTTTTAATCTTAGGGAACAAATTCCCTCTTTAAACATTAGAGTGGGGAAGGATTTGTTTGCATTTGGTGGATATGTTTGTCTTCAAACTTTGATCTTGACCAAGAAGCTGGTGAAAGAATGTAGAGCATTTAAAAGCTTGACAATGTAGCTGCTTTTTTTTTTTTTTTTTTTTTTTTTGCTAAGAAATCAGAATTGTTACAGAAGGCACTCTTTGTGCTTAACTATCTGAATATTTGTCATTCTTTTCAAAATGAACTGGCCTTGATATAAGGAGCAGACTGATAATTAGCCAAGAAAGCATATTAGAGAATTTGTGGAAAGATGAGATGCGGGAAGCAACTTAGTGACTTTTTCAGCTTGGTAAAGTGCTCTTCTGACTTCACCTTTTAAGCTTCCTGCTGTCTGTGAGAATTTTACTGCACTTCCAGTTCAAAATTTGATAAACTGGATTTTGAAAGTCTACTATTTTCAGTGGTTAAAAATTGTTTTATCCCCTGCTTCTAGGAATTGAGGACAACAGTCACATTTAAAGAAAAAAATAGATGACTGATGGTGTTAGAAGCATCAATTAGTTCTAGGCATGGAATTGTTGCTGGCTTTCAAGCTATTGTTTCCATGTTAGTAGGTTTTCTTCTTATTCTATGCTTCAGAAGGTATGAAATCGTATTAGTGTTTGGTATTTTTACCTTTAATTCTGAAATTTTCTGGCATTTTTCAAAAGAGAACTTAATATAACTTTGCCACTTATTTTTGAGCATTTTTTTGAAGACTTACCATTGACTTAGGCCAGCTGGTGTTCGTAGGTTGTCTGACTGTCTGCAGTTCTGTCCAAACTCTTAGAAGTTAATATCTTAACGGGGGCCCTAATGCACCCATACTGCTAAACTCAGGAGTTGCTTTGATTGCTTTGTTGTCTGATTGCTTCAATCTGTGATGCTTTTCAAGAAGACACAGAAAAAGTGCATTAGGAATGAATTGGTAGGTGGTCATATTATAGCTTTCAAATAAATATTTCTTAGCTCATAAAGATGACAACAGTAGGGAAAGGTAGAGATCAAGTTGATAGCCTATAAAATTGGAATAGTTTCTGTAGCACCTTCCCCATCTCACTTTCTATGTAGTACAATGTAAGAAATGGTTGCACACAGTTAACTTGCAGCCAACCTAAAAGGAAGTATTTTTCACATGCAGTGTAATGAAGTCAAGAAGCACATTTCTCCAGGAAGTTATAGAGACCAAAAGTATGACTAAAGTAAATAAAATATACTAATGAGTTTATTTTGAGGTTCAGCCTTATGCTATCTCCGGCTTATAAATCGTTAATTGGAAGCCAAGTGGGTGAGGAAGGAGATCATAATTTGCTACTTGACCTGTTCTTTTATCCTTGTACTAAGTATCAGTGGATTGTTACTTCTAAGGAGGGCACTGAGCCAAAGGTCATGTTACAGAAGTTCTTAGGTGGTCATAAGGATGTCTGAAAAGTAGAGTGTTTCCTGTTTTCACTGCCACTTCAGAGATGAGGAAGATGGAAAATCCTTTCTGTTTTTGCTGTATACATCATCTTAGGGTGCTTTATGAGTCACTCGTACAGAGTGCCTGCTGAGATAATTAAAGTGAAACTGTTGGTTATCACTGTAGTGGATGAGGGGTTTAGCAAACTCCATCTCCAGAGACCACTTAAAGTGGGAGGTCATACAGGGAGAGCGTCACGGAGGGTTGCTGACATTCACTCATGATGCTAGAAATGAAAGCAAGTGTAGGATTTGATAGATTGAGTCAGACAATTCAGTTTTACAATAAATGAGTGAATGTAACAAATGAGAGAAGAAATGCCTGGAGGAGAACCTAAAGCAGAAGTTATATGGTACTAAGGCAACATTGAGGCCTTTTTCTTTCTCCTCTCAGATACCATACCAGCAGGGGTAAGGGAAAACGTCTTCCTATTTGTTGTGTTGTTGTTGTTACATATAAGGATGAGTGTTTTCATTAAGTATTTGCATTTCTCAAAGGTGAAATAAAAGATGGAAGCTCTAGCATGTGAAAAAAGGTGTTGGAAGGAACTGCTGGTATTTCTTCCAGTTGTATAGGTTAGGTGAACAAGGCCATTCAGTGTCACCCACCGGGGTGTATGTGACACTATTGTAGGATCAGCAGCATCTGGTAAACTAGTTTCCACATAGATTTTCAGTTGTTAAATGAGAGGAACCATTACTAGTTTTGTTCAGTATCTGCTTGTCCTTCTCCAAGGGATTTGTGCCAAACAGGCTGTTCTCTTCATGAAGATACCAGGGCTTCTGGCTTATTACTGAGAGCTAGTTTTTATCTTGTTTCGGAGTTTTCTTCTTTTGGTTTTGGTTTTCTTTCTAACGTTGAAAATCTAGACAGCTGACGGAATCAGCAGACTTTGGGAGTATAGATGCCCTAGGACATTGCAGTGTTTGTGGAAAGCAGGATCCCATCTTGAAAGCTGTTCAGAAACAAAGGAAGCTTCAAACTGAATTCTTTTGCGTACAGTTGTGTCTAATCTGATGTATACTGGAGTGGCCAGGCTCTGATCTCCCAGTAGTTTCCCTACTGATGATTTATTTGAACTATTTTAATAAACCATGGATAATTTTACAAACATCTTTATGAGAAAATTCCCATGTAGGTCAACTGGCAAGGCTACTACCAGTAGGTGTTTTCTCAATTTCTGCAGTTGTGGATATTTCCCAGAGCATAGCCTAGTTCCGGAATGGTGTCAAGGGTGATGTGGCAGTCTGAAGTTTGTGCCTGATAACCTTTGTACTGGTCTTGAATCCCGTAATTTAGTTACCTGTTACCAGGAATCTTACGGTTCATTCAGTAACCTGTGTTTAAGTTGCTGTGTGTGAGGCTTACAGAACAATAATTCAATTCTAACAATAGCAAAAAATTCAGATGATCAAACTAATTCACTGACTGGAAAAGACACGAGTAATACTGTGCTTAATTAGAACAAGGGTCTGTTTAACCTGATACACCATCTCTAGCAGTACAAGTAAGAGCTAGAACAGAGCAGACACATGGTACTTCTTTCTAATAGTTTCCCAAACTGGTTATTTTCTGTTATGGAGTTCTTGAATTAGGTGGGGTTTGCAAATATTCAGTGGCCGTTAGTGGATTCTTTCTTGTGTAGTGCCCCTTTGGAGTCATGTAATTTTTGGGTGTAACCTTACTACCTTAATAAGGAAAGATTATTTGTTTTGGTAAAGAATGTTAAGGGAGCAAGTAAAAAAATATTAAGGGGGGGGGAATGTGGAGGAAGATTCATTTTACTGCGCTATCTCTGTGCGTAAAATACCATCAATAAAGCTTAATGGGTATAAGACACTTTTTAATATTACCAAAACTATTTCCAGCAGGGAAGACAGTAATTCATTAAGGAGAATGAATAGGATTTTAACTACATGGAGTAAAGTACTGAATTATGTTCTTAAAAGGTACAGAGTATTGCTAACACATAATAAGCATGTTAATGTTTCTTTGCAGTGCTCTCAAAATTGCATTAATTAAAAGGCAGGGTATGGTTTACATTTGCACCTAAGGGACAACTTCAAATTCTGTATCTTCAGCGCTCATTGGCTTTTCAGCTTTTTTTAATCGTCCTACTGCTCTCTGGTTTTGAGTTTTAATAATGAAGACAGGCATTAGCAAATATTAGATACGGTGATCATCAGTGGAGCAGAATGCGTAAGTACCTTTTGGATATCTACTAAACCAGTGGTGTTTTCTGCAACAGAAGCCAAATGGGCTGTGTCTGACCTAACAGCTGTGGTACCTTCCAAACAGGGTGGCTGCACCCGGACTGTTGGGCATGGTTGCTGCTGCTCGTCAGTTCCTAGCTCAGTCCTGGCGCTGTCTGGGAGAGCGCTGCCTGGCACAGGCCAAAAGCAGTTTAGCAATACAGAGAAGCAAGTTCCAATGCCTGGGAACATTTTCTAGGTTTGTTTTACTAATACAGTTGTAAACTATGTGAAGGTGGAAGAGGTTTTTTTAATAAAAACTGAGAATGGTATGATTTTGGTTTTAAGTTAATTGTAGTTCGGCAACCTCCTACTTGGAGTTCAGCAGCCTTACAAATATGGGACTTTCTTCTCACGTTCAGTGAATGCCTCATGTTGAAGTTTTCCCTTCTGTTTACTTCCGTTTGTTACCTTGTTTGTATAAGTCATAAACACCAATATATGTAACAACTTAATTTCATTCAGGTTAAATTTAAAACAAACAAAACCCCAGGGGTTCCTAACAATTTCCAAATTTCTACTATGTATATTCCAGCTGTGCTGCTGTCAAAGCTATGTGGTGACTATATGCTCTGCTTATTCGGAATTGTTGCATTCTGTAATTCTGTGATCTATCAGATTGTTAATAGTTTTCAGTGACCTATGACCTGAGAAAGTGTTGAACAAATCTTGTTTTATAAGAAACAGTTAAATGTGAGATTAAAAACTGCAATTGATGAGGCTGATGTTGATAGCCAGGAAAGAATATTCCTGGTGGGTTTCATATGGCAGGCTATGAAGATGTGCTTTAAAATTTCCTGATTGCTTACATTTGTCAGTGACATTTCCAGCTTAGCTTCTGTCCATGGATACAGTCTCATCAGCACATAGGTTTTGACATTAAAACTTCTTATGTGAATATTTTGACTAGGTAAAAATAAGAAGTAAATGGGAAAAAAACCTTCTCTGAGGTTTCTCAGTGTTTTCGACTTGCAAAGTTCAAGGCTTCTTTACACTCTTTTTAAAGAGAGAGATGGATTAGGAGGTGCTCTGTTTCTGAAGAATACTAAATGGTTGCAGTTTTTTGCACAGGAAATTCTTGCCCTAGCTAGTTCAGGTACTGAAGTCAATAAAGCTCAGAGCACAGACTAATCTCCCAAGTATCTAATTAGCTTCGCAGAAGTTTTTTCAACCTCCCACTGAATTCTGTACTGCCACATTACTTTGCTAGTGGTACTTATGGTAAATGATCTGCCCATGTAGCTATTGCAGCTAACTTCCTTCAGTGATTCAGGTCTAAATGTACCAGACTCGGAATTTTTAAGGTTATTCTGAAGCATTTTGTTCAAAACAAAGTCTTGTGGAACAATGACTTAGTTCTATAAACTCTAATTTAAAATTAAGTTCTTAGGACTGTGGATGTTGATTTGGAAGGTTAATCTTTTCAGTAAGGGGCTGTGTCAGTGCTTCAGTTAACATCTGAGAGCTGAAACCTGACTGTAGTATGTACACTGGAGATTTGAGTGAAATTCAAATTTCACTCAGATGCGAGTATGAGGAGTTTCTTTTAATCACAGGATTTATGGAGGTTGTTCCTTGGATTCTGGGATTGATCGGTCAGCTGCCCCACCGGCATCTGGAACAGAATTTCAGGTCAAAACCTGGAACTCAAGTGCAACTTATTAAACTCATTCTTTGGAAAATTATACAAGAACTGACATCTTTTATTTGTTTGAAGAGGGTATGATTAAAGCTCTTAAAGGAATTCAAAGGGCATTTTCTGAGTTTGTGATGTCTTTTATGCCTTTTTTTTTTTTTTTGTAGAAGTGTCAGAGTTGTTATTACAAACAAACATAGGCAACTGTCCACGCTCTGGAAACAGGAAGCAGTTTAGGTCAGAGATCAGAAAGACATTCTCTTTGTAAACTCTACTTTTATGGAAAGCTTAACAAAATAATAGAGAGAGAGAGAGAATATTTTAAAAAAGTGAAGAGGGGCAAGCAAAGACAAATTTTGTAGCTGCCTGCTCTTGAAAGTCATTTTCATGCTGATGTATTCGGTGTTTTTTCCAGTGGCATGTTTATTTTATGTTGTAGCTGGGCATTCCCTAGCTTTGATACTGAATTGGGAAAGAACAGCAACATAAGAACAGGTTGAATAAATATAACTGAGAGACAAGGTTTGCCCATTTCAACTCCTCTATTTGTAGTCTTGTGAGTCCTTACCAAAGTTCTTCAAAGCCTAACAGAAGAAAAGGGTAGTTGTGGCAATAAATATTGAAGGCATTTAGCAAATTATGGCCACCCAAAGTCAACAGTTTGTCTTTTAAAGCATTTATCCCATATTTTGATGACTTACTTTCCATACCAGAATCTTCAATGATAGTCAAACATGCAATAAGTAGAGCAGAGCTGAAAGCCTAGTTTAGTCTGCATGATGAGACGATTGTGTCTGTTGTGTGCAGGACATTTAATTTGTGGAGGCATATTATGGTGGTCGATTACAGCTATCTTAAACTCATTGTGTAGGCTATTTTTAGAATGGGCTATCTTCTGCTTTCTAGGTAATGATATGTGTTGGGTTTGAGTGTGCTCAGCATCATCTCTCTATAATCTTCACTCTTATTTTCAAGGAAGATCTGCATGCCTTCACTCTTCTTACAGAATTTTTCTTCAGTGGCATTGAGCCAAACTGGGGCCATTCTGCAAGGCAAAAATAATCATGTTTAAAAAGAAAAAAAAAAAAACAAAAACACCCCACACATTTGTATACCTTGTGCCTAGATTGAGTAATAATTTGAGTTCAAAAACATTTGTTTCAAATTTCATGCAACTAAAGTATTTTTTCCACCAATTTGTTATGGTTTTAAAAACGAAGTGTTTGGCACATAGATTTAATTTTACTAGACAGAACAAATAGCTGTAACAGAAGCTTACTAAGAATAACTTTTATCTTTAAATCCCTTTTAGTATTACGAGAAATTTCAAAACTCTTTTTGAAGATGTATAAAACCACTTCAGCATAATTTGTGTCTGTTCGAAGAGGTAAAGGTTAGAGCCAGAGACCTGCTGTCAGCTAGACTGAAGACAAGTCCTAAATTCACTGCTATCCAAAAAGCAATCCAGAAAGCTTTTCTTTAGGAGATAACTAACTTTGGGTGAGTGTTGTGTTGCATTATTGCTGGTACCTATAGCCTGGCCAGGTGCTCACGTTTAGTTGTGCATGTAAATACTCAAGTTCGGAAGGGATTATCTGGTTAATTTTATAGTCTGGTGGCAACTGCAGCCTGCAGTTATTTAAAGCCTAATTATGTTCATTCAGACTAAGATCTGTTAGTGAAGGTGCAGCTGGGTTAACGTTGGGGTGATTCTGTTATGTTTGGGTTACTGTTCAGATGGGTAAATGGTGCTAGAGTAGACAGAGCATGGCATTTTGAGCTAATACTGAGTTTGGTTGGCAGTGATTAAGGAGCCCTGGATTACGCCCAGGTTTGCACCAGGGTCATCAAGGTCCTATCTATCCTGGAGCTAGCTGATTACCTTGCCTTTCTAGGCTTCAAGGAAATCATATGATTTGCATTTGTGACAGTGGTAAATCACAGAGTGCTATTAGGTTGTTAATGTGGCTCTGACAAGGTGGCTTTAGAAGAAGCTAAATTAGTTTTAGACAAACATATTCATCTTGTGTTTTGCTGTTGGCAGGGGGATCTTCCAAAGTAGTTTGAGAGTTGTTTTAGGTATCCTGCTGAGGAAAACATCACCTCAGTTGCCAAATAGATCCTATACAAAAGCTTGGGTTCCCATCCTCTTCTGCTTCTGCTGAAAGTGAGGGATTGTTTTGTTGTGCAAGGTGTTGATTGGGCTACAACTCGGTCTGATGAAAACAGAGCTGCCTAGGGGCTGCCTCTCTGTAGGAGATGAGCTAAGGCTGAGCCACATGTGGTCGCAAAGATTACCTTATGAGCAGCAATCAATTCAGGCAGTGGAGTACATATTAAGGGCCTATTAACTTGTTTAGGCCTCTCTTTGACTTGAAAAGCACTTGTGAGCAGAGGAATAATAAAAGCAAAGGGTTGCCAAAAGCTATGGAAGGTGCATCTTGCCATATCGCTGTTGGTACATCTGTTGAGTTGGGGATTTATTTCCTACTAAGCATCTGCTTAGCTTTTGAAGTACATATTAAGGTCAAAAGAGAGGAGCTTGAAAATGATTACGTAATGTTTATTCTTTTCTTTGAAGATTTTAAACTTTAATCATACAGCATTTGGACATATTTAACAAAGGACAAAACTACATGAGTACTTGGCAAACTTCCACAGTTTATAACATGCGGTATTGCAGCTTTAGATCTTGGACCTAAAAATACTTTTGGCCTTGCTGAAACTATAGTTTGCAGGTCCATTTTACAATCTCTGTGTAATTTGTGTTTCATCTGTGATTTAATTGCACTAGTCATCTGAAAGTGACCAAGGAAAAAGTTCCAACTCAGCAGTCTCTGTGTGGCCCAACAAAAATAAAAAATCTCTAGCATTCCAGCCTCATCAAAGAGGAATTTGGGGAAAACCAAAAGTGGCCAAAGCATCTAGCCACAGGACTGTAACAGATAATTTCCTTACTCAGAAAGGAGGTTTCCCTGCTTTGTTTTATCCACGCTTCTACTAGCTGCTTCTGTTTAATTTTAAATTTTGTGAACAAGGATAAATGATACATTTGCAGGTTTTGTAAAGAGTTGCCTGATTTTGATAGAAATTAGGGCTAAAGAGCAAACTGCTGAGCTAGTGGGTATAAATTGTCTTGAGCTACCAGTAGAGACGAGCATTTGAGTTCTTTCTACTTAGAGCTGTGTCCGTGCAGACTTGTAGTTGTGGCATCACTGACGCCAGAAAAGAATCTCGCCTGCCTGACAGGCGACGTTACACATAGAACATTTTGTAGTTGCATTGTTTTAAGGCCCAGTGTACTTTTTAGAGTAACGTTCACTGGCACGGATTGGCTCCAAAATCTGCATGTTTCCTAAATCAAACTTTAGGTTATTTATACAACAGGCTATTTTTATTTTGCTGATGTAAAAAGCCTGAATCCACCTCTCCATGGTAAACTAAAAACAAACAACAACAAAAAAATATTCCTGGAATTAAATATTTGTACAGAAATTCTTATACAAAATTCACATTTTGTACAGGATTTAAGGATTAGGAGATTATGATATTAAAATTTTTCAGAAGGTTATTCTGTTACCTATACGTTTTACACTGACTGTCATGTTAATGTGTATGAGCACTACAGAACTGCTACAGTTGTATGGATAAAGAAATGAAGAATTTGTTAACCTAATGTGCTAAAAATGAACAGAATTCTCGTGTGTCTCCTGTAGTCCCAGCTGTATTTATGTACAGAGGTAGTTCCTGGTAGTTCAGCTTGAAAGAGTTGCCCTATAAAGAAGCTATGATGGAATTGTATGAATGGAGTTATGTATGGGATCTTATATTTTCATACCTTGTCCCCTCCATTTCTCTAAAGTTGTGAGAGTGAGGTGCATAGTTTTTTCAGTGAGAATACATCTCCATTCTACAGATTTATACCCTTGCTCCCCCCCATTCACTCCCCCCCGATCCTTTGCTTGTAGATTTGCCATGACAGGGTATATCCTGTCTCTATGAAAATTAGAGATTGCTGTCTAATGATAAGGGTTTAATCTGCAACGAATCAGACATGTGGAAACTTCTGTCTATGGAATTTTCTGTTTGATCTGAGAGGAATGCCCTTGCTGTGCCCTTCCTGTAATAAAAGCAAGGTAGAGTGAATCAAAGTGATTCTAGATAAGGTTGGAATGTGTTCATTGGTTATGCCTCTATTATATTTGGTGTTACGATTTTGGTTATATGTATTATTTTACTTCCCAAGAACATCATAGTTCATCTCTTTAAATATACCTTTTTTTCTGTTTTAGTTAAAGTGCTGTTTTTATTGATTAAATTACTGAGCTAATTACTCAGCTTTGAACCTGGAAAGTGTCAAAAAGACAGATATTCTTGTCAAATACTGAGCATGCTGTGATAATACAACAGATTTGTTGTTACTTTAAATAATTTTACACTATTCACTAAATCTTCTGTCTTAAAGATTTCTCTTGGTATAACATTGTGAAGAACAGCTAACAGTTTCACTCCCTGTGATATTTTTTTTTCTTTTTTTACACAAACAGTTAATGATTAACAAATGTCCAGCTGCCTGTGCAAGGAATGTTAATTACTTTGGGCGGGAGAAAAAAGATGACTATTCCTTTACATAAGGACGTTTGGTATCATAGTTCACTTTAAAGGTACTTTGAATATTACAGAACCAATTTCAGCAAATTAATCAGAAATGGAAGAAAATGACGTATGTCTCTTTCTCTTCAATGGCTGTTTGGATATGTACTTCCATAGCTGTGCTACTAGCTAGGACAGGAATATTTCTGGGTTGCCTGGGTTTGTGTAGAACATTATAAAGTAAAATAGTGTGTAATAAGAAATGACAACTTGCTAAGAAGTCGTCAGGATTGTTTTGTGTATGCATTTAGGGAAAACATGGCTCTGGGAGGAGAGGAGGGGAAATAATAAAGACCTAACCAGTTCTTAGTCCCCACTACTTTATACCACTTGTGACTAGTTTTCCAAAGTGGGACTTGTGTGTCGAGTAAGGACGGAAGCCCAGAGATCAAGAACTGTGCTTGCAAATGCTAAAAAATATCTTGGAACCGGCACTTTACAATTTAGTTTCTTGCTTACATTAAAAAATATTCATGCTGAATGGTGACATTTTGGACTGTGATTTAAATCTTCCAAAGGGTGGTAGCAAAAAAGTAATTAAAAGATCTGACATGGAAGAATGCCTTTGTTAAAATTACTGTTAAAAATAAATACAGGTGCTACAGTATTAGGGAAAAAAGATGAGTTGTCAAGTTGATAAGTCAATTCTGAGGTGCACTGTTTCTTAGTAAGTTAAGAGAATGATGATTACAGTGAGAACAAGATTACTGCAGATTATGTGGATTAAATTTGGAGTGAATATTGACCTAGCATGTGACGATAGGAGCAAATGGAGTTAGAAATGTATGCCGTGTAATGTCTGTAATTCCAGAGGTGATTAAAAATCCTTTTGAAATTGAGTAGCTCAGTCTAGTCAAACACAAGAATGGCCAGCATTTTTGAGAACAGTCCCGCACAAATAAGACTTGAGGAGGTCACCTGATGCAATTCCATCTCTAGTTTCTGCATATTATTTGAATTACTTAAAACAAGGAAAAACCTTCAGTGGTCCAGGAGCAAAATACATTCTGTGCCTAAATAGTTACCTACAATATCATAGTGCTCTTTCACTTACTTTAAGAGTTCTAGTGTAGAAGGAATTGATCAAGGTTTTATCATGATTTTATGACAGTTAAACTTGTTTGACCAAGAGTTTTTCATTTACATAACTCATTCTCTTTGGTGTTTTTACTAAAGGTGCAGAATCATCTTCATTGATAAATGTTTCTGTGGAGAGTAACTAGTGGAAGTTTCCAGCAGAAGTTCTAATGGAGATGCTCTGTGTTTATGCAAATGCTTGCAAGTTCTATTATTAAGCAATAAATATGAAGCAAATGAAATCTATAGATTATTTAATTTCTTTAAACTGTTAACTTGCATTAGCTTCTAGTACCTTTAGTTATTTTTTTTTTTCCTTCCAGAAAATTTCCAATAAAACTCTGCAGGCAGTTATCCATTATTTATGTGAAGGAAAACAAACAGAAAAAATCACACCAGGAAACTTGCAATTAAGCAAGCTTGAGATCTAATAAGTCATTTCTAGTTTTCTAGGTGTAAATGTACTTTGTAGTTGTTAAGTATTCATTCTTCAGTGTGTGTGTGTAATAATTTGCTTATATGTGGAGGTTTTCTCATTTTCTTGTTTTGATCATTGTAACAAGGAAAATTAACTTTTTTCAAATCTCGAAGTTCTTTGTCTTTATGACTGATCTGTTCTCTCCTGTAGTTAGTGTTCACTCAGAAGCAAGTTCAGAAACACTTCTTTGAATGGCATTTTTTTTTAATTTTAAATCATACGCAAAGGCAAATAACATAAAATTAGTATGGCAAGTACTGATCGGTACTAGATCCCCTCTAGATACACGACTAGAAGAAATAAAGTCTGAATAAATAAATAAATGGATACTTTGAAGGTTAATAAAACTGACTGTGTCATAACGAGGATGAATGTCTTTTGATGTCATTGGATCTCAGATGCTTTAATCTCATGACTGCATTGATTTGCTTTGTTCTCTAACACTCCCATACCCACAGGTACACCAGCTCTTCTTTGTATGCACTAAGCTGTTTAGAAACAGTGTTTCTTTTGGCAGTAATAAGGTGCTATTGTGCATACAGCTACCTGGAGTAATAACATGAAGAGCAGTAACAGCCTGGGTTGCAGTTATTTCCACAGCATGCTTCTTGCCTTTTCATGTGTATCAGTATCCTTTCTAGCACAGACTTGCTCTGGCAACTGTCACTGTTCCCCAGCAGTTTCTGCACCTGAAAATAGTCTGGAGACTGAAAGCTTGAAGCAAAATTGCAGTAGTTCAATACACAAATTAGTATAGCTACCACGCACGTGCTAAAGCTCTGTTCCTGCATCTAATAAGTCATGAGCCAGTGGCACTGTGAAGCGCAGCTGTAATTGCCTCTTACTGCACAATGGGACTGCTCTGCATAACTTGTTAGGCTTTCAAAATTACTTTTATGGAAGTAGTATGAGGTAGACTGCAATTGTTCAAATTGCAACCAAAAAGGGAATTTGAGAGAAATGTGCTGTATGCAAGAGAAAGATTCTTGGGTTGCATAGGACAATTTTCCTTATTTAGGACAGTTGTTGAACTTTGAGATTTACAGACAAAAAGCAAATATACTTGTAGAAATTTCCAGGTATTTTAATAGTTTGCAGAGGTCTAAACGACTACATCCTTCTGGATCAACAAACCACTTTCTGTACCATTAAATATGTTTTTCCTGTGTGTAATTGGCTTCCCCATGTGTCTCATTATTTTCCTTGTAGCCTCTTCTTCTGCCTAAGGGGGAACCTAGGTTAATCTGTCAACTCCAGTTAGTTTTGAAATTCCTGAGGCTGTTTGCAGAGGAATTTCCCCTTCAGAGGCTCCCCATTTCCCAGTTAAATTCACTAGAGTGGTAACACAACTATTCACATTGTCAACAATTCCTTAGTACTGGGAAGGTTGACAGCAAAGTTAAGGTTTTTACTGGGTGAAGCTGTGATTCTTAAGAGTACCTGCTTATTTATATGTGAGTATATACACGCATTCTTACAAACTTGCTTATACACAAGCAAGTACATACACACACACTAAAAATTTGATGAAATAACATTTCATTCTTGGGTAAACAAATCCTAGGCCCGTACAACCCTTCATTTGTTTCTAAATTTCAGACAGCTTCAGTCAAACTTCTACAATTGCATGACCAGTGTTTAAGAGAGCAGGATTTAAAGGTAACTGAATAGTGTAGCCAATATTATCCCAAAGTATTTTTGTTTAAATACAGTGAATTATTCCAATTTTTATGACAACTGTGTAATTATATTTCTTGGGACACAGAAACTTGTTGTGTCTAGCTGAAGATGAGTTCACCCTAATTAAGGGGGTGGACAACTGGGACTATGATGTGCATCACATTTCTTCAAAGTTTGCTCATACAAGAGAGTAGGATGAACTGCTTTTGTGGATACTGAGAGCAGTGTTTGGCCCACAATCTGCTGGCAGTCTCTGTTTTCAGTAATATTTCACAAACCTGCTGTAATGGTGATGTAGCTTCCATGGTGGAGTCATGTTTTGCAGCATGTTTTCTTTCCAATAATGAACAACTGATCGCATCAGTAACAAAGCTTGTTTTACATGCTCTCTCTTCAAAGAAATATAGTTTGTATGTAGTTGTATTACAATAACTTTTCTTATTGTCACAGGAGTTGACACTTTGTTTCCCTAACGTGTAAGTCTTGGTGGGGAGGTTGTCCCTCTACACTGAGCTTCAGCAATATGGAACTGTTCCTCCCCATATAACAATTAGAGTGCCTGTCTGAAAGCCTGATGTACAAGTAGTCTAGCTGACAGAAATAAGCTGGAGCTATTAAAATAACCGTAAATGAGGCTAACAATAGAAGCTGTCTGCCATTGTCCCAAAAGATTTTCTGAACTGGAAGTAATCAGCTGAGTTCTAAGGCAACCCTGTCAGGGATCTTCTAATTGCAAAAATTCCCCCTTGCCACCCCCTGACTTCCTGAAAGCAAGTTCACAATCTTTGGGGGCCTTAGCACGTTTATTACTTTTAGCCCAGGCTACCTTAGTATGGAGTCATAATTTCTGTGCATAATCTTTTATGTAGACAGTTTAAAGAACATATTTTTAGAACTTTTTTTAGAACAGACTAAACACTGTTTTCAGTTCATTTGACCTGTTTTTGTACAAATGTGCTGAAAGCAATGTGGCAAGAACTAGAAGCCAAAACGTTGCTGGGTCTAATTATTTATAAATCTTTTTCTTGGACCCTAATGTGTTCTGCTCTGCCTCCTTAACTAAGATGTGCAAAATCTGTTTTCTTAATGTTTGAAAATACAGTCCTGTGTTTGTTGCAGAGTTTTAACGGTGTGCATCTTTTCTCCTAGGTCTTCATACTACCTCTAGGTATTTGATTAAGTAATAGCTACTCCTAAGCTATTGAACGCTCTGTATTTCTTCTTAAAATATCTGTATCTATCTCATTTATAAGCTGCACGTAGGGGAGATCAATAGTGACCCTTTCTCTCCAACACAATTCAAACTGCTGCCATCTGTTCGTAGTTCAGAAGCGATGCATAAACTGTTCTGTGCTTTAAGCTTTATGTCAAGGTCTGGGTTTGACCATATGCTGAGGCTCTCTGGATGCCAAGTTTTTGTCCCAAAATATTGTTTTACTATGAATGCATTGGGAATTCCTATGCCTTTATGAAGGTGAGTCTGCCAGGTTTGACTGGATACTGCTAATTTTTGGCTATTCCAACAACTAGTCTCAGTGTTGTTACATTAGTGTCATAGGCACAAATTATTTCATTTATCGTGCAGTAGATTATTTTATGCAATTTGGGAGTTTTTTAAACTTACATCAAATTTACTTGAAGTAATGGTAGAAAACTGGATTTGGCTGTATGCTTTGTTATATTTCACCATTTCAGTGGAGTTAAATTTGAGATACAAACCAGATCAGAATTCCTAAATCATAATGTTCATAATTTCATGATGAAATCATAATCATAAAACTTATTATGATTGAGCCTTTACTTCTTTTTTTTTTTTCTGTTAAAATCTCAGATCTGTTCTAATTCTGACAGTACTGCTTTCTACGCAGTATTAAAAGTTGTGTGTGCTCTAGGGACCATGTATGCCCTACAGTGATATTTTTCCCCTTTCACCTTTCTGAACTTGCAATAACTGGTCCCTGGAAAGAGCACAAGCATTGGTGGACATGACATGTTTGAAGTTCCTGCAGCTCCACAGTGAAATGTCATCTACCGGTTAAAGAACTGGTGCGAATTCATTACAGTTACATCAGCTTGCTAATACTGCTAGTGAGAAGTTATTTGAAACTTTCTAAGCAGTGATTTATGTTAGAAAATGAGCCATTTGTCCTTGAAACAGTAACTAGAGTTGCTTTCCATTTAACAGTACTGTCTGAGCATGATTTTTCAGCTGGTAGTACACAAGATGACATGAAAGGTATCCAGCTTTCTGTGTCAAAGAGCTATAAATACAGAAGTTTCATTCAATTTTCTGGGTATCTGCTTTTATAAAGGGTGACAAAAGACTTGTGATTCCAGTGTATTAATTTCAGCTTATTTTTAGTGTTTTTATTCCCTAGCTAGTCCTGAGAAAGATTTTCTGAGTTCACTGAAGCACAAATTACAAAATCTGATTTTTCATTACTTATCTTCAATAACATATGTAAGAAACATGTTTTTTAAAAGAAAAAACTAGGATGCAACCACTCTATAGAAACCTATTGAGTGTCTAAATAAATGATTACATAAAATCTAAATGTGTGACAAGCTGTAAATGTTAAAAGAAATATTGATGACGTGATAGATGACATTATTTAAAGCCTTTTGGGCTGCAAGTAATAATCCTAACTCTATAGCCTGTGAACATAACCTGCTGCAGAATTTTTCAAAGGTAGTTGTTTTTCTGGAGGGTGAAGGTTTTGTTTTTAATATTATTTTTGGAAAACAGTTATCCAGGATACACACAAAAGGTAAAGGCACCAAGTTATTGAAAAAAGAAATCAGAATGTGTTAACTTAAGGTTCAACTATACTCAGGCAAAATCAAAGAATCACTGAATTGTTAAAAAGAAACAATGTAACTGTTTCAAACTAAATTGAATTCTTAGTGATGCATATTCATATTCCTCTGATGTTTGCAAACAAGTAATTTGAATTCTTCATGAGTTATGCAAAATGCAATATTGATGGCTTGTTGCTAGGCTGCAGCCTTCCTGCTTGTGCCTAATGAGATGCTCCTGGAGAAGAGGAGAGAGAAGAGCAGCGAACACCTCCCATTTATGTGTGATTCAAAGGCAAGCAGTAGCTGCTGCAACTTCTTCCTCTCCTTCAGGCCTGTAGCCAAGGATTATTTATATTCTGAAACAATACAGTTTAGTCTGTTGTGTGGATCAGACTTCTTACATCTGATATGTGAGTAGCTTGCATTGTCAGTGATAAGTTTTTAAATTACTACGAAGTTCAAACCATATTTCTATGGGTGGCTCTTGCACTTCGTTCCACAGAAGTATAAACAGGTGATGATTCCTGTTCCAAGTGCACATGTGATACAGGTAAAGAAGACTAGCACTTTTCCAGTTCAGTTTATTTATCAAAATACTACTTCTCTTATAAGAGGGAGGTTGTATATCATTTGTAAAAGTTTGTGCTGCCAGCCGCAGGTCTTTAGTATTTCACAAGTTAGAGTGCAGAGCCTTTTTTGGCACGCTGCCCTGTTTATACAGGGGACAAGCTGACATTTCACTTCTGCAAAAAGAATCTCATTCCATTCCTTCTTCAGAAGGAGATTGTTTCAAGTTCACAGGATGGAGATTTTGGTCTTTTCAACTGACATTTTAAGTGCTGAATAGTTCCTTGTCTCTGTGACAGGACATAATTGAAATCTTCAGTACTTAAGGACAGTTGGTTTGTGTAGTATAAAGACCAATGTTTTATTGTGCTGCCGTGTTTGTTTTGGTTTTGTTAAGTGGTTATTATTTAGCTGATCAAATAATATTAAATTTTGTTGGCATTGGATGCTGTTGTAAAGGAACTGTAGGCTTAAGGCTCAGTTGTTCCTCACAGGGTGCTCTGTAAAGACCTGAGTTACAGTAGCACAGCAGCCACAGAGGAAGTGTTTTTTTTTTTTTTTTTTCGCTTGGAAATTCAGTATGTTCCAGGTATCAAAGCTTTTTCTTTTCGGTGCACTCTATGGCACATAGGACTACTTGGCTGTACATATGGCCATACTTAGCTACTTCTTCGTGGCATTTTCAGTACTGGACTATAGTGGTGGCCAGAGATTGTCTGGCCCATCAGAAATACAGATAAATTGACTAGAGGATTTTTTAAATTGTTTTAAAAGTGGAAAGGATCTGAGATATTTCACTGGTGATAATTAGTTCTAGAATCACGATTTATACCAGGTACTACAGACAGGTAATACAGACAGGTACTACATACTACTTGTAAGTAGTATGCCCCAGTCTGCTGTAGTCTCTTTTATCTGGTGCACCATAACTTAATAAATATTCATTCCCCTCACCCCCTTGCTTCCCCCAAAAGCACTTTGCATAAAGTGGAGGAAAAAAACAACAACATACATAATACACAGGGTTGCACTTGCCTACTGTCCTGGTTTGACTGTGCCTCTAGAAATTACTTAAGGGGAAGGAAAAGGAGTACGAAAGAGTATGGATGTTCTTTGACTCCTCTGGGGACTGCAGAGAAGCAGATAAGCACTATGTCTTCTGTTCTGGATGTTTGGATGCTCTTTATTTTTATTTTTTATTTTTTTTCTCATCCTATCAGATCTGTTATAGCCGCTGTATTTATACAGCTCAGGGAAAAAGATGGTATAAATTTCTTATCGTTAGAAGACAAAGCATGATAATGTTGTAATATTTAGTAAGATTTTACTTTAAAAAGAAACAAAAAAAAACAACAACCACACCAAACCACTAATCAAGGACTCTGATGTGATTATTTCATTGTTCTAAAATGACTAAATGAAGTTCGACAAAAATCAAAGCAGCAGTTTGACCAGAAAAATTGCAGACTTTTGAGAGATGGGGTTCTTTGGACCCGTGTCCACATAAAAACTAATTTTATAAATATTGGTAACTTTCTAGAAAATATATGCAGCCTATGTAGTGGTAAGAGAGATGCAGGTAGTAAATGGCAGTATGTACTAAGATGAATACCACCCCTAATTCTATTTCTAATTGAAAAGATTGTTTAGACTTCAGTGATGGCTTACAAGAGTAAGTGACTTCCTCTTTGGTCAGAACTCAAGCCCAAGTTACAGTCTGTGTTGGTGTAAATGCAGGCTCGTGCCGCTGAGGGACAGCATGCCATTGGTAATAACATGCTTAATCTTCTCTTTTTTAAGTCTTTAATTGGGACTGGCTGTTCATTGACGGTCATATTTGATCAAAACCTGTGTTCCTGCAGTTCTTAAAATATTGCCTTTTCCCCTCAGAGCTGGCTTTTAGGCAGCTGAAGAAGCTTTTTGATTTGTCCAGCTTATTAGAATTCAGATTAATTAAGTTTGTAATCAGATTTCAAGAATCATGTTCCAGGCCAGGGATTTCTCTTGGTTTAGTTCAAACGTTGCTCCCAAGGCAAGTTCTACTAAACTGCATTTTCATGCTTTGCTGAGAAATGATTGCAGGTTTTGATTTCCGTTACAGAATCATTAATATTGTTAATGAGAGTTCTCATGGATAAGTACACTTAAGGAGGATCATCCCTGGGAATTGGGGGTATTATAGCTTGAGCGTTTGTTAATCAGATAGAATTGGCATAGGTAAGACTGTCAGATCTGAGATGGATTTATATGTTTATTTTTGTTTTAAGAGTGACTTTGGTTTTAGTGATTTGGGTTATGGGATTAAAGTTGGAAGTGATGTTGGTTCTTGGCAAGAGTGTGGGGGTTAATGTTCTATTTTCTCCCCATTTGCTGTATTCTTCAACCAGCCTGTTCCTCCATACTGAATGCTGTCTTATTTCTGTAGTATAGTATTCACTTGGGACTTTTTCCTTCTTATAATAAAATCAACAGGAAAGTACAGTTGCATCAAACAGTAGCAATATCTAGTCCAAAATTTCAGACTCACAAAGATTGTAAAACTCTGCTGTCGTCTTGCAGATGACTGAGAAACATTTCATCAGAGCTCTTTTGTACTCCCCTCTGGTGGTTAGCAACTGATGAATGTGAATTTATTTTTATCCCAACCACCTGAAAAGCGTAAAGATTGCATGTCCAGCCAAGTGAAAATGTTTTTGGAATACTCATTTCAACATATTTTATGAACAATAATATTTACAGGTCTTTGGTATTATCATTCATGCTAAAGATTCTCTGGTGGAGCTCTGTGGAAGATTTATCTACTTGTCTTGCTACATAAAAAGCAAATGGTTTGTAAAAGTTAAATTTTCTGACTTGCTCTCAGCATAGAGAATAGGAAATTTGCTGACTAAAGATTTTTTTTGAATAAGGGAAGAGTTGGAGATAGAGCCTTTAACACACTGAAAATATAATAGAAGCACTTAAGCTGTACTCCCTAAATGTGATTTGCACCACTGGAAGAAAAAGACAAAAATACTTCTAAGAAGCCAAAACTTGCTGCTGAAATTGATGATACTGATTAACATCTTGCTGATACTTAATGGATCTAGCTGATTGTAAGATTAAAACAAATTAACTCTTGCTTGGATTGGTTTATTACTTTTTTGACATTTGATTTCCCATCATTATCTGCTGAAATGACTGGTGTGAGGTCAGATTGTGCAGTAATGTTAGAGGGGAAAAAATCCAAGTTCTGCTGATTGTGTTTTCTGACAAAAGTGCTGAGGCAGGACCAGAAGAATTCAGGCTTTGGTAGTCAGTGCTTCCCCCCACCCCTCCCAAACTCTGCCCAGGCTTGTGTACCGGATCAGTATCTGCTCCATTTTATTGTTGGGTGGCAGCAACGTGGAGAAAGTTGAGTCACGTTAATAGACCAGTCATGCTTTCTCTATCTGCTCTCCGAGCTCTGAGTAATGAAGAAGAACAAGGTGTGGTGAGCTCCCCCACCCCCTCAACATGCAAGCAATGAAAGGAAGGTTTTGCTCTATATCCTCAGATCTTCTTTTAAATGGCTTTTAGACCAGAGGAATGTTATTTTTGGTCTTCATTTTAATATTGTCAAAGTAATCCACTTATCATGCGTGATGTCCATCTAATACATTTTCCAATTTACATGCATGCCTGTCTATTCTATCTATTTTAAACTCTTAAGTGGGATGGGTGGAGGATTTTTTATTTTTTTTTAAGTAACCTTTGTCTCTAGGAAGTGTTTGTTTAGGAATGAATCTGTTAATAACAATAAAATGCAAACAGTTACGTAGGCTTTTTTGTGTATCTGAATGCTCATAACGTGTTCTTTCTACCTACTTTATACTTCCATTTGTAGTTATAAACAGCAGAGCACAGAGAGAAAATGTTCATCCAGCAATTCAGTGTCCGTTGGGTGAAAAAAATGGAATAGCAATTTTTAGTGAATAACATTTTGTGTTACTTTTGCTAATGCACACAGAGTATCAGTGACCCTGTAGAAAAATGGAGAAATTCTGAAAACTAGAGCTACCCTGTTGGACGAAAATCTGTGTTATATGACTTGTTGAGTAGTCAGGTAATCAGACAGATAACAGCCCTTTCATTGGGCATTCCTGCAGAAGTCAGTGTCAAATACGCAGCAGTAATGCCAGATAGGCAGAACTAATTTGAAATGAAAAATGAAAGGAAAATAAAGTTGCCCATTTTCTCTATTGTAAAATTAGTCACTATCCCTGTATCCCAGTAATGATTCTACATATTTGTTTCTGAAATACTGTTGTTGGTTTGGTGTGGTACTTTTTTCTCCCCTTTCCCCTTTTAGAGTATGTGATATTAGAGAACAGACACTTGAGGAATGGCAGTTCACAAAAGCATAATTGGTTCAGTCTTCCTTTCCTTGAGAGGGAGGCTTTGATAATTAAGGTGGTAGAATCTGTAAATGCCAGGTGAGCAGATTGCGGGAGAGCTCCACTACTGAGAGAGTCTCTTTCTCAGTTTCTTTAATATCAGGCAAGGCTATCTTAAAATTAATCTGCCACTTCTGATGTAGTTACTGTTAGGAATGTAGGGCAGGTGTAAAATGATAACGGTTGCTCATTTCAGCAAGTAAGCGTGACCACTGTGCTCTGCACAGACTGCAAGCAACAGAGCAGCATTGCTGGAAGCCCTGCAAAGAGGGAATTACAACAGGCTAGGCTTGTGTTTGGGAGGACATGAATGTTTTACAAAATTTTCTGAGGCATGCACGAAATCTACCCAGACTGAAGATGAAGTGCTTGCATGCCACATCCAGCATTTAGGTTTAGAAATGAGGCCACAAGAATTAACACATTTATTTACTCCTGGGCAAGTCTCCTGGCTGAAGCAGAGAAATGCAAAAGGTGTAACATAAGCAAGTTACTAAAATAGAATCCAGGTAACTGTGCTCAAGACTAGTTCTCCCTTTTTAAGAGAGCAAATTCATGGTGTCCTATTTAAAATCACTCTTTATATTAAAATGAGAAATGGCGCAATTAGCCACAGCACAAATCAGAGTCTTTATAGGATTTTTTTAATAACAAACTGCAATTAAACAGTGCAAATAAATACTGAGCTAAAGAGATGAATTGTAAAATGTCAGTGTCCTGAAAAGTGAACACCTTGACTTGGTTTCTGATGATGTTCCTCTGCAAAGAAGGAATTTATAAAGCCACCAGTTAGCTTTCAAGGAAATTTGTATATATTGTATGTAATGCATATATATATATATATATATATATTTCAAATTGCTGCGTGTTACCTGCCCCTTCTTTTCATCCCAGTAGTCTGAGACTGTATACAACCAATTTCCATACTGACACCTGGTGGTAGTTGTGGGATACTGTGTTGCTTAAAATGCTATATATGGGCATTTTGCAGGTTTAGGTATTAGATGCTATTTCCTCCAGCCCTCCTAAAGTCTTACTGACATCTTAAAATATAAGATGGTCACCATCAACTCTTCATACATTCTCCCAAAAAGCAAAGAAAGTAATGAGTAAATGAGTAATTCCTCAATATTTATCTAAGTTTGTTTAGTCCGAATATTTAAAAAATAAATATCTGAGATATGTGAAGGAAGTCATATCTACAGTTATTAATTTTTTGTAGGATTTCTTGTGAAAGCATAGTGGCATAGTTTATCAAAGTGCTATTTAACTGACAGTATGCATGTTTTGTGAGTAGCTGGGCTCAGTACAAGGGCCACACCATGCATAGTCATATCATGTGAATATATCTAAAGCCCAGAACTGGGACCCATGGGACCCATATTTTGGCTCATCTGAACTCCACTCCAAATTAGGTTAGGCATAATATTATAGTATATAATAACATTTTTTTTCTTACCAGCATAAGGAAAAATAAGAGCCATGTCAGAGCCTTTCAAGATTACCACAGGAGTGGCTGCAAGATGTTGGTCTATCCCTTCCTCTGGAATGTATTTCGCTTCATTTTAAGTTCTATCTAGAAAATGTCTTGAATAAGACAGCCAGTAAGAGCAACTGGATCAAGAAAATAAAAGCGCAGTTTTATGGTGCAGTAACTCTGTGAATCTGCTTGACATTCATCCCCTGACAAATAAGTTATGCCATGTCACAATTTTTTGATGTACAACATACACATTTTATGACTGTAGATTGTAGACTAAGGTGCTTGTAAAACTAGGTCTGTATTTCCTTCACAGTGGATAAAAATTTGAGCCCCTCATTACTTATTTAGTTCTGGTTCAGACAAGCTGCTGTATGAGGTTTGTGAGTTGTCTAGCTGTTCTTTAAATGGTAATTCGTTTTATGGGTGCTAAAATGAGCTAGGCGTTGCTTTCTATTATCAAAGTAATGGCAACCAGTGGTTGGTCATAATGCTACAGAGGTTGCCTTCAGGTCTAACTTTGTTTTCCTTTTCTGTGAGATTTCTGTGTGAGCCTAAATACTTATACACATTAAAAAAAATCAGTTAAATTTATTTGGGCATGTAGCTAAGAATGTTTTACATTTCAGTATATTAATATGTGTAACAGTAAACAGATCAAGAGTCTGATATCCAAATCAGATAGTTTAATACACTATAAAATTCAGTATATTAATAAAGAGGGTCATTCAAGCCCCCTAAAATTGTGTATTACTCATTATATTTAATCCTTTAGGCAAAATAGTTTTTTTTCAATAGTGTTAATTGATCTAATAAATCTCAAAAGACAATGGAAAGGAAGTTAAGTAATACATTGTTTTAATATCTGGAACATGTAATCGTTGAAAACTGTTTTATTGATTTTGGTTTTGGTGTTTTCAGGTTAGCTTTAATGCTTGTGTGTGTATATTAACACAGCTTGTAGAATCAATGTCAGTTATCCTGAACTTGTTGATTTTTTTCTCGTTTTCTAAGCTTGTTGCTTGCTCTGTTTCTACACACTTCTGTATATTTATTGATCGTCCTCTGTTTATCTTTTGTCCTGTTAAACAGGTATTATAGAGACAGCTGATTGCCTGGATCGTGAGACTACTTCACATTACTGGTTGACTGTTTATGCAACAGACCAAGGTGTTGTGCCTTTATCATCTTTCATTGAAATCTACATAGAAGTTGGTGATGTTAATGACAATGCTCCTCAGACAACAGAACCAGTTTATTACCCAGAGGTCATGGAAAATTCACCTAAAGATGTATCTGTCATTCAGATTGAGGCAATTGATCCAGATTCTAGCTCAAGTGAAAAGTTAACCTACAAGATTACAAGTGGAAATCCGCAGGGATTCTTTTCGATAAACCCCAAAACTGGTAAGTACAACACAATGTTTTATTTTAAATATGAGTGAATCAATTTATTTGCATAAATACATAAAATGGGCAAAATCAACGTCTCTGGTTTAATATTGTAACCATGCTTCACAGTAGTTATAAATGGGTATCTTGGCCTCTGTCAATATCAGTAATGTTTACAAACCTGTAGAAGACTACCTGAGAGTGAAACTGTTCATTGAAAGTACTCGACATCCGCACCCTGAACATTTTGGGAAGGTTTACTTCAGAGTTGCTTAGCTTTAGACTAGTCAGTGTCCATTTGCATTTGTAGTGCTGTAAATGTGCTCTTAAGAATACATCTTCTAGCTTAGCTTCATCCAAACTGTTTTTAGCAGTCTCTCTCTTCAAATTTTCATTCATAGTTTTTTAGCCAATGCCCGTCCCCCTCGTCTTGTCCACCAGCTAGTGTTAGCCAAGACAATGCAAGGGGTTGTATGCGTAGCTGTTTTCACTGTACAAGATACAAAATCTGGAAGGTAATCTATATGTGTGGCTGATGCGTAGTGAAAAGAAAGTGTGAATTCAGTGCTTGATTGGAAAACTTCAGAAAAACTTACTGAGGGTTTAACAGGAAAGTGCAAATATAAGAAACAGCTCGCCTTTTAGTATCTGTAAATTACAAATATTGAAATATATGTAGGCCAGAGAGACAGCAAACAAATAATCCATTTTAACTGAAGCTGCAGAGTGAGTTTAAAAACAACATAGATGTTGCTCTCCATCCCTTGTGAATGAATGCTGAGAAGATAGGTATTCTAGATGTTTTTTACGCAAATCTTCCCTGATATTAAAAAAGGTAGCTGGGTAAAGCGTGGTTCAGCTTTTCATATGTTGCATTTAAGTTCCTTCCCGTAGTACAAATTACAAAAGACTTTTCTGATTCACTCAAATTTCTCAGAATCCAGAGATTTTTAGACTAGAGATGCTACAGACGTATAGATGGTGATTTTAATCTGTAACAAATCTAGTAAGTAGAAAGGCATGACAGAAACCAGAAACCTTGTTATTCATTTAGCTCTTTGCTCATTGATGGACGGAATTTCAAGGGAATTTAGAGGAGAAAAAAAAAAAGAGAAGTGTTTTGAAGGTTGTGTTAACGCTATAGCCTTCATTCTGTTTCATAGTTGTTTCAGCTTAGGGTATGAAAGACTTGCATGCTGCATCAGCTGCAATTGCTGTGTCAGCAAAGCTCTGACTGCAAACACAGGTATGTTATTTGGGTTATTTCTGACAGTAATTTCTTACTGTGTACTGTCTACTTGTGAGACGCTGCCAACAGGCACATATGAAATAGCTATAGCAAGAGAATGTCTTTAGTATTGTTAAGGCCTATATCTACTATGTTTACAGAAATGCAGGTTTACAACAAAGAAAACCTACGAAATAAAACAATAAATATTCAAAACCAGTCATCTAAACCCGGTACAGTAACTGTGTTTCTTTTTCTCTCTCTGCTCACACACAATTCAAAAGGAAAACTTTTGTGGTCGTTCTTTATATTCTTAATCCTCCCTGTGCTCTGTTTTTGGAATTTAGCATTTGCCTGCTGCTTTGATATTTCTTGTTGTCTCAATCAGTGATACTGATTAAAAAAGAGA
>CM021700.1:39986278-40178628 GCA_011074415.1 Stictonetta naevosa
CCCCCCCCCCCCCCCCCCCCCCCCCCCCCCCCCCCCCCAGAAAAAAATACCTGTGATTTACCTGGAAAGAATTTGACTGGCTTTGGTGCTCAAACTGCAAGTGAACATGAATTCTACCTACATTTACTCTTTACTGTATATAATTGGCTGATCTGCTTTTGTGTGCTATGTCCTTATTTCTTCTATACTGCATTTTCTCTTCCTCTTTGTTCCGGTCCTTTCCAAGTCCTCTCTGCCTTCCCTTGTGTAGCATTCTCCAAACTTTGTGTAAAGGACAATTGCATGCCTGCCTCACATAAGTTTGGAGGTGAAGAAATATCTTTATTCTTATTTTATGGGTAGAAAAATCAGTGTAGGAAGAGACTGTGACTTACCTTCAGACAGAGTTTGTAGTTTTCCACATCAGTAGCTTACTGATGATCTCATTTATGTTAGAAAGAGAGCTTGAAGGAGCCCACACACAAGATGTTGAAGTGATAAAGAACACTTAATAGAAAGCTAATAAAGATTTTCTGTCAAGAGAGTTTCTTACCTGCCTTTATTGTGGCATACATACTATAGAAGTAAGTATTGCAGTCTGGAGTACTGCTCAGCTCTGCATTAAAGGGGAAAAACAAATGGAAATAATTAAGTCATTAGATTGTACAATACAAGCACTGCAAAGAAAAAAATCTCCCTCTGATTTACATTTAGCAGAGGGGGAAATGTTGTCTTTGAAGGTGGTTAGAATAGCAGAGATGGGTAAATTCCTTGGTGTCTACTACTGCTACAGTTATAATGCTAGACAGACAAAGATAATAAATGCAAGAGGAGGGAAAGGGAAGAGGTGGGCAGAGGAAAGAACTCTCTTGCTGATTTCTGTTGTGTTCCCAGAGTACATTCAAGTAAGTTAAATGAAAATTAAATAGCTAGCCCTCATACAATGTCTTCCATACTATATAGGACACTGGATTTCGTGTCATCTAGTGGACGGTATTCTTTCTTTTTTCTATGTGTTCAGTTTGAAACTGAATCTCTAGTAGACAGTAACATAGTGATCAAGGTGAGTTTTGAGGTTATCACATTTGTTACTTCTAAAGTCTCTCTTCTGTCTACTAAAAATCAGATCTGTTTAACCTGGATAGGTCTTATTAGGGGTGAAAGCTCTTTCAATAGGACTGCAATGTTAAGGAGCTTAAAGATCACTTTAAAATATTTCAGTTATTGTTGTAGTTTATAACAGTGTATTTTATCTCCCTCAGTCAATTAAAACAGGACTCAGCTGAAGAGTACATTTGACCAGAATTAGTGAGATCAAATCCTGTCATGTTTGCTTCTGCAAATGTGTTACCCTTGCTGGACCTTGTCAGGCTGTCACACTGTAAGGTATTTGTCAGAGGAAAAGAAACCTTTGCAGGGCCCCAGGTTTCCCTTCCAGCCAAAAGGGAGATAGGTCTGGAATATGAATCAAGCTTTTAACTGTAGGCCATTGTAACATTGAACGTGACAGAGTGAAAGTTAAGCATCTGTTACGGTTGTTACTTTGGTTGGCTCTGCAGCAAAGGACTGTAATGGCATTTATTCCAAGTAAAGCAAAGACAAGTGTTTGGGTTCTTAAAATATGTGGTGAGTGCTAAAAATACATTTCAGCTGATACTATGTTATTGTCTCCTCTCTAGGTCGAGGATCCATCTTTTTCTGTCTTTTTATAGAATTAAACACTGTTGTATCATGGTCTGTGGCTACAGCTCCCACACATTATAGTAGTATAGGTTATAAATAGCAATAACCTACACACAACTTATGTCAAGTAAAGTACTGCTGTCTGTTCTCATGCATGTAGCTAGTTTATTTCTAGAATTTATTGCCTCTAAAATAGGATGCACGTGTGTATTTGTGCAATAAGCATGATTTTTTTAGGTGGAGAAACTGACATGGACCTTTGTAGGGGATAGTGTGTCTGTCACAGAAAGAAGATTATTTTTATGACAAGAAGTATCAATTTAACTGATCTGCTGGAAAGAAAGTGCTACTAGCTGAAGTGCTATCTGCATGCTTCTTACAGTGATCAGTTTCTGAGTTTCCAATAATCTTCATTGACACTTTAAAATATTTTTATTATTTTAAGTTATGAAATAACTTCCTTGAAAAGAAGCATTGCTAAGTTTTTCTTTGCATGCAGAAATGCTATTTCACTCTTTGGAACAGGATGTATGACACAGTACATTGCATGATATTTGTAATCTTTTCAGATACACTTAGACTTTGGTTAAAGTAAATGAAATACAATTGTCTTTGGGAGTTCCCATCTTATGGAGGGGAAAAAAAAAAAAGCTGCTTTACATGTAAGCTAGCTAAGTGTAATAAAAATAGTTGCCATAATATTATTTCCAGGAAAGAATTAGAGCAAAAACTAATTGCACAACTTTCATAGTCAACCTGAACAGAACTGTAGATGAATATGTCTACAAGAGCGTAGATTTAGACTGGATATAAGGAGGAAATTTTTTCATGGTGAGGCACTGGAACAGGTTGTGTAGAGAAGTTGTGGATGCCCCATCACTGGAAGTGTTCCAAGTCAGTCTGGATGGGGCTTTGGGAAACCTGTCCCTGCTCTTGTTGGAGAGTTGGGAGTGGACTGTATCTCAGAATCACTTCCAGTCCAGACTATTCTATGAAACTATGTAAAGTCAAAGTAAGTACTTTATATCTACTTAACTTCTTGCAAAATAGCTTATAATTAAATATGAAAGGTATTGGGAAGGAGTTGGAATTAGCAGAAATTGATAGCTATTCAGAACACATCCTGGGACTACTGTGCTTTATCTTACCACTTATAACTGGAGGTATTGTGCTGAGGATCAGGAAAGATTTGTGCTTTTAACAACATTCACGTAATTTTCTAAAGCAAAGGGTTATGTCAGAGTAAACATTTTCTGTTTTTTTGTGCTTCAGAACTCAGTCTGTGTCATTTTTTTCTGCTATGTATAATAGAAGACAGTAATTTTTTAATTACTGTGGGTGTGGCTCATCTGCTTGTAGGGTTTTTTTCTTTTTACATTTTATAATTGCCTTCATAGAAGGTCAAAGATTTTGAAACTTATTTATTGAAATACTCTTTAGTTGCTAAGTTTCATTTTTAGAGGTGATGTAGAGTTCTATCATAATATCGTTCTTCTTATATGACAGTAAATATCTTATAAGGAAAAAAAGCTGCCAGAGTGTTCATCAGAAAACATGTCTTTTACCTAGGTGTTTTATTCATAATCTGCTGCTATAGGTAAATTTCAGATACTACACCATTCAAATGGCAAACGCCTTTAAGAGTTCTTAGGCTCCTTGTGTACAGGTAGAGTTTGACGACTATCCATCCTGCCTACCTACAAGTACAGGTGGTATCTATTGGATACATTTGGGTACGTTTTGTCTGAGAAAGCAACAAATTGGGAAAAAAATGTTTGTGTTAGTAATAAGCTGTTTCACTTAAGCCATTGATTCAACTTCAGTCTCTTGTGGGAATAAAATATTTTACATCTCGATGAAATCTTCCTCTCCTTCAACAAGATCTCTTACTTCAATAAACATGTCTGTTCATCTACTTTTTTGAAGAACTGTACTCACGTACCCAAAGTAACCAGAGGAAAATGTGTAACATCCTTAATTTGAGTCTGTCAGCTCAGTAGGTGTTTTATTATCAATTTATTCATTAATATATGCAAATTCTGTCAGGGATAGTATATTGACTTCAGACTCAGGCTAAACAGAAAGCTTATGTAGTATGTATTTTACATCTGCATATTTTTTTGTGTTAGATGTGGATGTTAAAAACTTGTTATTGGAAACTCTTTTCTTCAAAAAACTACTTAAAAATCTGTATTGGTTTCTCTGGGAAACCTTACTTCCTTTGTTTTGTAGACGAGTCTCTTAGTGGTCTGGAAAACAGAGATCATACTTTAAAGCATTTCAGCTATACGCAGTGAATCACATCCATGGATTTTGTAAAATATTCAATGCAAGCATTTAATATTTTTATTTTGACATGAGCACAATTGCACTGGACAAATTTATGCTTTTGTTCCATCTATTATTCCTTCATATTACAATATCTTGATTTGCTTTATTGCTTTTGATGAGGAATGTTTGAAGCATGATGGTTAACATGCAGTAGTTCTTAGAAAGTGGAACAGGCATTTAGTATGGCATCTACAAATAATAGCTGATAATATTGTATACAAGTGTATATTTATAAGCTGTTTATGAATTATGTAGTTGCTAGTCTATATGGGATTAATCATTCAAAAAACGGATCTGTTAGTGCCAATTCAAGAGAATTATTGTATTCATTTTACTAAGAGCTTTCAATCAAAACATGTAATTTCATTTCTATTTGAGAAATGAGAGGAGCATGAGTTAGATGATTTTTGCTGTTGCACCTGGCAGGAATTGTAAAGGTAGCAGGCAAGCCAGCTCCCCATTGTAAAATGTATACTTAGAGTTCCTCAGTGTGACATCATAGTGGACTGGACTGGAATTCTTGTTCTGTCCTTGCTTCTTGTGTTTTGTAGTTTTATTTTTATTGTTTCTTGTGAGGCAATCCCAAGCACAAATACAGGCTGGGTGAAGAATGGATTGAGAGCAGCCCAGATGAAAAGTACCGGGATATTGGTTGATGGAAGCTCAACTTGAGCCAGCAATGTGTGCTTGCAGCCCCAAAAGCCAACTGTATCCTGGGCTGCATCAAAAGCAGCGTGGCCAGCAGGGCAAGGGAGGGGATTCTGCCCCTCTGCTCTGCACCTGTGAGACCAATATAAGAAGGACATGGACATATTTGAATGAGTCTAGAGGAGGGCAACAAGGATGATAAAGGGGCTGGAGTTCCTCTTCTATGAAGACAGACTGGGAGAGAAGAGTCTGGTGAGACCTTATAGCAGCCTTCCAGTACCTAAAAGGGTGCCTATTGGAAAGCTGGAGAGGGACGCTTTGTCTGGGAGTGTCGTGATAGGACATGGGGGAATAGCTTTAAACTAAAAGAGGGGAGATTTGGATTAGATATTGGGAAGAAATTATTTTCTCAGAGGGTAGTGAGGCACTGGCACAGGCTGCCTGGTCTGGTGGGAAGTGTCCCTGCACATGGCAGGTGGTTGGGACTGGGTGGACTTTCAGGTCCCTTCCAACTCAAACCATTGTAGGATTCTGTGACTGCAAACTTGAAGAAGGGTATTCAGCTTTAACTGACCAACAACAATGGTTCAACAAATTCAAACACAAAGCATGGGTATGTAAGAGCTAAGAACATCCTTTATTGCTGCAGAGCTAGAGCTATTAAACTGAACTATCCAAACAAAGGCAGCTAACTGAACTGCAAGCCTTACTCTGTATCATTTTCACACAGACAGTATTGTTTTGCCATGTCATTATTTTAAGATAGCTACTCCTCAATGATACAGGCTTCGTCTAAATAGTGTGTCAAAGATTGCTGAGATGAGGTATCTGAAAGAAGCCTGTACTGCTTTCTTGTAAGTGGCAGGATGTACAATGGAATGGCAAAGACTCCATTTGCAAAGCTAAAAGAGTTCCAGCTCTCCTGAACAAAAGATTGGATCCTAATCAGATATCCATGTATATAGGGTGAAGGAAGACCCTTGCACGCTCTTTTTTGATTACCTTATCCATGTATTCAGCCCAGAAATAATTTATCATCCTGTGAAATAAGGTTTGGAGTGGTTTTTTTGCCAAATTGATTTGCTTACTTCCACTCCCATAGGACTTCTGCTACATTTATTGTACTGACTAGATTTGGCTTGGGGAAAGAATCAGGGTTGGGTAGTAAATAACATTTTCTCCAGAAGCCATCCCTCAGTTCAGAAATTGAAAACAATAATAGCAAATGAGGCAGGGAGCTACTTGATGTTGCTTCATATAAGAATTTTGAGTCAGACATGCAGAAATGCTGAGTGCGAAAGCATAGCTTCATGCCTTGATATGAGAGTTGGTGCATAGATTCAAAAACTAGACTGGGATTCATAACCTGGATAGGAAATTAACAAAATTATTTTTGAGTGCTCACTACCCAGTTTTGCAGGTATAAAATAGGAATAATTGCACTACCTAATTGCATTGGAGTGTTGTGAAGGTATTCATATTTATGAAGCACTTCAAGTAGTATTATGAGAATTCTATGGTCATTCCTTTGAAATTAGTAATCTGGTGGTGTAGGAGTTAGACCATTTAGATAAGGCCTCCCTTATCCAGGGAATTCCAACAGAAACATTGAGTAATTACCCATTTTGGAACACACTGTGTCCTGTGCTCTGAACGAGGCCTGAGTCTGTGTATCTTAACACACACTTACCAGAAAGTCAACTTCAGATGACTTTGCAGTCTTGACTCTGGAATTTCCAAGCTGAGTGCCTAAATCTCAAGATTAGTGTTTTGTATAGGATTTAATATTATTTGATTCAACTTCTGATCATATTTTCTTTTTTTTTTGCTATGTTCTTTTTTAGGATCTAAAGTATTTGAAAGTACTTACACTAAAGTGATCCTGCAGTAGTTTAGGATTGTACCTGTTTGTTTCCTAAATTATACCATACCTCAAATGTACATTATGAAGTTAACAACAACCTTCAAGCTGAGTTAAAAACATTTTTGCATATACAATCCTATTATATAATGCTTTTTTAATATAAAAAGTTTGTTCTATCAAATGGGGATAAAAGTTTTGGTAGCACTTAGTCTATGGATCTTACTCTCTGCTTATTAGTTTGTGTCTAGCAAACATTACAGCTTTGAATTTATAAAATTATAGTAGCTCATGGGGAAATCATCTGCCTCACATGTTTATAACAATTTACGCTGTTTATACCTTTAAAGCAGTATCTCGTGTGTGTGTGTTTGATTTGGAGACTGAGTGAAGTGAAATAGGAAATGGGTACAGCTGCAAACAACTTCCATGGGTTTCCGATAACGCTGGAGAATTACTCAGTGAGGAAATGAAGGGGCAGTGACCACACAATAGTATACACTTCATTTTGACAAAGGAAATCTTTGTTGTTTAACTACGTGTGGTTTTTAATCCCAATTGAGCTAATACTTTAGAACTCAAATAAAACAAGCACTACTACATTACACACAAATGTGATTTACAGTCAAATAAAAACCCCAAACACTGAAATTATTTTTCTTGCTACTTTAGCTGACAACAAATGACATGCTCCATTATTGTTCATTAATGTCCCACAGCTCAAAGCCTGTGTAACAATGAATATGTGCCCAACTATTTGTCCGTCACGTGCAGAGAAAGTAAAGCATTTCATTATATTGACTGTAGAAGAGATTTTTTTCCTTCACCTTTATTGAATATGTGAACAGAATTAACCCAAATGTTTGTTAAATTTCATCTGCAACTAGAGAGGATTATATGAATAGGCAAAAGTTTATATAGACATACTTTTTTTCTTTTTTTTTTTATTTTTGAGCCTGGGAAAACAAGTTTATATCTGTGAAATTATTAATAACATCTTTACAGTCACTATATAATTTTTAAAGATTTAACATTCAAAAAGATGGAAAATCTGTGTTATAGATAGTTTTTTATTACTATTTGCAAACACTTATGTAGAGATCACTTCTTTTAAATTGTTAGATGATGGTCTTAGGGCTTTTTAAATTAATATTCTGTTATAACTTTAGAAAACTGAGCTGGGAAGAGCGAAAGGGGGAGCAAACTAGCAGTTCAGCAGTCCTTCCCCTCCCTCTTTCTGTCCTGGAACGACATAAAGCCTTCAGGTCATACTCCATATGATCTATGTAATGAAGTGGGAATTTAAAAGAAACTTATATTTTCTTTCCATTATTCACCTTTACCATACCATGTCACAGAAATGGTGATGGAGACATAGTCACTATATAACTGACTTTTATATAACTCCATTTTGAGATGGAATATATAATGTGGGAAATTACAGTTCTGGCCAGGGAAGGGTTTTTGGTGAGACAGTGTTATGAGCCACATGCATAGTACCACCGCATATACCACAGCATAATGGCTTGCAGAGGTGAGTCTTTCCATGATAAGCTCTCTGAGTAGGATAACTGTAATGACTGTATATCTAAAAACACTACTACGTTAGTATTGATTTCCTATTAAGAGATGTTTATTCAGTCAGAAGTAGTGCCCATCAACAAAATGGCTTGATTTTTTGAATAATGAAAATAAAAGATCAAAACCAGAGTGATTATAATTTATTTTAGCTAAAAAATTCACAGGAGTCAGTCAAAAGCTAAGTGAGCTAAAGAATTTCTCTCCAAATTTTAAACCAAGACATTTGACAGCAGTTTGTAATCATCTCTGTCATTAGTGTTGCATGGAGGACTTTACATATGGTCTGGTTGCAAAATCAGTTCCTTTTAAATCTGTAGGTCAAAGGCATTTCAGGCTTGTTATAGTTGTATTCTCTCTTGTAAATATAGAAAATAACATGCAATTAAAAGAAAAAGAAGAAAGAAAGAGCAACAGCATTGTATAAATCACTCACTCACTCAGAAACAGATATTTTGGGAGTTGGTTGTATAGATAGGTACTGCCCTCAAACAATAGCCTGTAATGGTCTAATAACAGTAGTGTTCTTAGTGTCATTTGAACAATTTCCTAGGTAATTTTGTAAATTCATATATTACCCCTAACCCCTTCTTAACGTCAATGGGGAGAAGATAATGAGGAGGATTATATCTCACGGGATTGTTATATTGTTGCCTGAACTTTGCTTTCATTTGAAAGATTGAAATGAGTAGCCAAAGAAAATTCCAAGAAGGTTATTTGTAGGCTGCCTAAAACCCTGAAATATCTCAACATGATAATTTGTGCCTCATTTATATATACAATATTGGAATTGGAAGAAAGCATCTCAAAAAAAAAAAAAAAAGAGAATGATTGATTATTGATAGTGTTAGAACGTATGGTGTTACTACCAGCATGCTACTCATAGTTCTTGCCTTGGTTCCTTCACAATATAAGCGTTTGCTTCCAGTGTTAGTTCTGTTGTGATAAATGATTGAAAAGCCTCTGCCAAATCTCATTTTCAAATCTTCCTTTGCAAGTTGTTCAAAAGCTATTTGTATTTTACCAATAGAAAGATAGTTCTGTTTGTTCCTTTCTTAAGGAGACACATTCTTGAACTTGCCTACATTTAAAAATGTAGAAGACTGTAATTTTAAAATTGGATTTCCACTTCCACAGTTGACAAAGCACGGCCAGCCATCTTTTGCAGCTGAAGAGCTTTCTTAGGGAAATCCTTGTGATTTGATTTAGTGAAAAAAAAATGAAATAAATAAGCCATATAGATAAAATTAATAAGTGTCCATGGATGGAGGTTCAGAAGGTGAATTTTGCCCTTCTGCAACCCGTATTTTCAAAATTTTAAAGGACTGGATTTTGTCCATAACAGTCAGTTAGTTAGTGTCATATCCTTTCTGTGCAAATCATTTAAGTAAATACTATTTTTCATGTTTCTATGTTTTAAAACGTAACATTAGTAGCATAAAACATTATGACCTTTACAGATCAGTTTATATTTTATTAATTAATATTTCCATTTAATTAAAGTTAACAAACTATATTATGTGTGTCTTCTTACCCCCTCTGTGATTTTGTTGTTGTTTGGACGGTGTCAATTACTAATATAGTGTTGTCATGGAAATTTGAGCTACATCTAAGCATCAAAAAGTTCTGGTTTGTGCTGGCAATATTTTATGGTCTTGCACATTCAGGTCCAGTGGGTGGTCTCATTTGTGTAAATATAGTCTCAGATGCACCACGATAATTGAGATCAAAACCCACCCTTTAATGTTTTGTTTCCATGGTTGTTATAGTAAGAGAGACCACATAGGAAACTAGTACTTCTGTTCCATTTTCTGGCATCCCATAGGGTTATTTGGAAACTACTTTCCCGAAAGGCACTTCTTCATATAATAAATGCTTTTAACTAGACATTTTAATTTCCTGTTTAATATGGAACACACCAGTATAATTTTTCAGAAAATTTTCAACAACAGTTCTCATGGTTTGAAAAAAAAAAAAAAAAAATCGTAGGACTAAACTTTACTCTTCCTTCTACTAATATACTTTACTGTTTGGAAAATTTATTAAATATCAAAGAGTTCAATAGTTTGTCATGTTACTAAGTTGTTCTCAACCGAAGCTGTCATGATGTACATGCTATAATTGCACCAAAACAGACACTGGTATCCATCTTAGTAAAAATAGTTGAATTATACAAGAGCGAGTTTGACGTCAAGGCAATAGCCAACATGGAAACCTGCTCCAGTATTTTCTTTGAAGTCATGTATTCTTAATTAGCTGTAATAACTTCTAAAATCTCTCCATTAAATTTTAGGTTTGAGTAGCAAGATGTAGTTGAAATGCATAAAGGCTCTGATTTTATGGTTGTTGATATGCACCTGTAACTCCGAATCTGTTTGTTGATGAATATGTTAACTCAATGCAAAAAGTCACGATTAAACTTTGTTTAATTTCAGAGACAGTATTTACCAACTGTTAATAGCTTTACCAGCAGACCAAAGTCCAAAGAGTATTTTTTTATTATTGTATTATTTATTTTTTTCTATGAATTTGCTACTTCCTGGCAACATACATAATCCATATGTATGTTTCAGTGGTATTATGGGAGATTAATTATGAAATTGTAAAACTGTGATAGAGGAAGTGGCCTCAAAACTCATCTCACTCCTTTAATAATTGTTTTCAAATATTTCTCTCAAATAATTTTGACTTTTTAAAGCATAACTCAGCGATACCCACAGTGAGCTAAAAACTTCATTTCCTTGCTCAGGGGAAAAAAAAGCCAAGTTTGGAAAGGAGCGTAGGATTTCTTTGTTCAAACACTACAAATGCAGAAAGATTATGTTAGGTTTGAAAAGGTTGTTCAAGGTGTTGTGAGATTTTATAGGAATAATTCTGCATTTACTTATTGAAGATAGTGTGCCTCAAAATGAGGGAATAAAGGAGAGTGATGAAGATAAGGCTGGAAACAGAGTTAATTACTCTAGGAATTTGGGCTTTGAATGGGTGTGACATCACTGTACCAGATAGGGCTGATGGCAAGAGTATTTTTGCAAGGTCTGCAAAGAGATAAACTTACAGTTTTCTGTTGATAATAAGAGCGAAGTTGATTCTATGGAAAATTTGTCATCACTGTTACTAGCTTCCTTTCAGTAATCACATTTAGGTTTGGATTTTTTTTCACTCAAATGTATTTTAAACAATTTTTATAATTTATTAAGTAGGTTTGTGTGTGTGTGTGTATGATTTTACCTTATACCGCTTATGACTTCCAATTCTTTTTTTTAATCTTCTCAAGTACAAGAGAAACAACCTAACAAAAGAATACGATTGCCAGTAAAAGCGGCTACTTACTAAATGCTCTCAAGTATTCAGAATGATGGATCTTAGACTTAGGTTAGTTTTTCCAGCGTAGCTATTGTGTGTGGGGAAGGGTGTATGGGGGAGGAGGAAGTGGTGTGATTATTTATATAATTATAGTATTCCCCAAACAGTTTTACTGGACAAAAAAATAAATAAATATTGCAGAAGTAGTTTTACCATTGTCTTAATAAATAAAGGTTGAACATAAAGTACTCTGTGACTAATTGCAAAGCTACACGGTTAATGTTATAGGATACATTTTGAACAGTTTCCTATAATTATATGCTTACTAAACACAGATTTTATACTTCAGCTGAAGTATAGCTCAAATTCCACAATGTTTGTTGGATTAAATGACTTGGTTATTTACGTAAATTGTTTTTTTCCTCTGTATACCATATGTTAATAATCTTTGGTGGGTTGCTTGTCTTTGTTCTCTGCTTGCAGTCACTAAAATGATTAATGAGCACTCTGATCAGCAAATTCCAGGTCCTTGTATCTGGATGCTGTTAAAATAGTTGAGGGAAGTGATTCTTAATAAGTGCAAGGTGCACATAGGAAGTTATACTTTGTAGTTGTACCTTTGAGTAATTAAATCGCCTGGCTACTGATTAACTTGAAATGTTGCCAGAGATTTAAGTAACTTACTTTTTGACCCTATATACAAAGCTTGCAGTCCCTCCTAGTAACATGTAACAAACTTATAAACACTGATATAGTTGTACCTCAATAAATGGCTAATGTGCTGACACAAGCAAGCCTCTATGGTCTAGGCTAGTTATCCCTTATTTAATGCAGTCCTGGGTTGGGTGGAACCAAGATCTCAGTTATTCATTACGTTTCTTTTCATAGAGTACCATTCAAAGGGCAAGACGTTTATTCAACTGGGATAAGTGTGACAAAATGATTTTTGTGTATGAAATCTAGAGTATATGCATCAGCATCTGAAATAGGAAATAAGGAACTGCCTAAATAAAAGAAGGTGATCTGCAAAGCCAATGAAGTCTGGACTCCTGTGAAGCATTTTAGCCCTTTAAATCTCAACTTGACCTTGTTGCATGTGCTCTGGGAATGGCTGCTGGCTTTTGCCTCAGCAGCTGCAGGTGGGAAATGAAGACAGAAAAGCAGCTAAATGCTGAAAGACTGTGCTGGTTGAGTGCAATCATGCTATACTTAACAGAAAGGGAAAACTGATTTCAGCACAGTATACAACAGTAGCATCTCTGTTTTAATCTTTCTAAAGCTAGCTCTTTATAGGGCGGTGAAACCCTTTTCTGTAAAATAATCAAATCATGCATGAATCAGGTTCATACATAAAGTGGAAAACTATTCCTTAAGCCCGCAAAGTAGATTTAAACTGCCTAGAAAAGTCTGCTAAGCACCAGAGTAGGAGGAGAAACTTGGGCTTTCAGTCTTAAATTGGTCTCATTTTTATACTTACCAGTCTTTTGTTAAAATAATAGAAATTATTACTTTTAAATGCTTCACTTGAGCAGAAAAGGCATTTCTAATCATTTAGCACTTTTAAATAGTATGGCTAGTTTCTTTGGGGACTGTATGCTTATAATTATATTTTCAGTACTTGAAAATTATTGGTGACGGTTTTGTCAGTGGTTTTATTGAGAGCTGTTAAGGCGTTTAGGTCAAGGAAGAGTAGAAAAGCAAGTCAAATTGTTAAGGAACAATCTTCAGGGCCATGTAATAAAAGAAAAAAGTACAATTTCTTCATGGTATGCTCTCTCCAGTATGATAGTTGATTAAGTTCTTTTTTTTTTCAGCTCAGCAGCCTGCATTCATAGTGATACATTACAAAGTCTCACTGTCTAGCTTGAAGTCATCTATATATGACTGGTGAGACATGGGCTTTATATTTTATCAGCTGCAAAGCTGAAATCTGATCTAAAACCCCTCTGCTATTGCTTTCCATTGACTTATTTTTATTAACCTGTTTATTTACTTTGGTTGTAAAGCAATGTTTGGCTTACATAGAAGACAAGGTTTGACTATAGTCTTGCCAAAACTATATCTGAACATAGTAACAATAAAGAATTTCTTCAGAAAGGAAGTATGAACCTTTTCTGATGGTCACTGTAAAATAAATTAAGTGCAAATTATAATTAACTTGAAATCAGTTGAAAGAAAGAAGACTGGGGAAAAAAAGAACACGTAAAAACAAAACAAAACCAAAACAACTTGTTTTTCCATGTCCATGATGAAACAATCATGGATTATTAATCATTTTATCCATTCTTCCAGAAAATGTTCAAATACCAAAAGCAGTTCCAAACATCCTAAGAGGTCTTCCTGACAGTGAGACTTGAGGTTCAGTGTATTTACTTATCAGAGAAGTCTAGGACGTGGCTTGATCACATTGAGTACTTTCATGAGGAGGAAACTACTAATCCCATACCTAAGAGCACAACAGCTTCTTTGTTTCTTGAAGAGATGTAATTGGTCATCACTGTACAGAGAATGTATCCTGTAATTGACCCGGTATGTTAGGGTTGTGTTATGCAGTAGTCAAAACTAGGTTATCATTAGAGCCATGTGTAGATTTAAAATCCGTACTTAAACTCTTACACTGATCGATGTTTTTAGACATTGTAAAGAAAATTCCAAGATAATAGTTTTTAATATGCATTAGTAATTTACCATTTTGGAACTCAAACTGGGGGAATGGAAGTGTAAATAATTACAAACCAATCTAAAGCTTTAAATTGAGCTGTACTAAAGCAGTCTAGAAAAAAAAAAAAAAAATTCTGCAGGCCGGATTATGGTTTGCATGCAGCAGGGAAGACAAAAATCTTGCCAACAAAATGTAACTGTAAAATTGTGACTACACTTATCAGATCTAATTCCAGTGTTTTGTATCTGTTGTTGTTGTTGCTAAAAATGTTATATCTGCTTTCCATTTCCTTAAACCTTCAGTGCCAATGCATTCAAAGATCAGAGAAGCTGTATTTGAACTGTAGTGTACAAAAATAAATACCATTACACTGCATTCAAACCAAATCTATCAGCTCCAACTCACTGGAAGCAGCTAGCAGACTTGGCACCTGCTTTAGTCTTTTGGATTTTGGGGTTTTGGCTATTAGCCTTGGCTAATAGCCAAACTCCCACCCAGCTGCTTCCTCCAGTGGGATGCAGGAGAAACTAGGAAAACCAGAAACAAAGAAGGCTCATTCATCATGATAAAGACGGGGATTGCTTACTGCCTGCCATCACTCCTAGGCTGACTCAACTTGAGGGAAATTAACTTCATTCATCCTCAATCAAAATAGATTCCAACAGAACGACTGAGATGATCCATGTGGCTAATAGAGTGGCATTACTATTCTTAGCGTGGTGCCTATCTACGGTCCTAGCAATTTTTAAAAGAGTTTGCCATTTTGGTATTGATTGGAAGTTGTTGTTGAGGTGTTATTTTTCAGATATGGGACTGAGATGCAGAGGTAATGGGATGTAACTAGGCACTGAGATGAAAACATGTGGGATAGCATAAATCCCTACTAATGTCAGCTCCCTTGTGCTATTTTTTTGTAGCAGTTTTCTTTATACTTACGCAATTCAATGCTGTACTTGCATTTTTGTCTGCTTAATATTGTTTAAAATGAACAACTGAAATAAATTGTATTTGGATACAGTTGTAACTGTTTGGATTTTGCAGTAGACCTCAAATAGTAGATATCCCCTGAATATAAACTCTAAGGAAGAAGGAAGGGGGAACAATACAATTGTTTGTTACCTGGTGTGGGGTTTTTTGTTGTGGTTGTTTTTCTCAAGGATGTTTACAGTTAGTTTCAATTCATTACAGTACTTCTCCAGCTAGTGAGGCGTAACAGCTGTGGTTTTATTGAAAGACTCTAAATTATACAGCTGCTGTTATGAAAATGTTACTGATGAGGTGAGTTTTGAAACATTACTGAATGCAAAGATTGAACTAATTTTCTAAAGGTACCATTTGCGCATCATTAGCTTAGAAATGTTTGTTATAAACTTGTGTTTTCCCCAGGATGCCTGACCTATCTTGACTTACTGTGCACTGATTCCCAGGTGGAATAATACTGATGGAAATTGCTGGAGCTGATAGTTCCTGTTGTGTTGGGGGGGGGACATGACACAAGAGGGGAGAAGAAGTGTGCAATAAGAGGGCGCAGAAGGAAAACAGGAAAATATGACTGCAAAACAACGCTCTGTGAGTCAGTTTTGCTTCAAAAAGGAATGCTTTGTCACAGTGCTCTTTCAAACATACTCTGTCATTTCTCTCATTCAGCAGTGAACAGATTCTCCATACCATGTAGTAAGGATCTCCAAAGTGATTATGTTACACACTTCTTCAGAAATTAATTAAAAATCACGTTTCATTGTCACTTCTGCGCTTTGCAGCATTGGTAGCTAGGTAGCCAGGGCTCATCACAACCCCAGACTAGCAGCAGAAGAGTAAAACATTTGCTCTAATACAATACACTGCTGTGAGTTTAAGGACAGTGGTTCGGCTTTCCTGGTATGGTGCTTTCTTTCATGTATTTAAGACAAGTATTTAAAAATATTTTATTAGAATTGAGAAGCATCACCATAGATGGAAGATGCAGGAGTTGGCTTAGATAGAGGTTTGCAGCAGTTTTGGCAACAGAGGCAGCTGATCAGACAATGACGAATACAGTCTAGTGAAAGTGCGGTGCGAGTTTCGTAGGACTGACATGATGGGGACAAGGATGGCTTTGCTGGATATTTGTTGGACGGGAGAATAGGGACAGAGTTAGGCTGGAATTGGGGGCCATTTAATGGTCAGGTGGGGATTTAGTGTATACAGAAGTGTGGATATTCATTTATGTGTGTAAAGGGAGGGCAATGAGATCTCCAAACTGTTACAGGAAAGAGGGGGAACTCAATCTAAAAAGTTGAGAATGTAAACTCTCAGTAGAAAGAGCAGACTGTTGGCTCCCGTCATGGGGAGCTGACTTACATTAAGTCCAAAGATTTGCCCCAACCATCTTAATGGGCAGTCAGAAAAGCCATAGTGCCTGGATTAGGAATGCTGGATTTTATTATCCTGGCTGTAATTCTGAAATGCTCTAAAGAAATTAAATCTGTCAGTGCAGCACTGGCTGTTTAGAATGCACAAAAGCTTGAGGGGGAAAAAAAAAAAAAAAAGGAAAATCTCAGTGTTTACTATAATCAAACCTTTTATAACGTTAAGCTGTAGTGAAACAAACTTCACTCAAGCTAAAGTCTCACTTAGGAAAGTGGCTAGCAGTAAAGGGTTAAATGCAAAGAATGTCATGCATGTGTATGTGATTCTAAATCCAGAAGTGTTACATTTCCTTTGTTGGCACTAGTTTCTGCTGAATTTACAGGATATATATGGTGAAGACTAAGCCCTTCTGTTAATGGTCTGAAGTGTTTTAACAGCAGTGTGGCATGCTTGGTTGAAAAGGTTGGAAGATTTAACAGATCAAAGCATTATACATCTTGTTCATACTGGATACTTATCTATTTCTTTAACAAACTACTGTATGTAGAATAGTGGAACAAGATGGAATTTTTTTTGGAGTGCTTGCAGCAAAAGGTGTTTTTTTTTTTTTTTTTTTTCCCAAAGTATTAGGTGGCATTCATTAGCAGTGGTTCCAGTCCTTATGGCTCCACTGAGGAAAAAGTGGGTTGGAAACTGCTGAAAGGTGCCATCTTTCTGCTCTCAAGTGTGTGCAGTTCTCTACTTGCTGCTGCCATTAGAGATGGAATCTAATATTGTGCAGAGGGTGCAGACTGATGGGAAGTGTATTCAGAAAAACACAAGCATAATGAGTTATTTCTGCTGGAATTTCTTCATTCTTGGTCTTTTAGAGACACCCCCCCCCCCCCCCCACCCAGGTATTCAATAGCTAACTCTTTGAGTGGCTGTGCTGAAATTTACCACTCTCCCTTGCAACTCCAGTGAGTCTTGGGATTAATGCTTCGTGGGAGGGCTTGTGATGGCTTTCTCCAGAGGTATTTGATGGAAGGGAGTGGTTCAGAGAGCCTGGGTTTCTCGAAGTCACCTACAAGTCCCTTTGCTCAATGGAAGTAGATGAGGCATCTGCTTCACCATTTGTTCATTTCCAGTTGACGGTTCTGTGCAGCTCCCCATAGAACCTGTGAAAAAGAAGGGGTGTGGTTTGGCCAGCCTCAGCCAGGAAATAAGGAGAAAGCTTTGTTTAGAGTATGTGACAGTAAATATTTCCAGTTGTCATTGTTCACAGCTCTGTAATCTCTGTGGGAAGATGTTACCCCAAGGATGTCAATACTTGGACACATACTTTCCTCCCTCCCTCCTAAATTCATAGTACTACCACAACAGTTTCTGCCCCCTCCCCCCCCCTTTTTTTCATTCACACTTTCCTTGGAATTAAGGGCAATTATTTCATAATACTGAAAATAGATATCGCAAAGATAGTATACAAATCTTCTATGTGTTGCAAAAGTATAAAAAGATGAAGTAGAAGATGATAGAAATTTGTTCAGAATACTAGCTGTATGATGGATTTGATAGAATGGCAAGTCAAATTGCTTGAAAAACAAGGGGCAGATATGACCATAATTGAAATGGTTATTTGAACTATTTTTTGAAGAACAGTTGAAAGTTTGACAACTGTAATATTGTCTTATATGTTTTGTTCATATTATTTAGTACAGGCTGTCTATTTTGTTGGAATATGTAGACTACAATTCTGTTTTGACATAAGCTTTGGATGACTGTGCACAGATGGTGTACAATTCTGTTTCTGTTGGCCTTTCTTTTTTAAGTGAAATTGAAATATTTATTGATGTTGCTGTTCTTAATTATATGCTCAGTTTTTATCAACTGTGAGACAACTGCTTGAGTTGGGCAGAACTAGTGCTGCACCTGAGCTAATTAGCATGTTTTTTCTGGGAACTGAACCCAAATAGTGGTGTTAGCTCAGTTTCTTTGCCACACAAAAGCCATTAAACTGTTTGCAGGTACGAGTTGGCCCTACAAACTGCCATCACTGTGTTCACTTGGCACTTAGCCTGAGCTAGTAAATCCTAGCTTGGCTTTGCACAGAGCTCTGTCTTGTAAATTTGCATGCCTGGCACATTTAACCCCCACCATGGGCAAGCCATTCAGCTATAACTGAAAGTTGACTGAGTTTACTTTTCATGAAACTCAATAGCTAAAATTTTGAGCCTGCTATTAGGGAGAATTATAAAGCTAAGTTCCTTTTGTATTTAGATTTTATTCGTTTTTCACCCTGAATTCTTTGACTTTCCTCATTTAAAGCAAAACTTATCATACCTTCCTAATACTGCATCAAATCTGTATCAAACTCTTGCAACAATATCTAACATCTTGCACCAAAAACTCGTCCTTCTTCTGTGTTACTGCCAGCAGCAATACTGTTTGAGTCTTCAACTTTGCTAAATCAAGCCATCAGATGTGTCCACATGCACACATACTCAAATTGCTGTTTCCCACTATTAGTGCACCTCTTCAGGTCATTCTTATTCTGTTAATATTGCTAAAAATAAATAAAAGTAGATATTTCCACTGAAGTGATTATTCAAATTATTTATGTAGTATGTGTAATCATTATTTGAATAAGGTATATGAGCACCCTTTGAAAAAAGACTTCTTGTGAGCAAACTACATAAATTACTGCTGTCAGAAACAAGACATGCATGGATGGGTCGGAAAGTAGAACTGCATCTGTTGTCTTAAGCACTACTACAGCTTAGCTTTCAGGTAACAAAGAATATTCTCACCACCCTTAAGGACTGGAAACCCCTCAACCATTCCTTTAATGAAAGGTAAGTGCTGCAAAAATAGAAGAGACCACCAAAGAAGAAATTGAGATTGGGTATATCGGTGACTACAGGTTTAACATAACCCCCATCCAGATTATTTTCTTGGAGGATCTGATGAATTATTCTTTTATGTTACAGGTCTAATTACAACCACATCTAGAAAACTAGATCGAGAGCAGCAGGGAGAACACATATTGGAGGTAAATGATTTCTTTCATTCTCTGAAAAACAGTGACTGCAAGTTAATTATTCTTTTACAGAAAGTTAAGTATGCCATACATGATTATCATATGAAGAACTTAGAGAACTGGCTTTCAGAAGTAATTTGTTTCTGTGTTCATTAATTATATTGCAATGCACAAAGCTATGCATTAAAACAGTGTATTGGGACTTTTTATTAAGAATTAAGATACAAATAAAGGCTATTTTTTTGTTTTTATATCAGTAAGCCAAGATTTTATTTCAAACTATACAAAGACATGATTGTCAGAAAGAGCACTGTGATTCTTTTTTCTCCTCTATTGAAACAGTCAGTATTACCCTACTGAATACAGACCTCTGAAAGAAACACAGATTTGTTTTCTTTTTCTCAACATTGAGAATACAAACAGATTAAGTAGACTTTTTTTTCTGTATAACTTATTCATCAGTCATTTAAGTAGATCTGTTGACAATGTGCATGACAGATTATAGGAAGATGACATTTGTGACATAATTCTTTTATGTAGCTACTTTTGATTGATCATTTGGAATTTATGCAATAGATACTCTCCTTCTCTGTCAAAGAACGTGGAAGGAAATGTAGACAACTGTGACTTTGCCAGTTTCCTATTGCTGTCATGTAATGTGATGGCATTGCCCTTCACCAGCAACTTAATATTCACAGTGATATTTACATTGTACCTAAGATCTGGAACCATTATTACGCACTCCTTCTGGATAATAGGTAAAGGACTGCAATATGAGAGTCATCAAAAGTAGCTTTAAAACTTCTCTAGTTTTTCTCCAGAATTGCTGGAGCAAATCTGGACTCACTCAGTACTTGTAAAACCTGTAGAAAGGTTTTCTGATAGAAATATAAGTATAAAAACAGCATAGATTTGTTGGAGAATGTAAACCTCAATAGCATAAACTATTCTTTTGCAAAACTGGGGTACAGAGAGTCCTCTTGGGCCTTTTCTATCTCTTAGGTACATTGGAAGTTGGATTAATACTATTTTTGTCATAATTTTAACTTCTATACCAGAATTGGAATGAATTCTTTTCACTTAAGTAGCAATAGGGTGGGATTTCCTCTGCAGTGTGTAGTAGTAATAGAAGCTAAGTGAATTAACTGGCTAAGCTGGAAGTAATAGCAAAGTGAATTAACTGGCAAATGCGGTTTACAACTAGACACATTATTCTTGTAAGTTGTAAAGCCACTATATTATTCTCTTTTAAATTGCCTCCTGAAATCTGCTTGTGTCAGTTTCCAAAAGCAATTCCTGTCACTTATATCTTATTTCTGTGACCCACTGCTATGTATATTGATTGTAAAATTGGTATCTAATGACTTCTGCTCCTATGCATATTGTATTGGCTTTTCTGTTGGACTTACACATTAAATAAAATGAGCTGTGAATCATTCTCTGACCCCAAAGCCACCTGGCACAGTATGGCTTTGAATGCGTATAACTTATCCCTAGAACAGGCTGGCGATCTCGAAGTTGCCTGTTGAGAGTGGTGCTTGAATTCGGTGAATTCCTGACTGTACCTAGGCAATGTTTGGCAGAGCGCTATTTGTTCTGGACAAAAACTTGTCAGAGGTCGTACTAGCACTGTAAAGGTATGGACAGCTGTCCACTAACACTCATGTCTGCATTTCGGATCCTGCTTGGTGTCATGCTGTGAACACAGTAAGATCAAAGCCCTGCCTTTTGATATTGCAATAAAAAAAAAAAAATCAATAGATAAATTAACTGAGCAAATTATTCCAAGATGACATGTACAGAACTCAGGCTGTTTTAAGGTTACAGTGTATCCCACAGTGGTACATAAATACTCATGCTTTCAGCATTCTCTATAAAGATAGCAGATTAAGCTGCTTGTGCTCTAGTTTGGAATGTTGGTTATTGCCTGATGGTATTGTTTATAATTCTTCATTCTTTCTTCAGTTTGAGTCCCAGCTGTTTAATAAAGTTGTAAATAAAAGTCTGCAAAATATCCAGTGAAAAAGTCCTGAACTATAGTGTGATAGTGACAGGCACTATGGCCCAAAGTAGCAATTTTCCCATTTGTTAGTTTTATGTTGACACCTTTGAAAATAGGTTGGAAAGAAACCCAGAAATGCACAGAATCGTGGGCAATGTTATAAGCCACTCGAGCCAAGTGCTGTGCATCTGGCTAATTAATTGAGCATTGAAATGTTGACCAGATGGGTTGGTGAGTTTATTCCTTGTTTGCTATTAAAATTGATCTTTGATTGCACTCCTGCTTATATAGTAGTAATTACTATGCCCCATTCTTTTATTTCCAATTTGTAACTATTTTCTGAGTGCCAATTTGATGGATTATTTTTTATGCTATTATTTTAAATCAGCTTCATGTCATTTATATCTTAGCATTCTGTTTGTTATATCAATAATGTCTTCAAAACTCACATTGCCTTCAAATCAAACATCATTTTCTTTAAATTTGCCATTTTTCTTCTTAGCTCAAAATTAAGCAATAATGAAGCAATATTAATTTTATGTTAACAGACAAGTTATCCTGTACCCCATGATACTCATATTTAACTCATTATTAACCAATAATTATTGGTTAATTATTGGCAATTATATTATTGGCCAATAATATATTACTCAATAAGGGGTTAAACAGTAAAAGGTAAAGTAATAAGGTAAGATTGCTACATATAAGTTTTTGTATCAGTTTTGTTCGTTTCCATCTTTTTCTATGTTTTCTGACTTTAAATGATGAGAAATCTTAATTTTACTGTATTTTTGTTCAATATGCATATATCAATAACATCGTATCAGTGCTAGAGTTAATATTGCAGAAGATTCCTTATTCATTTCCTGGCATTTTTATTAGAAAATTTTTACTATTGCCGAAGAACAGATTTCATTTCATTTCCCAATTCATTTAGGCTATGGTAATATATTGTTATGTGTATTGCTTTAAAAGGCTATTTTTAAAGCTTCTTTCAAACAAGATAGTGATTTTATGTCTTAAAATATAGTTTTTTAATGCATAGGCCTGTCAAATTCTGAAAATTATAGTATTATAAATTACATCTTGGAGATGTAAAATCAAATTATTAAATTCAAATGTTGTAAGGAAATACTAGGCTGAAATTATGTTAACATATTATTATTACAGTGAAGCTGTTATCAAAGATGTGTGTGCTTTTCCTGAACTCAGAAATTTAATATTTCAGTTACAGTGCTGCAAAACAGTGGAATAGATTTAATATATAGCTATGCTGCAAAATAGCAGAATGTATTTAATATATATCAACTTCTACATGCCCTACATAAAGCATGATAATGTTAAGATAGTAGCTGAGTAACTCTTTGTAGTTCTTTTTCTAAATATTCACCGTTATAGCTTTACCCAACAGTCTTTATGTAACTGAAGTTAGAGAATTACTTTGCAGTTGTAGGAAAATCTGATTTTAAAAGAGCATTGTCAGAAAGACTGTAGTTGAATTGAACACTAACCATATTTTTTTTAATAAAAACAGGTAACGGTAACAGACAATGGTATTCCTGCAAAATCAACAGTTGCACGAGTGATTGTGAAGGTTTTAGATGAGAATGACAATAAGCCTCAATTTTTGCAAAAGTTCTACAAAATCAGGCTTCCAGAGCGTGGTAAGCCAGAACGAGAAAGAACTGCTAGGAGAGAACCGATCTATCGAGTTATTGCTGCAGATAAAGATGAAGGCCCCAATGCAGAGATCTCTTACAGCATTGAAGATGGTGATGAACATGGCAAATTCTTCATTGAGCCGAAAACTGGAGTGGTTTCATCAAAGAAATTTTCTGCAGCGAGGGAATATGATATCCTTTCAGTGAGTCAAAACCTCATATATCATGAATATGTGAAATATTCTTTTATCTGTATTCTCATCACTTTTTATTCAGTAGCTGGCAGATGAGTTACTGCAGTATCTGGATGAAGAAAGCACCAACAAATCGAGAAGTATTGCTTTGTGGTTTGGTACTGTTTTTTAAAGGATGCTTTCAGATGTTTGTATTGAGCAAGTGAATCAAGAAGCTGCAGTTCTTTTCCAGAACTTGACGGATAATGAACAGGATGAGGGAGCATAAACAATCACATCGACTCTCTTTCAGGAAGAAAGCGAAATAAAAGTGAATTTATGGTAACAGTTTATGCTATTGTCAGGTGCTACATGTTTTTTCTCCATTTGCTCCCCAGCTAATGAGGGGCAAGTAGCACTCTGAGAGACACTTAGCCCTTCTGGATATATCTCACACAAACAAACATGCCTGGAGCTTATTATTACTTTTCCATTTATGTGACATAATGATTTATATGACTCTGTAGCCTAAAAGTTGTGTCTGTTTCACAGATTAAAGCTGTAGATAATGGTCGTCCACAAAAATCATCAACTACACGGCTTCACATAGAATGGATTCCAAAGCCTGTCCCACCCACAGAGCCCATTTATTTTGAGGAAGCATTTTTTTCTTTTACGGTGATGGAAAGTGACCCAGTTGCTCACATGATTGGCGTAATAGCTGTTGAACCTCTTGGAACACCACTTTGGTTTGACATAACGGGTAAGGATGCCTTAAGGGCTTTTATTATTAGAAACAAATGCATGGAGTCTGAGATACTGGAGGGCTCATTGCAGCTTGGTTTCTTGACCGCTCTTCTAAGTAATGCAGTTTTGGCATTCTTCAGCAGTAGATATTTTTTCCCTTAGGATTTGTTTTGTTATAAATCAAAACAACTGTTTTTATCAATGCCACTATATATCAAAAAATAAAATTGCATTGCAAAATATATGCTGTGTTGCAGTGTTGGAAATGACTTATGAATATTGTGTCAGTGAAATTAAAACAAATAAAATCAATCTGAAAGCTTATAGGATAGGGAAAGAAATAAAATGCCAGTTTTCTGCAAATAGGGATAGTCCATCCAAAGAGAGATTACACTGTTCGCACTGATTTCTTTTCCTCTGGGCTGCCCCTCAGTCTGCTGCTGTCCTCTGATTAAGTACTAAAAGGAAAGCTCGTGTGCTCCTAACCCCAGCAAACCTTTTCTGTACATATTCTTCCAATTATAACACACTTTAATCTCTACCATTGGAAGTGGAATTCTAGTCGGTAATATGACTATGCATAGATGCTCTGGTGACAAAATGAATAGTACTTTTTTAATTTTAGAATTTCTCCTTAAACCACTGAGCACCAGGAATACACAGAGTGTTCACTATATAACTGATACTGAAAACAAGTTCGGACCTGTGTTACATTTCAGGATAAAGTTGAACAGCAGAGCCTTGTTTCAGGAGAGGTATCTGTAGTAAACTGTTTCTGGTCTTAAGATAGCCCTGTAAGATTCAGATTTTCCACCACATTCACAAGAGAGATAAGGGACCTTAGTTACAACTGAACATTTTATCCATGATTATGGTGTGAAGTTGTGCTTAGCTGTTGGGGCAAACTTTTTAAAAATTACTTCTTAGAAATCTAATAACTTTACAGATCTTTTTTATTGGTACTTACGTTTTAGGGGAGTCTGAGAACAGCAACAGTTAAAAACAACGTTTGTAAAACTGATACATGTAGCAGGAATATAGAAATGCGAAATATTTGAAGGTGTTCTCAGAAAACATTTAAGCACTCACTAGAACAGAGAACTCTTTCCTGAATGCATACTGCATGTGTGAACAGCATGTGACAGTACTGATATAATTGCCAATGTATTAAATACTTGCACAGAGTTTTTGTTTGATTCTTTTTAATCTACTCTGGAGGAAAAAAAAAAAATGTTTTTGTCCAAACAGTTCAGAGTCAAATAAAGAGTTTGCTTTTAGACAAATAGTGGGGAAAGAGATCTATAAAACTTGATAAAGAAAATAAAGGGTTCAAGATGCCTCCTTGTATTCTTGTAGGGGCAAAGCTATTTTCATTAGAGGTATTTTGAAACTGAGACAGTTCTTTTACTGTTCTCCCAGACATACATCCACATAGACATAGGAACAGAAAATCAGAAAATATAAAAACAGCTTAAATGAGCAGAGATGGAATATGAGGAGAAGGCTCCAATTCAGACAGGGTCATCCAGTCAACAAACAAGAATATCTTTAGAATAATAGAGACCATTAAAGGAAAGGTGAAGAAAGGGATGTTGTCAGAAAGAGGTGAGTGGTTCACAGAGATGAAGGACAGTAAATAGAAGAGGACTCAGATGTCCTTTGCTCCCAGTCTTTAGAGTTTCTACTGAGTAAAGCAATAGCATTTTCTGGGGTCTAAGTAGCAGAATTTGTTAACTAGACTAGGGATGTATTTTTGTAATCTTTTTAGTTTGTTTCAAGTGCTGTGCAGTCTGAGTAGTGTGTACATCTGAATAGAATTCTGATAATAGTGTTATTTTGAATGCTGCTTCAAAGCATGTAGCACAGTTTAAATATTTAAAGTATTATTATGTAATGCTTAACAGAGTAAACAGATGGTATTTTAAAAAAGACAAATGCAGAATACTCCAAAGGGGAAAGAACAGGACTTGTAAAAGACTGTAAAAATAAATAAATAAATGAATATTATTGTGTTTTCTTAGTGAAAGTGTTTTGGAAAGTTTGATATATAATCATGTTGACAAGTTATCTGCTACTTTTATAGGTGATCACTTTACTGCCCTCTTTTACTGTTTCTAATAGCATGATTAATTTGATTGACAGCTTTCCTTTGTGTTCTGTGCTTGCTTTCCATGCTTTCTTTCTTTTTGGCTGAGCCAGGAGACAAGCTTGCTAGTGAAGTATTTTACATCTTTCAGATGGCTTGTGACCTGAACTGTACAGCAGAAGGTATCTGCTGAGATCACATAATTTATTACCAGATTATGAGATCTGAAATGAAAGCGTACATTTGTAAAATATTTATTTTATTAACCCTTCGGAAATCAAAGTGCTCACAGTTGCATTTGTGACAGGTTCGTTTTTGTTTTGTTTTGTCATCATTACATTTATATGGCATCAACTCATAGCTTCCAGTTTTGGTTTTGACCAAAACTGTTGCTGTTACACTTTCAGTGTACGAGATGCAGAAGTTTGGGTTGAATTCTGCTTCAGCGGATTAATACCACCACCACTACTGTAAAAAATTAGGGAATGTCTTTGTGATTCCCTTGAAAAGGGAAGAAAATAAAGTTGATTGGAAGTTGATTGTCCTTTTATCAGGGAAACTGAATGAAAAGGTTCATTCACCTTGCTCGTCTCTTATAATGGAGATGACTCCATTGAGATATTAAATTCTCCTTTCCTAGCCATCTGAGAAATTGGTATCACATACCAGCTATAAAAAGTTAGACTCATTTTCTGAAGCTAACATCTTGCACAAAGCCAAAGTATTTTTTTTTCATGTAAACCTGCTCAAAACAAAGGTGCTATGTTTCATGCTATTTAGTTTATATCTGTTTGCGTGAATCAGAGCCACTAAGAGAAACTGGCTTTCAGCGAAACAAAAAAAGTCATTATGTTTGTCATTAATTGTTGCCAACTATCTTAAATCCAGTGAAGCAGAATCCAATCCATCTTTCCCAACCTGATATGTCTGTCATGCAGTGGAACCTTCTAAAGGTGAAATACTTTTACATTTGAATGGGGGCCCATTTCTGTTCTTTCTCAGATTAAGTATGAATTTGCAACCTTGGGAACTTTACCCTCTCACTTCTAGCCTTGGCTTTTCTTAAAAGGCATTCCACGATTTATAAAACATAGAATGTAAAAGCTATTTTTAAAATAAGAAATAAACAGAGCATGCAGAATTTATCTGAATGCTATCCTTGTAATTAGAAAAACACATGTACATAATCAGGAGAGATTGATTTGCCATATCTTCCAGTGGCTTGACCAAAATAAAAATTGGCTCCTCCATTTTAGGCAGTTTATTGAGAGGCCTAAAGCAATTGTAGATAAATGTCAATATTTATCATCGTTAACAATATTTGGACTTCATGGACATTGTATTCTCAAAATGGTCTGCTCAGAATGGCTTGATGATGATCAATTACATGTTTAAATGACTAAGTGTTGCTATTGATCCACATTTTTTTTAAACTATATTTTAAAGGGTAATTTGAAAGTTATGCAAAGGAAGAAAACTTGCTTCAGAAAAAAAGCTTGGGCATTGGTCATTTAAACATTAGCAGTCATCTGAAATCTTAGGTCAGTAGGGAGGGGTTAGGTAATGAGTTTTTCAGATACTCTGCATTGACTTGAGTATTCTTTGGAGGTACTGGCGCTTTTTCAACCTTATCTATATTCATGTATGAGTATAGTAATTTATACTTTGATTGAAGAGATATAAATTTGACAGTATTTCTGATTTGGGGTTTTATCCTACTAACTAGTCCATGACAAGTAGTAGGATAGACAAATCAGCTTTGTCCAAAACTACAGCTTTGTCCAAAACTAATCTGTTTTAAATATTGTAAGCAGCACCATACTGCATTACCATAATAAAAAAAAAGATTTAAAATAATGTGTATATAAGTACATGTGTATATAGTTCCACCTTCATTAAGCATCTGAAGAATGAACATGACTATAACATGAAACAATGATGCTGTGTTTTATGAACTTCTCTCTCTCCTCATTTCCTGAACAAGGTGGCAACTATGACAGTCGATTTGATGTGGACAAGGGCACTGGAACTATCATTGTCGCTAGACCTCTTGATGCAGAACAGAAATCAAATTACAACTTGACAGTGGAGGCAACAGATGGAACCAGATCTATCAGCACTCAGGTAATGGACTTCCTGAAGAAGTGTTTGTAGAAGGAGGAATATGGAGCTGCATGGGAGGAGAGAGTTTCCTTTTCTCTGTATTTTTTTTTAATATTGAACACTGAATGTGCTTTATATAAATTAGAATTTTTGTCCAGAATAGAAGTGGATTATGATATTCATAGAGCTGCGGCGTTTGGCAGTCCAGGAAGGTGTGTGTTAGTAGGCTGTAGTCTGAGTTGGCACCTTTTAACTTAGATCATGTTCCTACATCAGCTAAGAAAACGAAAGTAGAAACTAAGCTCTTCAATGCATGATTTACTCAAAATAAAAGGGTTAATACTTCTTATCTGAATTACCCGCTCATTATCCTACTCCTCCCAAATCACCAGATTATATGATTACTTAGCTTGGATTTTAAAAGATCACTGTAAGTTTTTTCAATTTTTTTCCAAGATCTGTGGCTGACAAATGGTACAGTGTCCAATGGCTGTTTTATGAAACTGAGCTGCTCCTTCTGCATGGTGTGCATATAGAGATGAGGTTTAGGTGATAGCATCATTGTATATCTTCCTGAGTAGTATTGTTTACCCTCAGTAGAGGTGGAGATCACTGCTTTCTGGACAGTGTTTGGCAATATGTGACAAGCCAAATTTCTTTAAATCATTTGTTTACTAAGACTCCATAGCAGTAGTAAGTGTTTGCAGTCAGGTTAATAGCAAGTTCACTGTAAGGCAGAAGCATTTAGTCACACTAGTGGAAACAGCTTATAGTCAGGGGAGCTGTGATGTATATCCCTCCTGTTTCTCCCATCTAGTTTCTTCCCCCAGCCCAGAACCTGATTATAGTTGGAAGTAAGGTTTAGCTGAGGCTGGTGTGAATGGAGCTGTAAGCATGGAGGAGCTCTCCTTTTCTTCCAGATGGAAAAGAAAAATTCTAGTTACTGCTTTAAAACTGTTGGATTAAGATGGTGATATATCTGTGTTATCTGTAATTGGCTTACCTCTCAGTTACAGAGCTCAAAGAGCAATAAATGTGTTGATACTTATATGTACATAGAAATCTGTGTTACGGATGTAATTTCTTGTTCAACATTTGTGTGATACGTACATTCTTCTGTTGTTTTACCCTGTATCTTACATGTCATCTTCCTCCCTTCAGCTAGAGCAAAAAATAGCTTGTCAACACTTAGGATTTGAAACAGGGTCTTTATTGAGATGACTGCATTTGATAGGTCAAATACACTAAATTCTCTAGTTGAAGACTGCGAGAATAGGAGTTTCCTTTGAGAGCTTGCGTTTCCTGTAATGGTGACAATTGTGAGTGATATGGTAGACCACGAATCTCCAAATATGACAACAGGTCCCTCAGTAGAATGTGAGTCAGAACTTGCTGCTATCCTAAGCAGGTTGCCATTGCTGCTGGTGCTGGTAATGCCATAAAAGGTCTGGAGAATCCTGTTGTACACTTATTGCATAGTTGTAGTAAAAATATTAAATGGATTAACTTCTACCAATTACAGAATGCTGGGGAGTTGGTATGGATTAGTTTGAAAAAAAATGGAAGAGTCCTAAATACAACTAAAAGAGAACTGCCTTTGCCAGGAAAGTCAGAATACAGCAGGAGGCTTTTTTTTTTCCTTTCCCTTTTTTTCCTTTTTTTTCTTCTTTTTTTTTTTTTTTCCCAATAATGCAGTCAAAATGCCACCATGCAGAGCATGTTGGAGTAATTTGGGGATTAGTAAAGGATGAATTTATGGTCTTAATGACAGCAGATATTCTATCCACGCTGTTGCTTATATGTAGCTGAATACGTAGCAGGCATCCTGAGCTGCCACATTTGAATCATAATCTTTTTTGTCTCCTGAAACAACCAGGAATTGGAAGGTCACAGAAATACTTTAACCCTCACACCATCTCTTCCTCTGGGTTATGTGATTCATGTAGTTTTTCTCAGAACTGCACTGTGTAGCTTTTGTCCAATTTCTTTAAATGAAACTGTTGTTTTAGCATTTTGTAAAGCTGGGTGAACATTACAAACATTTGCCACAACAACCTTCTGGAGAAGAGTTAGAATAGTAGTCTTGAATTTATAGTCCTTTATTTCTGATTGCTTTTTGTATGACTTTCTTTCATGTCTCTACTTTCCTCTCTCCGCTAGAGTTGGCAAGAAGAGAGGTGATGGTTTCTGTTGCAAGAGCACAGAAACTTCCTTGTCATTACCATCCTTTTTCCTCTGCCTGTGAGAAAAGCACAAATTATGCTGTTGCTGTTTGAGTCTCATGTTACTGTAGTATACAAATTGAGAAGCATGGATTAGTGCAAACTCTGAAACTGTTGGTGCATGTAGAGATTCCTGATTTCAACTGATTCTCTTATCTCTCCCCGTAACTCCTGATTCTCTTATCTCTGCCATAACTCAGCCCACCCAAATGGACTGATCTCTTAACATAGCCCTCAGCACTGCAGTTTAGAAGATGCATTTCAGGAACGAGGCTTAACTTCAGGGAAATAAAAAAAATGTTAATATAAAATCAAAGTTGAAGGTATTATTTATGGTTACCAGCATGTACATTCCATTACTTGTTGCTGATTAAATTATGAATGTTGATGTTATGTTGGATCCTCCTAAGAGCTGATAAACAGTTAATAAGGAGTGACAGGCACAAAAACTGAATACTGAGTGCATACATTAGGAACAGCAATATGCTGTGTGCAGCTTTTAGCTTACAAAGTAAACATTTGAAATACAGTAAACAATTTAACAGGCCTTGATTAACAGCATACTAAGTAATTTTATCTTTCAACTTGAAAAAGCTAATGACGTTTTCAAGATATTGGGAAGGGGGACGAGAAACAAGAAACATCGATCTCATTGTGTACAAGTAGTCTATTGAATCTGACTTTATACTAGAAGGCTTTTGCTGGCCTTAGGCCCTTAACATCTGTAGAGCATTTGACTCTTTCAGGACTTCAGTTAAATAGCTTTTTTGAAAAATAGAGCAGCAGTAGGCGTGGAGGCTATTAGAATTTTGTATGCATCTAAATGCCAAATGCATGATGCAAAACAAGGACAAGCAAATTCCAGGCCTACAGTAGTGGTGTTTGACAAATGATAGTAGAGATGACTAGGAAGGAATATCATTTGAAAAGCAAATCAGTGTACTAATGTTTTCAGATTATGATGTTTTGGTCTTAAATATAAAAGGTTATTCACAAGATATAAGAAGCAATATACAAACTATTGAGTCACTTTCTGAAAATAAATAAATAAAAATTCTGTTGTTGAGCTATGCTGCTTCCAGTCTTTGCTATGACTATCAATTCTTTTCATTAAAAGTAGCACTTGAAATGGTGTAAAGCTAATTGCAGCATTTTACGTATTGCAGTGCTTTGCAGAATATTTAATGCTGCTTTGTGCAAAATTTATATGGACATTATGCTCTGGGGTTGATTTAGGAATGAAGGATACAGTGGTCTTAATTGATTAAATGTGCATTTTTGGTTGTGATCACCACGCTGCTCCACAGAGACATGGAAACAATGCATTTTTATTATCTCCGGGTAATGTAACTTTTTGTTTATGAACATGAACATAAACACGCCAAAGTAACTATAATGTTATAATGAATGAAGAGAGGAGATTTAAAATGCAACAAGAACTCAGCAAATGAAAAATTAGTTTAAAACAATCCGAAGAACATCATATTTAAATATCACACGCTGTTTTACCAGTGATATGTAATCTTCTCTATCACATACTAATAATCAATGCATTCCTATGCAAATTTAGGTTTCACCTGTCATTTAAGTAATTTATTCCAAGTCCTTCCCCTAAGTAATCCTGGTTTGCTTTGTTCTCTTTCTGTATCACCAGCCTGTATTGCTCTCAGAGAGATCTGTGAGGAGAGAAAAATTGTGCAATCCAGTCCTTACATAGCCCTGCAAAATCAGTCAAGTCTCTTCAGTTCCACAATGCTTCATTTCAGAGATCACATTACGGTCTATTAATGTCAAACTTTTCTATTGTGTGCCTATTCATGAAGAAACTTATTTCTTAAGTGATAATACTCAAGTAATTCATTTGAATCTTTCAATAATTTCATTGAAAATCTGCAGAATTGTCTTTTATTATCCATTTTACTTCAGAGTAGCACAAGCTCTTCATATAGTTACTTTGTTCTCAGTCACACAAACCTATCTCTTACTGTGTGGGTCTTTAATAACTGTGAGTGCAATTTTACTTTTGTCTTGTGTTGCCTCTTATTTAATGTGAAGGCCTTAATAGTTTATATGACAATTTGGTCTTTTCACATCTGAAAGGAAATTGCACATCTAGCACCTGTCACTTAGCATCAGCAAGAATATCTGTCTTGAACGCAGGGTTTCCTTAGTCTGTTAGTTCCTTAGCCCAAGACTTTAGATTGTAAGGAAGCCCTGGAGCTCATCTAGTTAAGACTGGTGGCTCAAAGCAGAGCAAGCTGTAAAGTTGAATCAAGTTGTTCAGGGATTTGTCCAGTTCTGAGCACCTGGGATGACAGGGCTTCCACCTCTTCATAGAATCATTCCTGTTGGAAAGGATCTCTAAGATCAGCTAGTCCAACTTACAACCTAGTACTGACAAGTCCACCACTAAACCACGCTTCTAAGTTCTACATCTGCACATTTCTTGAAGACCTCCAGGGATGGTGACTCAACCACTTCCCTTGGCAGCCTGTTCCAGTGCCGCACAACCCTTGCAGTAAAGAGATTTCTCCTATTATCCAACCTAAAGCATATCTTCTTTGGACATGTTTTTATGTCGGTGTTAGGTAACCCTTCTTGAAAATAAATTTTTATTTGTATCTTATGTCTACTTGTAATTTCCCTTATTGGAGCTTGTGAGTGTTGCTTCTTGTCCTTTCACTGTGCACCTCTGAGAAGTCTGAATTTTAACAGCCTTAAACTGGTTTATTTTTTTGTCAAGATCCGCTTTGCTCAGCAGGGCTCAAAACTATGGTGGATCTATGGTCCCACGAGCGAGTGCTAAGTAGAGGGGAGTAATTCCTTTCCCCCTTCCTGCTGATCCCCTTATTCAAGCATCCCAGCATGTGGTTAGCCTTCCTTACTGCAAGAGTGCACTTGGATTCATGTTACGCTTGTCCATCAGATAGGCATAAAGTAACAACATCAGTGAGTGCGAAATGAATCCTGAAGTGTGTAGATAAAAGACCTTTCCAGATGAGTCAAACGTGAACTCTGAATTTTAGGTACATTTAAAATGATTACACTTACAGATCAAATTGTGTATTTGCAGTACTGTTTACCAGTATGCAGAAAAGCTGCATGCCTGAGCAAGTAATTTGACAAGTAATGGAATATCTGAGCAAGCCATTCATAATGACTGAGTCATTGTGTTAATTCCTTAGCAATATGTTTGTTAATAATACAATAAATTGGCATCACAGTCACTGCATTCCAGGTATTTTACTTAGTACTTTGCACAGTTTTTTGGGTGCTGTGTTCTAGAAATTCTGCTTTCCTGCTTTGTTTTTGTGTAGTTCCAGCAGCACAAATGGCTGTGTCTTCCACTCTGCAGATTCATCTAACACAGCTGCTTTGGAGTTGCATTCCCCCTCACCACCAAGTTTGACCATAGTTTCCATGTTTTCTTACCTGGGGAGAAATACACATGAACTTAAATAAAGATTTTGATTTTGATTCATCTAAATTTACACTTTATCATTTCACGTACTGTTTTTCTGAGTCTGAACTTAATAATGTGCTAGAAGGTAAGAATTGAATAAAAAGTTGTTGAGGTGTATTGATTTTGAAAGCACATTATCCATGTACAAATTGTGTTGTATATGGTCTCCTAAGCTTTTACTTATACAATGTAAACCAGTCTGGTTTGATTTATATTAAGGTTTGGGTTTTCTGCTTTTTAAATTGATTTCATCTTTAATTTTCCTGAGTGTGAGGATTCAATATGCAGGTATATTTTTTACTAAACTGCTGTGTAAGTGACTGTACTGGACCATTCAGAATTTAGTATCAGTTCTTCTTTCATTTTTAAGGTCATATTCTCTTAATTCTTGCTGTTCATTTTCCAATTGAATTTATTAATGAATATATTTAAAACCTTGACCTAAAAGACCTCCTGGATAACCTACTATTAATTTTCTCCCTACTGGAAATCAGTATTTTTTCTTCTTATTTTCCATCTTCAAGTAGTTTCTAATCAATGAGAAAAGAAGCCAAACTCCTTAGTTTCCATAGCAACCTCTTGCGAGCGATTTTATCGATGTGCCAAAGAATTGGTTTTTTTGTATTTCTTCTGTTTTCTGAGAATTCTAGTAGGTTGTGGGAGGCAGCATTTTCCTATAAAAAGCAGTGATAGTTTGTATTTGTCATAGTAGGCTGTTTCAAACATTGAAAAAAATGGGCTGTATAATGGTTATGTCTCACTGATCTGGAATGCCTAAGAGTAAAATAGTTAGGGGGCTGTGCTTGTGGCTGCAGACACCAGTGTGTGTGCACACGCGTACACATGCATTCCCCTGCTGCCTGGCAGTGGGGCTCAGTATTATTAGCAGTGCATGTTACACACTAGGAGCAGTGCCATCTATTTTCTTTTCTCCTGCAATCCTGCAGAACCTGTGTGTGGTTCCCATCTAGTTTTGCTGATTTTTTTATTTCATTTAACAGCTTATTCTGGCCCCACTGCTTTACCAGTATCACATTTTTCTTTTGTTTTGTGTAGGGTCATGCTCCCTGTTCTTAGTAAACGAGACTGAGGCAGAATTGTAATTCAGCACAAGCTTCCTTTGTCTTAATTGCTTTTTATATTTCCTGGTGATCTTGTTTACCCACAGGTTATTTTATGGTTTCAAATAAACTTAAAACTTCTCTTTTTTTATTTCTTGTGTAGCACTTTATTCTATATCTGGCTTCTAACTCTTGAGATTGCACACTTGTCCTCTTCAGCTCTCTTATATTACATTTTATGTGCTTGTCTATCCTTTTTTTTTTTTTTTTTTTTTATCTGAGGGAAACTACTGAAAATAGTCTTTCTGGTGACAATTATTTCAGCTAGCAGAGTGGGTGACATCCCAGTTTTTGGGAAGATCATGGTATTTTATAATACAGAGTTACCCAAAAGTTCCACGCCCACTTCTGTCTTTGTATTCCCAGATTCTCACTTCAATTCATGAGGCTGTACTGTGGTGCCTGCAGGGTTTGGTGCAAGACTTTGTTATTTATATGAAGCAGTATTTTTGCTGTTACTTAGAACAAAATCCTTCAAATCTTCTTAGAAACTCTTTTTGACTTTAAGGAAGGTGAGGCATATTTGGACTTAGTGAGTCCCCTTTTTCCTTTGCCTCTTCCTTATACCTCTCTCCCCTTCCCCGAAAAGGGAAAAAAAAAATGCTTACATTAGAATTGTATTAGCATTATGGTCTAATTTTTAATGATACTCTCTCTTCATCTTCCCAAATATGATCAATGCTTTCCCCTCCCCATTGTATTGTTTCAGGTGTACATCAAAGTTATAGATACAAATAATCACAGGCCTCAGTTTTCTGCTCCAAAATATGAAATTGTTATACCTGAAGACACTGTACCAGAGACAGAAATTTTGCAAGTCAGTGCCACGGACAGAGATGAGAAGAATAAACTCATTTATACTATGCAGGGCAGCACAGATCCCATCAGTCTTAAAAAATTTCGTCTGGACCCTGGAACTGGATCTCTTTATACTTCAGAAAAACTGGATCATGAGACCATGAACCAACATATTCTCACAGTAATGGTAAATAAGCTCAAGATTTGTTCTGTATCCTATAAACGATTTTTTTCATTAATGTCTTTTTAATTTGTCCCCATAATACAAACATTTATTTGATTTGTGTTTAATTTGTATGCAGACTTTGTCTCTGGTACAGATTGAACGTTGAATTATTACTAATGTTTGATGAACCTTCAGAGTTATTAGTGATAATTACTAGTATGCTAATTGTTTTAGGTTCGAGATCAAGATGTTCCTGTTAAGCGCAACTATGCTAGGATTGTCATTAATGTTAGTGACACAAATGACCATGCTCCATGGTTCACCAGCTCTTCCTATGAAGGACGAGTACATGAGTCAGCAGCGATTGGATCAGCAGTGCTCCAGGTTACAGCATTAGATAAGGACAAAGGGAAAAATGCAGAAATCGTGTATTCTATTGAATCAGGTATGTTGACATTTTTACATCTTAATTCTTATATCTTTCTAAAATTACATTTGATGATACTTACGATATCCATATACTTCTGCAGAAATAACCACTGAATTGTCCCAGTTTAAGTTAAACTTTCTGATACAAGTAGCAGGGAAGGGCTTGCTTTGCATGGTTCCTTCTCGCTGATTTTAAATTGGGATTGCTATTCTCATTAAATAAAATATTTAAGAATTCCTTTAATAGCCACTCAATTTATCATAGAGGGTCCTGCAGATTACAGGCCAGAGAAGAGCGTTAGGTGCTGCTACTTATTTTTCACTTCATAGTGTCTTCCTGAACATGCCTATTACAATTACATTCTAATGATGGTGATTTCGAATGGTATGAATATGAGATGGCACTGATGGAGTTCACTTAGCATTCAGAAGTGAGTTTTGGTTTGGCCCATGAAATCTAGGTACAAGCCTACCAAGGTGTCCTGAACTATTTAGGCACCATGCCTGAAAAAAATAAATGTCATTTATGTTTCATTAACTATGTGCTGTATGATTTTAATCTAGAAAGTGATGTAAAATAAAAGTCCTAGTCACAAGCATAAGAAATTGCATTTTAAACAGAACAGTAGGTAAAATTTCTTTAGTTACAATTGCATGCAAGGTGTTATGCACAAGTGCTTATTTTTGTTTGACATAAGTTATTTTGTAAAGGTATAGAAATTGCTTATTGTAAGTATTTTTCATTTCTTTCTCCAAAAGGTTATTTTGATATGAAAAAAACACTTAAACACTATTAAAATGAAGCTGCAATTATCATTGCTTGAAGAAGAAAAATACATTTGATAAAATTCTTTATATATATGTATTTTTTATTTGTAAAAATACTACTTTTTGCTAGGCAGGACACTAATGTTCATGAAACTTTCCTTCTCTGCTAGTTTAGTAGTTCTTGTTTTATCAATGCCAAAACACTGTAAGAAAAATATGTGTATGCGTGCCGTCTAAAATGAAGTTAAACCCTGTTCTCCCTTTCTTCTAGCTTTTTATGGGAGTAAGTGTAAGACTTAGGTTAGGTTTATTTTATAGGACTGGGAGGTTAAAGCATTATAATTGATGTTCTAAGCTTATGGAAGGAACATTCCTTAAATGTTTGTAATGACTGCTTAGATTTGTAATGGGATATTCTAAGAATGCCACTGTGTTTAGAGCCTCCACTTAAAAAAACAATCTTTTGCCTACTTGTATGCATAACTCAGAAGTTCTTAAAATTTTTTTCCATGCTGAGAGCATGGCTTTAGTAATACAAAGTTTAAGGAAGTAAAATGTTAAAACTTACTGTATTTAGTACATGAGCTGAATATTGTGTGCAGTGTGTTCTTTATATTTGGAAGTATAAAGAAGACAAATGTTTATCAAGTGGCAGCTGGCAATACTCAGCAGGTAGTATTTTTTTTTTCTAATACTTCATCACAGGGAATAACTTGCCTATGTATTAATATGAAATTACAAATGCAACTTTCGATACAGTTCAGAAAGATTAATTTTGAAGCAGTGCTTTAATGCTTGCATAAACAATTAACGGCAATTAGCAAGTTTCATTAAAACACTTCCATTTTTCAGAACAGTCTAGTTATTTTAGATCATGAAATGTAACTTGTATTCCACTAATGTTAATTTCTGAACGTAAATTTTTCAACTTCAGTGGATACTTAAGTGGGCTTATGCACAAACTCAGTTACAAAGATAATTTAAAGAAAATAATTTATAATGTTGAAATTCGCAGAGTACTTGCCATCTTTTAATTTTTTTTAAATGGAAAATGAATCAAATATTTTGCATTTGTTTTCAAGTCTTGAATAGCTCTGCTAACTTTTTTATAGTTCCACAAATAAATTTTGAGATGCTACAAATGTTTGTTAAACAAAATCAAGAATTTTAATAGTCTTTATTTTCTCTCACTCTTTTTTAGTACATGGCCAAATAAACATTCTTAATGTTGTGTTTTTTTTGTTTGTTTGTTTTTTGTTTTTTTAATTTTTATACACCTTTTTCTTAATTACTTTTCTTTTTTTCTCACAGGCAATATTGGAAATTCCTTCTTTATAGATCCCATCTTGGGTATGATCAAAATTGCAAAGGAATTAGATCGTAGTAACCAGGAAGAATACAACTTGATAGTAAAAGCTACAGACAAAGGAGATCCTCCAATGAGTGAAGTGACCTCTGTGCACATATTTGTTACAGTTTCTGACAATGCCTCGCCAAAATTCACAGCCAAAGAATATTCTACAGAAATCAGTGAAAGTGCCAGCATTGGCAGTTTTGTTGGAATGGTTACAGCATACAGTCAGTCTTCAGTAGTTTATGAAATAAAGGATGGTAATATAGGTGATGCCTTTGCTATCAACCCCAACTCGGGTGTCATTGTTTCTCAGAAGGTTCTTGATTTTGAAACTTTGCCCGTTTACACATTGACTGTGCAGGGAACAAACATGGCTGGCTTATCCACTAATGCAACAGTTTTGGTCCATCTTCGCGATGAGAATGACAATACACCAATTTTTATGCAGGCCGAATATACAGGACTCATCAGTGAATCAGCTTCAATTAACAGTGTGGTTCTAACTGACAAGAATGTCCCATTAGTAATTCGAGCTACAGATGCTGATAAAGAATCAAATGCTTTGCTTGTTTATCAAATTGTTGAACCATCTGTCCGCAAGTATTTTGCCATTGATTCTAGCACTGGTGCCGTTCGAACAGTAATGAGTCTGGACTACGAGGAGACAAACATTTTCCACTTTTCAGTTCAAGTACATGATATGGGGATACCGCGTTTATATGCAGAATATGCAGCTAATGTTACTATTTATGTAATTGACATCAATGATTGTCCTCCTGTGTTTTCAAGAGAGTTGTACGAGACATCCATTTTGGTTCCCACCTATAAAGGCGTGAAAGTCATCAGCGTGAATGCCACTGATGCTGATTCAGGCAGTTTTTCACAATTAATTTATTCCATTATCGAAGGCAACATTGGAGAAAAATTTTCAATAAACCCTAAGACTGGAGATATAACAGTACAAAATACAACTCAGTTACGAAGCAGATACGAATTAACAGTGAGAGCATCAGATGGCAGATTTGCAAGCACTGCATCTGTAAAAATTAATGTGAAAGAAAGCAAGACAAGCCAGCTGAAATTCACACAGAGTTCTTACTCTGCAATAGTGCAGGAGAATTCCACCGAGGCAAAAACAATAGCTGTGGTTACTGCTATAGGGAATCAAATAAATGAGCCTTTGTTTTACCATATTCTAAATCCAGACAGCAGATTTAAAATAAGCCCAACTTCAGGAGTCCTTTCAACAACAGGAATACCATTTGATCGTGAACAGCAAGAATCTTTTGATGTGGTCATAGAAGTGACAGTGGAACATAAACCATCAGTTGTTGCACATATTGTAGTTAAAGTCACAGTGGAAGATGTAAATGATAACGCTCCGTTTTTTGTTAATCTCCCGTATTATGCTGTTGTTAAAGTAGATGCTGAAGTAGGCCATGTTGTTCGACATGTCACTGCTGTAGATAAAGATACAGGCAGAAATGGAGAGGTGCATTACTATCTCAAAGAACATCATGAACATTTCCAAATTGATCCAACTGGTGAAATCTCACTGAAGAAGAAGTTTGAACCAGACACCCTAAATAAGGAGTACCTGATCACAGTAGTTGCAAAAGATGGAGGAGAACCTGCTTTTTCTGCTGAAGTTGTAGTCCCAATTACAGTTATGAATAAAGCTATGCCAGTTTTTGAAAAGCCTTTCTACAGCGCAGAGATACCAGAAAACATTCAGCTTCATAGTCCTGTTGTACACGTACAAGCAATCAGTCCAGAAGGACTTAAAGTGTTTTACAGCATCACTGATGGAGATCCTTTCAATCAGTTCACTATCAACTTCAACACCGGAGTTATAAATGTTGTTGCCCCTCTTGACTTTGAGTCTCATCCAGCCTACAAGCTGAGTATTCGGGCAACAGACTCCCTAACTGGCGCACATGCTGATGTGTTTGTAGACATAATAGTGGAAGACATCAATGATAATCCTCCCGTGTTTACAGAGCAGTCTTACACTGCAACCCTTTCTGAGGCATCTGTCATTGGAACATCTGTTGTACAAGTGAGTGCTACAGATGCTGATTCTGGAACAAACAGGGGGATTTCCTATCATTTGGTTGAGGATAACAGTGAAAGTCATGACTACTTCCACATAGACAGCAGCACTGGACTCATTCTCACAGCAAGAACTTTGGACTACGAGAAAATTCAGCAACACAAGTTACTAATAAGGGCAATAGATGGTGGCATGCTGCCCTTAAGCAGTGACATTATTGTAACTGTTGATGTAACTGATCTCAATGACAACCCCCCTCTTTTTAGCCAATTGCTTTATGAAGCTAAAATTAGTGAACTGGCTCCCCGTGGACATTTTGTGACGTGTGTGCAAGCCTCAGATGCAGATAGTTCGGATGTTGACAAGCTGGAGTACTCCATTCTGACAGGCAATGACCAAAAGAATTTTGTAATTAATAGTAAAACTGGCATTATCACTGTCTCAAACCTACGCAGACAAACACTAAAGCCACATTACAATCTTAATGTGTCTGTTTCTGATGGGGTTTTCAGAAGTTCAGCCCAAGTTCATGTAACTGTGACCAGTGCCAATATGCACAGCCCTGTTTTCAGCCAGAATGAGTATGAGGTTGAACTAGCTGAAAATGCTCCATTGCATACTTTGGTGACTGAAGTTAAAGCAACAGATGAAGATTCTGGTACTTATGGCCATATCACTTACCACATTGTAAATGACTTTGCCAAAGATAGGTTTTACACAAATGAGAGAGGGCAAATATTTACCTCTGAAAAGCTTGACCGTGAAACACAAGCAGAAAAAGTAATTGCCATTAGTTTAATGGCCAAAGATTCAGGAGGAAAAGTTGCTTTCTGTACAGTTAATGTAATACTTACAGATGACAATGATAATGCTCCTCAATTCCGAGCAACAGAATATGAAGTAAATATTGGATCTGATGTTCCACGGGGTACTTCTGTCATTAAAGTCTGGGCTTCTGATGCTGATGAGGGTACAAATGCAGACATCACATATGCTATTGAAGCAGAGTCTGAAAATGTTAAAGAGAATTTAGAAATTGATTCATTATCTGGTATCATTACTACAAAAGAAAGCTTAATTGGTTTAGAAAATGAGTTTCTAACCTTCTTTGTTAGAGCAGTCGATGGTGGATCCCCCCAGAAAGAGTCGGTTGTTCCTGTCTATGCTAGAATACTACCACCAGAAGTGCCTCTTCCAAAATTTTCAGAACCATTTTATTCTTACACGGTTTCTGAGGACATTCCAATTGGAACTGAAATAGATGTTATCACAGCAGAGCATAATCAGACTTTGGTATATAGTCTGATTAAAGGGAACACTCCTGAAAGCAATAGAGATGATTTTTTTGTGATTGACCGACAGACTGGAAGGTTGAAACTTGAGAAGAATCTTGATCACGAAACAACTAAATGGTACCAGTTCTCAGTGCTAGCACAGTATACAAATGAAGATTATAATGTTGTTTCCACAGTAGAGGTAAGTATTCAGGTAAAAGATGCAAATGATAACAAACCAGTTTTGGAGTCCAATCCATATGAAGCATTCATCGTAGAAAACATGCCAGCTGGAACAAGAGTCATCCAAGTTAAAGGCACTGACTTAGATTCAGGACTCAACGGGCAGGTCACTTACAGCTTAGATCCTTCTCAAGAACTGGACATTATAGAGTCTTTTACCATAAACATGGAAACTGGCTGGATCACGACTCTCAAAGAACTTGACCATGAGAAGCGAGACAAATACAAAATAACAGTGGTTGCATCTGATCGGGGTGAAAAAATTCAGCTGTCTTCTATGGCTGTGGTTGAAGTTACTGTTACAGATGTGAATGACAATCCTCCGCGCTTTACTGCAGAGATATATAAAGGAACAGTCAGTGAGGATGACCCTCCTGGTGGAGTAATTGCCATCTTAAGTACAACTGATGCGGATACAGAAGAAGCCAATAGACAAGTCTCTTACTACATTACAGGTAACTTTTTGAGTATTGTCAGAATAATCAGTTGAGTAGTCTTGGAATGAAGTGTGGTATAACTTAATCCTTCAAAATATTGAACAACACTTGAAATCATATAGCTGCAGAGAAAGAATGTGTGTGTTAAAATGAAATAAGGACTTTGGGGGGGGAAAAGAGTTAGAAAACAGGTCTTTGACTTCGCTTGAAATGTGTTTTGCTTAACATGCTTTCCTAAGTTTGTTGTTTACTTCCTATATATCACATTTTATTAAGAAATATATTTACACTAAAATCAATGATGCAGTTAAACAAGGAACCAAAGAAATTTTGCAAAATAAGCGTTGCTTTCCAGTGGAGTATTCTAATGTTGTTCTTTCTGTATAAGTGTCTTATGATATCTATAAAGCTACATGAATTTCTACATTGATTTCTATAGATTCTATTGGCAGCAGTTAAATTTGTTGTATGAGCATCATCCACTAACTATTTCTACCTGAAAAATGAAACTATTTCCATAAAAAGCCACAGAAAGTAACCGCTTGTTTGCATTTAGTTTGTTGGTTTTTTTTAGAACTACATTGATTGAGAAATATTCTCCCTCTTGTCTTTAATTAAATGCTTCTTTTCATATTTTAGGAGGTGATCCCTTGGGACAGTTTGCTGTTGAAAATATACAGAATGAATGGAAAGTCTATGTGAAAAAGCCCCTGGACAGGGAGGAAAAGGACAATTATCTTCTAAATATTACAGCGACTGATGGGACATTTGCAACTAGAGCTGTGGTGGAGGTTAAAGTCCTTGATGCCAATGATAATAGTCCTGTTTGTGAAAAGGTAGGTACAGTCTTCTATCTTTGTGTCCAGCTACTTTCATAGGTAAAATGTAAGCGCACTTTACCTGAAACTGCTTCTCAGGAGTTCTCAGGATACAAATAGGTATTCCTTTTATTATGGTAATAGAGCTTTGGACTACTAAGATTTTGGTATTCTACTGCTGTCAAAGAAAGCAATGGGCAAGTTTCTCTAAAAAAAGCAAACAACAACAGTTCATTGATACAATTTTAACACTTGTTGGGTGTTTAAAGAGTATGAGGAGTATTTTAGTTCATTTCTCCTGTGATAGCGAATGCTTTCCCAATATGAATTGTTTTAAGCTACTGCCATTATAGTTTATATGCTCTGTTTTCTGAAGAAAGCAAAGCCAAAGGAGGCCACATACCATCACTTAGTTGATGTATTTGTGTTAAGAGTAGATGAGTTGAAAAGACTGGAATATTGTCCTCCAGTTGCACTCAAAAACATCAAAAATCTGTAATCCATAAATGTTTTCTTTTTGCTAAGCTATCTACTACCACATTTGATAGTCTGCAAAAACAGATATGAAAGGTAGAAAATGGGAAAAGGAAAAGGAGGAGAGAAAAAAAAAAAAAAAAAGAAGGGGGAAGTATGACTACATTTTAAGAAAGCCCTAGATTTTCATACCTTTTTTTTTTTTTTTTTTTTTAATTTTAGCGTGTTTGGATTTTTCATAGCTGTCTTGTTGAGCACACATTTGATGTTACTGGGGAGAAAGACAAAATCTTTTCTTGTCCTGGGAAGGATCAACTATACAGTGACTGATTCTTTTTAATAGTCAATGTTTATGTTGATCACCTGCATACAAATTATTGTAGTTAAATACAAACTGGAAGGTCATTTATTCCTTTGATAATATTGGTGTTATAAGTCTCAGTCCTAATTGAAATCACATCCCTCATTTAAATGAGCTGTTAGAGTGCTCAGAGCCTTTTAAACTGGAAGCTTGTATTTCATGCACTGTTACATAAAAGATTGACATGAGTTTCTTCTAGCTTGTGTCAGACCTAGACAAGTTGATTCACTGAAAGAGGAAAAAAATGCCAAAAAATCAGAACTCCTACCTTGGGAATGTATTTAATTAGCAGTTAATCAGTTACAAGTGTTTAGAGTTCTTAACTATGCACTGACACTCAAGAGTCCCTGTGGTTTCAGTAATAATTACCTTAATGTATAATTTAATAAATCTGAGGTAATTAATTGGAAAATCGTAGGCCCTTATCGTTTTCAGGTATTTCATCCTCCAGTTCACGTCATGTTTTCCCAAACATTGAAACAGAATATTATCTCATCTGTCATTCTTTCCATCCCCTTTCCAAGCCCTACTTATTCCATGTGTTATGTCCTTCAATGAAATTTAAAATCTTTCAGGCTTTATACACTGACACTGTTCCGGAGGATGCCCTTCCTGGCAAACTGATAATGCAGGTATCTGCTACAGATACAGATATTCGTTCCAATGCAGAAATTACTTACACATTGCATGGCACAGGAGCAGAGAAGTTTGGACTCACTCCAGACACAGGTAACAATGCTTTGCACACAAAATTGTAATTATCATCTTATTTTATAAAATGTTTATGATTACATTAAGACATGCATAAAGGTCAGTATTTTAAGCTTTGTATCAAAGTTGAGTTTATTATGTAATTGTTATTTAAACTGTGAGTTTCTAGTACAAATACTAATAATATATCGACTAGAAGTCAGGGAAAAGGCAAGTGTTTAAAGCATGAGGAACTAAAGAGTAAATAAGGTAACTGCACTGAAGCCAGAAACTTCATGCAGAAGGGACTGGAGTAAAAGTATGCCATGAATTTTGTGCTTTTTATATTTTGTTAGTAGTGATTGTAGTTTGTAAACTAAGAATATCTTAATTCAGATTCTCTCTTTGCCATCATTTGGTTTGGTATGTTAAATAGGCTGAGGTTAGAATGAGCAACAGATTTCCTTTCCTTAGTTAATACCAAAATTGCCTCCAATTTCATTGGAACCATTATAAAAGCAAGATAAACCTTTAAATTCCCTGGCTTTGTTTGGTTTTCATGGCATTCATGTCTTCTGGATCATAAGGTAGGTCAATGAAATGTGTGCTTCTTACATCATAGGGGTTGACTTCGTCACCTGTGTGCTATGCTAGCATGTTGTTACATAAATTCAGAATTGTTGGGGCTAGAACACTTGCAAACAACATTTCAGAATGCTTTTTTTAATCAGTCAGAAGAAGACAATAACTACACTTCGTGCCTGTCATATTTTCTGTCACTTGGGTAAGAAAGTATGTGTTAGACTTCTAGAAATTTTTCTTTAGCAATATGTTATATTTGACGGTGTGAATAGCTCTGTTTATTCATTAAATGTTAGAGTAGAGGGTGTGGAAGAAACACAACAAAATAGCCCAAGACTTCACCTTGCATTTTATTAAAACCTGTGCTCTAATTTTAATTTTCTTTACGTAGTAACATATTAATGAATGTACAAACATTGTCTCTGGACTATCAGGTATTCTTACTCTAGCTAATTTCTGTTTCAGAAGAATTTGGAAAAAAAAGCTAAGGGTTTTAGTATTTAATGTCTTCAAGCAGAAAAGGCAGGCCAATGACATGCTTTGTCCAGAGTGGAGCTTATTAGTGCAGTACAGCTGCTGACTGAGCCACCGATTAAATTATCCTCAAAAAGAAAATTGCTGTTTTGTTTTTCTGAGTACAAAGATTTTAGAAGATAGCATATTAAGGATACTTGATTCTTGCAACTTGTATTAACTTATATTTGTTATTCTGTTTATAGGTGAATTGAAAACAGTAATGCCACTTGATCGTGAGCAGCAAGCGGTTTATTACCTTCTAGTGAAAGCCACAGATGGAGGAGGAAGATTCTGCCAGGCTAATATTATTCTGACTCTGGAAGATGTGAATGATAATGCCCCAGAGTTTACAGCTGATCCGTACTCCATTACAGTATTTGAAAACACAGAGCCTAAAACCCTTTTGACAAGAGTGCAGGCAACAGATGCAGATGCAGGTATGCATTCTTTGACCAATACTTTTGTCATGGTCTCAAAATTACAGTAATGTTTATTTAGGCTTACCCTGAAAGGTGTTAAGTCTTTCAGTGGAACTGACAGATGTTCAATACCTCTCAGGATTAGACTCCTGAACAATATATTTAGGTCTACTAAATCATGTAACATCTGACTTTCATATGTGAGTAGCTTGGAAAACATCCCTTTTGTCTCTCTCTGTTGAAAAGAAGAGGGAGATGGGAGACAAAATTTAGGTTATTTTTTGTGTGCTAAGCTGTTATGGTCAGTTACATCCTTTTACTCCTGGTGTAAGTAAAAGGAAGACCAAGTATACTTGTGTAAATATTTATTCATAGATTTTGAATGTGTGCTCCTCAGGAGAGCCATTGATGATCACACCATAAATAGAACTGGTCAATTACAATTTTATGTAGGGAATAGATGATCTTAAGAAGGCCAATTCCAACTGCACCACTCTATTCTATTCTAAAAGCATATGCTGCCCATTAAGATTTTCGCTATCTCTTTCATCACTGTTTAGTTACATATATTTAAGTGAACACAAACTGAAAATGACATTAGATAGAATTCATTCTTAGGCTTTGTTTTTGGAAGGAAGAATAAAACAGCATAAAGTCTTTATTTAAAAGCGTATGATTTCCACCTATCACCAGTTTATTAATCACATAATTAATAGTTGCCTCAGTCTCTTGAAACAACTAACCTGCTTTGTGCTATGATATAGCTAGGTTGCTGAATTGAAAGACAGCAGACAGATGTTTTCACACTTCACTAGTCTTTGAGACTCAGGAGCAAAATACTTGGCCCAAAACCCTGTAGACTTTTTGTTTGGTCTGCTTCATAGCAATGTTTGCCAGAAATGACGTTCCTGTTAATTTTGGGTTGTAGTTCTTAAATAAACTTACTGGAATGATGTCTAGTTATTTGATACAGCCGAACTCTTCCATATCCTCCTGTGTTATTTTTTAAGCCTGCTAAACAGATGCTGTTGTTCTAAAGTTATAATTAGATTTGTATTACTAATCGTTTCATATTAGCTAGTACTGTGACTGAAGCAGAACCATGCTTCATGTTTTTTGTCTGGCAGAAAATTGGTGCAATCAAGTGTTAGCTTATTTTTTTTTAATTAATTACATCTTTTTGGAAATCATTCTGCCCTTGACAGGAGCCTTTAACTCCTGCTGAAATTTACTTTAGGATGAATGATAGTATTTAACATGCGTATTTTATTTCTATAGCTATCAGACCTGTTATTATGTTGGTGTATTTTGACTGCTGATTCAAACTCTGCCAATGTTTTCAAAATGCAGGGATGAACCGTAAAATCCATTATTCACTGGTGAACTCTGCAGAGGGCCAGTTCTCTATCGATGAATTCTCTGGAATCATCCGGTTGGAGAAGCCTTTGGATCGGGAATTACAAGCTGTGTACACTCTGATTTTGAAAGCTACAGATGAAGGTTTACCTAGAAGACTTTCTTCCACAAGTAGTCTTATAGTTTCTGTTTTGGATATAAATGATAATCCACCTGTGTTTGAGCATAGAGAATATAGTGCAAGTGTATCAGAAGACACTTTGGTTGGAACTGAAGTTCTACAGATCTACGCTGCAAGCAGGGACATTGAAGCCAATGCTGAAATCACATACTCAATAGCCAGTGGAAACGAACATGGAAAATTCAGTATTGATTCAACAACAGGTAACAGATTGCAACTGGTTTTACTGCAATGTCTGTTTAGTCTTATCCTGAACAGATATGTTAGCCTCACCAAGAATAGTGCTTATACTATGTTCTACAGTAATTCAGCCAAATATATTATGCATAATTTTTGTGCATCATCCATACAGCCATCCTGGCTGTGAAGCCAGTGCTGCTGTCTGTTTACCCGTTTCAATGGGTTGCCTACTAAACAAGTGCAATAGAATGTAGAATAGAAAATGCATTTATTGCTGTTATTTATTATTATTTGGGATAGATTCAAATACACAGATCCATATAACACTAAATTGGGAGGAACTGTTGACTCCCTTGTGGGTAAAGAAGCCTTGTAGAGACATCTTGACAAATTAGAGGGCAGGGCAATCAGCAACCACATGAAGATACCAAAAGTAAGCGCCAGATTCTGCACCTGGGACAGGGCAACCCTGACTCTATGTACAGACTGGGGAACAAGAGGCTGGAGGTCAGCCCCACAGAAAGGCATCTGGGGTTTCTGGTTGACAGCAAGTTGAATATGAGCCATCAGTGTGCCCTCGCAGCCAGGAGGGCCAACCATACCTTGGGGTGGATCAGGCCCAGCACGGCCAGAGGGAAAGGGTAGGGATTGTCCTACTCTGCTCTGCGCTGGTGCGGCCACACATTGAGCACTGTGTGCAGTTCTGGGTGTCCTAATATAAGAACATAAAACTGTTGTAGAGTGTCCAAAGAAGGGCTACGAAGATGGTGAAGGGTCTAGAGCGCAAGACGTATGAGGAGCAGCTGGGGTCCCTTGGTTTGTTCGGCCCAGAGCAGAGCAGGCTGAGGGGAGGCCTCATGGCGGCCTGCAGCTCCCTCACGAGGGGAGCGGAGGGGCAGGCGCTGAGCTCTGCTCTCTGGGGACAGCGACAGGACCCGAGGGAACGGCATGGAGCTGGGACGGGGAGGGTCAGGCTGGGTGTTGGGGAAAGGTTCTGCACCCAGAGGGTGGTCGGGCACTGGGACAGGCTCCCCAGTGCTGTGGTCACAGCACTGAGCCTGTCGGAGTTAAAGAAGCATTCGGGCAACACTCTCAGACACATGGTCTGATTTTGGGGTGGTTTTGTGTGGAGCCATGAGTTGGACTCGATGATCCTTGTGGGTCTCTTCCAACTCAGGATATTATATGATTCTAAAATATAGCTGGCAAGAGTAAAGGTTTCTTAGCTGGAATGTTCCCCATCCAGGGAGAAAGACACGGTTTTGTAATGATAGATGCATAATAGTCTTTCACAAAAGCCACGTAATCAGAATGAGTGGCCAGACTTGGTAAAAGAAAGATCAGAAATTAAATTGGCAGGGAAAAATAGTCATTGCCCTACAAAGTCAGTAATTCTAGAAGAGTTTGATGCAGCATTAAAGAGAGATTGGAATATTCTATTCAAGCGTATATCCTGTGTGACAGTGGAGATTTTAGGCTTGCGTGTTAATCAGATTTAGCCTCTGGAAGCACTTAGGTTCTTTGGAAAAATTTGCTCTACTAATGACAATACTTCAAGGTAAAAATTACGATTTTTTTTAACAAAGTTAACAGCAGTTATTTATACCAATGCAACAGAAATTGTAATTCTTCCTAATGCTTTTTCCAGTGTGCACAATGGTGCTATAGTGTAGACATACTTTTTTAGTTTAACTTCTTCACATATTTGAAAGATGATTCCAGGAAAACACTCTTCCAGCTGTAAATTAGTATGTATATTAGCAACTGAACTATTTTAACTATTTGGTTAAGAGCTCACACTTTAACTCAGATATTTCTATCAATCAAAAGTCATGATCAGGCTCTTCTATTAGTGGAGTATCCTTTGTATTCTCAATACCTGAAATTAATGTTGGTCACAAGGAAAGACGAGCTAAAGGTGTTTTTGTATTTTGGGTTAATTTTAATTGAAAATCTTGAAAAGGACATTTTCTAAACTTCTTCATTATTTTCTTCTTTTTTAATTATATAATGTGAGCCAGGTGGTTTTAAAATATGAGAGTCTTTTGTGGTACTGGCTAGAACTTCTGATCTTTTTTTTATGTGTAAAGCCTGATTATCTCACTGTGTAGCTCCAGCTTTACAGTGACAAGTTGAGCACTGAAGACGCTGAGTATTCATCAGAACAAAATCAGAAGATGCAATATATAATACTACAATAACTGGAATTTCTATGGTTTTGTTTTATTTTCTCCAATAGGAGCCATTTTTATAATTGAAAGCTTGGATTATGAAAGTTCTCATGAGTATTACTTGACAGTGGAAGCCACAGATGGAGGCACACCTTCATTAAGTGATGTTGTAACAGTGAATATTAATGTAACAGATATCAATGACAATACTCCAGTGTTCAGCCAAGACACCTACACTGCAGTAATCAGTGAAGATGCTGTGCTTGAACAGTCAGTCATTACAGTATGTATTGTCATTTTTTTCCCTTGAAATACGCTGTCATAACAATCATACTTTCAGTCTTGAAGGAATAAATATTGATTTGAAAATGGGGATAAATGAATAGATAAGTTTGCCACTGAGTAACTGAAAAATATTTTGATAAAGTTTCAGAACCAGCAACATGAAATGCTGTGGGGAAGTAGATGTTATTTTGTGATATATTTTTGTTCTCCTCATCAGAACAGGACTTAAATTAATTTCCTAAATTTCTTCTGAAAATTAAATGATATTAATATGTTCTGAATATTATGATGTTTCTCCTGAGAACTATGTAATATGTTAGACCAAAGCAGCTATGAGCATCTTCAGGATGAGTTTGTTTGAAAAATTATAGAGTATACTTAGACTGTTTTAAATGAGCCTATAATGTTCCTTAGGTTATGGCAGATGATGCTGATGGACCTTCCAACAACTATATTCACTACACAATTATAGATGGCAATCAGGGAAATCCTTTTACAATTGACCCTACCAGGGGTGAAATAAAAGTCACTAAACTTCTAGACCGAGAAAAGGTAAGTTTTCCATACTTCTTGAGCGGTGGGGATTTAATTAGGTATTTGCTTTTGATGACTACCATTTTTGGATTATATTTGTAAATTAATATTTCAAACGTTCTAAAGTTAATATAGCCATAACAGAAGTGAAAGCATCTATTTATGTTAATGCCTTTTGGGGTTGGGAGGTAGGGGACATCTGCAAGGGGAGAGAAAGGATTAAATATATAAAGGCAAGCTTTAATGGAGGGTTGCACTAAAATATTTCTTCCTTAAAAGAAAAGCTGAGTTTCTTAGTTATTCTTTAGTGAATGTGTGATATTTTTTTTAATATTATTATTATTTATTAGATTTCAGGATATACCTTGACAGTTCAAGCTTCAGATAATGGAAACCCACCTAGACATAACACAACCACAGTTAACATTGATGTTTCTGATGTAAATGACAATCCTCCAGTATTCTCAAAAGGAAACTATAGCGTTATCATCCAGGTAAACTAAACACATGCAGTAAAGTTTTAGTAATTAAAAAAATAATAATATTTGAGTGTTAATTTGTGACTTGAAACATTCTGCAAGATAAGATAAACCTAGTACTTCCATTTTATTTTACTGTGTTTTTAATTATTTTTTTCAGTGTGACTGCCTTCTTGAACAAGTATTAAGGGTTACAAAATCCATGTTTGCAGTCTATGTAGAAATTTATTTTGCAAGTAGAGTGTGCCCCTTTTTATGTTCTTCATGTGTGTACGTGTATATCTATAATATATTGAATTCATATGTACAATGTTCTTAATATACATAATAATTTTGCCATTTCTCTTTGATCTTCGAGTTACTGCTTGGGAAAAGATACATTAGGTATGTGGTACTGTGAAGCAGATGTTCTGCATTGTGACACATAGCTCAAGAGTTAATTCATATTGTTCTCTTCTGGGATCAGAGGCAATTACAAAACAGGAGTAGTATTTTGTATGGCTACATACCAATCCTTTGACGAATTTCGCACATTAGGATGTTAGTAGTGGGCTAGATTCTCAAATGGCTGTCAAGTATTTGCCTGATTCAAAGAACTCTCTACTAAAGCAAAGATAGCAGAGACAGTTTCTGTACTTCTTTTCTTCCTGAATCCTGTAGAGAATGAATGGAAAGAAACAAAGGACTCACATTAAGAACTCTATACTGGTAATGTAAGTCAGCTCAATTCCTTGAGTCCTTTTGCTGTCACTGGTGCCTGGCCTTGTATGACAGATAAATAAGGATCAGGCAGTGCTATCTGGTACACTGTGCCATCCAAATGTACTACTTCTGTTCAAGACTATGTACATGATTTGTAAAGGTACTTTTCCAAAAGAGGACAAGGTGATTCATTTCTACCCAACATTTAGAGTATGCAAGTAAGGTGTCATTAATTTTTTTTTAAGCGAGAGTTGTATTTTTGTGTTGTCAAAGCTATTTTGCTTTCCCCAAATACAGTCTTAAGCCAATGTTAGATGTTGGTAATGTTTCCTTTACTCAACTAAAAAAGAAGACGTGTTTTATTGTTCATTCATATTAGCCCATCCCAGTATGAGGGACACAGAAGAAGCTGAAGGAGTTGCCCAGGAATGCTGGTCTGCATTTCCTGATACATTGGAAATGTACAAGTTTGGACACAGTTGAAAATATGCTTAGCTATTATGAAAACCAAATTAACTTAGTTGTCAAAATGTAAATATTTGTATTTTTAAACTGTGGTCCTTGTCTGCTTTGCTTAAAAGGAAGAAAAAAAGAAAAAAGCCCAGGCTGCAATATCTGATAAAATTAACTTGACAGAATGTCACCTACTTACTCTCTCAAGAACAGAGAGTATGCTTGTTAAGAGGTTTTGCAAGTATGAAAGAGTAGCATTTTATTATTATTGTACTTTGCATAACACTTTTTTGCATTTAAAATATGTATATATAAAAATCTGGTAAATACAGCATAACATAAATATTCTAGGAGAGGTGTTAGGAGTGTTAGATAAGGTTGTATGTGTGTGTCAGATGCATGATAAACCGAAGTGTGTGAGGTGTCTGAAACCTGGGGCATCCACATGACGTAAAATTGACATTTTATGATACAAACTTTTAAACCAGGATTTCATATTTTAACCAGACCATGTCTGTAGTCAGAACAATAATAAGGGACACAATGGGTTATACCGAATAGCATGCTTTTGTACTCCTCCCAAAAAAGGCATTTGATTATTAACAGGTGATTTAGCTAAATTTGAAATCTTTGACAAGTAATTAATCTCCTATAATTTTAATTCAGACCAAAAGAAGAAATAGATGGACAAGGCTGAGCTACTTTTAACAATCTCGAAGTTTAAAAAAATTAAGAATGTACTGCCTTTTATTGTTTTTGTCATTATACACAGAGGGTAGTGTTTTTTCTTAATGTTGTCATTCTCATTTCACTGATACTGATTACTGATTGACTGGCTTGACAGTGAATTGTTGGTTTGTTGTGTGTTTTTTTTTTCTGTTGTGAAAAATCAATCTCACCATATATCCCCATTTACAACAAAACCGCAGTGATTGTGCTATACATTCATAGGAAAACAAGCCAATTGGATTTAGTGTGCTGCAGCTGGTGGTGACAGACAAAGATTCTTCTCACAATGGTCCTCCTTTCCTCTTCACCATCCTGAGTGGAAATGAAGAGAACACTTTCCAGATTAACCAGCAAGGAGTACTGACAACAACTGCTGCACTGAATCGCAAAGTGAGGGATCACTATTTACTTCACGTTAAGGTAGGATACACTCTGTCTAGCTGTTTTGTGTTATTAGTATAAACACTAAACTTTTTCCACTCATGCTCAATCCACCACCTTTTCCTGTTACTTGGAGGATAGCCACTTGTCTTTTTCTTTCTTAGAAGATCTTGACACGCTAAGTAGTTATTTGAGGCATGTCCCTTGTGGGAGAATCTTCAGAGACAGGCTTGATAGTAACCTTAATGAAACGCACTGGAAGTCTAAGGTGCATGAAATTTTAACAGGGTGAGCATTCTTGATAAACCCTTTGCCCTTCACCTGGGACACGTTTTTCAGCCTATGCATTTTGTTTAATTCTGGCATCTACCTGGAGAAGCCAGCAGAGGATAGGTCTTTTGAGCCACCTACTATTCGCTGCAAACTTCCTCTGACCACCGTCGCTTTGATGCTTTGAAGCTGTGAGCTGGACTGCATGGATAACAATGGAAAATAGGGATTTTGAAAGTTTCACATCATAGCAGTACTGGCATGTTTTTCTGTAGTGCTACATTGTTTCGTCAAGGGCAATTGAAAACAAATGAGTGGATGTGTCACATAGCATTCAGCCTTGCTGTCTGATTCTCATAAACAGCACTGTACTTGTAGGTCTCAGAATTTTGCAGTGGCAAAGAATTCAAAAATGACCCTGAAAAGCTATGATATCTGTCAATATTTGTTGCAGTTGTGCAGAAAGACCAGGCCATGTTCAAAAATCAGAGTTACATTAACAGAAAGTACATAGCTAAGTTCTCTAAAATACTTTTTGCAACCTAACATAAAAAAATTCAAACCATTTTTTTAATCATATCCAGTCCTTTTTAATTCAGTAATAAATTAAATAACTGTGACCAGGGAACTTGAAATTGGTAGGCTAAAAATAGTTGGCCTTAATTTTTAGACTTCATTTCCAGATTCATGTTTTAAGAAAAATTCTCACCTTTATTTTTACATGGCCTACAGGGATTTCTTTAAATCTCCATGTTATTCTCCTGTGTAATATTGCACACAATTTGTGAGCAAATGTGCAGAATTCTAGAGCAGTACTATTTGCTCCAGGGCATAGTGAATTCTGTCCACACTGGGGTAATAATCACGGCATATTTACACATCTCTCTCTTCTCTTTGGGCAAGGAAAAAAAAAAATCCCACAGGTACTGCGATTTGCTGTGTGAGTCACTGAAATGTGGTATCAGGAGACATCAGTATAAGAACCAGTGTAGATAAAGGCTCTATTTAAGTTTTAGATACAGAATATGAATATTCCTTATATAATTATATATATATATTTCCGTATATATGGATGAAAAGGGGGGTAGGGACATAAATCATCCCCCTGCCAGCTATTCTCTTCCCAGTAATGATCTGATGGGACAGATTAGCCTTCAAGTGATGGCTCTGTTGCCCTTCCTTGGCTGCGTGAGTCCAAAAAAACAGTAGAGGTGGGCTTTGTCACTCTTACGTAACTGGCTTTCCAAAATTTTGATACTGATTCCCCAAAGTCACCTTTTTGTTAAGGGAAGAATGTCAAGCAGTATGTTTCCTGTAGTATGTTCTCTTAGTATCACACAAGATTGGTATGTTTTATTTTATATTTTTTTCTGAGCAGTAACTGATTTCTGTGTATTTTGCTTCTAAAGCATATTCCTATGAATGCATGCAGCTGTGATTATGACTTCTGTGGAGCCTTACACTGCCTTTGTCCCTTTTCATGATTTACCTGAACATCTGGTCCTTCCTAACGTGTCTGCCTGTATGAGGAACCTATCTAACACCTTTTGCTAGGTGCATTTATTTTCATTTCCAAGCCACCTAGGCTGTAGGATGCCTGTAAGCGGCCTGTCAGTACTTCATCTGTCTTATCTTTAGCATAGCACTTGAAAAGTATATTTTTTCTAATACTTTTTCTTCTTTATTTCTAATGAATAAAAGGGGTATTTTAATGACACCCAGTAGCAAAACAAGCATCTTAAAGCAAATATATTCATTTAGAATGAAGGCTTTTCAAAGATCATACATCTTAAAGCAGACTATACTAATGTCATTATTTTTTTTTATGCTGCTGTAACCCAATCTCAATATTTTGTACCTGTCTCATCCTTTGATTTAAACGTTCCCTGTCTGGATTCTGGAAGTATGTCACTGTCTCTCAATTGCCATTTATCATCTTTTATTATGATAGCTTTTTTAATTGACACAGTGCTATAATTTGCTATTACCTTTTTTTTTAATGAGTCAGCACACACATGTATGAAGGCATCCAAGACTAAAACTAGGCATTTCCATATCACAAGCCTTCAGTTTCAATGACACACACAAAAACAAATACATGACCTTCTGGGAAAAATATTCTTTCCCTTTCCACTTAAAAGAATGACTTTTTTTTTTTAATTTTTTTTTTTTTTTTACCCCAAAGGCATCTTCTCAAGTTTACCAGGTCTTTAATTTTGTGTTTTCTTTTTGCAGCTCCTAAGTTGATGGCTGTGCATAATCTGTCAATGCTTAGTTTTGTTTTTTTAACTGACCTTCATTGCCCCTGCTTTTCAGTACCCATAGCTTTCACCTTCATTACTTTCTGAATGGATTGCTGAGGCAGAGGTCTTATTTTACAGGTTTACTCTAACTGAGAAAATCCTTCCCCTACAATACATACACACACAAACCAGTACCACCAAGAAACTTTTACATGACCCTTTTATTTAACTTAAGTGTTTTTAAGAGAAATAAGGATTTTTTTCCAACAGCCACCTACGTGTTCATGCCACTCACATTTTGCTTTCCAAAGGAAATAGATTATCCATTAACAAATGTCTCACGGCATTACTGTGTGAAATCTTCAGCTATGAGTCATACAGTCTTTTGTGCCACACTCTGAAGTCTTTAGTTTAAAATCACAGCAGATTTTTAAATAATTGAACTACTGAAAAATGTTTTCTCCTGGGGCTCTTCTTTCCTTCTTGCTGTCCATTTGTTATAATTTTGCTTGCCTGTTTAAGTATTTTCTTGGTTTCCCTTGGGCATTTGTCCTGTAGCTAAACTGCCTTCCTTGTCTTGTTTCCAGGCAGAAATCTAGGCAAAACAAAACTTTGCCAGCAAAAGCTCTCTCTTCTCTCTCTCCTTATTTATATTTGGGTAACTAGAGGTCAAACTTCTAGCCATGCCTGGCTTTTGGAGTTACCGATAAAAATATGTAGTTCTGTAACATATAAATTACCTTTTTAAAATTCTACAATTATGTATATATATGCAGATAATCTTGTGTCGGAGTTTTTCTTTTTGCTTAAATTTAAATGAACAATCAAAAGCAGCTTCTCTGCGTAGATCTGCAATGTGTACCACCTACCTGTAGTCATCGTAAAATTACTGTAAAATCTTTTGAACAGTGCAGCATATTTTCCCTCTGTTCTTTCACACATGATCCAGTTCTTCTTTGCCTGTTTCTGTAATCTCACTTCCAGTAACTGGGAAACAGCTCTGGGAAAAAGCTAGAAGCGAAACAAGAACTGAGAAACAGCAAGAGAGAAAGAAAACCCAGGGGAATGCTGTTTTCTCACTCTTCTCAGTTTTTTTGTTCTCTCTTCATCCAGCAACGATGTATGTTTTGGTCAAAAAAAGGGTGCAGGGCAGGAGACGTTGTTTAAAAAGGCTTTAAAATTGAATTAGGCAGATTTTATTAATTACTTTATTTGTCTGAAGCAAATACCATTACAGGTTGTTTTTTTCCTCTCCATGATTGCCAATCATCAAAGAGAGCATTAAAACTTTCTACATACACTGTTTTAATTTTGTAGTACTGTTTGGTATACTGCATTTAGATTGTCTTCAAGACCATCTCCTAATAACTCTGGTGAAGCATGTTGTAAATGCATAGTCCATGAGTCATTTTGAGTTTGTAATTTTTTTCCATGCTTGAAATAAAAAAGCTTCAAGCACCATCTGCTGTCTGAGATCAGCTATTGTGCATTTCCTCTGCATTTGCCAAAAGTGCTAGCAGGCTTCCTTGCATTTCCAGGTATTAATAGTACTGTATCCTTTTAATCTTAGAAGTTAAAACATGTTTGTGTGTGCGCACTTAATATGAGTTCTCTGAACTTTCAAAATTAACTTTCATAAATGTGCATTTATGAATTTTTTGTAAAGCATTTTCCTGTAGGAACATTTTAGTTTTCTTTTGTATAGAAAAATACAACACTAATGCATAGAGCACAATACCTACAGTAGAATCCAATGAGGTAAAGCAAAAATTGAATTCTGTCCTCATCTTCCACTAGGTCACAGATAATGGAAAGCCACCGTTGTCATCTCTGACTTACATTGATATTAGAGTTATTGAGGAAAGCATTTATTCTCCAGCAATTCTGCCTCTGGAAATCTTTATTACAGCCTTTGGGGAAGAATACTCAGGTGGTGTCATTGGAAAAATTCATGCAACTGATCAAGATGTTTACGATACTTTGACATATAGCCTGGACCCCAAAATGGAATCCTTGTTCTCCGTTTCCAGTACCGGGGGCAAACTAATAGCACATAAGAAGTTAGATGTAGGACAATACCTCCTAAATGTCACAGTTACAGATGGAAAATTTACAACTGCAGCTGATATTACTGTGCACATCAGACAAATCACACAAGATTTACTAAATCACAGCATTGCAATACGCTTTGCAAACCTTGCTCCTGAAGAATTCATTGGAGATTACTGGCGCAATTTCCAGAGAGCTTTAAGAAACATCTTGGGTGTGAGGAGAAACGACATCCAGATTGTTAGTTTGCAGCCTTCTGATCCTCCTTCAAACCTTGACGTCCTCCTGAATATTGAAAAATCTGGCAGCTCTCAGCACCCAATGAGAATTTTGCTCCACAAGATAAACTCTTCTGTGCCTGACCTAGAGGAGATTTTAGGTGTACGGATAGTTGATGTTTTCCATAAGCTATGTGCGGGCCTCGACTGTCCTTTGAAATTCTGTGAAGAAAAAGTAACGGTGGATGAGAACATCATGTCAACCCACAGCACAGCCAGGCTGAGTTTTGTCACTCCCCGTCATCACAGAACAGCAGTTTGTCTTTGTAAAGGTAAGGAAAGCAGAAAAGATAACAGTATCCTTCAAACAATTTGTCTGGTTTTGAACAGCCATCATCCACTGGGGAAAATGAATATTACAGGGCAAAGAGTAAGAATGTCCTGTAACTCTCACTACAATGTTTGCCTAATTTTATTCGGAGTAAGGAGTAATTCTTCTCTTAAAACGAGGCAGCGAGATTTTATCTAATGTAAGTTGATGGGAGGGGATTTTTTTAGGATTTTTCCATTTTATGAAAGAAGTTCCTTTGTTTGTTGCCTCTTCTAAATTGTCTGAAATAATGGCTATTTGGTCTTGCATGCACAAAAGTAAGTTCTTGCAAAGTACCTAAATATTTTCTGGTTTCTGCTTGGAGAAGTATCTCACAGAGCTTCCTAACTTGGCTCTGAATGACAGCTTGAACTGGGAAATGAATATGCATCAAAATACATACAGGTTTATAACAAATAATGATCTTATCTTTCGCTCTTAGGAAAGCAACATAGCTTTTAAAAAAGATTTACTAACATTGTTGGCTGAAATCACATCTGATGTAAATATTTAAAACCCATTAATTTTCTATCTCAAACACACAACTCTTCTCCTCTCCCTAAATGATTGTATTCCCTAAATTGAATGTATTTCATTTTACAGAAGGGAGATGCCCCGTAGTAAATAGTGTGTGTGAAGGAAACCCATGCCCTGAAGGTACCGAATGCTTAGGAGATCCAAAGGAAGGAAAATACACCTGTGTTTGCCATGACGGCAAAGCTGGACAGTGTCCTGGTGAGAAATTTTCTTTAAAAATCTCTGCCTAAAGCCATATTATTACTTTCCAAAGGTAAATTTGATTCCAGTCCAGTGTTAACACATTTCATGCTTTTCTGTATTCCTCAGAATCAGTTGGCTCTGCTGTGACATTTAGTGGGAGCAGCTATGTGAAATACCGTCTCATGGAAAACGAGAACAAAGAGGAAATGAAGCTGACAATGAGACTTAGAACCTACTCTGCTCATGCAGTTGTTATGTACGCTCGAGGAACAGACTACAGTATCTTAGAGGTACACATCTTAACCTCTTTTATTCTTACTATAATCTCTGTAGATTTGTTACAGTTGAGAACTGCCTTCAAAGTAGAGTTTCTTGTAGATCCTGGTGCCAAACTTGTACAGAATGTTTTTAATGTATACAAAAAAATCTGTTTTCTTCAATGTTTAAAGTTAATACGTAAAATAGATCCTTCATATGTTTTTTTAATTTATTTGTGTGTAATGCTCTATAAGTCCACAGAGAAAAACTATGTGGGAGATAAGTCACTTAAAACACAAGATTAAAGGCACATCTTCAAGGGCTGCAATCTTTTGATGACGATCTGTGAGTTCTTTACTGGAGAAAAAAAATGTAATAACTATGCATTTTAATTGTAAGAATCCTATAAAACGAATCACAGTCACTGTGAATGTCTGGAATACAATGTCAGTAAACTGCTTTTTATGAACACCACCATAACCTTGTCTCTCCAGCAAACAAAAACTTATAGGTATCAATATTTTAAAGTTCTGCTTTTTGCAGGGATTCTCTAACTGTGTGGTCCACTTGTTGATGATGTGTCTTTCCTCCATAGATTCACCATGGACGGCTGCAATATAAATTTGATTGTGGCAGTGGACCTGGGATTGTCTCTGTTCAGAGCATTCAGATTAACGATGGCCAGTGGCATTCAGTATCTCTTGAAGTGGATGGAAATTATGCACGACTTGTTCTGGACAGGGTGCATACTGCATCTGGTACTGCTCCTGGTACACTTAGGACTCTAAACCTAGATAATCATGTGTATTTTGGTGGTCATATTCGGCAGCAAGGTACGAGACACGGTAGGAGTCCTCAGGTTAGCAATGGTTTCAGAGGCTGCATGGACTCTATTGTATTTAATGGACAAGAGCTTCCCCTGAACAGCAAGCCACGAAATTATGCACACCTGGAAGAATCTGTCGATGTGACTCCAGGGTGCTTACTCACCACCACAGAAAGTTGTTCAAGCAACCCCTGTCAGAATGGAGGCATCTGCAATGCATTGTCAAATGGAGGTAAGCTGTGCTGGATTCTTCTACTGCTAGTTTTCAAAACTGCTTTTCCACTTACCTGCCCTGGAAAGCCAGAACAGCTTTGTGAATAATTTTTGCTTTTCCAGTGAGTTGAAGAAGGGTGGTTGTTAGCCAGGTAGAAAGGCTGTGTCTGCCTGTGGTCTAGGCTCGGTTCCTTGCGATAGGAAGTAGGTAAATCTCATGAAGCAAAGTTGGGATTTACTCATCAGTGACAACAGCTGAGGCCTGTTCTCTGACTGCCTACTTCAGAGCTTAAAAATTTCTGAAAACATTGTGACAAGCTTGAGTTCTGTGAGCCAAGCGGAAGTTAACCTTGAGTAATACTCAAGAAAATTTTGACGGTTAGACTTTAATTCATCTTTTGATAAAATATTTCTATGCCTATTCTCTCAACGAGTAGGCGTGCAGGGAGGATTTTGTCTTGAATCCAGTAAAGCCACATGTGCCTTTCAAAAAGAGTGTATTTGATTTCAGGTTACTACTGCAAGTGCGCTCCTCTGTTCATGGGAACTCACTGCGATGTAAGCGTCAACCCATGTGCTTCCAATCCCTGCCTTTATGGTGGTACTTGCATCACAGTCAGTGATGATTTCATCTGCCAATGCCGAGGACAATACACAGGCCAAAGGTATGTTTGTATGGCAGGGCTTTTTTGTACAAATGAACCCATTAGATCAAAAAAGAAATCAGGAAAAAAAAACAAAACAAAAAAAACTGTTACATTTATAGCCTATTCTCTATTTTCTACTTAAAGCCCAGACTTTGAAACCCACTGGACTTGGTTAATGCTAACCCCTATGTTGCAGCCTTGAATCCCATACTACATACTGAACTTACTTTTTGTTATTGTTGTTTTTTTTCTTTTTCAGGTGCCAGCTGGGTCCATATTGTAAAGACAATCCTTGTAAAAATAGCGGCAAGTGTATTGACAGTTTGGATGGACCTGTTTGTGAGTGTGAAGCAGGCTTCCGTGGAGAAAGGTGAGTATAGTGTTCCACAGATAGCGAAATTTTTATCCATATTACTTAACAGTTTGAGTTGATTGAAGTCTGAAGTGTTGATAAAATAGCAAATTTCCTGGTACTGTATGGTACTACATATTAAATACATCTAGAACTGTTGAGAGCAAGGAGACTACAACAGTGACTACTGCTAAAACTAACCATTGTTTCTTTACTCTGTGTCTGGTAGGTGCCTGACTGATGTTGATGAATGCACAGAAAACCCCTGTCTTAATGGCGCCCATTGTGAGAATACTTACGGTTCATATCACTGCAATTGTAGCCATGGCTTTGGAGGGAAACACTGCACAGACATTGTTCTTAACAACTATGTTTCAACGCCTTGGAACATTGGCTTAGCTGAAGTAATTGGAATTATTGTTTTCATCGCGGGAATATTTTTGTTAGTTGGAATTTTTGTTGTTTGCCGCAAAGTGATCAGTAGAAAGAAGAAACACCAGCCAGAACCTGAAGACAAGCAACTGGGAGCTACAACAGCTTTCTTGCAAAGACCTTATTTTGATGCAAAATTGAACAAGAACATCTATTCTGACATCCCACCACAGGTTCCTGTTCGTCCCATTTCATACACTCCAAGCATTCCAAGTGACTCCAGGAATAATCTTGACAGGAATTCTTTTGAGGGGTCTGCTATCCCCGAGCACCCAGAGTTTAGTACTTTTAACCCAGATTCTGTACATGGTCACCGGAAAGCTGTAGCTGTTTGCAGTGTAGCACCAAACCTGCCACCTCCACCTCCCTCCAACTCTCCTTCAGACAGCGATTCAATACAGAAGCCCAGCTGGGATTTTGACTATGACAGTAAGAAATGTTCTTACTTTGTTATCTTTCAGTTCAAGATAGTGATAAAGTTTCTGAGTAAGGACTGTGGTATAGTCTTAATATGAATTCAAAGTCCATCTGTGTTATAGTAGAGTTTACAAGTTTATGAGTGTGATCAGGCTTCATATTCTACTAAGTTTTGTTAAAATGCATAGATCTTAGAGACCCTTGATTTTTATTGACTCTTTTAATCTTAATTTTTAGAGTCTGTTAATCGTCTCACTTGCTTTTTTTTTTTTTCTTTCAGCTAAAGTAGTAGATCTTGACCCCTGCCTTTCAAAAAAGCCTCTGGATGAAAAGAGCTCCCATCCATACAGTGCTAGAGAAAGCATGTCTGAGGTCCAGTCTCTCAGCTCCTTCCAATCTGAATCATGTGATGACAACGGTACGTAAACTATAATCATGCCGTGCTACCACTTACATTCATTTGTTCTGTCTTTGCATCTAAATCTCTCAGTATCAATAGGAGTTACGCATATCTAATATATATTAAATAATAGCCTATTTAATATATATTAATATTTATTTTTAAAATTAACAGATTTGGGTATTAAAGTGTTTTGCCTATCTTATACCTCATGTTAGTTACTTTACCTTAAAATATGTATTTTTTTTATTCTGTTAGAATTTTAACAGTGAACATGCAGCACAAGGTGTTTGGAGCCTTGTCTTAAACAGTGTTAAAAATGCATTCTCAAATTTGAGAAACTCTTCTAGGTAATCATTAGTTATCAATTTATACAAGAATACAGAGAATTTAAAAAATAGCCTCTGCACAAATATAACTTTAGCTTTGACGTTCAGCTTTCAGTAAAGCTTTCCGGTGTTACAGTTTCATTTGTCTCCTTCTCTTTTTCTTGCTGCGACCTCAGCTCCCATATGGATCAGATCAATTCTGAGTGAGAGCAGAGTTTAAGGGATTGCTTGTAAGTTGGATTACTTTAGTAATGTAGGAAGCTGCACAAAAAGGAATTTTATTACAGTAGAGCAGTATACTTAGCTTTCACCATGATTAAACTGAATTCATTAAAAAAACATGCATTGAAAAAAAAGCCCTATAAAAATACAAATATTTTAATCACAACTCCATCAAAATCAGCATACTTATTTGTGGGTTTTGTTGTTATTATTAATTGGAAGTGTTTTATTTTTCCATTGTAATGACAGATGCTTTTACAGTTGATACGAATGCATCTGTGTATTCAGAAATATTTCAGACTGATTGGACAAAACCACAGCAGTCTCAAAACACATTATCTTAGTGAATTAAGCTATGACTCTTCATTCCAATTCATGCTTTTGTCTCTGTATAGGAAAAAGAATTTGAAATTCCTTTAGCTTAGGAAATAAAGAACATTCTACTTCTCAACAAAGGTAGAGTGGTTTGTTCCTTAAAAGCATGGAAAGAAACATCTGTTAATGATTGGTGAAAGTAAAATGGTATGCTTATAGTACTCATCATTTTATCAGTAGAATTGATATCAACTTTCTTGCTGTGGTATTAAGTGTTGTGCAGTACATGTTGTTCTCCCCTCCCCTTCATCCCATATATTTCATACATGCCTACTGGTATTTCTTGTCATGTATTGATAATTCAGTAATAAGTCATTCTAAGAGAAATAGCTGTAGCATCATGGAGATTATTCCTTACTCCCTTTTAGGTAGATTCTGAATTTATTAGTTTGAAATTTTATCCCTCAGCCTTGCAAATAAATTGCATATGCTTACCGCATCCTACTCCTTTAAAAGTAAATCCTTCTCCCGTCCTAAAGTATATTGTGAAGGCATTTAAAAGATTAATCATTCTTATTTAAAAACAATCAAAAATGTCACAACCTAAATTTCACATTCCTACTATGATACCACTGTTCAAACACAAGTAGGTCAGCACCAGTGTTTTTTGTAATATTTTCCATATTCCAGCATTGTAGTTCATTTCAGAGAAAGATTCTAGCCCTCCACTGAGGGGAAAAAAATAGCAGTTGACAGCCTAAAAGAGGAAGCCTAATGTGTTACTCTTTAATTCACCCTACTCAAGCAATAAACTAGACCCTTCTAAATGCTATCTAGATGAAGTATGATACAAACACTGTACTGAGGCAATATTCCAGAAATTCTAATACAATTAAAGCGCTTCTGTGCTTGTGTAGAATTTGTTTCAAGAGTAATTTTAACAAGTACTTTACCATGTTTATAAAGAACAAGAGTCAGGCTCAGATACGTGTTTCAGATGTTATATGCAATTGCTTTCTAGATAGATAATATCTATAATCTTGCCACTGATAATCTTGCTTTTAAAATAGTAATGAACTGCAATTTTACAGTATTTTTTGTATTCCTGTATGCTGTTTAAAGTGATGCTAACTATAGGTTTGTTTTAATTTGCTCCTTTTATACCTTTTACAAGCTTCCGTAGTGACTGTAATACACCTTGTCAATGCTGTTGTTGACTCGGTGGAAAAAGAAGGTATATACATGTTTTCATATTTATTTACTGCTTTGGCAGAATAATGCATGTTTGTCTCTAGTAATGTAGTTCTAGCAGATGGGAGTTATAAACTTTACTTAGACTTCCTGATAAGCTTTAGTAAATAATATACTGTATGTGTATTATATTTTCATGTGAATGCTGTGGCTGCCCTGTGGACAGGTTCAGATTGTGATTTCTTGGAAAACGTATTGGTGTACAAAGGTCTTGGTGCTTACTGTTGTCTGACACTATTCACAATAAAGCTTCCAGCAGAATTGAGACAGCATCAAAGGCAGTTATGTACATTGAAGTAGATGAAAAATCAGTACTCCCTGTTCCTTTTCTTTTCCCACCTGCACCTAGTGGCAGTGGCTGAGCAAAACACAAGCAGTCCAATACCCACTTCCTTGGTCTTTAGATCAGTCTGTCCCTTTAGCAGAAAATGCTTATTTCTAGTGTGAAGTTGAGGTATATAGGCATACACATCCCTAAAATTTAAGTAATTCCCTAAAATTTAAGTAAAATTTAAGTTGCTTGCTACTTGTTTTTACTGGAATATCTAAAATGTGTGTTTATGTGTATGTATGTTCCAAATACATACACACAAACACAGAGGTATGTATGTCAAGTTAGAAAGAGGCAAAGTAGCAATTTTCACTGGAATTTTATTTTTTTTTTTCCTGCTAACATTTAAGAAGTGATCACTCTGGAAAATACAAACTTTACGAAATTATAGTAGAAATAGAGGTGCCAGTGAGCCCGTACAATCACTAACATTCCCAAACACTAATATTTCAATAGATTTGCATATCACTGGAACTTTCAGGATATCTAAGTAGTTCACTCCTTTATATCCCCACACACACCACTACAAGTCTGCAGAGGTTACTTCTTTCTGAAATTACATCCACAGTGTACATTTCTTATTTCTCAATTAAAAAAATAAGGTTTTCTAGGCTGTTTTAAGTCCTACTGGAAACAAAGCCCTTTCAAGAACATAAAAATGCTTATAGTAGCTACAGATTGGTTTATTATTTGAAGTACAACCTCTTTTTGTATGTCTACACATTATGAAGTAGACAGATGCAAAAACTTCTAATCACATGAGAGTATCATTAATGTTTACATATAGAGCGTAGTTCTCAGTGCTGGAAAATTGTAATGTGCAATAACTTATGAAAGGGTGACTCACAAGACCAGAGGCAGCAAAACATGAGAAATAATAACTTAGATTTTCTCTGAGATTTTAATGGATAGAAACTAAAATTGATGGAATTAGTCCTCAAGATACTCAGAAGTACTGTTCATTGATTTAGTATCACTAAGATAAGAACAACTTTTATGCATTGCAGGCTATTCAGAAAGGATAGAAAGATAAATATGATATGCTCAGCTGTTTCTCTTTCTAATTTCTAGTCTTAACAAGCATTCCTTCTTTCAAAGTATCATAGTTAAAGAATTCTGCTTTGGAGCACCCTCAGAACGCTGCCAGTTTGAGCAGCAGAGATCCTTGCTCAAGCTTTCAGCAAGATCAAGCTCTGGGACAGATGGTCTTTTCCTTTAGCCCCCTCCCCGACCCCCCAAGTGGCTCTGTCCAACAAGTATCCTGGAATGACGAATTACTACTAGACACAATCTAGCTAGACACAATCTCATCATAGGGCAGTTGTAGGCCTGCATTCCCTACAGCGCTCCTCAGGGAAGGTTATAGCTCTCTGCACATCAACGGTGCTGAGTACAAGAGGAAATACAGTGCCGGTCCACAGTGTGTCACCTAGAAACATGAGTACATCGGGTTCTAGCTTATTTCTGTATTTTATGCTAAATGGTCTCAGAAGCAGAGTACAGGACCCAAATCTCCCCCTTTCTTGGTTAAAAGTGCTCTAAATTATAAGGCTACAGTCTGTCTGTTGACTTCAGCTTCGCACCATTTCACTAGAAAACCAAAGAATGTTGTCTTCTAAGTAGACCAATGGTTATAACATTATCCTGGTGATGAGCCCAGAGATCTTAGACCATTCTGAGAATAGATAAAAGGATCCATTCTTAGAAGACTCGGAGATTAGGATAGGCAGTCATCCCTCTTTTCAGACCTGTACCAGAAATATAAGTTCCTGAAAAGATACAGGTTTAAGATGTCAGACAGCACAGAACAGTTCTGTGCTAAACATAAATAGTTGGGATTGCTGTATAACAGCAGGCAGGTCTCCCCGTGTACAGCCTTTGGAAGCTAGAAAATAAGTTCCCTTCTTTGGGTTAGACAGTGTTACATCTATTAAGATTTATACTTTTTAGTATTGAAAACCAGTGGGAAACAGGGAAAGAATAAAATCTGATCAAATCTCATTACCCAATTTTAAGAGAAGTCCTAAGTCATTAGAATGAAATGAGGATTTCAGCAAACTATGGCTTCCAGATTATTCCACTACAAAACAATGTCCCAGGTAGACTTCACTTTGCCTCAGCAGCCATTCTACAAATCTAATAAAGGAGGAGCCTTGGAGAAAAATGCCCAGTTTAGTACTGCTAAATAGGTAGGCATATTTGTCTACAGTACATTAAAAACAGACAAAAGCAGCATCATAGGACAGTCATTACATTTGTCTTTACAGTGGTTTTAGTATTTGATTCCTAATGATAGATATTTTCTCCTTTTTCTTCTCATTCTGCCAACTAAAGAATCTTTTGCTGTTCCTGACCTCAGCAATTCAAGAGGTGACTTCTGCATGCAGTTCATTGATATTCACCAAAGTATTTTTGTTAATACTTGGCTTTAACACAGACTCACCACCAGCTGCTTGCTGTGCACTTGTCTGCAGTGATTACTCTTTACTAGATTTGCACTTTATTCCAATTCTGTATTATTTTGCTTTTGGGTGTTTAGGTTAAAAATATATACATCTATATTTCTAATGAGGTTAGGTTTACATCTAGTTTCCAGCAGAGCAATAAAACCTTATTCAAGGGAAGGTTGCAGAAGAGGATCAAGTTGTTATTCATGCATGATTAAGCTTGATTTTGCTATTTTGTTCTTGTATTTGAATGTGGAATGTCTTTACTAATAGTCAAAGATAAAGGGATTTTATCAGAGGTGTGGAAGCACTGAGAGAAACCATTTTTTCAGTTACTGTGGAGTTAACAGCATTTTGTGAAATTCAAATTAAAATTCAGCCAAGTGGTAAAGTCATTTAAAATAGTCTAGATACTTTACCAGTTAGCAATTACTTCTTTCACATAGGGAAAGCAAGACTTTTTTGCATGCTAGATATATTCATAAGAAAAACAGGCAGCTGTTAGCAACCTAGCTGTAATTACTCAATAACAGTTGACTAAGAGTTTAGGTGCACCGGGGAGGCTGTTGGTTATTTGCTCTCCAGTGAACAATTCTATACCCTTATGTATTGTGACAGCATATTCCATAGGTGACCTACAGCTCTTCCTGTGTTAGGTGAGATGTCTGAAAACATTTACCGTTTAAAAAGCGAATGATGCAATACCTAATGCATGGCATAATGTAAACTTGCGTTGTGTTGAATGTCTTCTGTGGAACTGGGCAAATTGTTCTCCAATTAACAAGCAGTATCCTAATCACAGTGATTGCATTGTCTTAATACACGTTTTGACTTCTCAGTTCGGACTGACTTGAAGACAAGATACTAATACTGTTTTAAAAAAAAAAAATGTTCACTTTTCAGGTTATCACTGGGATACATCAGACTGGATGCCAAGTGTTCAGCTGCCAGGTATCCAAGAGTATCCGAATTATGAAGTGGTTGAGGAGTCAGCTCCCCTCTATACGGATCCAAATGCCATCGATACAGACTATTACCCTGGTGGTTATGACATAGAAAGTGATTTTCCACCTCCACCTGATGACTTCCCTGCACCTGATGAGCTTCCACCATTACCACCAGAATACAGCGACCAGTTTGAGTCAATACAGCCACCCAGAGACATGCCAGCCGTAGGTAGCTTGGGTTCTTCTACAAGAAGCAGGCAGAGGTTTAACCTTAACCAGTACCTTCCCCATCACTACCCTGCAGACATGTCAGAACCTCAGACCACAACCAGTGGTGTCAATGGCAGTTACAGAGAACCTTATGCTCCTTACACGCTAGGGTACAATAGAGACTTTGAAGCACCCACTGTAGACAACATGTCCATGTCTGTGTATGCTTCCACAGCTTCATGCTCTGATGTGTCAGCATGCTGTGAAATGGAGTCTGAAGTCATGATGAGTGACTATGAGAGTGGAGATGACGGTCATTTTGAAGATGTGAAAATTCCTCCACTTGATTCCCAGCAACATACAGAAGTCTGACACTCACACTCAACAAAAGTGCCTGGACTATTAAACTATCAATTCTAGATCAACTTCCACGATCTTTTATTTTCTCTCCCCCCTCCTTTTTCCCAGCCACAGTGAATGCTTCTGTTTCAGTGAGCTAAACTGGCATGGTGACATTGGATCATGCAGTTCATTTCACTAAATCAGCCTGTTCCTGACCTACTATAATTGGACTGTTCCAAGATTTCCATTGACTGTGCCATTTCTGAATGTGCTTTTTGTACTTGCATTGTCTATGTTAAAAAAATCACATACCACTTCTCCATGTTAGCATGATGCATATTTATATAGTTCTAATAAAAAATAATTTTCCCCTACTTTTTGTAAATGTTATGTACAGTTTTGATTTTAATAGTTTTAACTAGATTTTGTAGATATTTTGTGAATTTGTTTTCCACTGAAAGTAGTGGTGTTTGTGTGCCATTAAAAACTAGCACCCTTACTTATTATAATCAGGGCATCACTGTATGTATTCCCCCCAAAAACTAAGGTTTGACATTTCATTATAAAAGCTCAGCATATTCACACAATTCCAATTGTACATAGGTTAGGTCTGATATTTTTCTGGGTCAGCTACATGGAAATGTCTTAAATGGGTTGCTGTATTTTAGAACTGTAAACATTTTTTTCCCTTCTTGGAAAGTGTGTTGAGGACCCTCTACATACCAGTTTAGAACCAAAACCACCATGACACAGTTTTTATAGTGTCTGTATATTTGTGATCCAATGGTCTTGTAAAGGTTTTTACTGGAAATTACCATTAGCTGGTCTTTCTTACTGACAATAAATTATTAATAAAATACTTTAGCTTTGCTCTGTGTATCTCTATTATATAATATACAATTGACAAAGCATTCAATGCAGCATTTTTAAGTCTGTGTATGTTTTGTACTGTATTAAGTTACTTGCTCCAAGCAACACCTCTTTCTCTCCTCAGAAACCAAACTGCAGTTATGTCAGAGATGCTCACTAGATGGCAGCGTGTGTCTACTTAACGGTGTTTTAAAAAGTAATTGGGCCAGTATGAATAAAGATTGATGGGTATCAAACTTGGTAGCCTTCTCGGTAGTTTGCATTTTTCTTTAAACATATAATATCAGCCGTTATGTAAATTACTGAGTATTTCTTCTGAAGTCCCAGATACATAGCTATAGAGAAAAACCCAAACTTTAAAATAGCTTCCTCCTTTCCAAATTACCTTAGTGATTTTCATTAGTATTTGTCATTTGATTGTGCATTTCCATGCTGGAACTTGTGATAATTTTTTAGTTTGTGATAAATGGTGGGTTTTTTAAGCAATTTGTTATTTCATTTGCAGTTTCTTGCATTATGCTAACACTGAATGTTTCCTTTTAAATCAAGACAATATATAGTTTGCCTTTATATTGCCCAGCTATTTTTCTGACCAGAAAAGAACAGTGTTACTCTCCAGTGTAAATTTGTCCTAATGGTGAGCTAAAGGAGTAAGATAACTTCCTCCTACCACATGCATGAGGGACACTAATTTCATGGCAGATTCCTTAGCACATCAGTTACTTTTTATCATAGCTGGCAATCTTTTCAGCTCTACCTCTATTTCTCCTTACTATCTCAGAAAATTCTGCAGCCTGGAAAGGTGCAATGTCAGATTCTCTCAGGCATGAGAGAGCTAAGCTTAGGCCTTCCAACACCTGGAAGAACAGGGTACAGGATTTGTATTTGGATGGTTATTTCTGCACAAAACAGAACAAGTCAGCCTGGCCAGCTCCATAATGGAAACAGGTGGATTACAGGACAGACCCAAGCACTGCACAACCATTCCTCAAGGTTAACTCACCCGTGTGCAGGTAAGAAGCTCTTGACATATGTTAAAAAGGGAGCTTAAAACCATGTACTGGCTTTATGCTGTAGTATACACCCTGAAAACAAAGAGCTTTTTGTACAGCAGGCCCACTGTTGGTTAAAACATTTTCTTATTTAAAAGCTTAGAAAGAATCTTACTTTAATAGCTTAGAAAGAGCTGAATAAAGGGTAAAATGCTCTCTATATTAGTTTAGATCACTACATAACATCTCTCTCTTCTTGAGATGTAAAGGTTAAGTTTTGTGGGAGTTCTGCTCAAGATTTCTTAGTATCTGGTTCTCAGTAGGAAGGGAACCCGTAAAGTCAGCAAGAGGAAGGCAATATGCAGACTCACATCATTTCCTGCTTAATATAACTTCCAGGCAAGACAAAAACCTGCCCTACAAATATATTTTCCTAAAGTTACTAGTTTACAGCAGAAAGGTTAGGAAAACAGGATTTTTAAAACAGATGAGGACAAGCCTCAAACTTGAAACCTTATGTGAAGAACTATGAGAATTCCCTTTTTTCTCTCCACAAGACCTATGCTGTTAGGCAATACGCAACACACAAGTTTATACTTCACTGCAGGAGACAAGTGGCATAGAGTGGCATAGCAGCCACTTAGAGAAAGAACAGGCAGTTTCAACTCCACAACAGCTTAGCAGCTGGTGAGGAAAGCAAGACCACGTAAAAAAAATGCTCCCATTGTAGAAGTGCCAGGAGCTATTATCACCCAATTCAAATCCAGCTAGTACAATTAAAAGTGTTTTCCCACATAGAGATACAACAACATGCAAGAAATACTGCTGAACTCCTTGTAACGAGGAGTGTGAGCTACAGTAAAACAATTCCACAAGTTAGCATCAGTGGTGTTACAGGATGACACAGCTGCATACATAGTGGATTCAGCAGTGCCTCCTTGTTTCCTTCCCCGAAGTGCACTTAGTGCCACCGGTCTGCTTCTGTGGTGGCTAGCTCAGCGCCCTTAACCAGACCACCAGGCCTAGAAAAGGTTTCCTCATTTTTCAGGGGTTAATATCTTTCAGTCAACTCCCACCAAGATGGTATGAGTTGCTGCATTAAACAAGTGGAAGGCAAGGAAGGATGCTGGGTCTCTCTTTTAGTAGCCACTAACTAGCTATTTTAAAGGGCATCATAGCTCAGTTCTCTTGTTGGGAAGGGAACTTGTTGGCAAATGCCGAATATTCCCTTTCCATAAACTGATCTACAGGGAAGGGGAAATCTTCCCATATATTTTCTAAGGCTCTCCATTGATGCCTTAAAATAGTTCTGATGTCTGTTGTCCTTCAATAATCTGAGTCCTTCCAGCTTCTGGAGAAGGCTTACAGTAGGATTTAGGAATTTAAACTTCTATATCTGGGGCACTGTGAACTTTACAGCTGGTAGCATTTCTTCAAGGCAGTCAGCACCATAAAACAAAAGAAGCAAACAAAAACCTCTGAACTATTTTAAGCACAGTTGCTTGCCACGTTTCTAGTAAGGATTGAGACCCAGGACTACTGAGCAACAGCAGCTAATCATACGGCACTTCCAGGTCACACAGCAAAAGCAAACCTTGTTCTGCAAGACACATCACACATTTGGAGTGACTGAAGTAAGATGCAGTTTGGAAGGCTTTTATGATTGTGTGTGAGAAATCAACACTGCTGCAGGATAAACTCTTACACAATAACATTAATGACTGCACAAATTCCAAATACAGATAAGCTTTCATTTAATAATTAAGTTCCTATTTATCTTTAGCCACTTACAAATCTGTAAGAAAAATTATTAAGAATTATTTTTCCTTAAGGATCCTTGTATTCCCTGCATACCAGCTGGCACAAGGTGTGCTGGTAAGACTGGTATAAAACATGCAAATAAGCAGTCTAAGACGCACATGCTGTGCCCATGATGAGTACTGACACAGTGAACCTACACCCTAGAAATACAAATGGCCTCTTCCAGCATGTTCAGCATTACATTAAGGTTCACACTGGATCTTCAGAAATTATTAGGCAAAGTTTCAGCAAGTTCATAAACGGGTTTGTTCACAAACAAAACACAGACTAGATAAATGTAGGGGTTTGGACTAGATGATCTCTAGAGGTCATCTCCAGCCCCAGCTGTTCTGTGATTACTCAACATTCATATCTTGTAACAGTGTAAGACAAGATTTTTAGAGATTTTTAAGTGGTTAAAGATAAATAGGAACTTCATCTCTCAGCTTTTGAGTATTTGGCATATCCATATTTAAGGGTCTTAAAGCAATATCCTTGGTCAAAGAACAGGTGAGGTTGCAGGCACCACTTGAGTATCACACCACAATGAGACTCCAAGATCCCTCTGGGCAACCTATTCCAGTATTCAAACACCCTCCCAGCAAGAGCTTTATGTTCAAGTGGGGTCTCCTGTAGCTCGGTTGTGCCGATTGCCTCTTGCCCTGTCATGGTGAACCACTGAGAAGAGCACGGCTCCATCTTCTCCATACCCTCCCATCAGGTATTTCTAAGCATTGGTAAGTTCACTGCTTCCATGCTGAAGAGTACCAGCTCACTCAGCCTTTCCTCATGTGAGAGTCCCCAGTCCCTTGATGACCTTACTGGCCCTTTGCTGGACTCTCACCAGTTAAGTCCTCATCTTTCTTGCACAGGAGAACTTAGAAGTGATTTTTATTTTATTTTTTCTATTTGTTATAAAAATAGTTATGAGCCTGTAGAATTTAAAGCTTCATTGAGAAGAGTTAGGTCAAACTCATTGCCATTCTGTCCTCCGTATGTTTTATTTGGACTGTATGAAGCACTCATTTCACCTTGGAGCAGAGAACAAACAAATTCTACCTGACCACAATCCTTCATAAAAATATTAATCAGATGAAGAAGTACCCATTAATCCAAGCAGGGTGAAATAGCCATCATTTTTGGCAGCGTTATTCCTTCCACAGCCAGGATAGAAGAGAAAAATCTGGGAAGCACAGGAGAGAAGACAGGACTATACAGCAAAGCAGGAAAACAGACTCTTTGCTTTGATCTTACAGAGACACAAATCTATGAGAAAGCTCATTAGAATTATTTTATCCCTTATGCAAGGTAAGCACATTTCTGAACTTGCTGATAATCAAAAACTTACTGGTTACCAATGCCCAATGTTCATTTGCTCAATCTGATCCATGAAAGCATCATAATCATAACACAAATTTAATAAACCTCCACACAAAAGTCTCGTCTTTGCAGCAGTCACACAGGAGCCGAGACTATCAGTAAGAACATGGGATTATGACCATTACAGCAAGAGCAAATGCCTTTGTTATCAAAGCCGAGCCATATTTCAAGAAAGGACTTTTTAAGTTTTTTGCTGCAGATCTTTTCTCAGTTTCTTCATATTTTCTTATATATTTTCTTATATATTTGGAGAAGAAACTTTCGCAGTGTGAAGAAGCGCACTGACAGGCCCAATTAACGATCGCATGACTCACTCACATAATCCCCAGGGTACCAATTTGAAAATATGTTAAACTGTCTGAATGGCTTTCAGAGTTTGCATTTAACTTTGCAGAAATACAAAAGGAAAGATCGTGCTGCATCAAAAAGTTTCAGTTTTCTAGTTTCTTATCTTTTTCTAGAGAACTCCAAGCACAGGGAGTCACTGATAGCATAAGAGTTCAAACAGGTCTCATTTAAACAACGAGCACCTTCCAATGGCCACACAGACAACAGGACCTTCTGCTGTGAGCTTCACTGCGGGGAAAAAGACCTCAGCTCATGGAGAAAAAGGCTAAAAGTATAATTAGCCTGATTACTGGAGGGGGACTGTATGTTTTAATTGTTTGTTTAAAATGAAATGCTATTCACAGATCTCTCCTCCACAAACCCAGTGTAGCTGTTTAGAAACATCTAGAAAGTGGGAGAAAAGGTTACTTTGCTCGAATGAAATTCGAGTCTTAAAGTGTTTAAAGCCACGGCTTTCACTGGTCACCTACCCCAAGAGCTCAGGCTGAGGGAGCCAGAAAGCTGTCCAGCTGGGGGAATGGGAAAAGCCAAGACATGAGATGTACTTTGAGTCCTGAACTAACAAGAGCAAAAAAAAAAAAAAAAAAAACACAGCAAGGGGAAAACAAACACACACAAAAACAAAACAAAACAAAAAAATAGTCCAGAGCCAGCCAAGCACAGAAGCAAAACATGAGAAATCTTGGAAGTTGGAGGAAGGCAGTCACAGAAACTACAGGGCAGCTAACGTAGAAGTTTTACTTTAAGTCCAAGGAAGTATATGCCAACAACAGTTTCAAAATCTTTAATATTAAGTATAAATAATTATAAATAATGATATTAAGTATAATATAAAAATATTAATTTATACTTAATATTTAAATATAATTATTTATTTAGACACTTAAATTTGTATCCTTGAGGCTTCCTCTGCTTCAGTGAGGACTAATTCATGCTCAGCACACAATATTTTCTGAGAATTAGATGTGGAGCTGCGGTCCTCAACTTGAAGTTCTGTCTTACTTTAGCAATAGTAAAGCTTTTTGGGCTGCCCTTAATAGCCTTCCTTGTAAGGAAAATCATCTTCTCCTAATGAGGGGGCCATTAGGATAAATACGTATAAGTGTATTGCTGCCATGATTTTCCTGTTGGCCATCCTAAAACTCCCACTCTCAGGATTTCAATATTATGAGGAAGTGAGACAGACTGAAGTTTAAGCCCCCTTGGTCTCTCATTGGGACTGTGATTAATTTCCCCTCTGCTTCCTCCATTCTAGCTGAAGTCAATAAATCCTGTTCCTGAAGCCCTGCTCCTCTGCCCACAGCCCCTTGGCAGACTAGCAGCAGTCCCTCCCTTCTTAACCCTACAGCACCAGTGTACAGGGGTGAGGGCTGACCTGTTCCATGAACCCGTCAGTGTTCACACATACTGTTAAGTGCAGAAGGGGTCTCGCAGGAGGGGCTGACACTCAGTTCAGATGATTCATGGATTCTGATACTACCAAGTCACCACTCCAACAGGGAAAAAGCATCAGCTATGCCGTATCTTAAATGCCAGAGGTTATTTCCCCATATCTAGGGTGAAGCATGCTACTTCAGGCAGCTTTAAGGTTTTGTCTCCCTTTGGCTATGACTAGTCAAATTCCTCAGAAAAATGCAGAAATGTCTTCCCCTGTATTCATATTTAATTGCTGTGCCAGAAAGTTGTTTAATTAAATCAATCCATTTTAAGACCCTATATAGAAAAGGAAGGTCTTCAGCTAAAACAAACAAAAAAAAAAACCACAAGTATCCAACTTGGCTGATCTCTCACAACAACCTTAGAGTCTTAAGGAAAGCTCGTAACACACAAGCTTTATCTGCCTCTGTAGAGCTGTTGGGAAAGGACCCGATGTGTATGGAAGGTATTTTGAACAGTTCAGCCCCTGTCTGGGGACTACTGTACACGGACAAAACCACCTCACTTCTATAGCACGCTTAACTAGGCTTTGCCATTAAGAATAACCAGGCACACCAAGCAACCATTAACAGCCAAACACCTACAGATTCTCAAAGAAGACAACTTTAAGCCCTTGTCATTAAGGAGAACGGGGACAGTTGACGTGATCTTTGCCTCTGTCAGTCTGGATCACAAACAACCATGCTCCGCTCCTTTAGGAGCAGTGCTGTTAAGCTTGCTTCCCATTAAACCGGAAAGAAAAAGCCTTCTGCCTTACTGAACCAAATCAGGGCTGTTTGTGTACAAACAGAGGCAAAATGAGATTTGTGGTAATAATGAGTTTTCTGGAGTCGTGAAGAAAAACAGAACCTGGGGATAAAATCTGGCCCTAATCAATCCAGAAGTGATCTTGTGTTGAACTGAGCATTTCAGAGTACTTCACAATTAATTTATTCACTGCTCCATCCTTCCAACATATCATTCTTCACCACAAGGTTAACTCTACAGCACTTTACCTCAGGAAATACTTTTCCTCTTCCTAATCCCCACGTGTTGGCATTCCACACACATCCTCACGATGTGCAACATCTTTCAAACCAGCCTTGTCAGCGACTCCTTCACTGCATAAAACATCGCACAAACCCCTAAGAGTTAAGGCAGCTCCTGAATTTGTCCTTTGTGGTGGTACATAGTACCCAATGAGTAATGATACTCTTGAGGATGCAGTCTTTAACAAGAGAAACTTGAATTTAAAAAATTCATAGGAGCATCATAAGCTAAAATTTCCTACCACTGTGATCAAAAGCACCCAAATCACATAAAAGTGAGGAAGCTTTTTAAAGAGAGATAGAACAGGCATCTATAAAAGGCAATTCTTTGCATGGAGCACAGATTTTATACACAGATGTCATATTAGCAAGCTCATATCATTTATCCTAACAAGATTTAAAAGATAAAAAGGAGACTGGCATAGTAAAGCAATAGAGCAAGGAAAGCTATGAAGAGCTAGAAGGAATCCTTCAGGAGGCTGAAGTCATAAAGAGTGAGGAAAGTAAGAAAGAACAAACTCTGGCAAGTACAGTGCAGAGCAAGATGAGCCAAGAATGTTTGAGGAACAGTTTGCAGATGTCAAAAAATTAAAGTTTATTTTTAAAACATATTAAAAGCAAAAAACAACTCTGCCAGAGAGTCTATAAATATAAAACCAGTGGGTGATCAAGGCATAAAAGGAACCTCAGAGAATTAAAGACTAACAAACATCTTCCCCACTGCAGCTATGTCCACTGTGGAAGAGGGTGAGAGTTCTCTGACTAACATGAGGTATCACACAATCTTAAGGAGATTAACAAATGAAATAACACTATCAAAGACAACACAGCACTGACTTCTAAAGCACTGACAAATCTGTTGCCCATGTTACCTGGGGCAGAGCCAACTAAAACTGCCTCAGGACCGTGTGAATGGCTACAGACATGGTATTGAGCCAGATGAATCAAGCACCAGGTCCCCATGGATGTAGCATTTAAGAAAAAATGTAAATACTAACACCAGAAGCACTAGTGAACAGATAAATTGAGATGGTTGTACCAGGCAGTCTGGTCAGCTGCTTGTACCAGGACAGCTGAATCAAATCACACAGCCACAGTGTGGGTGTTTATACATCCCCTGTACAATCCTTTCACGCTTGTTTTGTTCTTACAGGTAAGAGACAAAGGAGCACCTGCCAACATGCCCATTATCAAAATGGGATCCAAACCACTCCGTTTTATCTCTTGTAAAAGCAGATCTCACATTGGCACTGTGACGGTAGGACTGTAGTCAGCATCAAGGGACAAAAGCTGCACATTGCTGCTGTTGTTCAGGTAGTTGTAGAACAGGGACAGAAATGCAGGTTCAGCAAAAATATAAAGTTACTACCCAAAGATAACCAGATGAGCATTTTCTGAAAACAGGTTTATGCTATAGCCAGCTCTGGCTTTGAAAGAGAAAAAAAATGATTTTTTTTTTCCTCCCCACAACAGAGTTTTCACGGAGGTCTCTCACATAAAGGACAACTGTTTTAGCAGCTTGGAGTACTCAATAAAGGTATAAGAGGAGTTGTGCTAGTGCCTTCTCTCTGTTTTTGTGAATTATTTTCAATTTTGTTCCCTCACTATTTTGTTAAATAAAAGAAACAAAGTGCTTTTCTTTGAAAAAGATCTAAAGATTCAGTTGACCAAAGTATTTTATTATTATTAAATGCTCATACAGCAAGAAAAAGTAACATTCACACCGCTGTACTGAATGAAGTTTCAGTCTGGTGTCTGGGTCAGGAAGAAGTTTTTTTACTGCCCTGAATTTGCTTTTTATCTCCATTATTACATGGTGATACTGTTGGTTACTTCCTACAATGAAGTTCCTTCTACAATTTTCTAAGGCATCACAACACTGAAGTAATTACTTCCTACACTAGAAACAAAACTTTGAAGAAGTCACTAACAATTCAAAACTCTTGTACAGTTGACAATATTTTAGTTTGCTGCTTCAGATCTCAGAGGCCTGATTTCTGGGATTCTCTCTTCTTTCCTTCCTTCTGAAATTCACTGACTAATGCTGCTCTCTAAACACAGCTGTTGGCCTTACAGGTAGCAAGCAGAGCCCCACCTTCCAGCACTCATACTTCCCTTCAGCAACAGCTGATTTTAACCAGTGCTGCTTATACAGAAACCTTGAATGCCAAAAAGCTTTTTTTGATATGACAAGGGGACGCCGTTAACTGTTAGGGCAAGATAAGTGGATTTGTGAAGTACTGCATGCATTAACATCAAGCAAAATCCATGAGATCAGAGCAATGAAACGGAGTGACAAGAAGTGCTGAGCTGTAATACATATGGGTTTCTTCCAGGTAAAAGGTACTTTTTTTGGTTTTGTGCAGGATCTGGCTTAATGCTATGGGGAACAAGAATCAGTGTACCACTACTATGCTGCTTATTAAGAAACCACAGAATGATAAGTACCACTTGGACTGACCTTTAGACACTGCAGATGGCACGCCAGCCCGAATTAGTGAAACCGGGTGTTACACAGCAATACCGTCATGGTTGCCTGGTACACAAATTAGCAAGGAAAACTCTTCCCTGGGGAAAACGACCACATGAAGACTCAGAACAAAAGCAATGTGCGTGAGAACTGCAGTCACAGCCAAAACACTGGCTGTGACATTGAACAGCACTGGACAGACAAAAGACACCCAAGGGACCACTGGGGTTCAGCTCCCAGGGTGACATCAGACACCATGGCTGAGAGCTCATCACCCATCGCTGCACATATCTGCTCTGACACACCCACAGCAATACTGCTTTTAGGATTATTTATACCACCAAAGCAGCATGACACTAAAGGAGTTGCACTCTGAAGCTGGTTCTTAAATGTTCTCTGAAGCATCTAAGCAGTACTTATTCCTAGCTATAATTAAGGTATGAATGCATTTTAAACTGACTGAATTTTCTCCTGCGGCTCCCAATCACAGCAGCCAGCTAGTTCCTTGTGCTTGAGGTATCAATTCAAAGATACTTCGGCTTTTTTTTTTTTTTCTTTTTTCACTACCAATTTAGGAGGAGCTGGCCCAGCTGAGCTGTCAGCCGGAAGGAGCTGCACCTGGCCTTCCCACCTACACATTTGACTGTACTCAGCATTGCTTGGGTGGCAGAAATAGGTTCCATTTGAAGGACACACTACTCATGAGGGCTAGAACTGTCTGAGGTTCAGCACGAGTTGTTGCTCATATACCAACAAAGGCTGGCCAAGGTGCAGAGAGGAGGCACTCCTCCCATTTTAGAGAGCCAAGAGAACCAGCCACCAAAAGGCACAAAACAGCAACCACACTGTTCTTCTAGAGTAACAAAGACCTAAACAAGAAAGCAAGTTAAAGGCCTGTCTTAAAATTGCCACACGCAGTGCTGACCGCAGAACAAACTGAATGAAGTTGGACATCAGGCGGAACAACAGACAGTTCAGATTCTGCTTCATTACACAATCCGTAAGTACATTTGTCCCAGATGAAATTATATACTTCACTTGTATGAGAGAAGCAGCAATATATTGATACAAGGTAGTGAACTCACAAAGCTTAGTTGTAAAAAAGACAGCAACTTAAGATTAGACGGCAAGGTACACTTGATTATTTACTGCATTGAGGACATGCAAGTCAGACGTGTCTGGGAGACCCTCCTGCTGAGTTATGAAGTTCAGAGTGGACCCCCTTGCTTTCTAAACCCCTTGAACCAAAGAGGTAAGGAGCTTAGGTGCGGCTGAATCCACTCCTACTCCCAGACTTGGTCAACAACATCCCAACAGGAACAAGTCAGAGTGAGACCAGTACTGTTATCCATTCCTTAATCATGCTTATACGTATCTGCTTTTCTACCTCATCGTCAGAATAATAATACTAATTAAAAAAAAGGATTAGAAGATACAAAGATTTACCTCTTGGTGAGTCCACCGTTGCATTCCACCTCATAACTGCTGTCTCACTTCACTTCTTCAAGTCAAGCCCCAGTGCAGTTCAGCTCCTTGCAACACCCCCAAGTCACACACAACTGCAGCAAAACAAAAAGCCCTTCTGCAGCAGGACCTACCCCCAGCAGACCTTTTCCTCTGCTCTACCTGTTTCTAAGTCAAGGCCTCCAACCCTCCCCACAGCTGTGTGTGTCTCATATCCTTAATCCTACCCAGCCCTCAGGTGCAGCCCAGCACCTGAGGATGCCAACTCTTATTAACCCTACATACCAAGCAGTGTTTAGCACACAACTTCATGGAAGAAGAAAATTTTCACTAGGGATCTGAAGAAACATTATTGAGGAAGGGAGAAAAAATTTAAAAAATGAAATACTTGAGGGTTTTGTGTGTTCAGTTGAAAAAGGTTTAAAAAGAAAGACAAAACAGTCCTTTTATTGCTAAGAGTGTTCAAAAACAGCTCAGAAGCAATTGTAAATCCAAAGTGCGGTCCTCTGTTTTACTAGTTACCTGACCAGACAAAAGTTTATGTCAAAATGGGACAGATTAATTTCCCTATTCCAAATGTATGTGCTGCAGTCTGCCTAAAGCCTCCATATGCTTCCTTCAACCATGATCCCATGGTTTGAATTCCCACCCTGGGTAATATCTGTGTCGAACACATTCCTCTTGCCATTGTGTATTTGTAGTTTTCACAGAACAATGAGCAACGTTACATTATCCTTGAAGAGTTATCATTTTTCCCCCAGCAAATCCTCTGGTTAGGCTCATCTAGCTTGTTAAATAAATTCTCTTCCTACATTTACTCCCTATAAATCTAGGACAACAATAACTTCATTTTCCAACACATATTTTTTGTTTATTTAGAGTTCCCTTTCTTAAATTTTTCACCCTCCTTCTCATTGATTCACCACCATATACACCGGCTTTTAGCATCAGGTTGAAAGTTCAACATTTTCTAGTTCTCTGGCAGCTAACAAATCTCAGCAATCTTAGTATCAACTCTCTTGCAACTGATTCAACTTCTAAAATACACGGTTCATTGGTTTTAACAACATATTTTTTCTTTCACACCAAATACATTGTATCATTCCACATGACACCAAATGCAGAACAGTTTTCCTGAAATAGCAATCCAGTAGTTATAAAAAGACAGTATTTGGATAGTATGTTCTCTGAGGTGGTTGCTTTATTTATAAAACATAAAATATTACATAACATATTTGTGTTGTTTTTACCTCCCCAAAAGTGTATATTTCTTACTTATGATGCCATTTCTCTGGTCTGTAATAGCTTTTTTGTTCATTTCATTTTTAAATATGTTCTGTTGCTCAGTGAGAGGCATCTCAGGATGTGCTTTGCTCTTTGCTTTAATTGCTAATGTGCTGTATCATCATGAAGTACAGCCATTTTCTGTATTGCAATAGCATCCTTACGGGTGCATAGAGAATATACATGTAAAGGCAGAAAATTACTTTGAAAAGCAAATACAAAGATAGAGCTGGAGGAAAGGCTATGCTGAAGAGAGGGTCAACTTACAGGAATTGCAGCATGATATAGAAACACAGAATGGTTTGAGCTGGAAAGGATCTTAAAGATCATCTAGTTCCAGCCCCCTTACCAGGTAACTAACAAAAAACAAGGCACAAGTACAGCTCTGGACGTGCCATCAAAAACACGTGGGTTGCCCTGCCACCAAATGTACTCAATGCACCATGCTAGAGCATCAGAGTCAGCCTCAGCCAGCATAAACGGTCCCCGCTGCCCTTCCTCTTACTTCTCAGTGCCAATTCCAACTCACGACCTTGCCATTAGCTTCTGCTCATACAACCTTCAGCAACACGATGAACACGACCAAGGAGTTTATGTGAGACAGTAGTTGAACTTACCAAAAAAAAGTACTCAGTTTTCTTCAGGAAATTCCTGTTTTCCCTTGTGATGAACATCATCATCTTTGTGGCACTCTAAAACAGTGACACATTGCTACCCCATCTTGTAACCCAAAAAGATTTTGGAAATATTTTCCTACCTTTCTTATGTATCTGATTAGCAGAGATGCATTCTCTTGTCGACGCTACCTTATTCCAAGCACTTCTTCCTCCTTCAAACCTGTAACTAATGAGAGGTCTTTGTCACATTCTTCTACTGTGGAAGAAAAGAAGATGTATTCTTCTGCCTTGCACATAATATCTGCAAAATATCAGTTGTTCACCAGTCAAATCTGAATTTACATGCACTTTCTTTTCAAGATAATAGATCCCTATCCTGTGACGTAAGGCCCATTAATACAGGAAGGATCAGTATATAAAACATCATACAAGGTGATCATCAGTTCTTTTCATTTGATCCTCATACAGTCATTTGCTCCTAACTGTAGCAAGACGTTAGGGTGCTCTAGGCAAATAGCCTGAATGTCTCCTACAGGCTTCATTCCTTCCAGCAGACAGCCATGTCCATCCACACCCTTTTCCTTACTCACCAGGCTCCTTCCACCAGTACTGCTGCCTGCTTAGCCCGTCTTTCTATACGTGCAGATATCCAACCTGCAGCAGGCACAGTAACATGCAGATATCCAACCTGGGCAGCAGGTACAGTAACAGCATCGACCCCACAAGATTCAGGAGTATTTGCTGGCACTTCTCACAGACAAGCACCTGACCTGGATACCCTTCCATCTGAAGCCTCTGCTACCTGGTCATTAGCACTTCCCATTCTGAATTCACAACAGCTGATGTCTGCTTTGCAGACAGCTACACGTTCTGGAAGGTATCAGAAGGAACTGAGTGTTTCACAAGATAAATGAAACAGTACTATTTTTAATAAATATGTATAATGATTTTTTTCTGAGACCCAATTACTGTGTGACAATTGTATTCACCAGAAGACAAAACCTTATTTCCATTATAAGAGGATTGAAAAACTAAGAAGGCAATACAAGTTATTTGTCTTTATGGAATCTTATAACTACAAGCTGCCATTCATAAATGCTAAGACTGCATCTGTTTTGCAAGCAGACTGAAAAAAAAAAAGTTTACTGGTGTTATCCAGTTAATAATATACCTATGACCTCAAAGTATTCCTGTTAACAGTTACCTATAGCAACATACACCTCATTATACAAAAACCAATTTAAGAGAAGCATACAAACAACCTTGCTAACAGAAACAGTGTTTTTTCTAGGACATATCACAATCAGGTTAAGGCTCAGTTTAAAGATTCTTCTTAAGCATTGTAGCGCTTATTGATCTAAGCTTTTAGGTTCATCTGGTGTACATTTCAATTTCCCCGAGCCCTGGAGGAAAACGTAAGGCTAATACCATACAGGGCAATAAGGAATAGAAATGGTGTCTTATTGATTAAATATATATTTATATCAGATTCATCTCCCTGATTTTGCTGTTTGTGTGACTTTAGGCAGCTAAGTCACATAACTGATCCATTAGGTCCATTATCCACAGTTCCTTGATTCATTCATTTTCTTTCTTTCTTTTCAGGACCTCAGAAATGTCTAACTACAATAGCTGTCTGGGATTAAATGCCTAAATGTCTCTGGTATTTAAGCTGCCTAACATCCAAAATGTGTTTTCAAATATCATTTACTACTCTCTATATGCTATACTCAGTATATTGTATTCATTTCTCACCTCCAATGTCACAGTCAAAGATGTGCTTTTCTGTTGCTGGGTCTCCAAAAGGACAATTCTGAAGCTATGGTTGCCCTTTGAGGATTATACAGAAAAAAAAAAAAAAATGAAAAATGAGTCACCCTTGAAAAAAGAAGAGCAGAAAAACAGGTTCAGAGGTCAGTGGTAGAAAATGAAAGATAACATATGTATGTTGTGATGAAATGTACCCTAAGAAAGACAGCAGAGAAAAAACGTTTGCCACCCTTTGCTTTGAAGAACTAGTTCCCATACTCTTTAACTAACCCATTTCTAGTGCATGAAGTGAGGAGCTCAGCCTGAACAATCTCTCCTCTTCCCACCTTCTCTCTCACAACACCCAGGTCCCCAGCAAGCGCCAGGCCCTTCACCCTGCTCTGCATAGCCCTGGGGTTTCCTTCTACTTACTAGCCTTAAGTATACATCCAAAACTCGGTTGCACACTCTGATCTTTTTGCTCAAATTCTTTCACTTCAGGGTTGAATTTAAGGAAAACTAACATACAAAACAATAAAAATCTCTTCCTCCCCCTAGTCTGCTGTATTATGTAGTGCAGACAGTAGGTTACGTATTCCTCCTCTTCTTCCTTTCTTTTTTTTTTTTTCCTTTCTCCAGCAGACTGGAAATTCACATTATCATCTTCATTATAAGTTTTGATTCCGCTACACTGAAGTTCACCTTGTGCTTCAATGACAACATATTTTCTGGGCTGCTTCCTCCAACTTGTCTCTGAAATGAATCACTTGTGGAATAAAAGCACACACTGCATGCTCATTAAAGGCAGTGGCACATATACACCTGACACAATCATGCAAATTCAGGTTAATCTGAACAAAGTTACACAGAGCAGAGATATTAAATACCTGGTGACTCAACAAGAAAGACCGTCTTTTTGAAGAGTGCAACTTCACCAACAAGCACTAGAAATTGCCTAGCACCAGTGGAAAAATGTGTTTATGATATCCGATATGATCACATTTATCCCATATATATCACATATTTATGATAGATATAAATTATGACATTTAGTCATCTAAATCTAGGTTGTCTTTCCTATGCAGAGAGCAAAAATAAGGCACAGTTAATCCCTGTACTCACCACTGCTGGGTAGGTGGACAAGGAAAATACACCATTTTTGCCCAGATGTTTTCTGTTTGGCCTTTCTGCCCTCCACAGTAGGAGTGGTCCTTACAGATAGCAATTGCTGCTACTGCAAAAGCCTCAAAGGGAAGAAGGTAAAAAGTCTCTGCTCTCTTCCCTATGTGCTACTCACATTTTAGTCCCAGTTCTATGACGTGGTGATCAATTCCATCAAACTTATTGGCATTTTGTGTACAGACTTCACTAGGTTGGAAGCAGAGATTATACTTAACTCAGGCTTCTGGTTTCCAGGACATATAAAATAAAATAAAATAAAATAAAATAAAATAAAATAAAATAAAATAAAAGTTTTACTCCTTTTTCTACATTACTTCCTATAGACAGTTTTATCTATCTGCAAGTAAAAGTATGACAATGATTCTAATAATCACTGAATGGGTAACAGCAAAATTTGGAAAGGAATTTTCTTATGAGGAGATCGCATTACAAATGATAAAAGCCATCAAACAGTCATAAGCACTGTGATATTGATTGTACTTAATTTTCTGCAACTCTCAATATACCTGTAGCTGTGGAAAAGGTATGCATCAACTAAATAACAGTATTCATAATGGTGCTGAGGTATCTTATGAGACAGTCATTCAAAACACTGCTTAAACTATTGCTCTGTTTCTCTCCTTACAACTTTCTAAATATCACAAGTGTTCTGGTGGTCCCTAGACTAAGGTAGCTCAGTGCTATCCAGTGAGCTTTCTTAGTGATTGCTGGCACATCGGCAGTGCTGACAAAAAGATTACTAACGGTGCAGAAGGCAAATGCAGAGTGAACTAAGCCTGACACTTGTTTTATGTGAACCGTGCCACAGAGATATATCAAACTGAGGATTATGAACATTAGTAAACAATAGCAAAATCTTAGCCTCTAAATTAGTGAACATTTTTGTATCTTAGCAAAAACAGACATGGAAAAGATGTGTACTTTCAACTGGTAATAACTTATCTCAAGGAGCCAATCAGTAAGAGACAAAAAGTATCTTTTTACTAGCTATGGATCTTCCTAGCACTTTTCTCCGTACTGACATTGCAGCTAATTAAAACAGATTACTCTTTTTCATTATTTTTCTTATCTGGGTTACTTTGTGACAAACAAAACTCCTCATAAAGCATATGCTGGTCCCAAGTAATACTACTGACCCCAAAGCCTGAACAACCCAGTGTGTAAAGAATCCAAGTGAGAGATTCAAGCAAATAATTCATCTTGTATGATAAAAGAATGAGTTCTTCATAAGCACGGTCAGTGCACACCAACTGACATATCTCCGTATGGTGGGTCAGCCTGTTGATCCATTTTCTCATAGAGGAAAAAACACGCCATGCTTTGTTTCATTAACTAGAAGAAAAGCACTGATCTATTTCATATAAAACATGGAATGGTGAATACTTATCAATGGCTCAGATGGAATAAGCATAAGCAAAATGAGTCTTTTTAGGAGATGATATATTTATACAATGCCACAGCTACTGCAGTTTATAATAAGTTCCAGGGTTTAATACCACTGAAGTGTTATTATGTATTTCCCCCTTTTCTTTGATACCGTATTACTAATAAATTCATAATGTAACTTTGGAAATCCTGTTCTCCGCTGATGGCACTATATAGTTTCTTCCTCTCTTACACAAACAATACAATCAGCCTCCAATTGTTAGTACTGACTTCTTGCACTGTAGTACTATAGACCAGCTCCCCATACATAAATATGGGGATGCCACAGGAATCAGTCAAATATCAGTCACCCATTTGCACCAACGAAATTGCAAATTTGTTCAAAAAATAAATCCAAAGAACCTCTGCAGCTAAGAAATCACAGTGATATAACTACTACAAAATTGTGCTATGAAATTCTCTGGAAGTGAACACAACACTGCCTTCGGTACTAATTCAGGCATAGCCCATAAAGTCAATGCATGTCACATGTGATATCGTAGCCACAGCATTAGTCAATGTCTCAGACTACACAAAAAGTACTTGACAACTTTACATGATGGTTTCCTAACTCTAGATATGAAATTAAACCTAAAGGCAATACACCCCTCCATAAACACAGTCAAAGGTATATGGGAATTGATACATGGGAAAGGATTTCAGCTTTAGAGAACAATATTCCTTCAGTGGACCTGGTAGCACATCACCACTGAAATTAATCAGTCATGTCAACAAAGTAACTGTAGATATAATCAACATAATTGAAATTGATGGTGATAAAAGAACACTGGCTAGCATATAATTTAACCCAGCACAGATGATTTGTGAATAAAACCTCTTCTTTTTCATATTTTGGTTATTGCTGCAGATTTTTTCATAGCTGAAGACTCAGAAAGTCAAAACTTGGATATGATGAAACTTATTACAAAAATGACCAAATAGTTCACCAAATTTGTATTGCTCATACAAAATGTTAGAGCAGTCTCGAGCCTCTAAGCCACACCAGCTTCCTTGAAATAAATGATGAATAAATACTAACAACAATAAGCCTTTGATTAGGTTGGTCACCAAAAAGGAAGATACTATAACTGAGTGTTACATACTCAGTGTGAAGATTTTAACACACACTGTAATTACTCAAAAAGAAACTGGGATACATTTGAGACCCTCATTTGGTGGCTACATAGAGTTTCAGAACTTGCCAACAGAAGCAGAACTCAGCTGTACCCGATGAGCAAAGCAGGTGGACATCCTTAACATCAGCTAAAAGGCTGGCTGTAAATCTTCATAACAAAATTGGATACAAAGAAAAACAAGTTTTTGAAGGTGGGAAGCATTAAAACAACAACAAAAAAAATAATCATATGTCCTAGGGAATTTTGCTTTATTGAGATTTACATTGTAATAGCTGTTACATAGGACAGTGTCCTGTGTAACACAGCTATTACAAGCTCTTGTTTGCAGCACTGATTTTATTAAAGTGACTAGATCATGATTTTCTTTCTTTTAAGTGGATTTTTCTGACTTGACTTTACTAATGACTTTAGTGAGGTTGCTGCTGCTGTGCTTGAAGCAGATGGAGTGGCATAGGAATTGCCACATGGTGGACAAAGGGATTTGTCACACATATGTGTTTTGGCCCTTCTAAATGTCATAGAAGAAGCTGAATTCAGAAGCTCCTTTGTGTCTATATGTACACATGTTAAATAAATCAGCTGAGGCAAAAGGGGAAATAGAGGAAAATTAACTAGAAATTGTATTAGAATTAGGAAGAAGACATTTTCAGATCCTTGTTGCTACTTCAACTGGAGCTGCTAATGGTTGACTAAGAGTCTTACATCTGTAGCAAATGTTGCTAAGGCAGAAAACAGGATGTTATGGACTCATCACCCAAAACAGGCTTGCCAAGAAGCTTGTTCTAGAAATTTAGCTTCAGTGGGACTGACTCATTTTTTGGGTAGGAGAAATCCAGACAAATTTGCTGTCAAATATCTACTGCAGAGGATTAAAGTGCAGGACTTCCCCATTTAGAGGTCACATCATGATTGTAACACATTTCATTCTTGCCGTCCTCTTCTTAAATAATTTGAGTGCATCAATTATGCTTGCAAAAGAAAAACCCATGCTTTACTACTCACTTTCCTCTAGGCCTAGTTTACAGAGGCCCACAGCACTTTTTCTCCTTCAGATGTGACCATGAACAACAGCAGTTACCTGTAGGTCATCTAGTCACATTTCTGAGAACAGAATCACGTCCATGTTCTGTAGTCACATAATAGTTATTATTGTGCCCACAGCCTCCTTGATACTGGAATATTCAAACGCATACCAAACACCAGTTTGAGATATGCTGAATTCAGTAGTTTGTCAAAATAACATAATAGTAGTCAATCAGCACATTTGAGAAACAACTATTTATAGGGGTGGGGAAAAAATAATAATTTTTAAAAAGAACCAAATTAGATATATGGGATTTTTCTTGCATAGAGTAAAAGTAAACCATGAATGCAGCCAGCTACTGCTTTCATCATAAACTTGCACTCAACAAGGCTGATAGCACCTGCTAACCCGCACAGTCTAGGTCCTTCAAAAGCTTGTGTTTCGTGCCTGCACACACTTGCTTCAATACAGCTTTATACTGCTGTAATGCTAATTGAAATGTGCCTGCGCATAGCTAATACCACACCTTCACTTGCTGATTAGCTATTCTCAGCTCAGTTTCAAAGCCTGCCTTTGACGTTTTACAGATGCTTCTCTTTTATTTTGTCTTCCTTTCTTCAGTATTCATCAGTAATCTGAAATTAAAATAGTTCATAAAATTTTACTGATAGGCAGGTGCACAGCATCTAAGTGTAATATTTAAAAAAAAAAAAAAAAAGGTGAAGAAATTATACAGATACTCTTGAGATGAAACAGACATTTCCTTAGAGATTGGGGAGTAAAATACACAAGACAATTGAGTTTCCAGTAGTGCAGCTGTGAGCACTTATGCTTGTTTTTGCTGTAAGCTGAAACCACTTATCTCATCATCAAAATAAGTAGTTTTGTCTTTATTTTGGGTTGTTGTTAAGTTTTTTATTTGTCTGATTAGTATTTTTTTCATTTGAGCTTCATGTCCTCAAAGAAAGCACGGTCTTAATCCACAAGGAGTAAAATCAAATTAGAACTCAGTTAAGGGAAAAAGAGCCTCACAGGGTATAGATGCAATAAGGAAGTTGTGATTGTGTATTACTTTTCACAAAGTACAGGCAAAACTGACATTTTTACCAGCCCTTACTAAAGCTGAATTTTTACTGAATGGAAGGTTTGCTGTGTGATTTGGATTTTGAATAAGATGAAGGAATAACTAAAAGCTCAACTAAACATCCTGGTTTGACTTTGTTTGTATCATAGTCAAATACAAAGATCTCAAAATGTAAGAGAGAAGATATATAATTATTTACATTTTACTAATGGAAAACTAAGGTAAGCAGAGACTGAGTGATTTGTCCTGCACAATAGAGTGTCAGGCTAAAATAAGACCTGAGCTAAGGTTTTTTATATCCTTAGTATGATGCTGTAGCCTCTTTGATATTGGCATATTCAACCCACCCAAAGCACCAATTAGAGATATGCTGAATTCAGTAGTTTGCCAAAATAAAATATTAGCACTCATTATTAGCGCATTTGAGAAACAGTTCTTTATAGCAATACAAACCAAATGGAATATGTAGGGCTGGAGTCTTGGGGGGGGGGGGGGGGGGGGGGGGGAAAGGACTTTTAGCTTATTTCCTTAGGAAATACGGAAAAAAAGCTTATGCAAAGATGTATTACATCTCTCCCTGACATAACCCCTCCTTTACCAATTTCAAATTAGATGGCACTTTCTATGAGTTTTAAGCAACACAAAAGCTGGGAAGACAGCATACATAAAGGGAAATTATTAATATACTTGGTTTTCCTGCAGTTTTGTGTGTGACTTCCAATTAGCCACAACTCTAGTGCTTCTTATCCATCTGGAGTGTCACAGGGCACAGAAGGAAGACAAGAACAGCTTACTGGAAGCTTATTGGACTTACAAGTCTGGGGGAAACCAAGCTCCATTAGTTTTGCTGCTCATGTAATAGCTTGATTTTTATTCAATACTATCTCTGAATAGTGTCCACATTTAAATTCACACAAAAGCAAAGAAGATGTAGTGTAGGAAAATCTTCACAACAATACAGATAATTGGGTATTGTATTCAGTGCCATGTGAACACTACAAGGCATCCATCACCGTATGGAAGAGTAAGTTAGAAAGTAATGCAGGAATCAATTAGGTTGACTCTGCCACAGGGTAGTGGAATACATCAGATAATTTCTTAGCAATTCTCCTAAGCCAGTTCTCCTTGATAAAAATAAAATTCTGGTCAAAAGTGGCGTGTTTTATGCACAGTTAGGTGCTGGAAAAAAACCCCTACAAACAGAACTCAGATGGAATTGTTTTGACTGAATTGTTTTTACTGAAGCATCTATGATTTCACAGGCAATGACAAGGGACTACTTGTGGACTTCTACTTCTAAAATAATATCCTTTCAATAGATCTTTTGCATCTGGATCCTTTGCATGGGCAAAATATTCTCCATTTATGCTATCCTTTTGCTTCACTTACTTTTTTTTTTTTTTAATTCAAAGTGTAACAAGGCTCTTCTTATATTTAGACACTTCTAAGTTTGCCTTTACCTTGAACTAATAATCTCTTTCAATCCTTCCCATAAGAAAAAGGCCTGCTTATTCTCCTCAGTGACATAATGAAGAGCCAGAATCTACTGTAATTCTGCAAAATTCACATGCTGGTCATGTGTTATCTGTATTACACTTGGCCTGTTGTCATTCTTTTAGATAATGGCCTCAGATTAGGATTCCCCTCCTCTTCAAGAAACTAAGTGTACTGTACTTGAAAACATTAATTAAAAAGTAATTACTGTTCATTTGTAGTAATTGTTATGGGTAAAAAATGAGAACAATTACATGTAATAGGATGCTAGATAAGCAAAAATTCAGAAAGCTTAATTTAAAAAAGTGCTACCACAGAAAATGGGCTTACTACAAGTTATTCAAATTAATCAAACTAAAATTATATTGAATGCTCAGTCATGAAAGAATATTACATTTGAAGAAAAATACCAAGCATTAAAAAAAATGCAGGCATTAATTGCTCAATTTGGGCTTAATTATTCATAGAATTCCCATATTGCCATTCATAATGACTTTAACTTCCCAAAGTCACTATTTCCATCTCCCCAGCTAATGAAACTGATGAAGACCTGACACATTTATGTTACACAGTGCAGATATGCTCTTGCTTTTCACTATTTGTGGCACAATGTGCCCACTGTGTAACATGTGGTAGAATGTCTGTTTTTGAGAAGTCAGTGGCTTCAACAGGAACACAATCAGCCTGGGACTAGAACTTCAGAGTTTAGAAGAAGGCCCCAGCTTGCCGTTTTGCTCATCATTCACTCTAACAAAGCCTAAAAGATCCACTAGGAATACTGAAGGCAAATCCATGCAAAACTTGATCCTTTGGGCACTAAACACCTTGAGAAAACAGAATGATTTCTGTTTCACTCATTTCAGTAAGTTGTCTTGGGCGTGCTTCCAGTTTTTAATGGAGTTTATCAGAGATCAGGGAGAAAGTCTTTCTGGATGTGTAATCTCCTTTTTATAATGATGACAATAACTTCCAAAAATGTTCATATATCTTTTGCTATAGAACTAGGAAGAAAAACGCTGGGAGCCAAAGAGTTATTTTTCCAAATGCAGGAAAATATGAAGTGAAAAGCTACAAAAATGAATAATATTACAAAGAAAATGAAGATGACCGCCTTAAAAGTTAGCCAAATCCAACGTAACAGTTTGTATTTAAAGTGTTATAGAATGGAAAATGTAATGAGTCTGGAAACGAGTACAGTGCAAACTTCAGAATTCCAGTTTCTGAGCCCAAACATATTTATATATCCTGAAAACTTGAGAGAGATTAAATAAAATAAAATAAAAATGGGGGCGGTAAAGTAAATTGCCTAAGGATTATGTGAGATTTTAATTTAAGTGTTTCTTCTTTTTCCCAATAGTATGCAGAAAAGAAAATGCATAAACAGAGTGCAACTCCTAAATCTGAGAAACCCTCACCTCTTGCTGAGACGTGAAAAAGGTTTAATATGTGCTGTGAAAGCCAAAGATAATTAAGAAAATATCCATTAACAATTTGTTTATGAACAAGCAATTCCTTAAGTTTTTGTATAACTTAGTTTTAAAAGCTCTGAAATAATTCTACAGCTGTAAAAAACAAAAAACAAACAAACAAAAAATGCTAATGCATCCTCTGAAGAAGTAGAGGTCATTCCTAAGTAAATACCTCTGTTTTATCACCCCAGGCTGAGGCTTCAAGGATGGAAGTGAAAAGAAATAACTGAAGTGCAGAAATTATATAGTAGGGTCAGGCTGATTCAAAAGTGAACTTCTCCATGGGAAAGCACGAGGATAGGAACAAAGCTGGGCAAACTGGACTCCTCAGAAAGAGAACAGAGATGCGTGGAAGGAGATAACATCAATTCTAAATAAAGCTGCAAGATGTTACCTGTCAGATAAGCACACATGCATGCATATGTCTTGCCAGGAAGATGCCTAAGCTGGTAGATCAAAGGAATACAATTAACCCTGAAGAGGATGTGTGAGGAACCACAAGATGCAGTTCATATTATCTGAATTTTTGGAACAGGCTGGACCAAGTGTGACAGAACGATGTATCAGTGACCACTGACTTCAGTAAGGTTTTATGGCCCCCTATTGCCACTCCAACTTTTCTCTAAACACCCACAATAAATGAAACAGTCTCTTCTTGCATGCCCAGAATATTAGCTACAATATAGCTGTAATCACACTGGCTATCCTGATTTACAGTTTCAGAAAAGATGTCAAGCTCTTACTGTGAAGACAGAATTGCCCTCTTGCACGTTCAGGTAGACTAGTGGCAGAGAGAGCATTCCTTTTACCTGGCTGTATTGCATCTTTCCCAGGTATAGGAAACATTTCTCAGAGCTCTTACCTGTCTCTTTGAAGAACACTGAATTTGCTTGAAAAAGAAAAGTGATGTTTGATTAGAGCAATCTGAAATGTATTGAATCCCTTCTAGAAGATTTCTGATGTTATTTGTTTAGTCATGTGATGAAACCATCACGTTTGTGGACTTTGAGATCACCTATAACGTTGAGCGATCTTTGCTGATCCTGTGGCTTACCATGTGACTAGGTTTTATATTGATACTTGACTCTTAACTAACTGAGGAATATACTGAAAAAATACTAATAAAGATGTAGTATGGTGCATCACATTAGGAGAGGTTACAGCAGAAATTGTCATGATATTTCTTTTTGCTTATTAGTGAAAGAGTAGCAAATAGAAATAAATTAAGTGAAATGTGAAGGCAGCAAGAATAAATAATAAAAAGAGAAGATGAGCAAATACTCAGCAGTAAGCAACTGCCAACTCAAGCAAAATGATGTGGATTCTCTAGCCTCCATTTCTTCTTATGTATTCTTTCTTCTAGGATTAAAATTTAGGTATCACTCACGGTAGCATAGAACCAGAGCAACTCAATAAAAGTTTTGTCATTTTCATAGGCAGAGAGAGAAAACTAAATCAATGTCATGACCTTTATCCTCAACTACGAACTATGTCTGAGACTCCTCTGGGTTTATTGGTGGGAAAAACAAACAAACAAATGAAAAACACCACCACACCACCTCCACACGAAATAAGTAAAAAAAATTAAAAAAAAATAAACACAAAACCAAGAAGTTATTTGTAGATTCAAGACTGAAAATGTTTTCAGAATCACTGCAGAGAAGGGAGATTGTTTAAAGACCTCTTTCTTCCTTGCTTTACTGATGACACTCTAATTCAAGAAAACAGCTCAGCCTGTATTTGCTGTATTTGCAACCATGCTGATTCCTTTCTTGTGAAGCTCTGTATTATCAAGAACATTCAATATTTAGTACAGCCTCTGATGATTTCAAATCAAACTGTCTTAGCATTTTTCCATCAATTCTAATCACGTGTGTTTCCACGTTTCTTCAAGGGTCTGTTGCCAAGCACTCCATAGCATTGCATCATGGAATTGTTACCACTGTTTTTTCAAGTTTTATTCCACCAAGTTCAGTAGAGTATTAACAGCCTAACGCTGCATATTGACTACACACATACAATCACATGTTTTTCCACTGTATTTTAACCTCCTCCTTTTTCCCGCACTCAGCAGACCGCCCAGCCAGCTCATTCTCATCTAGCTTCACTGCAGAGACTATCAGTCCCTTCTTTTCTTCCCATTCACTTTTAACGATTTCCTTGAGCTTGAATGTATCTTCCTGCCTTTCTGTTACTGGGTAGGAACTGCACTGGCTGGATTTTGATACATGAAGTTTTATTGCAGTCGATGCTTTTTGCAGTCCCTTTCCAGTTCAGTGAATTCAAGTCAGTTAATGTATCCTCTCTTCGCCATACTTTAAACAAAAAGAAAGCCAAAAAAACCATTGACTCAGGCTGAGAAAAGAGTCAGAGACTGCAAGGAAATGGATGATAAAATTGCTGCTGAGAATGAAAAACAACAAACACAACAGTAGAATATTCAAAGCTAAGTATAAAAATATGCAACTGGAACGAATATTATTTCCATTTTAACCTATTTTGCATCATCCACTAAAGGGAATATGCTATCTCCCTCCTTGTCATAGGAAATATGACTTCTGCATGGGAAAACAAAGCAAAACAAAACAAAACAATGTGTTTGTAGCTGGCATTTTGGTCAGCACAGTGAGAACACCAGAGAAATGGGTGAATTGGAATCAGCATGAATTTCAGAGTTGGCTAAGTAATGAAGCATTGATACAAAATATATAAGCAGACAACAGCCTTGAAATACAAGAGTACCAGTTTACAATCTGAATGTGCAGGTGTGCTCTGGCTTTTTGTAGAACTTTAACTGCATTACAGGAGTATTTCAACTTCTACAGTTAACACAAGTAAATGGTACGTGTCAGGATGTGTCTGGAACTGTGCCCAGAAGGCAAGGCAACGGAGTGACACATTGTCATGACGCTATAAAATGTTATGGAAATCCCTATTCTTAACATTTAAAATGAAGAACCGCAGGAGGCAGAAGGCAGTCAGAAATAATAAAACAGCTCTGTTTCCTCAGCACACAAGTGCACACTGATACAGACTCCTCTGTGCCTAGCAGCCCTGATTGTTACCTGCTGGGCTGTTAACATTTTGGGACAATCTAAGTTGATCAACTCTAAAAAGCAGTTGTTAGGGATCAGATAGGATCAACAGGAGACAGGGCAAAATCAAGACTACAATGCAAGGCCAAGGTTGGCTGGGAAACAAGGCCAGAGGCAGGGCTGGCAGCAGGCACACCTAACCCATCATTCAGGCAGAGACCAAGGGCCTAGGTTGGAGCTCCTTGGCCCATAGGCAGGGCGTGTAGGTGGAGGCTCAGGGTGCCCTCAGGGCCCTGACATTCCTTGTCAGGGAATAACTGCCCACAGTCTCCCAATCCTCTACTTAAACCTGCTTCACACAATATGCCAACTCTCCCTTCTTCCAAGCACTGGCTGTATCCTAATACCAAACTTACTTCCTGATTTTATTTTTTTTTTTCGTGCCTTTCTTCATCCATCTCATTCTGGTAGCCCTTGGCCCTGCCTGTTTGCAGCATGTTTGCAGAGACTGTACTCACCAGATCCCCATGTTTCTACTGTATCCATCTTCCAAACTCAATTTCACTTCTTCTCCCTGAGTGCGTCCTCAACAGGCTGTACAATTCTCAGCACAAGCTTACATTGCTCAAGTTCCATGAGTCTCTGGAAGACAGCAGCGAAGATTTTTAGGAGGTTAAACAAAATTTTGGAAGGTTATTTATGTCTAGATATTATATATTTTGGTCAATGACCCAGACTCGGTGATGCTCTGCCATGCCCATACGTGCCTGCTCTGACAGCAACACAAACATGTGCCGCTCTCCCAACACATCCGTTCCAGATGAATAATCTGAGAACGATTGCTGCTGCCTCGGAGCTTCTTGCCATTTCTAGCCACTATAAGCAACAAATAAGTAAATATATGGTGAATGGTGTTTGGCCTCCTTTTATTATGTCATGCTGACTTAAAGCTGCTGCAGGGGGGATTCACTAAAATCTGGTTCTAATCGTTGTTTGCTTTGCTGATTATAGTGAAGTTAATCCTGATTTAAACAATTATAATAGGGGGTGACTGTCCTAGTAACTTGCTTGTTCTCATGCATTGATCATTTCCATGCTGCGTTCATGTAAAACATAATTTAACTTACTTATACATTAAAAATGCATATTGGACAAAAAATAGAATAAAATAAATGTAGAAAATGTGAGAAAAGAGACTAGACCCAGAGGATATCACAGACAGTACCAGACAAATGGCCTCCAAGACTGACTGAAATAGTGATTGGTGTGAACTAGCCTGATGGTGCTAGATGTGTTCCTCTGCAGTTTTCAGAGCCTGAGCACTTGGGTGGCACCTTAAAGTGTCTAACTCTCTAAAGTGCGAGTAAACACCTCTAAAACCTCAAAGAGCAGCACAGTTTCTAGGATGAGACGTCTCTGTCAAGGTGAGAGAAGGCCAGGCCAGGAGGAGTGGGAAGCCTTGCTGGAGTGTGACCCGCTGATGCTCAGTTCCCACTCTTCTGGAAGCAAAGTGAGCACACAGAGGATCTACAGCCCTCAAATGGGATAAACAGCACAAGGGTCCCCAACGTGTCTTTGTGTCACCCTTAGCTCCCACAGTTTTCTGACAGGATCTCCCCAGCTCCCTTTTGGGTGCCACCTTCCCTAAGTACGACTCTCACCAGCACAAGCGGCCCTTGGGCCCCGTGTGCTCTTCTGGCACAAGCCAGTGGGAGCGATGGCTCTGCCTCCCTGGGGGGTCTCAGCTGCAGACACGTGGCCGAGCATCCCAGCAACGAGACAAAGGACAGCAGCCCCCTCGTGGTCCAGATTCCCTTTCTTTGTAGCTAAATCCTGGGCTGGTCCTCACCTTCACTCCACCTTCTGGTTAAAAATATCTGACCTTGTGAAACTTTCCAGCTCTCTCTGGGCTGTCCCTCCCTGCCCTGTGAAACACCCATTGAGGTCTGCTGAGGACCAGGCAGCTTTGTCTGCTTCCACGTGTGCCTGCCCTCGACCTGACGCCCCCCTGCTACTGGCTTCCCCTGATTTTAATCTTCTCCCCCAGCTTGATAACCTATTTTCTTGTGCCTACAAGGACACGCAGACTCACTTTTCATTGTCTGCTGGAACATCTGCAGGGGGTGGGGGGCACAGTGTGCGCTCACTCCCCCAGCCAAGGACTGCTCCCTGTTTCCAGTGATGGGTTTTGTTCTCCTGGGGAGCAACTGGAGGGACTGCCTGCAGCGCCCAAATGTCCTTCTGTGTCTGCTGTTCGTGAGGGGTTGGGGGATGCCGGAATATTGGGAATTTTAAGTCAGAAAGTGATGAAGTAAATCAGTGCTCCCCCAAGGCAACAAAATGCTCTCATGCAGAAGCTGATGGGCTCTGGGCCCTGCACGCAGGGGTCAGTCCTGGGGGGAAAGCGCGGCCGCCGGCAGCCCCGAGGTACGAGCTGTGCCAGCCGATGCTATTTCTGCCGAGGTCTCCTGGGCAGGGGCAGGGCCGGGGGGTGAAAAATCCGCAATAGAGCTTTTTAACCGCTCATGATGATGGCTTTAACTACCCGCCACCTAGAACTGCCGTTAGAGCTATGAAATTGTAAAAGCCGGGTGGTTAAGCGCAGGTCGCGGTACCTGAGTCGGCAGCGGTGGCAGCAGCCGCGCAGAGCCCCGCGGATCTCCGCAGAGCCCCGGGGACCCCCGCAGAGCTGCTCCCTGAGCCCGGCAGCGCCCCGGCTCCCCGTGGAGCCCCCTCCGCCCCGGGAGCCGGGCCCCCACTGCGGGCTCCCCAGCCCCCTTCCCGAGTTTTCAGGTGCCCCCAACCGCCCGATAAATGTTTGGAGCACGGTTTCGATACCCGCTGATGCCCCGCGGCCGCCAGAGCCGCTCGCACAACCCGCGCTTGGCAGAGCACGACGCGAAGCCAGCTCCGCTGTTGCGTTGAATGGGATCGTAATTCCCACGGCCGGCTGGCTCTGATATTTGGCACAGGTCCTCCTCACGGCTGGGCGCTGGCTCCCCCGTTCCTCTGCGCTGCTCCTGGGGAGCGGCTGAGCCCGGCCGGCGAGGGCTGCCGGGACGGGGGTTGCCGGGACGGGGGCTGCCGGGACGGGGGCTGCCGGGACGGGGCTGCTGCTCCCCGGCTGCCCCCCAGGCTCCGAACACGGCCGCAGGCGCTGCGAGCCGCGGGCAGCACCCCGATCCCCCTCCCCGCCGCGCCGCCGGGCTGAACGGAGCGGGGCCGCGCGCCGTGTGAATGGTGGCCGATGAATGACGAGGAACCAAGGCATGAATGAACGGGGGCGGGCGGAGCGGGCGCCGCGGGGGGGCGCTGTGGCGCCGCCGCCCGGCAGCCCCCGGCCGCGCACGTGTGTGAGCGGGGCGGGGCGGGGCGGAGCGGGGCGGGGCTGGGGCTATAGCGCCCGCTTGTATAAAAGCTTTTATAAAAGCTTTTATAAAAGCTTCCCGCCACGGCACGCGCCCGTTTGGCGGCAGTTTTCCGCCACCTGCGCAGGAGCTCCCGGCGCCGGCGGGAGGGAGCCCCGGGGCAGGATGCGAGCGAACGGCTCCGTCCTGAACGGCTCCGTCCTGCCGCGGGACCCGCCGGCCGAGGACGCCCCGCGCCGCCCTCCCTGGGTCACCTCCACCTTGGCCGCCATCCTCATCTTCACCATCGTGGTGGACCTGCTGGGGAATCTGCTGGTCATCCTCTCCGTGTACCGCAACAAGAAGCTGCGGAACGCAGGTAAGCCGCGACGGGGCGAGGAGCTGGCTCCGGGAGCTCCTCGGGCTCCCTCCTCGTTGCGGTGGCGGAGCGGCTGTGGGTATTTTTAGCGCCCGCCGCCGCCTCGTGGTGCTATTCTTAGCTCCCACCTCGGGAGGGAGGAAGCAGGGAGCCCCCCAGGGTGGCATTTAGCGCGGTGTTAGGGGTGCTGCCGCGGCACGGTGCGACTCTACGTGATGGGTGCTGGGCTTCTGGGTGAGCTTCCTTCGGGTAGAGAGAAGTCTCAGGTGATAAATACCTGTGGTGGGAGCTTCAAAGCCAGGCACACGTTACATCATAGACGTTGTAGGATTCAGAATAAAAAGACACTTGTTTCACTTGCTTTGTTCATGCCCTACTTGCTGTTTCTTTTGGGAGCAGGAGACAGCTTGAGGTACATCCTTTATCTGTAGTTTTGACAGGGTAGATTCTGTGATGGTCTGTATCAAGTAAATCCCTTTTAGCTCATGTGCTATTGCTCCGGCAGGCAGCAACTTCCTCAGATTCATTCAGCTTTATCACGGCAGGCCAGCTGCTGCGCACGTGTACCGAATCTGTGTGCTCAGCCCCATGCATCTTTCATTGAGAGCAATGGGAGTGTGTGAGGGGAGCTGTGCTGTTAATGAAAGCAGAATCTCACTCCTTAACAACTGAGGTACTAGTTTTGCTTTTTTTCATGACTAGCTGCCAGATTCTTTGTTATAACTTTGCTAAATTTAGTAGCTAGTGGTTTAAAATTCATCTGAGGGGGACCTTGATCCTTGGCTTCACTGTAAGCTGGTACAGTGAAGGTAGCTGATGCTGGACTCCGCCAATCAGTGGCACACTTAACCTTTCTGAGGTTCGGTCAGGCAATTCAAGTGGATGGTACATGTCAGTCTTATTCAGCTATTGTGGAATACCAGAGCACAGTATCAAAATGAAGACAATCTGACTTTTCCTGATACCATTGATCTAAATTCCCAAAGCTGTATCTTCTTGCTTTCATTGACAGAAGTTACTTTCACTAGAGCTGGCAGTACTACAGTGTGCAGTACTATATGGTTGAGATGAGAATCAGACTCCAAAACAAGTCAGCACTTGACTAACTTTGTTTCTTGTTAGATGCTGTAATGGAAAGAGGGTTGAGATGGCCATGTTACTGGGGTTATTCCAGGGAAAAGGGGTAATATTCTCCTCCCCTGTAATACAGACATACTTCAGTGCTTCGGGGCGGGGGGGTTGCACTACAGGCATTTCTGGTAACAAGCCTGAAATAAGTACAGTGCCTATTTTCTGGAAATGTAACTCACTCATTTGGTTCTGTGTGCATATTCAGTACTGTACATTTCACAACATCCCTTCTGAATCAAGACATATGCTTGCTTGCTCGCTCTTACTGCATTTCTCATTCTTGCCTTTTCTGTCACAGTGAACTGCAGCAAACTGGCAACAGTTATCTCCTACAGCTAGGGGAGCAGAGCACTTTCCTGAACACATGATTTTAGCCTGGAATATGAACTAGATACTTTTCTGCACTCTGAAATGAAGGATTATTTGAAACAAGTAGATACTTGGTATATGAAAGGAAATTGTTTATAGTTTCCTTTAGGGGAAAATAAGTAGGAAAAATAAGTTTTAAGTTTCCTGATGAGGCTGATTAAAAATCCTTTTCCTCAAAGGAAAGATTCATAATACATAGATAAAACGAAATTCTGGGAAGAAAAGTCTCAAGAAGGTGTGTGGACTGTTCTTGAGTAATCTGGCAAAACCCCATACCTGGGCATAACTTCATTTATGTGAGCACTACTATTAACTTGGCATTGAATTAAGAAAGGCTTACTCAGGTGAGTAAATTTATGACTAAGTGTAGCTATTTAGAAAACACTGACCTAATATTTACTGAATAGGAAGGAGCTTCCTAACTTTTCATACAAATTCCAGGTAATTCAGCAAGAGAGAACATTGCAAATTGTGTTTAAATCAGATTATGTAACTTGCTGGTTATAAAGACAGTTACAGCTTTTTACAGAGCTATAATAAGAGAAACTTCTGATTTTACAACAGCCTATGTTAATAAGTCTTTTGCTGGCACATTTACTGAGGGGAAAAAAGGACACAGGATGAAAATTCCACTGGAAAAAGGTCAGGGGAGGAACAGAAGACACCTCCTGAAGAAAATATATCATTGAAGACTTTTCTTTTTGCAAGAAAGGACTAACAGAAATGAGGAATATTAATACTTTGCCAAAAAGGTGGATTTGGTGGGGGAATACATCTTTGCATCTCTGTCCTACTCTCTATTATATACATATTTTGGAAGATTACTGCAAATTGAACCAGTGGACTTGTGATTAAAAAAATGCACAGGGGAATAATAGGAAGGCATAGAAAAACCTCAACAAGTGTAACCTTCTTGACAGTCAGAAGGTTAGTAAAAGACACTGGTCAAAGCAGAGGAGTCAGTATCAAAGAAGTTTGTCTCAGCAAGCGAGGAGTTTCTGATACTACAGACTCCTTCGTAGCCACAAGCATGGCTTCAGTAGATGCTCTTCTAGACACAGAAGCCGATGATGCAACTGGTAGGATCCTCTTTTATTTAATGTACTTGACTTGTAATAAGTTTCATAGTTCTGGTCTGTTTCTTTAATGGTAACTTTCTAATCTAACAAGCACCTGACACCAATTCAGTCCTGATGGGAACAGTTGTGATTTAATGCTGGACTGAATTTGGTTTATGATGTTTGATCTCTTAACTTTGAAAGAAATTTCAAGAGGAACATTCAAGGCATAAGGATTCTAGTGCCCATATCTTGACAGTATGTCCATGCAACTTAAAGTTTAAACTTACATGCTTTCTTTAATAATTCATTTGAAAAAGAATGAGGATAGCTCATTTTCAAAAGCTTCCTGTAAATCATCTTAATATTAGCAATGGAAAATGAAATTCATAGATGAGAAATAAGGTCATTCAACAAATTCTACCCTGAAATATGAAATAACCAGCTTTAGGGAAGGTAGATTAAAGAAATACTAGTAGTTTTTGCAATAAGTAAAATTTTTATTTGAAAATCTCAGCATTGGAGTTAAACATCTCAGAAAAGTAAGATTATTCAAAGTGCTTTATGTAGGATTACACAGATTCCTATCAGTGACTGCTAGTATCCTTATGCCTTTGCTGTTAACCATGCCAAGAAAAACAGTGCATCAAGAACAAGGTGCAGGAGCAGTTCTAAGTCTTTGTGAAGACTAGTTTAAAGCTTAGTATGTTAAAATGTCAATGTTTTGGCCATGGGGGGCTTGGGTATGCAGTGATTACAGGACTGGGCCATTCTTAAGGTCAATGAAGAAAGTTCTAGTGCTATTGTCCCTCTGTTCTTCTTTCTGTTCCTTTTGAAACTGGTCTCTTGGTCCAGTGGGTTGCCTTTTCCTAGGTATTTTTGTACTAAGGTCCAGCTGTGCCCTGATTACCCCTTCAGCAAACTTCTGTGACAGAAGGGAGCCTCTAGCAGGCAAGAAGCTAGCTCCAGTAGTTTCACCCTGACAGTTCAGTGCCTGCTTTCTTGGCTAATGCTTGGTAAAAGCTGGATATTACAGGGATTGGTGCCAAGATGGTAACTAGCACCTACTGACTGCTTCAGGGCAGAAAGCTGCATTCACACCCCACCCTCCTTCTCAGCCATCTCTGTTCTGTGCTTAGATGTATCTGGCTTTTCCCAGTTTTGTGTTCTTGGCACAAATGTTCTGTTGCTAAAACTCTAGCTCTTGGTACTGTTGAAGACAGAGCAAGTCTGATGTTGCTGAGGCCTCAGGGCCCTAGAAAAGTTTGATATAGCTAACTCACTAGGACTGCACACATGCTTAATCTGGAGTGTGTTAACTACTTTAGTTTCTTTTTCATCTGGCAATGTTTGCAGCTGAGGCAGATTTAGCATGCATTAGGTCCAAACAGGTCTGTAAAGGAAGCTGAGTGCTCAAAGGAATGATGAGCTTGAGAGTTATCTATGACTGTTAAGTCACTGGTGGAAGAACTAAGGAACACAACTGCTTCATACTACTTTTCAACAAACAGTAATTGTTGAATAGTACAGCCATCTAGAACTGGGGAGTGGGATCCATCAGTAAGAATATTACTTTGGAGGCTTTCCAAATTGGCCTTGTTTTAAAATTATGTACTCTGAGCAGTGTAAGGATCTGCCTGAAGAGTTTACTCAGTGCATTTTCTAGAGTATGAATTTTCTGCTTACATTTGAAACCAACTTTTATCACATTGGAGATCTCACTGAACTTCTCAGAATGACTGTTCTTGATGATGTTTTTTAGTGTTCAGACAATTTTTAGTAGAGTAATGGTATTTAATCTAATAATTGAAATTCCTGTTGTAAATCCAGACTAATGTAATCATTGTTTTTGTTACAGGTGATCCTTGGACTTCTTTTTGTGTCCAGAGAGAGAATGGGTAGCCTGACAAATATTTGACTCGAGGGAGATAACTAACAGAAGATCAAGTTGTAGCACAAATTCAGGGTTCTGATGAAAGCTGAGATGTTGATGGCAATATTTCAGACATAACTTCAGGTATTAAAAATGGTAAGCTGATTGGGAGAGGGGAAAATGTCTAGAGGAGATGCTGAACTTGGACAATTGAACAGAATTGAGTATAAAAATTTGGTTTAAATAAAGCCGTTCCAAAGACTGTGTTTAATGAATAATTTACTGAATTGAGGGTTTTTCAAACTACTTAAATGACACTGTTCTGTCAGTGACCAACAATAGATGAGTATTTCAAATCACATTCAATTCTTGCTAATATGTCTACCAAATTCAGCTATTTATACCTTCTGCAAGTTCCTGCTTTTTGAAGTCTTCCACAGCAGTGCTTCTAGCTTGCTGCTGCCAGCAGAGAACAGTACCTACATATTATACTGTTTGTCTTTTTTGGTAGTTCTTGGAGTGCTTCTCGCCTTTCTCATTTAGACGGCTTTTTGTCTTTAATCTTTTGGCAATTTCTGATCTGCTTCTACTCTCATTCTTTTTCTATTTCTTCTTACATTACTTTCCTATTCTGCTGTGGATGCTTCTTGTGTTTCTAGCAGCAAGTCTACTTTAGTGATAAGTGCTACCAACAGTGGGCATCCAATGCTAATAGGACAATGTTCAACCCATTTTTATAAGACTTGCTTTCCTAGGGCAATAACAATTGCTATAGCAGGGTTAATTCAGTGCTATGCATTAATCTAATTTTGCAACCTCAAGAACCTTGCCAACCTTGCTCTTGGCAGCTTTTCTTGTCATATCAGTGAGCTGCTTCAAATTCCACATTAATTTTGCACTCCTGAGTAATGATTGCCAAGCTCTGTTTCAGGTGGATGAGTTACTAAGAATTCTTCAGGTTAAACGAACATTGCTAATGTTTTAGTGTCTGCTTATTTAATGAGCAAGTATTTAATGTGTAGTTAAAAGTGCTCAAGATTGTGATACAAATGCTGCTGTTAGAAGTGCTCTTTCAAAATCTATCCCTCTTAAAGTCAGAGGCAGTACTGCAGCTGAGTAGGATAATCCAGGTTCCTACCTTACATGTCAAAATAAAGGTCAGACCTATCTTTTCCTTCCACAGTTTTGGGGATGGATATGATATACAAGAACAAAACCTTAATGATATCCTTAAATTCAGATAGTAAGAATTTTGCATGTTTTAACCTGGTACTTTTCAAGGTGTTCAGAAACTACAGTGTAATCAACAAGTCTCTTTAACTCTTTAAATAGTGATTTCTGTTACTTCTAGATAGCTTTGTTGTCATGACCAATAAGTGTACAAAGGTTTATGTCCTATATTTTAAACAGTATTCACTAATATCCTTAAAGAGAAGGCCAACTTATATCCCTTCCTTGAAGAAACAGCTTGCACAAGAAGTAAAATATTCCTAGCTCACTTGCTTCACTTTATGCTTCACTTTACAAATGACCTAATAATATACCAGGTCATGTATCTAATTCTAAAAGATATTTATTACCTTATTGATAATCAAATCAAATTATCTTATATAGTCCCATTATAGTACCATACTTGAATTAGGTATTTTTTCATCCTGGAGAACTTGATCTCTTCCATTGCTATAGTTGTAAGAAACTCCGTTAATACTTTGCTTTTTCTTTACTCTCCCCTGACTCCTTAGGTCACATATCTAAAAGAGAATAACTTCAAACCCTGCTGTGCATAAGCAAGTATTGAAATTTTCAATTCAAATGCTAAGTAGTGGGAAAGGTATGTGGATAGCTTCTATTTTTGTCTACACCCTTAGATAGCCTTTTAGCTTCCATTGTGTTGCTTGGGAAGGATATAAACCTTTCCATTTAGGCTTACAGAAACCCCATTCTGCATGATGTACACTTCACATGGATCGTTTTCCTCCAATGTGATGCTGAAATATAAGCTCTGTCTTATCACCTTAACTTTGTTTTTTGAGGTGTAGATATAAGGCTAGCAAAACTAATTTCCTTTGAAGGAGAGGCTACCAAGCAGAGGCACCCTGCCTCTGTGCTGACAGTGGTCAGCTCCTCCCTTGTTGCTTGTTACTGAGAGGTCAAGTGATAACATTGCTTTTGTTAGGCCACTTCAGCTGAACCTGAGTATCAGCTTAGTGCAACAGTCAGTACTTTGTTAGTTGTCTAGGGTAGACAGCCAATTCTGTAGCCATTGGCCAAAGGCGCGATTGGGCACAAGTACAGGGATTAGCCTTGAAAATTGGTATCCAGTCACAGCCCAGAGAATTTCTAGAAGTGTGCAATGATATCTACTGGGAGAAGCATCATGATCTTTCTCCCCATATCAGTAGCTATGGATTTCATTTGGTGTATACCTCTTCACCAGATTCAGTGATGAGTTTTCTGCTCATTAGTCTTGATTCTTAAGGACTTGTTCTTCCTGTGTTGGGGAGCAAAGAAGGGATTTCATTCTTGGGTGTGAAAGTGCTCTTAGCTCAATACAGGCATGGTATGGACAACTTCATTTCAGAGGCATTGAAAGAAAGGTACCTTCTTGCATGAGTTTCCCTCACTTTATTAGTATCACAAAGCCACTTGTGAAGAATTCATGCCTTTTCTATGAGTGCTGAAGGAGAATAATTTTTTTTTCTTGAGTAACAGCATCCGCAGACTTATTTTGAAGTTATCTTGAAGGACTGGATAGTGTTGAAAATTTGGGAGGTATGTTTTATGAAGAATTGTCTCTATATGTCAATGAACTGGATATTTCAGTGGTTTATTTCATTTTGGATGAAGAACTAATGGCCTATAAATAAATTCATATTTTTGATTAATGGTTTGTGTATTTTCCATTCATATGTTGTCTTTTAATGTAAATAATTACTAATTGTCTCTATCTCTGGCTGTATAATTCTGGGGTCTGCCTTCTGTAGTTTGAGTACTTAACATGCAGGTTTGCATTAATTTTAATTTGTTACAAAATTAAAGTTCTTCCTCATTTTTTGTGTCATATTTAATCTCCAAACCTTTCCCAGATTTAGGTTACTGAATCAGTTCTTTCTTAGAACAAGGGATTGAAAGGGAACTTCTAGACTATCATGTTCAATTTCTAGGTGTACTAGATGTTCATAAAAATTATTTCAGAGTCATTCCTCACCTTAAATTATAGCTTTTTCTTATTCCATTGCAAGAAGGGTGTTCTCAATACCTAAAATGTTTTTTGTGTAAATGTGTCATGCTTACTAAATGTACTGTGCTTAATATTATTTAACATCTAGTAATAAAGGGTGAGGAAAAACAGTTCTTGGCTCTTACTTTAACTTTCTAGCCCAAGTCAAATATCAAAATCTATTTGTCTTTTGGCAAAATAACCTTTCCCCTTCTGTGAGAGCACTGCCCCTAGACATGTGCCTCATCTCCAGAATATACCTTCCCTAAAAGCAAAATGCTTGCTGTACTGAAATCAACTAGCAAACCTCTTACCATGGTCATTACTAGCCTCTTCTCACTTCTTTGGCTGCAATACTTGCCAAGAGGTAAGAAGGCTGCAATACTGCTAAGTCTTAAACCTGAAGTGCTGTAAGCAGTGAAGTCTTTTGCATAACTTCCCTTCCTATACCTGGCCTCAAACCAAAAGCTGAAGATGCATGCTCACCTCTGTTCTCTGTGGTAAGCTGACTACCTTTAATTTTTTTTTAGATGTTACCTTTAGGCATGTTCTCTAGTGAAATTCTTAATACAGAGATCGGTTAAATGTTTTAAGAACCATGGGGTCAGAATGGGATTTTTGTTTGGTTGCCAATTTTCTTGTGATAAAGGTGATTACAGATCAGAGTCACTGTACTCTTAAGTATTTTGTCAGGCACTTGACGTGGGTGCATGATGGGAAGCCAGTTGCAATTTAATGTATAGTTGGTATGCAGGCTATGGAGTCTGATAATTGGTACTTCAAGAAGCCCTCTAGGAATAAAGAAAACACAAAAGGCCATCTACCACAATACTGTACTCTATTTTCCTCAAATGGATTTTGTTACTGAGGTCAAGGACAGTTTGCTTGTACTAGAGTTGTCTGGTTAGATCACATCATTTTATCCTTGGTGCATCTTTGTCCTCTGCTTTCTAAATACTCATCATTCTTTAACACATTAATTAAGCAGAATACATTTTAAACTTGGGCTTTGTAAACTTGGGCTTGGTTGCCTTATTGTACTGACTGGTGGTTCTGTTGCTATTTACATCAATATTTGATATTCCTTTGGAAGTCTCTTATCAATGTAACTATCTCTAACCACTACCTTTTCAGTTCTCCCCTTGACTTTCCTTCTAATTTAAGGAACCCCACTGCTGAGAACCTCTGTAGCACATAAACCCACCTTATTCTCCCTTCCTGATGGTGAAGCATGTTTCAGCACCTGTTGCTAATAATATTCTTGGAATTGGCTTTTTCTACTGGGGATATACATAATTACTTTTGTATAAAGCTTATGTAAGTCCTATGGTTCTTGACCATGCTGCAGAAGGTACTTGTGCCAAATATAGTTCAATTTTTAACGTATACTTGTTTCATACATTTACAGAAATAGATGTATTTAGCAGCATTTCCTAGATTTGTGTATTTTTTATAGAAATTACTTTTTCATTTTCCTTTTTTTAGTGCTGTAGTATCACCTGGCACATAACTCATGTTTATTGCTTGTAAATATATACACTACAAATAAGGATCTTGTATAGAGGAGGTTAATATTCAGCATGTCTGATAGGAAGGAGGGACAGCACTGTTTCTCCTTTCCTTCACTGAGACACAGGTGGTGGCTATAAAATGGTATAAATTAGAACACTTCCAGTGTTTCTGTAATTCTTACTTACTGAAATAGATCCCACAGGGATTTTTGTATTGCTGAGTGCCAATTGAATACAGTTTTCACTGGCCAAGCTCATTCTAACTTTTCTGCATGTAACCATTATGGGTAATAGAGTTAACACAGTGATCTCCATCTGTCAGAGTACACTAGATTTTTGTCTCCTCTGTATACAGAGAAGACAGTAGAACCAAATTTCTGTCTTACATGTAAATTTGTTTTTAAATAGTTTTGGTTAAACACCAAAGTAGAGCTGAAAATGTAGTCAGATTTTCTTCCACTTTCTTGCAGCAAAGGTTTTCAAACATCGTTTGAATTAATTGGGGAAATAATTGGGTACTTGTTTTGCAGTTTCTCCTAGAAATCTGTTTTTATCCAACTCCTGTTTTTCTCACCTCTTTCTTGTACCTTTTTCTCCTGCCCATTCAGTGTACCCCACTACTAGGAATTTCTGCCGTGCCTGATAAGATTGTCAGTTATGAACATTTTGTTGGTTGCTAGAAACCTGCAGCAGTTTTCCTAGTTTTTATGGTATAAGTGTCTTGTTCAAAGATGCCCTCCTCCAACAGCATTTTGTCTGCATAGTATATCTGCTTTCATTCCATTTCTGGATGCACCTAGGAATTTGCTGTTTCTGTTGATCATATATTTGCACTTTAGAATATTAGCACTTTAAAAGAGCATTCAGTGGCTCCTTCGCAATTATTCCTGGCAAGAATTTTTAATGAATGCTTCGTGACAATCTGATATAGTTGTGTGAAGCTTGCACTTGCACTCTGTTAATACTGCTTACAGCGATCATTATCTAAATCATGCCCTGAAGATACAGCTAACTCTAACACATGTAAGTGCAGGGGTACGAATGCATAAAAAAAGCAAATAAGCTAAGTGAAACCATCCCAGTGGAGACAATTTGCAGTCTGCTTGGTGGTGGTGTTTGTACTGGGATATCCCAATTGTCACAGCAGTAACCCACCCTGTGTCATTGTAAGCTTTTATAGCAGGTCTTCCCTTTACTTTCCTCAAGCTTTTACAGTGACAGAGCTTTGTTACCAGAATGCTGACTAGCATCAGGCTGCCTGAGCACTTCTTTCTTGTGCAAAGATCACTGCTTTGATGGTAGTCTATGAAGTTAACTGATTTCTAAGATCTGCTTATATTCATATTTATTCAGAAGACTTCAGATAAGATTCCAATCTCACAAAAATGAGTCACGCTCGTTTCTATATTTTGAATTGTTGACCATTCCTTGTGATAACTAGGCAGAATGTTTGCCTACTTTACTCAAAAACAAGAAACTTGTTCACTTTGCAAACAAATCTGCAAACTTTCTCATGTCAGATCAAAGAAATAAATGGAATTTCCAATAGTAACATTGTATGGCAGCTTCAATATATGCTTAATTTAAGCTGAAACCCATTCTGAAGATGTACTTATTGATATTACTTTAAGAATTTATTTTGTGGTAGCATTTCTACATAGTCATTTGACAAATAGAAATGTAGTATGTCACCAACCACTTCTAGAAACACAAATATATTTTTAGCACATTAGAATGTTACTAGAAATAAAGAACCATCTAATGATTACTGTCTAATGACTACCTACCTGTAAATTGAAAGAATACCTTCTGTATTCAAAACCTAAGATGCTACTGAGATAGGAAGACAGTCAGATGACCTGACGAGTAAGGAAAGTAGTATAACTGGAAAAGGTAATGTCAATTGTAACAGGGCAATATTAGGCAATAAGCCTAAACCCAATCTTCACTCACAGGTTCAATAACTCTGGACAGTTAATTAGCTATGACTCTGCATGTGTACTTATGTGGTTACTTCTGGCTGGAGTTTGTCTGTCCTCCTAAAAAAGACTGTTCTCAGGATTGTAGCGCACACCAGTGATTGCAGTACTCAGAGTGGATAGAACGGGCATCACTGCAAACTTTCAGTTGTTTAAGACGGCTGTATTTCACAGAGCGTCGTTCAGCTAGCAGCCTCAAAGTAGTGCTTTTCTGTAATTTTTCTCATGTTTTTTTTTTGATTCCTCTTGCTTGCTAGAAGAGGAATTGGACTGTTCAGAGCACAGAACATGTTGGGTTGTTTTTTTGCAGCTGGTGTTGTTTGATAAGTACCTTAGTTTTGATAAATATCCTGACTCATTTGCTCTGAAATTAATTTACTGGTTATAATAATTATCTAACTTTGGGTTTAGCTCCAGTTTGGAGTTCTCAGCCACCATGCAGAACACTATGGTTACTTCAGGGCTACCTCTGTTACTGATGAATGTGTGGTGCTACAGCCCATCACAATCCTTGTCATAAGGAGGCTTTCCCAAAGGACCTGCTTTTTTGTCCAAGGCATCTTGATTCCACCAGGCTTCTGTTCCAGCACTCCAACCATTTTAGATCATAGTATTAAGGAAATCTTCCCTATCTGACAAGGATAATGAAATGTTTTTCCTGTCATACCTAAAACAAAACTGCATGTTATCCAGTATGCTCTAATGTACTGAGCAATAAGTGCAAGTGGACACAGCTTACTTTGTCATTTTCTCTTAGCCTTTATTCATTTGGAGTTTTTGACTAGCTTTAGGTTGTTTTCCAGCTCTTCAACAACAAATGGCAGCAAGCTCTCCAATGTTTTGTGTTCCTTCAGAAGATCAGACTTAAAAAAAAAAAAAAATCTTCTATTGAAGTTCTATAAAAAGGGCATCAGTTGCCCTTTTCTTATTGTCTTCCAGAACCATCTTTCCAATTCTCTGTAGACTTCATTGATTCTGTATCCATCTTCAAAGTTCAGAAATGACCTTTGTCTTTCACAGTCTGTGTCATTATGTTGAATACTAAATTTCTGAGCGCATGTGGACATGTGACCTATATCTCTTGTTCTGTGGACTTTTGTTCTTAGCACTGTTTTCTTATTTTGTCCTTCTATCTGTCATGTCATTCCTTCCATGTTAATTCTAGTCAAAGCTTATAATTCATTACATTTCTCTAGAACCCCTCATATCTTGCTTGTCTACTTATGTCATGGTTTTCAAGCACTCAGTGTAGAAAACAGCTAAATCCATTGGCTTCTATTGCTTTTTGCAGTCCCTAGGCATTTTTTCCTACATATTTTCCACATCAAGCACTGCATCACTTTAAACCCTAGCTACAGTTAGGGAAACAATAACTTTAAAACTACAGTTTGGCACTTCATTTATTCTGCCTCTAAATCAAATCCTTTCAGCTTAGAAATCACTGAAATACCAGGAATGTTCAGCTATTCAGGGAATTCTTTTCTACATAGATAAGCTTGATAGCATTTCAATTAATAATAATATCTGAAAGAAAGTGCAGCAAGAATGTAACTTCAGTCAAAGAAAAACTAATTCTATGGTACATAGAAAGAAACAAATTTGAATTATCTTAAATACAGTATTACTCTACAAGTTTCTTAAAAAGACTAACTGTTTAGTGTTCTTTGCTTCTTGCTTTTTCAAGTTGTTTGGATTATAGCCCTGAAACAAATCTGCTTAAGCTAAGCTGTTTAAAGCAATACCTAATACTTTGTTAATTGTCCAGACAGATTACTTATTTTAATGACTCAGCTTTGCCTTTAAGTTTTTTGTGGTGTCCTGGCACTGTTCTGAGAGGAGGGGCTGTAGGAAAAAGCGATTAATATGAGTCTTGAAATTAGTCTCAGTGGAGCAAATGGTGGAATAATTTTGAACCTGCAACACATAGGCACCTGAAATTCCTGTTTGTTAGTTTTGTGAATCAAATTGTAAATATCACAGGTTTCCTCTGTTACCAATGACTTATACAGCCAGCTACTGCTTGGGTCTAAACTCTTTTTTTGCCTGATACACCATAAATTCATTTGAGCAGCAATAGTACTGAAACTCCCTTAAAATACGTATTTTAAGGGAGGATATGAATCATTACAAATGTACTATGCTTTTGAATGCCCTTAACCCCTCAAAGAATTTCAGACACTGCACAATTAGATTTATTTCAGATTTCAGTGATGGATGCATTTGTGCAGAACATGCTTAGTTTAGCATATTTGGGCTTTGCAAAAAGGAAGCTTTTCAGCTTCGGTGGCATTGTAGAACTGTGCAAGAAAAAATTTCCTTAATCTAGAGTTAATCTAGAGTGTTGCTTCCACTAAGGTCATCTCACTCTGGGCTTTTTTGATCCACATATTATGAAATATTCACATACAGTATGTGGAAAACATTACATATATAATATGCATAATGTCAGACTACGTTATCTGAGGGAGAACTGTTGTCTCTATTAAATGAGTATCTAAAATAATACAATGTATTAGCTTCAGTCCCTTTATAAAGCTTGAGAAATACATTCCCTAAATACACTGTAGAATACTAAGTCTCTCTGAACTCCAAGCATCATATGTGGCTTCTTTTATTCTGTAGCACTCTAGAGTTGAGGCAGAAATTTGTGAATTTATCTTTTGGGTGAGTCACCTATTCTGAACATGGCAAATTGTGATTTTGCTTTCCACATTTGTGGCTTGTTACTTCAAATCCCGTGTCTGTACAGAGACTTGTTTGTATGGATTGTTGTATATATTCAGCAAATATATTCATTTCTGACTTTCAAAATTGATAGTCTCTCTGCTTTTTTGTGAGTGGTCTTTGAGTCTGTCAGTATATGATTTTCTTGATCTTCCTGCACATTTTTTTGGATTATTTTGTGTAGCTTGTAAAATTCTGAAAATGTACCTCATATGTTGCAAGAATGATAACTTTAAAACAAAGCACTTGAGTTTTTCTCCAAGTAACCTTCCTTATAAATGCCATTTGTTCATTAGTTATTCAGATATAACGTCCAATAATCCTTCAAAAAATTGGCTTGAAAGAAAATGAACTGTGTAATTAGATGTTTTTTCATGATCATGTACTGAGGTAATTTCCTACTTAAGTTTGCACAGCTGTTTTTGGATGAGATGATACAATGAAGATAAACAATAGAATATGTTGGGTTTATTTTTTCTGGAATTCTTTCAAAGCATAGCATTTTGAGAGGCAACAATTAAATGGAAAAGCTAATAAGAGTTCATGAGACTGGAAAAAAAAAGATTAGAAATAGTTAAGAAAATGAATGGCATAATAGCTCTTGGAACCTTTCAGTTATGTAAAGATTTTATCTTCATTTACTTCTCTTTTAATCTAGGTACATCATGGAGATCATTGAATGAAATATATCAGTTAATCACTAGTGAAGTGGAGTTCAAATGCCCATGTGAATTCTTTTAGATCTGTCAGTCCCTTTAACCACAGAATCATAGAAAAGCTGAGTTGGAAGGGACCCCTGAGGAAGATCATCAAGTCCAATTCCTGGGTCCACAAAGGGTCACCCTCCCCCCAACCAAAAAAAAAAAAGCAAAACAAAAAACAATGTCTAATTTACTTTCCTTGCCTTATTGCCTAGCAAAGTAGCTTTTGGACATTTCCATTATTTGTGTCCCAAATGATAGTTCAAATAATGTCTAATATTCACTAGAATGCGTCTTCTGTCATTTCTTGTGCCAGAGTTTGAAGTTTGAGGTTACTTACAAGGCTTGCCCTAAATTCTGTTTTACCAGGTGACATAAATGTTGCCATGTCTTCCACTGTATTTCCATACTGTTGAAATCAGAAAGTTTACTGAAGGTACTGGATGCTAATGAAAGCGGGAGGTAGCCTTAAGCTGTATTTTTCTCCTTGCCAAGACTGCTTATACCAAGGAACTTAACATTACTTTAAAATGTACATATTTGAAATCACTGATTAGCCCCTCAGTTTAGCCAAAAAAAAAAAACAAAACCCTAATTGCTGTACTTGGTGGGAAAGTCTATAATGCTTCTTATTTACAGACAGCTTTATCACTTTTCTGGTAAGACCAGCATGTCTGAGAACCTGCAGTCAGTCATCTGACTGGTCATTTGTGAACAGATACATCAGAATGACTACATTTATAGTAAGACATTTGTCTCCTCTAGCTAATGAATTCTTAAACATCTAATAAAATTGTTTGTCCTTTTAAACAAGTTGAAATACCAGTCAATTGTAACTACGTATGTGTGAAAATTCTACTGACAGCTCTAGAGTAGTCATAAAATAAGGGCATGGCATAGCTTTAAAATCACTACAGCAACAGCTAGTGATGCTTGCTAGTTATGGTCTTGCCACAAAAACTGCAGACATCAAAACCTTCCAGAGTTTTTCTGCTGACTTTGACTTAAAAGTAATCATCACAGAATTAACTTTTTTTTTTACATTAAAATATCAATCTCCAATTAGCAGCCAAATATTCTCTTAAAACTGACAGCAAATCAGAAATCCTGGAAATTGTTAACAAAGAACAAAACTGAAGTCACAGTGAACCACAAATTGAGCTGCTAGACACTTGTTAATAGAGCTGTAAACTTTAAACTGAGATTTTTCTAAAAAGCATAGGGGTAGTCCCTATGTTGATGAGCAGTGGTTTAAATATTGAAGCTATCATGGCCAATGTAAGGGGAAAGCCAGTATAAAGGATGAGTTTCTTGTTTTCATTTCCATGAATCTAATCTACTAACTTGAAAAAATGCTTTCTAAACCACAGGAAAAAATAAGAGACATGTTTGTGACAACAGAAATGAAATTACATAGCAATAAGAGTAACATTTACTAATTTCATGCTTATTTGTACTTCTCCTGTCACAGACTGAGCTTCTATGTAGTAAGCATTGCAAAAATACCCCAAAAATGTGGTCCTTATTAGCAGGATTGCAATCAAGCAATTAGGAATTGGGTTCATGCATTATTTATTATTTGAGGTCTGATCACAGCAGTATTCTGGAGCAGTGCACCTTACAACAATCACTTCATTTTTTATTAACATCTGCATTACCTTAGGCTGCAGTTTTTTATTCTCTTCCCTCTCAGTGTGCGACAATACATCTCCCAATATATTTGTATTCAAACCCAGTCTCAAACAGCATGGGTATCTTAGTCTGTTCTTTCCAATTCAGTGTCATATTTCATCTATCAGATGAAAATCCAGAGCCATTTGCCCCCATTGAATTCAGCTATGCTGAATTTTTACACTGAATTGATAGCCTCTGGTTAGGTTTTACCCATGTTTTGTTGACATGAGAGTGTCTGTGCCACTTGCAGAGTTTGGTCATTTCCTCCTTAACCTTTTTAAAATTAAATCAGCAAGCCTTTAACTGATGCAAGTGTTCTCAGCTTCTACAGCTGTGATAGCTGTAGCTGATATTACATACCCCCCACACACCTGTGTAATGTTCTTTGCCTATTGAAATTCAAGGTCAAGAAATAAGAAGCTATGATATTTTCTTAAACAATAAGACATCTGCTGACTCAAGCCAAAACAGAAATTGACTGGAAACTATCAGGAGATAGGCCTCCCTTCTAGAAGTATTTCAAGCATTTGCATAGTGTGCAATTTTAAACTCCTCACACACTTTCAATATAGTTCAGATCATTGCAGAGGCTTCAGAAAGGACAGTGGATTTGGCCAAGCAGTTCTCTAGACAACTTCATTTAGAGCTGCAAGCTCTAAACAAGAATCAACCACAGTAAGATATGCACGTAACAAAGTGCTAAATGGAAGAGGCAAAGGGATGTACCCAGAGCTGGAGCTTTGAAAGTGTTATCCATGGTTTGCCAAAGACTTTTCTGAAGTTAGGTTCCTTTGTCTTTCAAACACAGTTGCCTCACAGGGGACCCAAATGAAGTTTCCACTGCTGCTTTTTGCTTGTTTGTTTTTCAGACAGGTTTTTTGTTGTTGTTTTTTTGGTTTTGGTTTGGTTTTGGTGCTGTTCCATTTCAACATGAAAAAGGTGAAATGTCATATTTTAGGGATGTGGATGCCTCAGTCAGAATATAGTACTTACCCCTGCAGCTGGCTTATTTTTAAATGCTCTGCAGATCTAGGGCCCGTGAATGTCAATGTTGGAATGCTTGGAACTAAAAGCCATTATACAGATTTTTGTCTCCCTTCTTTTTTTTCTGTCTCCACTGAATTTAGTAGTCAAATGTTTTTGAGAGTGGAAGATATCCAGGAAGCTCAAAATGTTCTCAAGTTTAGAAGTCCCCATAATACTTCAATTACTTCAGATAGTTTTGTCTTTATCTTATTGCAACACCTCCACAAAAGCAGAGCATGATTGATGTATTAAACATCTATGGAAAGAAAAAAAAAATTAGCTTCAGTGCCAGTTACACTTGAGAAGAAGAGAGAAATTTTATTTTCTATCCGAATGCCGAAGGCACTTTCTGCTCAAATGACTCTTCTTCTGATAAACAAAGTATTCAAAATGAAGTTCCTTAGACACATGTTTTTAGCAATGGTAGCTGGAAGTTTTCTTATGTCACTGTATCGTCATGCCTAGTATGTCCATGTTCCAGTCACTCAAATCCATAGTTTTTATCTAAAATAAAAATCAGTTCCAACACATTGCATTCCCCTTTGGCTTATCTTTAACTGCTTGAGTTGTCACAAAAGTCATATTAACAGAGGCAGCTGCATTTCATCAAAATAAAGTTTGTCATGCTGTTTTTTGAGTACTGACAAGCCAAAGCTGTGCAAAGCAACCTCAATCCAAAGTTCAGAAGAACCCTTCATTGCTAAATTTTCTGAGGTTTATTTGTTTCAAAATTCCCAGGTGATAGTATACGATGTTAGTATATGTTTTGCTCCATCTTTGAGTATGAGAGTTCTTATTGATGTTATTAATCAGCCATAGATTTTTTGTTTTCTAAAGGCAAAGGGAAGGTTTGCATAAGTCACATTTGACCATTTCCAGCAAACAAATGGCTTCACTGTTTTGTGCCAGTGATTCCTTTCCTTTTAAGCTAAGTAGCAATTTTTGCAGATTTTTTTCCTCCTGTAATTTTCAGGAGCATGACTTTCAGAAGAGAACATCATCTCTTTTCAGAAAAGAGATGGGGTTATTACCTGTTGGATGGTCACATCAAATCTGCTTGACAGGTATGCTTTGCCAATGATTACCATTAACACCTGCATGAAGCAGAAAGCCTTTTTAGATAATATTGCAGCTTATTTAGCTAATATTGTAGATATACTGCAGTTATCCAGAATGGCTAAACATCTCCCATCTGTTTTTTTCAGTTTGGGAAATATGTAGCCACAGTGATTGCTGTTTGATCTTTTTACCTGTCAGACTGCAGTGGCTGAAAAATGATCTCCTACATTATGGTGCCACTTGAACTCTGAATGGGACACATGAAAATGTCCTTAAGACAAATCATTTAAACTGATTAGGAACTTTAAATATAGAGAGACTTTGTTTCTAGTCGGAAATCTTGATCTGTTCCACCTTTATTTTCCTTCAACTTCTTAGTCTTTTATGCCTTCAGAATAAAGTGTTAATAGCTCTCAACATACTGAAGGCATCAAATTCTAGTGGGATATGAACCTGTGCTAGGAATCTCAAGAAGTCTGTCTCTTCCTACATACCGTAGGACCGGCTCCATCAAGGTGACCCTGAGAAAGTATCTCCCTGGTCAATTCATTACTGTATTTCAGAATCTGCTTGCTTGCAGCTATGCACAAAGCTGTGGAGTAAAGATCGACTCTTCATCTATGCGTGCAGTAACTACTCATTCTCTTCAGGAAGTGTTGTTTCCCATGGCACTTCTAATGGCAAGGAGTGTAGCGCTGTGGAAGAGTGCCTGCTTTAAATGCAGGAGGGCTGGGTTTGATCCCTGGCATCTCCAGGAGTGCTTTTTGGTTGTGGAAGGTGATTCTCCATCTCTATTCCACTCTTGTGAGACCCCTCCACTGGGGTACTCCATCCAGCTCTGAGGCCTCAGCACAGAAAAGACATGGGCCTGTTGGAACAGGTCCAGAGGAGGGCCACAAACATGACCAAGAAGGCTGGAGAACCTCTGCTATGAAGGAAGGCTAAGAGTGCTGGGTATGTTCAGCCTGAAGAAGAGAAGGCTCCAGGGAGACCTCATTGCAGCCTTTCAGTACTTAAAGGGTTCTTATAAAAAGGATGGAGAGGGACTCTTTACTCGTGTAGATAATGATAGGACAAGGGTGAATGGTTTTAAACATAAAGAGGGAAGATTTTGATTGGATGCTAGGAAGAAGTTCTTTACTCATAGGGTGGTGAGGCACTGGAACAGGTTGCCCAGAGAAGTTGTGGATGCCCCATCCCTGGAGGTGCTCAAGGTCAAGTAGCATGGGCCAACCTGGTCTAGTGGGTGGCATCCCCACCCATGGCAGGGGGGCTGGAACTTTAGGTGGTCTTTAAGGTCCCTTCCAACCCAAACCATCCTGTGATTCATTTCCTTAAGTCTGATTGTAGGCACAATTTTTTGAAAAAGTTTTCTATCAAATTATACAATAATAACTCTTAATATCTAATTGAATCTGAAATTATTTCAAAGACACTATTGAGATGATGAAATAAATTGTGACCCTTCATATTTGGAAAAGAGGAGTGAGTGGTAATATTAGAACAACCACTAATTATGTAGCAGCAAGTCGTGATATCAGTGTTGAACTTCAAATGTTTGAATTGAAATAACACATCTAGGTTTAGAAAAGAAACAGAACTGCTGCAATTCAACCCCTAAATCAAATAAATCATTCTTTTTAATCCAGTTTAGTTGGGGTGTTTTCGTGAAGTCTTAACCTTAATCAGCTTCTGCTTTACAGTCAGTGGACAGCTCAGCCCATTATCCTTGCACCATTCAACCTGTCAGAATTCATTAGCTTGCCATCTACAGATAACTCCCTCTACAACCAATTGCTTGTTAATTCATCTTCAGCAAACTCTGAGGGATTTTGTTAAAGAGCCATTTTAAGCAAAGTATTTGATTTATACTTCCTTTGGCACCATTTAGCCAAAGGTTCAACGAACGTCAGATTTTTACAGCTCACCCAAGGTTGCTAAGATTTCAGGCTTCTTGAGATTTTGAATGTAATCCGTTCACAGTGATTTTGGCACTGGGTAAATACCACGAAAAAAATCTTTTGTGATTACTGCATCGAACACTGTTTAGTACTTTTTTCCCTTTAGGGCAATTATCTTCATTAAAACACACTAAAAATAATATGAGGGAGCATCTTTCAGTTTACAAGTTCGGTAACAGACATTCCTTGATGCATGTTCAGCATATTTTTCTGAAATTGCTACAGGGCATTGAAACCATCTCTTGGAATATCATTTCTTCATTTTTGTTAAGCTTGATTTTTTTGTTGTTGTTGTTAGATTGCCTCTGCTGGGATGACCAATATCCTCCTTAACTGAAAACATGCTATTTGATTTCATTTTTATACTGCAATGCCACACATTTTAAACAATAATAATCTTCAGAATTGTATATTAGTTATGAAATGGCTCTACAAATTGTACACTTTTTCTTGTTGCCTACATAGAAGAGTCACTATAAAATAATCTGTCGTATATAGGAATTCCTTCTCCTGACTATATCCACTTTCACAAATGTTTTCAGGCCACAAATACTTAGGCAGTTGTGTAAACAGTGGAAACAAAGAATTGCGTCAAGGGAATAGGCACCAAAACTGTGGCAGCTACACGCATTTAGAACACGAGTAATATATTGGGGAGATTGAACATCAGAGTAAAAATCTTAATCTTACATTCTATTTACTGGTATTTTTGTTTTGTTTTTAATTTCAAACTCTCCTGTCTCTGCTTTTTGACTAAGAATGGATGGCATTTGGCGCTTATTTTCTTGTATATATGATTTATGTCATAGATATGTTATACATTTTTGGAATGTCATTCCACGCAGTCTTCTGCTGTAGGGTACCAGCCAAACTACTTTGTACGCTATCCAAGGACTCTATGAAATCAATGGATGCAGATAAAGAAAATACTTATTTTAAAAGAAGATATCAGCACTTTCTCTTCAACAGGTAGGAAGCAATGGAAATGTTTGCAAGCTGGAATGTAAACCTCAGAGAAGAATATGGAGTTAAGAAGAATAAAACTAAATCTGGAAAGAGAAAATATGGAATTTTTAGGAGATCGTTTATTTCTTCTCAAAGACATAAGACCTGTAACAAAATGTAGAAAGAGACTAAAGCGCTAGATGAAAGACAGTCTCAGAGAAAAACAGGTTAATAACAATGAAATGAAATAAACTCCTGAAGAGTAATTGCTTGCTTCATTCAAAGCAGAATGAAGATGTGACAGAAACTTAGGAAAGCCACGTAATTTGCTTCTTTTTGCTCTTATTATTTCTTTATGTGATCAAAAAAAAAAAAAATGAACCTGGCACACTCTTATTTTGCGCACAGGATTCTAAAGGTGAAAACTTTACAGGCTTTCAGACTTTTCAGAGCTTCCAGTTTATAAAGAAATGTTTCTGACTGTAGAATATGCATTTTAAATTAATCATTGTTTTTGATAATGTTCTTCCTTTAATATCCTAGTGTTTATTCATGTGGAAAATTGTATCTCCCAATGCTCTTGCCATTGCTTGAAAGTCTACAGCATTAATGCAAACTATTAAGGAATAAACTAGATATTTATTTCATGGGGCTTTTCCTTGATGTTTTTTCCTGTCACTATATGATAAATTGAATCTGGGCTTGTAGAATCTCTGAAATAATCCCTCCATTTTGAAATAGCTTTAACAATGGTTTGAATATACTTAGCAGACACATGATAAAGGTAGCATCCATTACTTCCAACTTCAGTCTTCCGAAGATATCTGTTACATTTGCCTTTTTTTCTTCTATGTAAAGATAAGAGAGCTTCTAGCAGTTCATGTGTTAACCGTAGCAAAACCAACTGTCCCCAGATTGTTATCAATATGCCTCAGATTCACAGACATTCCTTTCTCCATCTAAAGCACATAATATTGTTAATGTGAATGTGAATGGGAGTATAGTTCACTATATGTATGTCAGAGGTATAAGCACACAGAGTGTTCCATGGCCAAATATTTAACTGGAGTAAAAGAAGTGCTTTATTCATCTCACGATGCAGTACTGTGAATCTCATAGATGATATATTAGCTTTTGATCAAATTGACCATATAAAATGTGTACATGAATTTCACAAGTATGGTAAATCATCCTCCTCTGGTTTGATTTCTGTGTACAATCATATTTTCAGCAATCATGTAGTTTAAAATAAATTTAACTTGCAGAAGTATATGTGGAAAGTGTTTTCTCTTCCATAGGCAGGTATTACATTAGTGCTGTGCATGTATTCATCTCATCAGGAACAGAATGCCAAATTTATGGAATGATAATGTCCAAGTAACTGATTAGTTCAGCAGAGATGTTAAAGACCTGGACAAGACCAGACTGTAAAACATCCAAAATGAAACTGCAGTCTATTTGTGAAATAGTGTACACCTGCAAATGAATATCTACAAGATGAAAGCACAATGGATAACACTTAAAAATACCTAAACTACTTACAAGTAAAGGTCACATTTTTTTTGTTTTGTTTTGTTTTTGTTTGTTTGTTTTTGTTGTTGTTGTTGTTTGTTTTGTTTTGTTTTGTTTTGTTTTCCAGTAACTTGTGAGCATATAGAGAGTATTTTTGGTAGGCCATGCATTTTTGATAGCCCATGCATTTTTCAGCAGCTAAGTAGAATCTGTAGTTTTCTTTCTTTTTCCATTTGTGATTTTTATTTATTTATTTATTTACTTTTGATCTCATTAAAATTATTTTGAGACCTCCACCCAGATCCCCCAGCTCTTAGGTAACTGGAACTGGAGTAAGTTCCTTCCACTCTTACTCTTAGCAGCTACAGGGGGGCTGGCATCTCCAAACAGACAGTCATTTTCCATTACTTCACACTTTTTTGAAGTAATTCATTACCATAAAGCAACATCATAGCTATGCAGAATCTTATTCTCTAGTCAGACTTTAAATTTTTAAATAACTGATGACTTTCTTTCAAGTTTGAACACTTCGTTGCAACACCAAGCCTTTTTTTTTTTTTTTTTTAATTAGGACTACAGAATTTACCATTTATTAGTTCTCTTTGACTTCTAGTTATTGTATAGTGTATTTTTCTGTCAACTCATTTCTGATTTGATACCAAGTGAAAATATAGCAGAATTTCATCATTGTTACTTTCTATATGAGCCTGTTCTATCTTTATTAAAAGGAAATATATAATAAATTTCACTAAAGCAGTACCTGGAAAAGCTGGTCAGATGTTCAAGACTAGGCTCCTCTCACCAACTCTCACAAGCAGCAGCAAAATCCAAGCTAAGTCCCATTTACACATAGTAAATTGTAGTTTAATGTAATTATATAATAGATTGTAGATTCTGTGGGAATGTATATGCTTCATGTAGATGACTAGAAACATGCTATTGTTTAGTTTGATTTATTTTTTGTTACTCCCTGGGTGTATTTAGAGAGCAGACTGAATGACAAAATCAGGTCGCAGTGGTGACATTCAAAGCAGCAATTAAGCTTCTGATCATCCGTTCTCCAAAGTGCTCTACACAGACTGGAGAACGCCATATGCGGACCGTGGAAGTTCCTACCTTACATGCCTGCTTTTCTCTGCTCACTATACAGGACTGATGACAGACACAGATGGCAGGCACTCAGGATTGCTCTTGTCTCTTGAGTTTAGCTCTCTAATGGGTGCCGGTATCATCCTCTGGCTCCCCTCTATTAAGATTATAGACACTACAGAGAGAAGCTCAGATTGAGCAGATCTTGCAGTCAGAAGCCCTGACTGCAAGTTAACAGATGCTGGCCATTCCCTGAAACAACTGCTTTATAGTGTAGATGTTACTGATACACCCGAATATATAGATTGTCTTCTACTAAATAACCACATTTGCAATGAGTTCCACTCTACATCTGCTATAACCACTCCAATTCAGTTGTGTAATGTTAACTCATCCAAAATTTGTCTTGAGATATGTCTTTTCCACTGTTTCTCACTTTAATAAATTTAAGACCCATTGACCTCAACAAGAAAACTTTCCTCAATTTGAGTTATTGGGCCTTATATTAATTCTTCACTAGGAAATAATTTCAAAATATCCCATTAGGTCTAACTAAGACTTTAACATGCATAACTAAAACTTTAAAATTTAATTTATAAATAATTTTCTTTAAATTAAAAAAAATAAAGAAAATTATTTATAAATTAAACAAAATACTGTAATTGTTCAAAAGTCCATTCAACTAGCTGTAATTTCTACTACCAGACACTAGAGGGAAAAAATGTTCCATGTTTTTAGACCATTAAGATGCAAACCCAACCGTAATGCATTCCATTTTATGCATCCCTTGTCATAATCAGCATGTTGATCGTACTGTTGTGGAGTCACTGAATTAGAGCTCAGCGCTGCGAGAGCATGGGATTTTAACAGTAGTCTTTACTGAGCAGTCAGCTGATGTTAAGGTGTGATAAAGGCTCATTTTGTAATCGTTACAGAAGCTGAAATCCTTTAAAATACTGTAAAAATTTTGTCCAGGTAATGAGCAAGGGGTCATTTCATTCTCTTCAATGCATTGAATTCTTGTGAATATTTTATAGGTGCATGTTCATTCACAGAAACTTGCAGTTCATCTTTGCTAGGAAACATAGCTTAATTTTCATAAGCACAAAGTATTCTTTTAAGCATGTGATTGCCTTTTTCCCAGCAAGCTCTCCATTTTTTTTTTTCACAAAAAACTTAGTCCTTATATTCTGCTCCCCCACCTCCCTCAAAAAAATAAGAAAAAAAGGAAATTTGCCAAAATTAGACCCTTGCAGAATCCACATATTTACTTGAAATAATAGGAAGATTTTAAAAAGTCCAATGTTATTTTCTCCTAGACAGCTACAAAAAGCAAACGTGTGTGTGTATTCATGGATAACAGGGAGCACAACCGATGTGAAAGTGTACTCCTGAAACTATGCCAAAAACCCATTCTAACACAGATGTTGGAATGTCTCCAACACTAAAAGGCATATGGCATTTTAGGACAGTGGTAAAAACAGTGGGATGTTATCAGATTTCTGTCGGTAGGTATTGTAAGTTTAAGTTCAGTTATCTCCAGTTTTCAGAACCATGCATGTTTAATCATATTAGCTAGTTATTTCTTTGCTCATTCGTTATAATTGCTACAGTATTAAAAGCCACTTTTATATTTTTCTTCTATTATAACTGCTTTATACAACCTGCTGTTTGCACTGCTCAAAAATGTGACTGAGATTTCCAAAGAAGACCAAGGAAAATAGATTTCTGGTTCCTAATGAACTTCAGTGAGATCTGGGCATCCAGGTCCCTGAGGCCCATTTTAAAACTTCAGTCCAAGCTATGAAGACATCTGCTACCTTATTACTTTGATTTCTTTGCTTCAGTTGACAGAATCTTGATGAGTTAGTTTCAGAAAAAGGTGTAGGAATGCTCTGTGTAGGGCAGAGATGCATGTTAACCTGCTTTTTGACAAATGCAAGAAACAGAGTAAAAGGGAGGACAGATAAATAGAAATGTTCACCAGGAGAATTATTTAACATAATTGGTTACCCCTTGCCTGAGTGCTACTCTACAGTGAGAGGTGATGCTGTGCTGGTTCTACTAGGTGACAAAAGATGAATTAATAAGTAAAGTAGAATATGAACTTCTGTTTGATACTCGTTTTGTAGGTGAGAAGACAAGGATGCAACTACATTTGGAGTTGGGGGGGGGGAGAAAAAGATGTCACAACCATAACAAGCAGAAGATAGATATCTTTCCCTTTTTTTTTTCTTTTTTTTTTTTTAATAAAGGAAAGAACAGCAAACATTTCAGAAGTCTCGAAATTCATGATGAGGTTATATTCCAAAGTGTAAATATGTCTGAACATGAAGAAGAGCACTACAAACAGATCAATCAGTTGGTTCAGTCATCCGGAAGTAGATCATGTTGTATAGACAGAGACAAATAAAGAGTTCAGATAGGATTCTATAAAGCTACTATAAATAATTTGGAAGATTTATTTTTTTTATTTAACCTTTTACAAACATGACTTTATAGATATTTTTCTGACAATTCTCTTGGCAATAAAATTCCAGTACCTCTCACAAAATAAGGGTTTGACTATTAATCAACTTGTGTAAGTAATTGGAGGAACCAAAGTACCACATATGTGAAAGTAATTTAATTACCATGGAATGCTGAATAAAAGGGAGCATTTAATATGTTTTGGAAAGATATATAATAAACATACATAATATAAAGAAAACATGACTACTTAGCAAGACTAAAATGTTCCAGACAATGATTTCTAGAAATGAGTAGTAGAGTTATCTGAATGCATATCCATGCAATTGCTGATGCAGTTATTAAATGTCATCTTCAGTTTTAAATACACGTAAATCACTCCAGTTAATATTAATGAAACTGATGTGTGCTCAACAAGGGCAAAAAGCATCCCTAATGCATGAGACTTGTCACTAAGATTTTGAATATGTTAAACAGCTTAATTTTGTACTATCCTTTCACTTTGAATAATGTTAGAACACTTCTAACATTATTCAACAACTTTGGCCGCACTATAAGTTATAGTCATGTAAAGGCACCTCAGAAAGTTACCAGAGTTTGATGGTCTATAATAGAAACAGGCTTCTGACATAAACTTGATGTGGACATGCACTTCTCTAATATTCATAGAGGTGCCACCTCATCACAGCCACCTGCAGTTTATTTCTTGCTGCTATATTTATACCAAGGCCAATTTGGCATCATGTACCTGTATATTTTACTATATATTTGCATGTAAGCATGACTACATATATGTGTAAAGTTTTTCTCCTGCAGCTGCATCATTATATGGAGAAATTGTAAAATCATTGACTTGGAATGGAACAAAGGAAAGTCCCTATGGAAAAATGTATACATTCAGGAAAACCTTTTTTTTTTTCTTTTTTTCTTTTTTTTTTTTTTCTGTAACTTCCAATTTGCTGTGTCCTCCTATTTCCTAGACAGTTTGTCAGTTGCAATTGCAGTGGTTTTCCCTACGCTGAAATTATAACCAATAAAGCTTTTGTTATTGAGCTCTAAGCTATGTCAATTCTTAATCTCTACAAACATTTCTATGTAATCTAGAAGAAACACTAAAATGTATTTTGTTAATCTACTAACAAAGATTAAGTGCAATTCAAGCTGGATTAACCTGCATTCCACAAAATTGAACTCTGCTGGACTCAGGGTTAGGCCTCCTGTTTCATACTACTGCTGCTAATCCCTAATGGCACAAAATATTACTGAGAGAATTGGTAGTACTGTTGCTGAGGATCAGTACAGAAGTGTTAATGAAAGATCTGGTACAATGTTAGTTTCTTCATGTTGCTACTACTGTATTCCTTCCTTTTCTGAATCAGCAATGTGTCACATACACTTTCTATTTATACAGAAATAATCTATTTCTCTTTGTCTATTTTAGACACTTCCTACAAAGAAGTACTTCTATAAGAAAGGCGGGTTCTTGTTATTTTCAGAAAGTTTATTTTGAGTCTTGTCAATCTCATTTTGCAAGAATGTCTCACTTTTGAATAGATACAGCACAAACCCACTTAGTTACCAAGATCCTAGAACTTTATGCTCTTTTCATTATATGAAAAGATTCAGTATATTTCAGCATATATTCATATGCTCATTTCATTTCAAAATCTTTTCATTATTTTGGGACCATAATTCTTTAAGCCATCTCAGGTAAAGCATAACATTAATTTTCTAACAATTAAGATCGTAAAATAGAGAAAATCAGTTTCTTTCTATACATTTTTTATCTACATTAGTTGCCCCCCCCCTCCCCCCCCACGTGAACAAGGTCAGCTGGACTGTGTCCAGCCAGGTTTTGGTTGTCTCCACAACTCTGGGCAACCTGTGCCTGTGGCTGATCACTTATACAGTAAGAAAATGTTTTCTTATGTTAAACTTTGTGAAGCAACAGGTATCTTCCATATGGCAAAATGATGTACTGAATTAATGACATCCTTGAATTAAACCAAACAGATTTCTAATGATGGTTCTGGCTGGCTCTTTGCAGAACTCTTCACAAGCAGTGAAAAAGTAGCCCACACTAGTGGGCATAACTCTGCTGTCAGATATGCAAATTCAGACTGATTGGATGATTTTGTCTCGGAAAAACTTAAAACTGACTGCACATCCTGAAGATTCTGTCAGTCTTCCTTTGGTGTGATTAATTCAAGAGACACATTTCACATCTAGATGTATCTAGATATGATCCAGATCTGGACCCAAACCAAAGCTTTTTTCTGTATATTTTCTAGCTTAACGAAAAGAAAGTGTTTAGAAGCTAAAGTAAAATTCTTCCAAACTAGCAATAATAGCTAAGAAAATAAAGAATTTTTGCTAAATTATTACATAAAGGATTATTTTTTTAAAATATACAGAATAAAACCTGGGCCAATATAAAATGTTGCTAACAAAGAGAATTCCAACTCTTGATAGAACTTAAATACATTCCAAAATACTACAGTATTTTTGTGTGCATAGCAAATAAATAAAAACGATTACTTCACAGATATGCAGCTAAAACAATTGGCCAGAAATTTCATAGCTGTTGAACTGCTGCAACTCCCAGTAGCGTAGGATTTATGAGTACCTAAAATAAGTAAACCTCTAAAAGCTCAATGTTTCATAAAAGGAACATCTGTTCAGGTTATAGAATTGAAAGTTTTAAGCAGGCAACAGCTAATATTTTAGTTCTGTTGCCTCTCAGGAATATCTTCTGTAAAAGCATTGCCTTGAAATCATTAGTCTGGTTGTTTTTTCTTGGGATGAAGTGACTAAAATAAAAAATGAAGCAAGTGTTGCTAATGGAAATTTGCAGGTGTCTTGTCTAGAAATTGTATGCAATAACGAATGTGAGAAATACAAAATATGGGATGTGTTCATTGTTGGTTGAGAATTTCACTAAGCTTCTGCCATTGCCTTTTTGACTATTAGGATTCTCTCTCCCCATTTTTATGAACATTAACAGTCTCAGTGAGCAAGGTGATGTAGGAAGTGCTAAAAGATTATAAAATAGCAACTGGTCTTTTCAGTGAAACCATTTTATGTATGAACAATAGCCTTATCACAATAAAACGTTCTGACTGAAATCAGTCCTGGAAGGAGAGATCCACCTTGAAAGTATGAAAAAAAGCAGAGGGAACCTGGTTTCTTTCTATCCTTCCCTGTCTTAAATTGTTTTCCTTATTGAGCTTTATTGAGGAGAAGGTAAATAGATTTTTAATCTCTGACCAGCTCAACATCCTGCCTTACCGGGTTTACAGAAAGGTTGATCTTGTTAATAAAATATGATTAAAATATCATAAAGAACTCACATTGTCCTGAGTATTTCGGAAACTGGAATTCCTACAAAAAAATCCCCCCAGGCCTTTCCTAAAATATGAATTCAAGTCTATTAGGAAATGAATATAATGACAGCAAGTATTATTATTTCTCATCAGTGGTTGTAGCTGACATGCAGAAGTTGGATAAAAGAGGTTCTAAGGGGATTTTTCAAAAGGTACCAAAATATTTTCTTCCTCATTGTGTACTGACCAGTTTTCCTTCACACAAATGAAGGCTGTTAGTCTTGGTATACATAATTTTTGAAAGATTGAAGAATCTTTTGGGGAAGCCTTTCTGCCTTTACTTTCCAAAAATACATTAATCTGCTAATGCACACATTTTTGTGCTCATACATGGAAACATCTGTAGTGGCACTTTGAGGAGCTCAAGCTGTCTTTCACTTTCCAAGCTGCTGGGGGAATCTTTTCACCTACAAAGCTAAATACAGATGTTTCTGAAAATAAAGAAAATCTAGGAGACTTTAGATGAGATGTGGAAGATAGACCTATTTTTTTTTTTTTAATTTTAATGCTCACTGTCTCTTATTTAAATGTGGTTGTTGATGTCTTTTAGGATTCAGCCACTTGTAGAATATTTTACAAGGATGATGTTTAAAAAATGAGGTGATTATTCCCTAATAGACCAAAATAAAGAAAAAAAGAGAGGCCATTCAGTGTTGCCTGAAGCTAGGGCTGCCTTACCACTTGCTCACTGCTCTTATTATTCTTTTCATACTAAGCTTCATGTCAAGTTTTGTAATACAGTGTAAATAGACTGTATCATTGACATCCAGATTGTACAGAACCTCATCATTTCAACCTAGTTATTATTTTTTTAGTATAAATTGAAATAATTATCTCACCTTTCTTGCGTTCCTTTTTTCTTCTTCTTTTTTTTTTTTTTTAGCTTCCTAAGTAACAGTGTTGTCTTCTGCTTTTTAAAATTTTGTTAAATAATGAAATATATTGGCACTAAAAACCTGTACCTAAAAAAAGACGCAGAACTCGGGAGTAAGGTTCAGTGAGAGAACACGTTCAGTTTTTACTGAATAATTAAAAGATACTATCTTTAGCTGTCTATATTTAGCTGCTCAGCTTGCTTAAAAGCTTTTTTTGTAAGATTCTAACATAGTTAAACAAAGATAGGAAGGCTTGGATGAGAACAAATAGGCATTAACAAAGCAAAGGAGCTCCAACAGCCAAGATATTATACCTATAGTATTATGACACTAAGATTAGATTCAGAAAACTATACCACCAATATATTTTATTTTCCACAGAGGAAGGGTTCATATTTTTTATATTGCAGTTAAAAAATGTGTTTGGACTCTAAGTGCAGATATTTCTGAGTCATAATAAAAATCACAGGGTACCAATACTTCAGATGAGGTATCATAGCACAGCTTTTAGATGCTGCTGTACCAAAATTACCATAATACAAAATCCAATACTTTTGACAGCAAGTATTAGTTTCAGCTGTGTTTCATTGTACTTGACAGGTGCCACAGGTTAAGCAGGAATCCTGAGTGATAAGTTCTAAAGACAAACACATGTACACTCAACAGTATTTATATATTCCTCTCCTATTAGCTGTGTCCCAGCCGCATTGTCCTTTAAATACATCCCTTGATAAAGAGATGGTTTACACTTAAACAACAGAAAAATAAAATGCTTTCTGAAAAAAATCCACACTATTATTCATGAAGAAAAAAAACAACAGGAACAAACAAACAGAAAAACCTGTACAACATGGGGATAACTAAAACAAATTGGAGAGGAATAATAATTCAATAATCAAATTATGAGATGTATTCAGTAACCAGAACCACCTTTTTCCTCAGTCACACTAGTTCAACTTGTCTGAAGTCAGTACAAGAAGTAGCTAAATAATTTTAGCCAATTGTATCTAGTCACAAGTGTACCTGTAAGGATATAATGTTTGGCAAATTCATCATCACACCGAACTACTTGTCCCCATGTAAGTGAGCACTTAGTAAAGAATTTCATTAAATACTCCTAGGATAAATGGCATAAATCCTAACTCCATTTCATTTCTAATATGCATTAAAGTAATGTATTTTCTAATTAAGTAACCAAGAGGATATTGAAAAATTTTAGAGTTGTATGGCAGTATATACCAAAGAGAAGGGAAGTCCCTTTAAGAGGCAGACCTCAATTATGTAAGCTCATCATGGTATGTTGCGGAAGGACCTGAAGTCTTCTATTATGCTTAACTGTCAAATTCGGCAGACTAATGCTAAAAGCACTGGGGATAGCATTAGAATACTGAGAAAAAGTTAGTTTTCTTTAAATCAATTTTTGTTCTGTAAGAGCCCTAGAAATTAGATACTTAACAACAACAACAAAAAAGTTTAGGTGCAGAGAAATTTCCTATTTGCCCTATTTTTTTATTATTTTACATATTTTACTTCAGATAGTGCAATGCCTTCATTTCCCCTCCTCCAATGTAAAATGTCAGCTATTGTCTGAGGTTTTATCAATGAACTATTTAAAAAAATACATCTCATATAGGCAAACAAGCATTGTTTCTGAGTCAATTATACTCTAGAGGTGCTAAAATCTGATAATCTGTATGAATCAGGGCAATAGTGAATAAACTACCTACTGCCTTCAATTTCTCATAAATCTATCCTGTATCATATATATAAATCCATGGTATTTTTAATTATACAAAGGGCTAAAATATACACCTGCTTATAGGGTTTTGACATGTTTAAATTGTCAGGGCTATCATTTTAATTGCTTGCTGCAGTAATCCTGCACAGATTTCTCCTACCAACATATTCTTTCTAAGAAAGCTGTCTGGAACCAGAATTGATGCCTTGTCATATTTTGAATTTGATTGACACTCAGTTTAAATACTTTAGATTCAATTTGTATTTCTCACCCTATTTTCACCGCAGTGTGGCAGGTGCAGAGCCCTACAGTGGGTGTGGGTGGTCACCAAATTACAAAGGCATAAGCTAAGAAAGGAATTCTTCTGGCAAGCTATGGCCATACACAGGAGGATAGTGTAAGTATTTCAGTGCTGGATTAGAACAGTCTACTAGCTGGTCTATAGAATACATTTCTCAGAGTGATAAGTCTTTACAGAGGAAAGGAACTACTCATTATGGTGTCTTCACTCTCCCTTAATCTAGAGTTGTTGTTTTCCCATTTCGTTTTCATAAAGAGGAATGGACAAGCAATAGAGAAGACAGATGTCAATAGCCTGGGCCTTGCTGCCATGCATGTCTAAGTTCCACTTCAAGGTCTTTCTTTCAGTTTCCAGTGCTAAATGCATCTCCCATGCTATACAAGAGTTATCCTCTTGCTACTGTGAGTTACTTTCACCAAAAAAAACCACTACTGTTGCAATTAAAATAGTGGTTATTCTAATTCTAGTGAATTTCCAATGATACCTGACACCATTTCACTTGCCCTGTGTCGTCTGGGAGCATTCCACTCCTGGCTTTTTGCTGTAGCACAGTACAGAAAGAAGATATGAAAGGGAGGCAGGAAGAACTGGAGGCAGCTGCATTGTTGCATTGTAATTTGTATTTGCATTGTCATTGTGTCATCTGGTAATTAGAGCAAAACCACTTGCCTAGAACCACTAAGCCTAGAGTAATACAGGAATTTTCTGTGTCTTCTCAACTTTTCTAAGAAACTTGAGAAAAGAAAGAAGGGAGGACAAAGAAGAGAGGAAAAAGATCTATGTTGGGAATGTACATTTTGTGTTAAGGAGATAAGGAGAGAAGATGTAGAGATGGAATAAATAAGAGAAGGAAGAAAAACAATGGAGAAATAGGGAAGGGATAGAGGACATGAGAGTAAATACACATAAGTCTAACTACGTCTAAGTCAAATTTTCCACACTATTTTCCAGTTTCCTGACAGATGTCCCACTGTTGCTGATTTTTGGAGAAAGAACTGGGAAGATTGTTTTATGATCTCATTTAATTAGTATTGCTCTCTACTGTGGACTCTCAGTTAAACATGGGATTGATTGAATGACTACCTATACTGTTATTAGTCATAACAGAAAGAAAATTGATTATTTTGTACTCTTCAGGGTTTTTTAACTTCTTTTTCTTCCCATGATTAGTTTTGTTTTGATTTGTTTTGGTTTGTTTTTTTTTGGACAAATTCAGCTATAAAACCCTGTTGCATAAGACAGTGACTTTCAAAAGTGATTCAGGAAAGCAATTTCATATTTACAGTATGGAAGCCTGCTGTCAGCTATGTGGCTGTCTTCATCTTCCTGTTTTTTCCTACTTACTTTCTCAAAATATGAACTTGGATGGGAAAAGGCTGTGTCGTTCCATTTTCTAGCACTTATCCTGACAGACCTATGAGATTTTGTACAAATAAAAACCATCACTATATTTCACATGCACCCATCTCTGCCATTTTCTGCTTCTTCCTTTCCCTTTGTTTTAGTGTCTGAAATGCATTATTAGTTTTGTTTATCTAAACTGTGATAGCACCATTTTATTGTCCTTCCATTTATTTCCAGTCTTCAGTGCAAATAGAACTGAAGGGGGAAGATGTACTCCTGTCCTTACTGTGCTGCGATGCTGTTCAGTAGTGTGATCCTCTGACATCAGCAGTATTGTTATTGTAATCGGCTTCATACTGCTCCCTGAACTGGGATGACAGCCTCGGTGTTCTGTAACATCTAGGCAATACATTGTTGGAAAACAGGCTGTTCTGTCGGATTTTTTTTCCTCCCAAATGAATCATAAAAATGAGAGAGAGAAAAGATCAGATCGGAAGCAGTAATATCCCTCCTGTAAAAGTGGCTAAGTTACACAGGCAAATCTATTTGGTTTCTGAAAAACTGTCATCATGGGGAGGGGGCTCATGTTCAAAGGGAATAGATGCCATGCCCTTGAAATCACACCAGCCCAATGAAGTGCAGAAGAAATAGTCCAGGCAGGTAACAGTGACAAAAACAGGGTTGAAGAACTTGAGACCTCCACCACTATGTCTGCTTGCCCTGGTTTCTCACTTCCACCTGTGAGACAGAAGTGTTTGTTGATTCTCTTAAATTTCTGTACCAGCCTTCTGGATATTTTGTCATGCTCATCCTCTTCCCTAGCTTGGGTAGGCAGAACAAAATTTATGTTAAGAATGATTTAAACAGAATTGCATCTGACTGGATTCGTTGTCATGCGTTATGCATTTAGGTGAAGAACACCCTTAGAACTGGCAAAGTCTACATTTACTCACTGAATGGTGCACAGAAGTACAGTGATATCTGAGTGTCAGGAAATGCATACAGCACTTCAAACTTATGTCAAATAGCAATTAAACTGTGTTTATTTTATCAACATCTACTGGAGATTTGTCAATGAAGTGTTTAAAAAACTAAAAACAAGTCACTTTCAACTGTTATTTCTAGATTATAAAACTAAAAATGTGTATGACAATGGCAGTGTAATGCAGTCTTCATAACAAAGAAAATACATATTAGCTAGATGTTAGTCTGATAGAATAGATATAAGAACAGAAAGTCATGTTCAGTTTGCTGCTGCTTCTAAAGCAAAGTATCTTGGATATGAATGTAGTATGTAGACTCCCAAGGCAAAATATTTCATGGCACTGCATAATTTAACTGAATGAAGAGTGTATCTTAAGGTTCAGTATTAGCTCAGACTGCTAGTATTTAAAATCCTTTTTCAGCCTGCACTTCTTAAAAATTCTTCAAAAGACCCAAACCCTGACCACCACTAGATCTTTAAGATTACACCCACAAGAGGACTTCAGTCAAGTCCTGTCTACTCCTGCATTAGGTGCTTAAATGTACAATGGTAGTCCAGGCTTTTCTTTACTGCTGCTTTTCTTTTCTTGGGTGCTTTATTTTTCATGGCACATGAATTCATCCAGTGGCTAACACTGCCCTTCTCAGCACACTCAGTAATACCTCAGTCTCGACACTGCTGTGTTCAATGTCCCATGCACCTACTAAATCTGCTTAGTACAAGCTAAGCACTCCTATCCTATGAGAGGTCCAAAACAAGAGATATTTTCTAAGCAGCCCTGACATGTCACACAGAACTGCCAGAGGCAAGGTACATCCCCAAGTCTGTAGCACTCGGCCAGCATATGTACTCAATTCCTCTCTCTGCCTGACAGTAAAACATCACTTTTCTCTCATGACTGAAGCACCAAGAATATCACTGACGAATGCTTTTAGACTGCAAGGAGTGTAGTAGCTATCTCACTCATACATGGGCCATGGGACCACAGAAAAAGATAGCAGTCACAGAAAACTGTCATCTGCATATCTGCAGAACCACATAATCACATCTACATACCGTTTAGCTACAGCCAGTACAGACCTGACACCCAAATCCTCCATTCCTTTATGCTGAGTATTATGTAATTCCTCACTGCCATTTTCTGTCAATTACTCTTCCATGCATCTAATTTTCTTGGCCAGAAGATGGCATAGGCATTTGAAATTAAATAGCTGCTGTAGCTTCCCTGGAAGTTTCTGTATGGTAATTAGTATAAGCTAAATGCAGTGTAACATTTTCTTTTCAGAGTGCATCAGTATGATCTTTCATTCATGCTGTGCTGATTATGTCAGATTTTCTTCAACCTACAGCACATTGGAATAAAGTATTACAGGTAATTCTGATAAGATGGATTAAAAAATAATAATAATTAAATCCTATATTTCAAATATACACAGTTTGCCAGCTGTTCAGACCTGTAACATTCAGCACCCTGGATTTCTGTCATCTAAAATTAAAAGTTGAGGCTACTTAGGTCCTTGCAGCATCTGAAGTTCTGTGACACTCAGAATCTCTACCTTAGCAAGATTGTTAATGAGTCTGAACTGTAAATATTTAATTATTTCACCTCAATGCTATCAAGCTACCATCCCAATATCATTACAGCTGTAGGCAATTGCCCTGTCTATAATTACACAGTTGGCTTCATTAGTATCCCAACCAGACGACAGTGGATCTGAAAATCCCTTCCATTATGAGAGACTTTTGAAAGAGGATTTACAAAAATTGCTAAATAACACAGGGTCTTTTTTTTTCAGTTTAAAAGGAAAGAGAATGGGAGGTTTTCCTCCCTGCATTTAAAGCTAAAACATGCATTGTGGAATTTAAGCCATTCATATTTCATTGCATCGCCACCTGCAGCATGAGGGTTAAGCTGCTAATCAGAAGCAAAAACCCACAGGCCCATCACGCTATTTAAATTTAATGTGCACGTGGACTTCTTGATTTAGGGCAAGTTTATAAATAGTGTCTTTAGTTTAAAAATAGGCTTTTCAGATCTAAGGGAGTTGATATTATGATCTGCAAAGTGAATGAAGCTCCCAGGAGTAACTGGAGCTTATGTAATATTTATTCCTACATTTCTGCTCAGCTGTTTTGTGCCATTTTGATGCTGAGCTGCAAGGACTCTTAGTTTCTCAAACCTTTAAAATCCAGTGAAGCTGTGACTGTCTGCACACTTGCTTGCCTAGGTAACCTTACTTGACTTTGAGATTGTGCCAAAGAAACAGGGGTCACTGGCACCACTTACAGGTATTTTTACTTGATAGCTTTATTGCACATGACCTTTGTGGAATCCCAAACTGTGCTGCCAGGTACAGCAAATTTCTGATATTAAATTGATCCTAGAAAGATTCTGGACAGATCTTTCTTTTCCTGAAACCATATGACTGGTTAAGGTCATGACTGGTTAAGATCCCAGGGAGACGCATTGCTGTGCCTGTAGAACTAAGTTCTGTCTCCAGATAAGTGAACATGAGTATTTTATTAAATTTGCATTAGGTACTCACAAGAACAGCTTTCACTCCTTGACTTTGTATTTGGTTATAATGTCTTTAAAAGTGAAACACTGGTGCTAATGGAACAACGTTCGGGGCAAAAATGTTCACAGATTATGAGACAAATCTAGTGTTGACATCTGACATTGTGACACCATTTTGTGCATGGAAACAGCCATGTAAGAGAAGCAGAGGCATGACTGACAGTTATGCCTAACAAAATGCCTTTCCAGGGAAGAAAATCCAGCTCTTAGGAGCAAAACATGGCAAACTGCACTGAATATTACACTTAGACTTCTGATTTTGCTTTCTTCATAAACCAGCCTGTTGCCTCACTTCCTGTGATGCCTTGTATTCTAGAATCACCGCCTGCTACCATCCTGCGGTGTAAGGGAGCTACGAGTTTCCTGAACTAGGTATTTTGCCAGCTCTTTATCAACGCTGTCACTTTTGCTGTGTGTAAACTTGTCAGAGTAGTGCTCTGTTCAGTCATGGCTGTGAGGTACCATGTTTGAATTTCCTCCTTCCTGCTGGATATATTCATTGGCGTGCACCTACTGTTAGTCTTGTATTCACCTAGCAGCACACAGCCTCAGCTTCACATTCTTAGCCAGGGTTGGATCAATGAGAAACATTTCAAAATGCTGTGAAATCTGTAAGCTATCCTTGAAGAAAAAGTATTAGAGTGACCAGAAATGGGTGCTTTAAAATGTAAATTAAAGTTTGGTGCCATTAAGCATATAGAAACTGGACATAAAACTCTTGGCAACACAATATTTGCTGCAAATTGCAATATTTGCAAACTGCAATATTTGCAACAAATTGCAACTTCTAGTAAATCTGATCTAAATTTATAGCAAAGCATCCTATTAATAAAGCCTAGTTATGGAACAATTGGAGGTGACAGCACATCTGGCAGTATCTGATAGCTAATAAAAAAGACAGTCAATAAGAATGACATGGAACTGGTAGTTAGGAATTAAGTTTGATCTCTTAAGTGTTCCAGCATTGCAAATGTTTTTACTATCTTCATTCTATAAAGATACACTTAACAAGTAAACATTAGAGAGCTGAGTCAATGGCCACTGAAACACAAGCTTTGTACATACATGGCTTCAATGACAGCTATATGTGCTGTTTAACTTTGCCTAAAAGCAAAAGCATTCACAGTATAAGATGCTATATCTCTTAGCTACATTTGGTACAACCTGAGGAACTAATGCATGAACAGGAAATGTAACATTTATACCGCAAAATGTAGCTGCAAATTGAAAACATGATGTCTGGAAAGCATTTGTAATAAGAAGCCAATACATTATTTATTATGGGAAATAATTTTAAATAGATAAACAGAAATAGTGACCTAGCAACCAAAATTAAAAGGTACATAAATATCTTTGAAAAAAAGGAGAAGAAATAATAGCTTTACCATTGTTGCCAGCAAAAAGGCATCTTCTCTACAATTCATTCAGACTTACTTAGTACCAAGAAATTCTGGCTGAAGTTACTAATGGCTTTACAACGTTGCTATTTTGTTCCTTAGGTAAATATCCTATTTTGTTCCTTTTCCACAATATACTCTTCTCCAAGCTAAAAATGTTGACAGTCAAAATACTTCACAGCCTCAACACTTTAGGAAATAGCTCTGCAGACCTCATTTCCCTCAGTTCTGCTCATGAAATTGAAGAAAAACTTTGTCCTTCTTTTAAATCTGGCAATATGCTCAGCCTTCCAGTTTAAGTCTATGGGATGCACATAGCGCCATATAGACTAAGTGATTACATTTTTTCCCATTAATATTCTGTGTTTATTTAATTTTCTGGAAATCTCTGGAAACATTTGAATTCCCATTAACAAAGACCTATCTAACATTATACCTATCGGATAATAACCTGCTTAGTAATTTGTATATGTTATACAGATATATGTTATGCAGATGCTGTCAGTAATAAAACATCATGTAGTTCTCGTTTCATGGCACTATATTCATTTTGACATTCCGATGACTAAACCCAAATGTATTTTTTTATAATCTGCTATGGTCACAGTTTTTATCTTCAATTTGAGTTGTCTTTTGCTCTTGGAAAAGCTGAGTTGTCTGGAAGAGCACTTGTTTGTTTTCTTTTGTTTTAAAGCCATTTTTTATTCAGCAGACAGGTCTGGTATAGTTTTGTGTTTCCTGAGCAGAAAGGTGTCTTTTCAGTAACAGTGGTGAAAATATTTAACAGAATATTGCTTTAGATTGCATCCAAAAGAGGCTGCTACAGCTGGTAACCATGAGATTAGCTTTCTTCCCACACACATCCATATCACAGCAGCTGCTTAAGTTTATTAAATGGCAAAGTCAAGAAATTCAACTTCTACCTTCACAGTTCAGCCAACTGGTGTTAATGCACTATAATGCATTCTAGTTACATAAATCACATTTTCTCATAGCAACATAATCTCATTCTCTGTAGAGAACGAATACTTTTTGTTCAAGGAAGAATTATTGAAGATTTTGGTGGTTTGGGTTTTCTTTTGGAAACGTTCAATATGGAGCTTCATGCTTCATTTATAGCATTATGTTCAAACCCAACTCTGAGGATAAAAGCTAATTTAACCATAGATCTTTTTATGGTATTTACCACTACAATGGCAAGTGCTCCACAAACATAAGAGACTGTATTTTCACAATTAGCCATTAAATATATGGGAATTTAATATAATATCAGTATTTATCATTAATAGTGGATACCCAAATCTGGGATCACATTTTTAGACCTTGTACTAGAAAACATGTGAAAGCTCAACACTATTTTAGATCTGACTTCAGAGTCTGAAACAACAAACTTCAAAGCACACAGCAAACATATGAAACCCAAATAATTTTTACTTGAATTTTCTGTTCTGTCTTAATGGCAAAGTTTCCATGCTCACAAAGAAAATGTATCAGAACTCAAGTTTGAAGATAACCTTTCCTGAAAGGCAAGTTAAAAGCCCTCTCTGCAAGCAGGTATCTGGTTTCCAGCCAGACTTTTCGCCCAACACTTTGGTCATCCACCTGACATGTTAACCATGAGCTGACAGCCAGGGAGTTTGGTCTCCCTGCTCATGATTTTTTTAAAAGACAGGATCCCAGCACAGCCTGCAACTTCCTTATGAAACAGCTTGAATTTCCAAGGCATTGAGGGTTTGAGGCTCTCTGGCAGCCTACTGAAAAGATAAGCTGGGACTACCATGGATCCCTGCTTTGTAGAAGCCTAAAATTTGGCTGATTCAGAGGTAGAGTGCCTATTCTGAGACTCAGTTGTTTGCCAAAGCATAGGGTAGCTTAAACAATTCAGAGAAAAGCACAACACCTTTCTTCTTTTAACAGAGGGGGAATAAAAACAGACTTTTTATCTTTTTGCTTATCAATAGCTGAACTTTTTGTCTCAAGTGTATTAATAATGATAATAATGGCAATATAAATGAAGATCACCAACAGAAATTGCAGTGAATGTCACAGAGAAAAGCCTGGTGTGGTAAATTTCCAGCTAAGTGAAAAATCTATAAGCAAATGTAAACAGGATTGTTCAAATATTCTTTAATAAGGGTCCCATCTAGAGTGTATACAGTGTCATTTCTTGAAATCTGCAGCATTTGAGGCAGAGGAGAGGGATTTTAGGAAACTCACCAACAGCAACTATTCATTCACTTTCCACTTCTTAATTCACAAGACAGAGCTTTCATCCTTGTATCACTTGCCAGTATGTCAAGGGTAAATTCTGAAAGCAACTTTTTTTTTTTTTTTTTTTTTTTCCTTGTCCTCTTCTCCTTAAAGGAGCTCTGATGTTTGTGCTGAAATGATCTGGAATTCTGCCAAAGCCTTTAGGATAAGCGTATTTCAGTCTGGCAGTGAATTTGCAGGAAAAAAGAAGAAACAACTACAGACACCATAGAGAGAGATTTATAAATCCAGATACAAAATCTATGAAAACTAGTGTAGCAGTCTTTTAGCTGAGGCCATTTATCCCAACTGCCGCAAGTATAAATGGCATACATGGTATTTCATGCTTGTATCAAAACTTTTTTTTAAAAAAAGGGAGGGGGGGGGCAGATACACAAGTATCATCCTGAGACAAATAATTGCTATATTTTTGTCTGAAGGTGTTTGCAGATTTAATATTCCTCTCTGACCATGTACAGTATAAGTATAGTGAGAGAATACATATTAAAAATAAATAAATTTCCAGATAAAATACAAAAATCTATTTTTGAGAATTATAGCAACTAAAATGCACTGTTAGTTCATAGGTATTTTTGCCTTTTTTAAAAGTCTATCCTAATTTATTTGTATTGTGTCTGCTTAAGATAAATGTATAACACAGTTCACCAAAGCTAATTTGGATTATTAATGAAATTCTGTGTCATCTAAAACTAGCAATGTGTTTTCTTAGAGGTTGCAACAGGAGCTCGTATTTCGTCTTTAGTGAATAACCTCAGAGGTCCAAAATACGATTCCAAACACAAGCATACTTACATACACACATATATACATTTGTATACCTATACCTATATATATATATTTACATATTTATAGCTTTCTGTTGATACGGATACAAATAACTAGACATATACATGTAGTAGTTATTTTTTAAAAAATGAAGAAAATCTGTATCAGTGTATCTTGTGACTTTCTTCTTAGAAACTAGAATGGTTGAGAGGTATTCAGGTGGATTATTGTTAAAGTTTTTTTTTTTTTAAGAGAGAAAATATCTATTCTCAAAAAATCTATTAAAACTGAATGCAATTATGATGGGTTCTGTTGTCTTTGAAGAACAGAGAGGCGTCTAAAAAAATAAGAAAACCTCAAATAATTTCCCTTTGTTTTAATTCACAAAGGAACTAAGAGAATGGATGATTGCTTAATTTTTCAGTTAGGAAACAAAGAAGAATGTGGCAGTCTGTGGGAACTATCTTGGTCATTGCCTGGCATAAGTTGTTTTACTGAAGAGTATGTCTCTCTATTTAGGAAAGACAACTTAGTATGTGTCCAGCTAGACACTTAGAAATTCTTACTTTAAATTCCTATGACGCCACTTCCCAAAGTATGAATTGCAATGGTTTAGTTAAGTGCTATCCATCAGATACAAAAAGAAGATGTCACTTTAGTGGAAGTTTGAAATACAATACTTCAGAACTGGAAAAACTAAGGGGTAATGTAAGGAAAATGAATTAAGTTAAATATGGAAGGTAAATGTGAATTTTGAAATGTATTAGCACTCATTTTATTTACGCTGATTTTTCAAGAGAGCCTATCTATTTAAAGCCAAACCAAGTCTTAAAGTTATGAATATTTTAATATGATCTGAATTCTGGGTCTCTGTGATTAGGAGAATCCAAATAAATGAGATGATAAAAATAGTAGGTCATGGTAATTAAACCCATAGACAGTTCTCTTTTAGAGGGTGCACGTTTAAATTCAGCATCTTCTTTAGATTAAAAATGAGTGTCATTTCTGATATGCAAAAATTGATTTTAACCTGGAAACTAGAAATTAATTAAAGTGTTCCACTAAGGGTCATTGTTAATGTTTTGAGAGCAGAAGTGATGGAAGAGAGCAAATGAGAAGCTAACACTTCTCTTTTTATATTTATTTTGCAGGAAATATATTTGTGGTAAGCCTGGCAATTGCAGACTTGGTCGTAGCAATCTATCCATATCCACTGGTCCTCACATCTGTGTTTCACAATGGATGGAACCTGGGATACCTTCACTGCCAGATTAGCGGCTTCTTGATGGGCCTAAGTGTCATTGGATCAATTTTCAATATTACCGGCATTGCTATCAATCGATACTGCTATATCTGCCACAGCCTCAGATATGACAAGCTGTACAGCGACAAGAATTCTTTGTGCTACGTTGTTCTTATCTGGATCCTAACAGTTGTTGCTATCGTGCCCAACCTGTTTGTGGGGTCTCTGCAGTATGACCCCAGGATTTACTCATGCACGTTCGCACAGTCGGTGAGCTCTGCATATACAATAGCAGTCGTGTTTTTCCACTTCCTGCTTCCCATGGCCATAGTTACTTTCTGTTACTTGAGAATATGGATCCTTGTTATTCAGGTGAGACGAAGGGTTAAACCGGACAACAACCCCAGACTGAAACCACATGACTTCAGAAACTTTCTAACCATGTTTGTGGTATTTGTACTATTCGCAGTCTGCTGGGCTCCCTTGAACTTTATAGGCCTTGCTGTAGCGGTCAACCCAGAAACTGTAATCCCTAGGATTCCCGAGTGGTTGTTCGTGTCAAGCTATTACATGGCATACTTCAACAGCTGCCTTAATGCTATCATATATGGACTCCTGAATCAGAACTTCAGAAGAGAATACAAGAGAATTATTGTCAGTTTTTGTACAGCAAATGTTTTTTTCCAGGACAGTTCTAATGATGCAGCAGACAGGGTGAAAAGTAAACCTTCTCCACTGCTTACAAACAACAATCAAGTGAAGGTGGACTCCGTGTGAAAACTGGAACCCTGGTCCCTCCACAGCATCCGCATAAAGTATCTGTTTTAGTGGAACTACTGTTAAACATCATAGTGAAGTATCTGTTCTACACTGAAGGCACTTTTATTCAATCCTTTGCATGGTATCTGGGAACCCAAGTTACAGAGCCATGACATGCAGACCCTATTCTACATTGCGGTATCGTTCATATAACACAGTGACATCCTTAAGGGAATTACATATTATGCATGCATAGTTCTTTCTTTTCGTAAATGGAGATAAAGAACTAGACAGAGATTGAAACAGAAATATCCGCATTGCCTGGCTCTATAAAAGAAACCACAAAACTATTCCTATTGCTCTCTGCTTGTTTCTTCTGGCCAAGCTATGGTCCTGATTCTAAAACCGCTGGGAACTTATTTTGAAAGCTGAAATCAGGCCATTAGGAAGCGTATTAGGAAATGTGCAGTAAGAAATCAAGCTAGTTGAAAAGTCATCAGGATTTTTTATAAGTACCTCTACCTATATTGCTTTGCGCCTAAAATGGACATGATTATTCATTTTGTGGAGGCTAAACCTAATCGGCCCTCCTAGGAATGGCATTCCCAATTGACTTCTCAATTTTGAAGCAGTTTTTAGGTGGAGAAATATGACTGACTCACTATCTTCAAAGCTACAGAGGCAGTAGGCTAAACAGGAAAGAAAGAAAAGAGATGTGATTTGTCAGCTTAAGTTATTTGGGGAAGAAAAAAGGTGTAGGAGGAGTGGAGAGAAAAAAACAAAACACCATTCTTTCTGGAGACAGAAATTCACAAAACTGGAAAGTTCCCCAGAAGGGATTCTGGGGAGACACCTCTTAGAAACATAAGCAAGGAAGGACCATTGTTTCTCACTTATGTGCAGTATGGAATATCTGAACCTCTGCAAGAAGATCAATATTTTTAAGAGGGACTGTGGGTAAGGATGACAGTTTGTTTGGTTAGTGGAATCTTAATCTCATTAAACCCTGGGAAATGACAAATATTTACAGAACAAGCATGTGACCTATTTCTCAACTCAATCTCCTGAGCATAGCCTGAGACATGTAGGTTATTATGTTATCTGCCATAGATACGCTTTTCAAAATAATCATTGTTTACCACTATCATGAAAATAGTCTAATAACCTGGAACAATTGGACACATTCAAATAATAGAAGATGATACACTGGTACAAGGAGGAACGCATGACTCTCAGGACAGGACCTGCTACGTGGACTTTCCACAGACAGCAGGGGCCTTTTCAGTGAGAGGAAGCACACTGTGAAAGGAGGAAGCACAGCTAGACAGGCTGACTCCTGCGACAATGAATCTCTGTTTATAACAAAGTCCTCTGGAGAAGGAAAGCAATTGACAACAATAGGATTCACCTTCAAACTGACTTTAAAGAGAAGGAGCATTTAGCTCTGGATAAATGCTCCGTCAACTGTCCTACCTTTTAGTGCTCAAGTGTTCATACCTGCACTGATGTTCAATTATGCTTGACCTTTTCCATGCTAATTCCAATCACTTCAACTGGACTTGGAGTTTCTGTATAGCCTGTCATACATTTGTTAATCTATATTTAAAAGTGGACTAAGTAATTCATTGGAATTATTACTTGCTGTACTAGAGATTTTCTTGATCTTATATGGCTTAGAAACCAACTGTCACTCTACATTATTTAATTCCTTAAACACTCTACAGATCTAACAGTATCTATTCTTTCTTTGATCATAGATTTGCATCCCCGTGACTTAATAATGAATGAGAAAGGAACACTTACGTATTTACTTGAAAACCCCACTGACACTTTGTCAATGACCAGCTTCTTACCTTAAAAATAGGTGCCTCATGTTCTCACATGGTCGTGTCAAGTTGACAATGGAACTAGCAAACAACATCATAAATACCTGGAGCTGAACTCGCCAATCAGTGCATTGCCCAGGTGCTTGACACATCTTTGTTTACATTTGCCAGTCAGAACCACTGTGTAAATAACCAGCTCTCTTCTATCATGGTATCATCGTATGATGTGATATGATACAACTTGATTAACAGCATAAATTATATCACAGCTTTCTTCACTGTGATTTCATCCTCAGAGGATGCTTAGCTCAGTAATTTTATCGCTTTGTGTGAACTGATTTCAGAATAGGAAGGGAGGCATGACCACCTTATAAGAAAAGACATTCTTCATGTAAGAAAAAACACTATTGAAATTCTTACAAATCTTGCCTTATTTAAAGCATATTTTCAATGAAAATAATGTCTTATGATGCATCTAGTAAAGTAGCATACAGAGAGTTAAAGTAGCTTAATCATCAGTAAATTTAGAATTCTCAAAGATTTTCCACTTGCCATTGGCAACAGAAAATGTACATGCTTATCATGTCTACATATGTATGAGCCAATTCATATACTGTATCCAACATTGTGGGTTATCTGAGGAATTAAAGTCCCCTGTAATTCACAAGTGCTAAAGTATATTTTTGATGATAATGAAAATGGTTTGCTATATGCAATAAAACCTATTATACCAAAGGTATATATTTTATTGAATAGGCCTGTAATAAAAATGGAGAGATTTTTTCAGATCTGACATTTTGAAATATTTGTATTAAATCTAAATCACAGAAATGTGCATGTTGGTGATGTTATGCGCTGCTAAATATAGCAATAATTTTAAGAAATTAATCTCTTGTTCTTCTTTGGGTGAGGGAAACGGGGTAGTCTTTAGAAAGTAGTTTAAATTAATAAAACTGAATGAAAAAAAAAAAAAAAAGGAAATACCTGATGCCATCTTCAAATTAATTCTTCATTTACTGCCATTCTGAAATACGGTTCAGTCAGGGTATGCAAAGCAACTCACTGCAAAAGGGAGGAATACTGATGTAGCAATGATTTCTTTCAGTCAGTTTCTATTCCCTCAAAGGGGTCAATGTGATTCATGTAAGACAGAGAGCAGCCTTGCCAGGTCATTGTCATACAAGGCAGTGTAAGGCAGCCCCTCACCAGATCAGACTCTATGGTCAACATAAAAATGACTGATGAAGATAATTGTGTTTTCCTTCCACTATAGTGAGATGGAGCTAGAAACTTAGCCAAATTTAATTGCTTCTGTGCAAGTGAATGAGCCATGACGTGTTTTTTACATTCCACATCACAAAATTTTCCTCTGTATGCAAGGCTAGCATAGCACATGTGCAACGCTTAGAGCTCTGTCTGGAAGAGAGCGAGCGTAGTTGTCCCATTGCAGCCATAAGCCCTGGAGGGATTTAAACCTAAACCACAAGTTCTGGCAGTCTGCCATGCACACAGGGACCCATCCTTTCACTGCTTCCTATCCACCTCTGTTCTGAGCCCCAGTGAAGCCAAAGGACCTTTGTGAAGGAGCTTTGAGCCCCCTGTTCAAAAAACAGTGAAGACTTACCTGGGCTTATCCTATAAGAATTTTTCTTAAATCACAACCTTGACTATGTTGGCAGTCTGTATGTCATCTTGTATCACCACAAACTGAACCCTTACAGACAGATGGTTTCATCTTCATCGCAAACTTCCTTTAGACAAGGAAGTTTGGCATTATTTCATTTTCATCAGCAGAGAGAATATCAATTAATATATTAATATTCTTTAACAGGGCATTTGTTGTAAACTGTGAGCGTATGCAACAATGTCATTTCATTTGGCATAGCTCACGTGAGAGTGCTTTGCACAGTTTCTTCTTCCACTGAGCTAATGGAAGCACATAGATATGAACCAAACACATGTAATTTTAATATGCATAAGATACAGCAATGATTTTACTATTTTTCTTTTTCTTCTCATATATTTTAGAAGCTAATTAAGTCTGTGAATCATCCATAATAAACATACTATTGTAATCAATCTCTACTGCACTGTATAACACCATTCTATAATCAGTTAGTATCACACCTTTTTCTTCTTTTGGACCACTTTTGAAACAATACAATGTTAAATCTGATAAATTCTGACATGTTAAAGGGAACTGTTACTTACTTTAAACTGCACTTTAAAAAACAATCATTAAAAAACTCCTTAAAATATAATACACAAGCACACGAGTATATGTGGTCACCAAATTTAAAATAGAAACTCAGATGAACATCTTGTTCACAAACTGGAGTAATACAGATGGACTGCTATTATTTAATTCTTTCCCAATGACTGCACTTTCTAAGTATCATTAATACAGTTTACAAATTATTAAGATCTACAAATGTCTGTCATCTTGTCACTGAGGCTTGGGAAATTGCAAGAGCAAAAGCCAAATTTATTGAAAGAAGAAAAAAAAAAATTGAGCAGTGGCCTAGCTCATAACCCATGCACTGCATCTCCAACTTTTGCCTGCAAGAATTCCATTATATAGTTTTATGAACTTACTCATTAAAAATATTACTCCTACCTCAAATATGTGTCTAACACATTACCGTGAAGATATAAACCAGTGATTCCAGAAGATACTACCAAACAATGGCATGGGACAATGAACAGGTCTCATTTTCAGCTCACATAAACCAGCACAGCTTCTCTGATTTGTGTCAGCTGGGGATTTTGGCATATTAGATTTCATTAATATGGAGAATAGCTATTTTACAGTATTACACAAGCAATATTTGTTCCATCTCTAAGGAACCCATTATTGTTGGCTGCACACATTGTGGAAGAATATGAATTTGCCTACTAAATCTCTGCAAAATTAACCTCAGCCAGTGTAACTCTCCCTGTAATTTTTCATTTTCTAAGTAAACATATAAAGTCAGGAGACTTATTCTGCTTCACTGTTAATTCTATTAATAGTACCAATTTAGCAGATATGTAGAAAATTGCACCAATACAAGAGATGTGTTCAATACAGAGACAAAAGGTCTACCTGCAAGTATTCTTTGCTTACACTATATATATGCACAAGTTTCATTTAATAGCAACACAAATTTTACTTTGCATGTCTGCTTCCAGATTCTAAAACTGTTTTTACTCAAATACATACTCTTCACTCACTCAGTATGTACAAATATTCAGTTTTCATAATGTATGCTAAAGTCTGGGTGATACAATGAGATTATAGAGTTTATGTTTCAAACCAAATTGGTTTTGCACACAACTTAGGCTGTGGAATGTTTTGCACAGAGCACTACCTATATGTCTACCTAAGCAAACATACAAAAAAACAATTGCACTGATATACAGGAAGAAGACTCAATAGAGCTATCAAGCACCAAAATACAATGTCAGCACCAGGAAATCCCTAAAGCAAGGACTACTGGAATGCTCTCTGGAAGACGTATCACTGTGGTATTGCCCTGTTCTTCCTCAGTCCACATACTCTTCCTCAGTAAAGATACTGAGGTAGATGGACCTTTGATCTGATTTAATATGCATGATCTATAAACAACAAAACTAATCAAACATAGTGCACTTTGACAAAATGCCTGCTCATAATGTTTGCTACTAACCAGTAACTGCTAATACAATAAAAATTATGTTTTAAAAACATGGTATGGTCAGATCCTAGGAAAGTAGGATAGGGTAGAGTAGGACAGGACAGCCACTCAAATAGCAAATTACTAAACCTGAGTAGGCTTAATAATAACAGAAAAAACATGTGCTAGAAGAAAATCAAAGTATAATTAACTTGCACTAAGAGAAAAGATACTTTTGATCACTTTTTAATAAGACAGCATTGGAGGCTTAAAAATTCACAGTGGGAAGTGTGAAAACGGAAAAAAAAAACTCTGCTAAACCCTCTGTCATCACTTTGAAAAAGTTAAATAAAAATGTTATGTAGATCCATGGATAACACATGCATGCTTTACCACCTTCAAGTAAAAAGAAACATCCCACAGATACTGTATTGAAGTAGATGTTCACATCCAACATATGGAAATGAAGCAACTACAGGTACATTAAACCAACTCTAATGCCCTTAGAAGCCCAAACTTCTGTTTCAGACTAGATGAAAAGCTCATATGCCAATAATTTTTCCACTATCTTCTAGACTTTCCCAGTAGTTTAATAACATGCAATGTCTCTCTGATCATAAATTTTGCCTAGCCTGACAGATAGAGATATTACAGGATATGAACGGTTTCCTTCATATTTATGTTCACACAGATCATCTTTTGCAGCCAATTTTGATGTTAATGCAATATTCCAGGACAGCTCCTGGCAATTCACCGCCTTCAAAAATTAGCCTGTCCTGCTTTTCTATCTCAGGCCTTGGGCATTCATTCCTCAGTTCTGAATGCACTAACAGCTTAGATGTCCATATAGCCGTCCCTGTGCCATCTGTCTGTACCGGTGAATGTATGCCATAATTCTTGACTCCAGAATGTCCCTGCCCCATAAGGATCCATTATGTCCACTTGTGCTTTTACGAGGAGTTTGATATCAATTGAAGACCCTCTTGTAGACAAACTAAATACGACAGTTTCAGTAATAGTCACCCTCAGGAATCAATAATTTATACATGCATTTTAATTTATAAAATGAATAAAACCCCACTGGGCTCTGTTCACTAAAGCCTTGCAGTATAATTTTCAAAATAATTTTATTTCTCTGAAATCCTCATGGATCCCATTATTGCCCCCATTTTTAACTCTGCATCAGGAACCAAGCTATTGTACTGAGAAAATAAATAGTAACTAGAAGAAGGGGAGCATTTGAAGTCTCCTGTGAGCTGTGACACGAAGACAAATCAAATTCACTAAATATTCCACTGAATATTGAATCATTTGACAGAAGATAAGTATCTATTGCCTAAGTTTTTAAGGAAAGAAATTAGACATTGTTTCAGGAAAAGCTCAGAAAAAAGGAATAGTGAAGTTAGTAAGGAAGCATCCCTTATGTTACCATCAAAAGCTTTTTATGAGAAAAAGGGAGCCCATTTTATATATGAAACTGAGATTTTATTGCTAGTCTAATTAACATTTTAATAGTCTAATAAAAACTGCCACAGTCATTCTTAGTCCAGTTGCAACCATACTAACTCCAAGTCCAGATCAACTAATTATTATATAAAAGCCCCACTGACAATATGATTCAAGTCATTATACATAAATCTTCCCACTATCTTCCCTTTTTCTTGTTATTGTGTCCATCCTTCCAAGACACCTCCGAGTTGTTTCTATGCTCCTCTCTGTTGGGATGAAGAAGAGGTTATAAAGTTTTGTTGCAACCCTTAAAGCCACTGAAACCTCCATACCTGAAGGAAAAGACCGCAATGGGTGCTGCTTCTGTTTGTATAAATTTGTTTATAACCCTCTTTTGTTTTCATATTTAACAGCATGTCTGATGGAAGTAGTGGAATAGTCACTCCCTCATTCTACAGGAGAAAGCATCTGAAACACAACAGTAATAGCCCAGTGAAATGTCCTATGTTATTGGGACATCTTTTGTCATGGGAGGCCCAGGGAACAATGAAGATACAGGGGAGGTATTTTGTCATCCCAAGTGGATTTAGAGGTATATGACAAAGGTATCTGCTCTTAGTGAGGAAGCTAAGGGCCAGACACTGAGTCTGGTACTAAATAGGGTTCTCCTATCTTTTTTCTTTTATTGTTTCTATTTTATGTCTTCAGGACAGATCTTGCGTTCGATTTACATATTGTTAGAAAACTGTTATCTGAGAAAACAGTAATCAAAAGACAGAATCTGCCTCACAGAATAATTTCACTGCTGTTACAAATTAAGTGTTTTCAGAGTAATTAGTACAGCATCCTGAAGGAATTAGCTAATTAAGAAGTTTCCTTGGTAACCCAGAAAAGCAGCAATTCTTTTTTTTTTTTTTTTGCTAAATTATCTTCTCAGAATGTCTTCTTGATGTCAAAGAAGTGTTTTCATAATACAGCTAATACTATCAAATGAATTATTTCTCATCAACTAGCAGAATTCAAAATAAAATTAAAAAAAAAAATCCAACTGGTTGGCAAAGTAACAGTTGAGTCATACTTGCATTGAAACTTGAAATAAAATAGGATCAAATCTCCAGAATAACTTTCAAATAATGAGAGTAATTTATCACACTTTTCTTACTTAGGACCTAGCTTGCATATAAACAGCAACACACTCATCAAAGAAGCCAACTGTCACTGTTTTTCACAGATGGGTATGTATGTTTATGAAGGCAAGCCAAGAGACTATTGAGCGTTCTCATAAATAACTCATCAGAGTGTCATTGGGTCACATCTGAAGATAAATATTAGTTACTACAAACAGATCATGTAAGCATAGTTAAGGGCAGAATGATGTTCCATCCCTAGCAGAAATATACAAATAAAGGGATTCAGAGCAGCATCTGTAGCCACTTGAAAGAGTTGTATTTTGGCCTCACCTGGCAGCCAAGAGGGCAAGCTGCATTTTGGAGTGCATTAAACCCAGCCTAGCCAGCCAGTCAAAAGGTGTGATTATCCAACTACATTTCATATTGGTGCAGCTTCTCCTTAAATACCTTGTGCTCTTCTGGGCTCCACAACATAGAAAGGGTAACGAAGCTGGCAAAAGGGCTGGAAGGCATGTCCTGTGAGGAGAGGCTGAGGACATTTGGGTTGTCCAGTCTGGAGAAAGGGAGGCTGAGAGACAACTCACGGCTCTCTGCAACTTCCTGAGGAGGGGAAGGGGAGCGGGAGGTGCCAGCCTTTGCTCCCTAGGAACTGATGACAGGATGTGCAGGAATGGCACAAAGCTAGGCCAGCTACTTTTCTTTTTATGGGCAGCACTGATGTTTTCTAGCTGGTGGAAATCTGAATGGAAAATTTTTGCATTGGATTTTGCATGTGTGTATGTACACGCATGCTCTATGGATGTGGGAGATAACAGTACTTACTAACTAAACCAGTACGGTTACTCACTGTTACCCCAAAGACAACAAGCTGCTCTATGTAGAAAAACCGAAGAGAATGGCTGCTACCTTGAAAAATCACCCTGCAGTGGGTTTCCCTTCTCTCTCAGCCTAATTTTCTACATGCTTGCCCCTGCCAGCTTGGGGAGAGGTGGAGTAACCACAGCTGTGGCTACTCTGCAGACCCAGCGGACTCCTGCTCCGGGGTATAATACTGCCTGTTCTGGCACCTTGTGGTGCTGGGCTGGGTGCTAGCAGAAGCACCATCTACACCTAGGACAAGGAAGATTACTCAGAAGGATTTTTATGGTCTGTATTTTTTCTGATTATTTCTGGTGAGTATGGAGAACAGTGCCTCCCTAGTAAAAAGCATCCCTGTTTCATTTCACTAGTAGTCCTAATCATTTTCTTTCCTAGGTAACAGAGAATGCAAATTTAAACTGCTAATACCATCAGGTATTAATAGATTTCAACTGAGTCATGACAGTAGATGCTGTGAAGTTTTTCTTATTATCAAGGCTTGCAGCAATGGAGAGTTAATCTAATTTCAGAGGTGGAAATTTAGAATTTTCTGTTTTTCTGCTTTAAAAAGGAAGTACTTTAATGCTGGAGATAAACTGAAATATAATGTGAGTAAGTTATACCCAGACAGTACTGTTACTTTTTGTCAAATACACTACCTCTCCATGTCAGCAGATCTTGCAGAAGAAGCAAATGAAAGCAATGAAAACTTGTCAAGAGTTACTAAATGATTTTCTTCCAGTCAAAATAGTCAATACTAGGCTAATTTTATTTTGGAAGAGTAGAGGACTTTATGTGGTCTCATTCAGATGGAATGTATCATCAGAACATCACTGTTTTTCTTCCTTTTTAAAGGATACACTGTGAAGGAATAAGTAAGTTATATGCTAATTCAAGCCTGAGAAAATATATTTTCCCTGATCAAAAGTCCCTCCTCTGTTTCAGGGCTAAACCAATGTATCTTTTCTTCAATGTACTTTCAAATTTGTTTAATGTTGATATGCATTACTGCTGCATTACAGCCCCAGGGTGGCTAATACTTCAGTAGCAAATGGCACAATCAGCACAAATTGTTCCTCGTACCAGTCATCGAATACAATATGCTTTTGCATTAAAATGTTGTAGGATAAATTCTTCCTACTCAAATCCACTCCATGAATTTAATTTATTTCTGGAAAAAATAGTGAGACTTAATCAGAGTTCAAAGTAATAGACTGCAACTTGTCTCCTGGGTCATGGAAAGTCATGATTGCTAGCCTAATTCTTCACATACCATGAAATAGCATACAGAAGCCTGAGAATGTCATTAAAAATGCATATGATTTCAGAGTAGTTTTATTTGACTTCCATTTTTAGGTCTTTAAGATGCAATTATGCTCGTATTTCCAAACTTTTCTTAAAACCCTGAGGACTAGACATTTACTTTTTTCTTGAGTGATATTCTTCTGTAATAGTTTGTTTGTTAAAACAAACATATCACAATCCTACTGAAATTGGAAGACCTATACTGAGATAAATATTTGAAAACCAGGAAGAAGCACCCTCCATCTACTTCCTCCATACTCAACACAGTGATGAGCTTCACTAAACTACACTGTTTATTATCTGAATGTAAAATAGCTTGTGAACAGTCAGGTGGATGAATCTATCTCTCTATTTTTTAACACATCCACTTGGTTGTTCCTTTTACCTAGCATTGGCAAATAATCCTAGGGAGGATGAAGCAGTCTGAAGAATGAACTGCATGCTATGTTTACCAACTTTACTGAGAATGTATTGCTATCCGGTACTAAGTGAAATTTGAATAATAAAATGCATATAAAATAAAATAGTAACACAATAAAACTAACATTATTACTGAAATACTCACCTAAATTAGCTATATTAGTTATAGAGATATATTTATTTTCTCATAAAAAAACAAACCCAGGATGTCATCCCAACAACTTTTTTTTTTTTTTTTTTTTTTTTTCCCCCAACCCCCTTAAAAAATTAAAAAATTTTTTTTTTTTTTTTTTTTTTTTTTTTTAACAACTGGGATATCTGTAATATTAAAATAGATAAGATTGTACAACAGAATTGATAGGTTTTGGTCATGGTTCCTATAGATCCTAAAAGGCATACAGGTCATCATGAGAAATGCCAATTAGAAGGCCTGGAGAAAAGACTCATACAGCTCATACTTCACTTCTAGCACATGACTAGGCATGTGCAAATCTGGATGGGCAAAATAGTGAGGTAACGCCCCTTCTATACAGCTCTGTACAGCCTTTAGTACAAAATACAGAGCAGCTGCTAGACAGAGATGGTGAAATTTCCTTTCAGGAAGTATTTACTACTATGGAAGCATGAGTGTGCTTCAAGAAGACTCACGGGGACAGCCCTGGGTAGCAACTAGTAGAGAAGGCCTGTTTGCCAGTACAACAAGAGAATCTTGTCAATTTGCTTTTGTAATATTATTCAGGATTTTACAACAGTCTATAACTCTGACAAAGCATAACAATTGTTAGCTTGCTAGCCAAACTTTTGCAAACCTAAAAAATATACATTTCCATATACATATAAAATAAATGGCTTTAAAAATATAGAAGCATGTTAGAACTAAAGAAAGAATTAAAAACAAAACCAAAATCAATATACTTTCTCATAGAAGGCCTCAAAGACCACTGAACATGTTGCCATTATCAGTTTGCCCACGCTGTGCAAATTTGCTACAGGAACTGAAATGCACACGACTATAATGTTTCATGGGCTTCATCCTCTCAAGGAAACCAGAACTTGGTAAGAACTCATGGAAGCTTATTTATTTCATTTATAAGGTGAAGCACACAAAGAAACCCGAGGAAGGGCTGTAATACAATACAGTATGAAGGAATGCATTTCAAGCATCCTATCTTGACCCATCCTCTGCTTTTATTTCAACATAACATTGAGGCAAGAGAATGATGAAACAGACTCAAAGTCTGAATGCAGCCATTTTGTAAGTATTCATAGCTCTTTGCACCCAGCAGAAAATGAAATTTTGGTCTTTATCTAACTAAGCTTTCCCACCACTACATTAAGGTCTCTTGTGCAGTGAACCACTAGATAAATATAGTTACCTACTCCAGCACATGCACATCATGACAATATAAGTATGTATAGAGCAGAACAAAGGAACCAGTAAACATATTTAGCATTATGAAGGCTGTGCTCACTTTTGCAAACCCCCCGGGACTGACTGAGCTGGGTGTTTTAACCCTGTGTGCTCTGAGAAAGCTCTGGGTGTGGAGCTCCACCCCTGGACATCTCTCACTACCTTTCTGGATGACAACTGGCGCCTTAGCTACATGGCACCAGCTCCGACCACATCCCCTGCCAGCCACACATGGCGAATGTACAAACTGGTTCAGGCCCTCAGAAAGTCCTGAACGTTTGAGGGTACTTGGGTGGGACGGCTTTACCTGAACTGGCGTTCCTGGAAGGGATAAACGGCTCAGCCTCTGCAGCCAGGAGCCTCTGTCACTATGGCCAACAAAATGGCTGACCTCAGGGGCTTGGGCCCAGGCCTACCTTGATAGCCCCCTGCCAGATGACTGTCTTTTAATACTAATTCAACACTCTGTCTTTTAAGAGGAATTCAGTGCCCTCTGTCCAGATTCCTGGTTCCACTATTGACCCATACATCTGCGCTTCAGATGGCTTTGCCATTTTTCCAAGCCTTTACCTTTTACCTTGACTAAGATGGCTGCAGAAATGTTCCCAGGTGGTGTCTGGCAGAGCTGCTGTGTGCACACAACAGAAAAATATCAGGACATGTTAAAAATGAAGGCTAAGGTTGTTGTCCAGAGTGCTGGAGCAGGAAAGTTTGGTGTGCATTCACGAGCATCTGCTGAAGAGAAGTGGTAAGTAAGGAGAGCAGCCCATGGAGAAGTGCGTAAGCATGATCAAACTATAGCCTTGGCAGTGGCTTATTTACTGCAATTTTCTGTGAGGTCTGAGCGGAGGGCTGCTGCTTGACAAGCATGTGAATCACAGAAAAGTGGATAAGATCAGTCTGTTATGGAAGACAAATAGGAAGGCAATTTTCAATTAAAGTCCAGCATTTTCTTTCAGGCAAAACATGGCATGCCAAGCAGCACACCTGCTCCTGCTGCAGCTGCAGCCCAGAGGCACTGCGATGAGGCAGCAGTGACTGACTTCACCTCAGCTAAAGCAGGAAGCGAGGTGAGATTAGAAACCAAAATGTCACCAATGGGAATCAGGCATGAATGAATCCTCTGAGCACTGGCAAGATGACCCTCAGGTACCTGATGCATCAGCAACATCTGGTACATCAGCAAACAAGGTGAGTGTGCTGATATTTTGTTCGCTTAGGCTGCCTGTCAGATTGTAAACTTTGCTTCTAGACTACCAGGTGAAATTCCGACAGTGATGATACAAAGGATGGTTCAACTCCGACTAGACGTCTATATTGGCAGAGCCCTTGGTCTGCATGAGACAGACAGTTTAAATGGCAAGGGACATTTAAGCAGCTAATTTTGCTCACCTAAATTTAGATGTTAAGTTAGTGTGATGTGAGGATGAGTGAGTTGGCAGGAACTGTAGTGTGGGACATGGTTGCTTTAAGTATTCAGTAGATGATTAATTCACCTGTGGTTAATTTAGATTCTGCAGAAAGAACATGCTCTTAGCAGTTTTATATTGTAAACATTATGCCAGCACTTAGAAATCTGGGGTGAAAAGGAAAGCAAAGCCCAAATTTATCAACAGACTAATTTATCTTAAACATAACTGATAAACTAGGAAGTAAGACTAAGAAGTTATCCAATGCCTAGGACAGCCTACCACATTATAGAATTTGCACAGATGCATTGCTGTGGAAATGGCTCTGGAAAAATATCCTTAGTTGCTCTTAAAAATCCTAGTAATTGCTTTATTGTGTGACATTACAATTTTCACAAAGCTGTCATTGGATCTTCTGCTACCTCAGAACCATCATTATAATAAAATGGACCATCTGTAGAAATCAAGTGAGGAAGTATCTCAGTATTTAAGATGGTGATTAGGATATTAATATTCACAGGCATTTGCAAGAATTCGTGCATTCACTTTTCATTAAAAAAAAAAATATCCTGTGATATCAAGGAAGAATTTTGCTATTTAAAGCATGTAGCTATGCATTATTGTAACAAAGGCCATTTATAGCATGCTTATATAATTCAATATAGTTGGGGGACAAATCATTCAAAACAAGTATCATAATTAATACAAAGCAAACAGGCGTATCCTACAGCAGGTACCTCCAGGTGTGAGACTGCTTGCTGGCTTGGAGGTATTTTCAGATATCTTAGTTTTTCTATCTGGTATACCTATCAAGGGGACATCTAGAAATAAGTATCATAATGCAATTATTGAAATCCTAATCTACAAAATTACTTTTTGGAGTTTATGGAGTCCTTTACTGCATTTTATACAATTACATGGTCATGCATTCTGATTTTGAATGAGTTGAATGAGAGCATGGCTCCAATGCTCCACAAATATGTCTGTAATTTCTGTAACACTTCCATATTGTGTTGTTCGTGCTATTTGCTTTATTCTGATTTCTGAAACAGTATGAGGAGCATTATAATGATATGACTCCTAATTTAATTACAGTATGCATGGCATATCTACAAAGAATTTTAAATGAGGATTTTTTAATATATATATTTTTTAATTTCTGGGACTCATGCAGAGAGAACACAATTTCCTCTGGCTTTATTGTTTAAAATTCTTTCACTGCTTTTGCTACTTTTTAAGTAAACATAGTATTGCATTTCAAATAGAATATTTAATATATCAAGTGCTACCAAACAGTTGTTTCTGAACATGAAATTGATCTGATTAGTCACATGTTGGTATTGCTGCTCCTGGATTATGAATGCAGCATTTCTAATGACAATATTACCTGTGTACACTAAAAAAAAAAAAAAAGCTATTTTCAGGAACTTCAAATGTACATTTTTCATATGAGCTTCTTGTAAACATTGCCACTGATAGAGACTTGTCACAGAGTACTTGAAGAAAATAGATAGATATAGAATAGACCACAACTGAATTAACTTAAATATTCAGGAAACTATAAATAGAAAATCCTGGTAAAATCTCTTCATCTCTAATATCTGGATTATTTGAGTTAGAAAAAAAAAATAGATCCCACTTTGAAATAAAATTTATTAAAGTTACCATAGTACACTTGGACCTTGTGCCAGTTATTCCTGAAATCCAATTTATTGCAGTTTCACCAAAGAGAAAAACAGTTGCTGTGGTGAAAAGCACTACAGGAGTAAATAGTAGAGGATAAAAAAAGTTGTTTGTTCATATATTTGCTTTATGATATGAATTTCATGCCCAAATTAAAATCAAGCAATGGTATTTGCAGTAGCTATGCTGTAGTGCAAAAACAAATCACGTTGGTGTTATGAGCTAGCAGTACTTCTTCTTAGAAAAAATAATAAAAAGCCCTATTTCTTGAACATATAAGCAGATGAGCCATCACCATAGCAACTGAAGGACGTATCCATCACGTCATTCTATCAAACAGCCCATGCATGTGACTCCAAGCTCACATTCCTTACTTCCATCTGAAAGCAGGTTTTAGTCCTGACGTTCAATAAAATCAATACTCAGTTGGATGCTTTCTGCTTGCCATAGTTTAGAAATATAACACTACTTAAAGTAGCTTTTTTGTCTTAAACGAACTGCAAAGGTAGTTATCTATCAATGTACTGAAAGTTAATGAAAAACAGAGATACTAAAAAAAAAAAAAAAAAGAAAAAAGCCCATTTGTTTCCAGGAATGCTAGGTTTCCTCTTGCTCTTTGTTGTATTTAGTGATTCAGTCATGTCTTTGTTACAGAGTGTTATCACAGGTTCTTTGGACAGCTTCCAGCACTGAGTCTGACAGTGTTTCTGTTCTGTAGTTCTGAAAGAGTCTTTGTATTCTCCACCAAAAGGGGGAGAATCATACTGCAAACGTCTTATAAATCAGACAGCAGGAACCAAACACATACAAATTGTATAGTGCTAAATGTTGTTCCATTTCACTCAAAAAACCCTAAACTAGAATTTTATTTCCCTGTCCTCCTCATCTTCAAAAGAGTACAGCTTCCCTCTTAAACTCCAAGGGGTCATTTCCATCTTGCCTCTTCTATCCTCTCCATTACTCTCAGACTAACCTTCTCTAACCCTGCACTGTCATAAGAGCTGAGACATTTAGTCTCTACCTTCCTGGTCCACTTCTCAAACTAGTCAAACATCCCAAAGCAGCCAAACTGAGCTTTCCCAAATATTGCAAAATGGCCACTTATGCTTCTGCAGGTTCTGCATTTAATCTCAAAAAATCAGCCCAGGTTTAGTTTTTGGAGGTTGGATGATTACTACAGCACTCTTTGAGAGAAAAGCAAACTGTTGCCTCTTTAGGTAGAACTGAATGTAGGTTTGTTATTTATGTTTTGAGCAAAAGTTCTTTGGTTGCTGAGTGGTTTGTGATGCATACCAGTGGTGCCTTAAAATAGCACATAAATCCTTGAAATTCAAAGTCTGAGTTTAATTAGAGTGATCAAAGTCCAGAATCACATATATCCACATAAAAATAGGAATGCTGTCAAAGATATGGAACATAACAGAAGGAGAAAATTGTGATGTAGAAAAGGCACCATTTCTCCATCTCAAGTTCAGCAATTCCAAATTTGATTCTTAGTAATTCTATCAGTCCAGGTCTTCCTTGTTCACAGTTTTTGCTAACAGACATACCACATTTCTTCTCAGTCTTGAAAAGACCCAGCTCTCTTAGTTTTGCTTTTGCCTACAGCTTTATCAGTTGTCCAACTTTACAACAGCAGCTGCTATGTGTTGACCTAATAAAGTTTTTTCCACTTGACTTCTATGCTGAAAAGTCTGGTTCAGCGGAGCTGTCTTGCCCCATTTTATGAGTTTCTGGTTTGCTCAAGTTAGGTCTCTCAAAATCTAGATGCAAGATGAAGCCTGAATTCATGGGATCTCAGTTGTGCCATATCATTTACTGAGAACGTGACCAGAATACCAGATTTTCTATTAATCACTCTTTAAGCATCTGCACTTTCTGAATGGTTACCTTGACCAAAATAGACAAAAGTATATAACCAACAATCTCTTGAAGAAAGGACTGCCAAGTCATCTTTTTAATCCAAACCCTTTGTATTTAGAAAAAAAAAAAAAAAAGGATCAGTGGAAAAAGTATCAGCATTTTGAAGGCCACATGGTATTTTTCCAAAATGTTTTCTGCAAAATGTTTTCAGTATGGAGAGTATCAAATGTAAACTTTAAGTGCAAGTGTCATGTCTTTATCTGATGTCATACTAAGAGAATAGATGTGTGGCTGTGTTCAGAAAAATCAATATTGCAATTTGATTCAGATGTGCCATTGATTCTCTTTTTTTTCATAGACCTTCAGACATTAAATTATGTCAGCTTCCATTTGTGAGAATATTGTAGATGTGTATACCCAAATTTAGTCTGTAATATGTTATGATTTATGGTTTAGTGGTGGACTTGGCAGTGCTAGTTTAAAGGTTGGAACAGATGATCTTAGAGGTCTTTTCCAACCTGAATGATTCAATGATTGTATGATTGTTTTATATTTAATATTTCATAGCTTCTAGTGCCCCTCCTCAAAGTTGTGGCATTGCTAAATTTCAAAAGGTAAATGTAGCCCTAGTGCCAGTGATTCTTAAAGTGTGTGCTGTGGTATATAGTGCGTTGTAAGAAAAGAAGAAATTTGGCGACACCCTCTGTGCTCTGTCATTTGTTTTTAGCATCAGATCTTAAAAGCCTGAGGAATTGAGAACCCCTAAGATCTCCTTGGGAAGATCTCCTTTGTATTGCCAATTTTAATCCAGAAAAAAAGGGCACTCCACGTGTCAAAAATCCCAACTTTGACTGGATTTTTTAAGGCTAATAGAAGTTCATTATGAATATTTGGCCTCCTTGGATAAGGGATCCTGATGAGCCTGCCTGCATATCCTTTAGTATCAATGTACTAGCTTCCTTACAAATGTTCCAAGTTAGAAAACACTTGAAAATGTGCGTGTATATTTAGAATAAAGTTACATAAAAACAGGAATTATTATTGTATAAGGAGATTTGTATTTAGAGTTTGCATGATGGCATTTGTTGGAAATATCTAGCATACTTTCCAGACATAATCACTGTAACAAATGCTTGCTCTTAAAAATTGTTATCTAGATTTCATGTGTAGAGTTAATGCTATCATTTTAGACCCCATTTTCAGTGGTGTTTAAAATGGACTATTAATTTTTATTTATGTGGATCACGGCATTTAGAATTGAAAATGTCATTCTCAAACTTGCCAACCTGTTTCTGAGATAGAGGCTAAACTGGAATACTGAGGATGGGCTTGCACAGGAATTCCACAAGTGGAGTATCTTAAATGTCCTTCAGTATTTGGGTACAGTCTAGATACAGGTAGTTCATAGGGTAAAGCTCATGCATATCTGCGGTATGTACCATGGCCTTCTTAAAAAGAAAAATAATAATTTACTACTTTCTGAGAAGTTTAAGTTTACATTTAACATTTCTTACATTACCATGTATGTTATGAAGAAAAAAATGGGCCCCCAAGGTAGTCATACCTTACAGTTTTCTCCTATGGCCTAGGAATAATGCACTTTCCTATACTGAGAGGCAGGTATGTTATCTGAGGTATGACTTAAATCTCTCATCCATTACAGCAGTGTAAAAGATCCTTTTTGTGCTTGAGGATCTCAGGGCTTTTGACACAATTTATTTCTTCCACAGACTGGTTTCTCTGACAGTGACAGTGGTGCTGAGTGTGTGTCTCCATCTTCTGATGGACAATTGTTGTGTGGCATAAAAATGGGCACACACATCAAAGATAGTATAAAATGATGTTCTGAATCTTTCCAGAAGATGTGTTTGAATCATAATGCTTAAAATGGCTCATTACTGTTCAGTAGCTCTTCATCTCCTCTTCCTGAAGCTCGGTCCCAGCCCTAAGACTCTAGTTCCCTCTAGCACCTGTAAGAGCTGTAGCCTGCAACCTGACAGGATTTCATTTTTATTTTTCAACTTTTGTCTTCCTGTAATTATTCATACTGGGAGATGGGAAACCCTGCAATGCACTGCAGATGGAAACAGCTTAAATGCAGTAAATAAACCCTATAGTAATCATTTGTATCTATGCCATCTTTTCTCTTTGACTTTAAAAATGAAAAATTAATTTCAACTGAACAAGTACTCATTAAATCATACAGCCAATTTTAGCAAGCAGGTATCCCCTAAAGCTGCTGCTACTAGCAAATAATCATATAACCTAAGTATTACAAAAAATGTCCGTTCAAGAATGGCTGAAAGTAACAAATATTCATATGCACATCTAGATGTGGAACATAGGTGAACTAATTCCTCACATTCAAGTCTTCCTACTGAATAACTTACCCTAAGTAAAGTTCATCTAGAAATTTAAGGGAAGAGGGACATCCACACAGGAAACCAGAAAACCAGAAAAATGAAGTAAATCTGGAACACTTAGCTTTAAATCTTTTATCACAGCTAAATAGTACTTTTTCAGCACTGGAAAAAAAAAAAAAAAAGAAAGGGGGGGGGAGAAAAGAACTTAAACATGAGAAGGGAAGAACATAAATTATGCATACTGCTAATTCTGCATAAAGAGCATCTCGTTTGATAAAGATGGTAATTTTGTTCTTCACAATATGCTGTCTTATACCACTTTAATGGATCCAGCAGGGAAATAGCAAAAAAAACCCACAAACCAAACCAAAACAAAAACAACACTGAAGAACTAGAAAGACATTATCACCTCCATGGAGACATCAGCACTTATTCATCATCATCTTCAGTGTTGCAAGGTTTCACCCAGAGATTTTTTTTCTGAGATTTTTCTTTTTCTAAGAGGGATTTAGCTTAATTTATATTTCCTACGTGTAAAATGCAGTCTTGGTTTACATTATATGACTTCTTTACCTCCCTACATAAAAGCCCTTTCTAAGAGAAACCAAGTATTTCCCTGCCTTGATCACAGGGCTTTAGTCTAAAAGAAAAATAAAGCAAAACAACAACAAAAAGCAGGATTTCTTTGTAGTTTCTCCAGCTCTATTAAGATCTTGTCCCACATGTCCGACAATAATGGAATTGCTTGGCTTTTTTCTCCTTCCCCTGGGGTCCTGTAGTTTTTCTCTCGGTATGCAAGAACTTCAATGTTTCATTTCAGCAGATTTAGCATTAAGTCATCTACAAATGCACAAAGAGCATTGGCATTACCAGTGCCTTTGTGTGATGTATTTCATGTAGTTTTCAACTACTTTTGAACCTTCTTATTTATCTGATCTGCTAACTTTTTCAGGCCATTGTGCAGTCTGGCCAAGATAAGAAATGGCTGCCTAGTAGCAGCAGACCATAGAGTGGTGGTAGTGCCCAGTGGGCAAGACTGGCTCAAAGACTGACAGCTAGAATACATAGGATTGCAGATTTGACAATGACTACTAAAGTTGTTGTTGTCCTAAATCATACAAAAGCAAAGATTAACTGTGGTCTAAGGACAGTTATACAATTATTTTTCTTTATAATTATACATGATTATTAAGCTTGATATGAATAGAGAGCAAAACATGCTGTCCTTGTGCACAGACAGGGCCAAACAGGGCACCAGTGTTACCTGATCCTTTTACTCTCTCCTTTGCCTGGAAGATCAGAAGTTGTTAAGTGCTACCAACTGCTCTGTAGGCAGACTCAGAAACCAGTTATATATATTCTGAGTTTGCACAGTAAATAGAAATTGCAAATTCTTCCAAATTCAGTCTTCCACCTGGAACTTTCTTAACAGTGAAGAATGAGATGACAAGATAGTATGATAGATCTTGCCAAGACTTTGCCTCACAGGATCTGATATGACTCTTTTGTTTGTTTGTTTGTTTTTAATAAACATTTTTTTTTTTTTTCCTAAAACAGGTTTTTAACACACTTTGTTTTTGTTTTTTAATAAAACACAGGTCAGGCACTGAGTTACTAGCTGAAGCCCAAGTGTGGGTTCCTACAGCAAAACAGTGAAGCACCTCTGCAAAGATGAAGAGAGGGTTCCAGAAACCATTAGAGAACATTATCCCTTTTGTCAGGGCTGCTGACAACTACTCCAGACAAGCATGAACAGGCAGAATAGATTTATTACTCTTCCTAGCTATTTACAGATTAGAATATTACTTTTTCAGTCAGGGATTATTGGTAACCTGCTGTTTTAAAATCATGGCATCTCATTCTTTGGAAAATAATTTACATTTCTTTCACTGTTTTTCAAATGCTTATTTTTGAGATTATGACAATGTTTTTTGTACATGCTTTCACCCTCACCAACACTTGAGGCAATATCATGCTTCTGTCCAAACTGGATTTTTTTGCATGTGATCTGTGGCAAGACTCGCACCAATTTCCAGTATTGCTGAGACCTACGCTCACACTCATCCTCCTCTTAAGACTCTGGATGTCAAAATGTTGACCAAAGCAGCTCTAGAAAATCACATGCAGCAGGGACTTTGCCTCCATTGGAAAAATGCTGTTCTATTTTTCAGCTAGATGATGGTGCAAAAAAAGTTGAGAAAAAGACTATGTACTTCTGTTTTTCATCTGAAAACCCAAACATCAAAATCCTTGACAGTATTTCACAGCCTGTTTCTTCAGCATGTAATTCTGATGCATAGAAATAATAGCCTTGTATCAAATAGATTGTTAATGTATGTGTAGTCTATAAAGTGCTAAATACTGTGTATTCACTAACTTTAAAAAATCACCTGATGGAAGAATATCTTAAACTTCATAAACAGTTTTAGAAATGCTTATTATTTTCAGTCAGCCATATTCTATGGTGTCCATTGTCCTCTTGGGCTTCTACAGCTATAACAGCAGGTGTGAGGAAAAGGATCTTAGTGGCAATATGTGAGATGCAAGTTACATATGCCCATTAGAAGTGTGGTGTCTTGGGCACTCATGGAGAAATGACTAAAATAATTTATTTTTATTTCACATCTGTAAGTAGAAGTGGGAGTACAATTTTCTTTTTAATAAAGTCTCTTTCTTGTATTTATGTGCACTATGTAATTAGTTGAAAGAAATGGGTATTTTACTAATCAGGGATCTGAATGGCATTTAGTTTCAGTTGCTGTGTCTGTGGACCCCATAAATCTTGGCACTCCTAATTGTGACCCATCTGACATGTCCATGTCCCGGCCCTCCCCAAATAAATTGCCTCACCTGTATGTTCGGAATGTACAATAATACACTGTAGCAAAGCAAGACATACAGAAACTTAATGAAGGAGGCAATAAAACCAAAGTATGCAGAGTGGTAAGAAAACTCATAACAAGAATTTAATTTGCTCTTCCAGCCTGTATGTTATATACAAGGTAAGGCACGCAAGTTGCAATATCATTTCTATGACCTCATATTGTTTCCCATATTGAATCTGTTCTGTATATGAGCTAAGAGATGGGATTTGCAAGAGCAAAGGGATATCTCTATTTGGAGACAGGAAATTATGTCAAATGACAACAGAGTATATTCCCTAGTGTACACTCGGCTGAGGTGGTTTTCCTTCCTGTATGTGGAACATTGCTACTTCATCCCTTAGGTCTGAGCTGAGGCTAGGCCATGCACCTGCTCCACTTCAGCACAAGTACACCACGCAAGGTGGCCGTCAGCTCTCAACCTTGCAATTCCTTTAGACTGAAATAGGCCTCCAGTTTTCCATGCTCTTCATATACCCTGTGAAAATATCATTGGCTCATAGTAGTGTGAACTATGTTACGTGGATTATTGGGGATTTGCCCTGTGTGTTGAGGATGAGAAAGAAGCTTGGATGAAAGAAAATGATTTTTCCTGTTCTCCCATCTCATCTCAGAAATTGTAGTGTTTATTTGTTGTAAATTAACCTTCAGGTGAAACTGCAGATTACCCCATTTGAAAACAAGCTAAAGGCTTTGCAATGTTGCCTATGTCTGCCCATCTTCCAGGTCTGTGTCATAGGGTTGAGGAAGGAACTTCATAAGTACTGTCATTTCAAATATATTTTTTCAGCATGCGTTTCATATTGTGGCTGTAAAGGTTTTAAGTCTTTGATACATATTGGTAGATAATTTTCTGATTGATTTTTTTTTTTTTTATCAGTGCTTTCAACATCAGTGCTAATTTGAAGATTTGCTAATCTGCTTTTGAGCCTTCTAGTGAACAGCATTCAGACATGGTTTATGATGAAATATGACGAACTCTTTCTTTACATTTTTTTTTTTCCTTGTCACCATCTGAAATACAGTATCAGATTCCTTTCTAGTTTTTAAAGAGCTCTGGAAATGAGAAAGGGACAGCTGCCAAATTGTAGTCTTATTGAGGACTTCAGAAGACCATATGGTGCAAATATCCTTGCCTAGGGGTTCGAAGCAGAAGGCACCTAAACAAATATATACCCCCATACATACCCTGCAAAAGTGAACTTGTCCTGCAGCAGGTATGGTATCTGGATGGAATTGCACAATGCCCAAGAGGCTTGTACCAGCATGCCCTGCAATGTCATTTTAATGGCTCCACATTTTCTGGCAAAGCATTAATATTATTTAAAACATAAAGCATCCCTCTTCTGCCAGCAACAGTACCAGCTTCAGAAGGTTTTCCATTTCCAGGCATTATGCTCAATTGATACTTCAGAACGCATCTGCATTACCAAGCTGCTTCTACTATAGCCACGCTGGCATAGCTCCTGCTGGAGATGCACACTGGCTGCCAGGAGAACCTTTCCAGCTGCCACAGTGACACTACCTCCCCTACACACCACGCTTTTGTATTGGCATGGCTGTTACAGACACCAGGGGGGTGTCAGCACAGCTGGTTTTGTTAACATGCTATGATGCACAACATGCTAGTTTCAAATATAATGAAAGATACTTCTTACACTGATATTTTGATGTGTAGTGGTGCTTTACGTGAATCACCCAGGATATTCTTAACAGTGCATAATCTTTGTGTCAGTCTCAGAAAAGGGCGAGGTTGCAGTCTGGATCACAGGCCTGCACCTAGACTTTTGAAGCTCAGTGTATTAATAGTGTTAAGATGGAAATGTCAACCAAAATCCCAAGGCTGGCAGTTGCGATCTAGATTCCTCCTCTAACATGAGGCCTGGATTGGGGGTCAGAGAACTCTTCAAACATGACACTTACTGGGAGTGAGAAATGGTAGTCAGTCTCTCATGCCTTAGGGGGCAGATGCCTTCTTATAATTGCAGTAAGGTTCAGCTACTGCCCCCACACAATTACGTAGTTTTTAAGGGATATTTCCACACTGGGAATTTACCATCTCACCACAAGCTGGCAAAAGCTTTTCTTGCCTGCAGTGCTGTACAGGTCAGCAGGAGTCAACTAAACAAATGCTGTCCATATATAGCATCCTGTGTACAGAGGGGAGATATGAACAGAATTTCTCACGATGTTCTGCACACAGACAGCTAGTTTTCAGAAGTGCAGGTCCAGTGCCGTGAGAAAAGGGCAGGCCGCCATCTGCTCTTCATACCCTCACTATCAGAAAGAAATTGGGGTATGCTGAGATTTTGCACAAAGCTGAGAGATGGAAAAATGTCTGTGCAGCCTCTGAAATCAAAAGAATATTGTTTGCTTTGTGAGGCTTTTAGGAGGCTGCAAAAACCAAATAAACCTGATAATGTGACAGATGTTACTATATTATATCTAGAGAAATAAGTGCAAATAACTTTCAAAAGAAACAAAACTCAGCTGTCCTATTCACAGTAGGTTGACTTGGTAAATGTAGAATAATTCCCCAGACGTATGTGTGGATTTAAGGATATCCTTATAATGATACCAATTCTAGCCAAATTTGCCCAAGCCTTATGTATAAAAGACTAAATGGGAGAGGATGTTCCCTGACAAGTATTTTTACTGAAGAAAAAGTAATGCAAACAATGCCAACTCACTTGGATAATTTTTTTGAACCAGTCACCAGGCCCCTTGTTAAGCAATGTGGTTTTCACAGTTCTGAAATGAATATTAAAGTTAAAAGTGCTGCTGCAAAGTAATTTATAAAATGTAGAGATATTTTGGAACCCACAGAGTCTGATACATTGCTTGCATTTATAAAGGCATACAGTCACAGCCCTCACAAGTCATCTTGCTAGCCTTGGGATTGTGTAAACATGAGAATTTCTGAAGGCATAGGATGTTGCTTATGCGGACTATTTTAAATAAAGAAATTGTTCCTTCTTTCACAAAAAGAGACAACATAAAGCTGTCTTCCTAACACAGGAGGAAGTTATTAGCTATGCAGAGCAAAACTTCAGCTAGATAAAAGATTGTGAGGGAGGGGTGGCCACTTCTTTTGACCTGAGGAGTTAAAGAAAGTCAATGCCAATCAGGATGGGTTTTAATTAATTTGTATAGCTACTAAAAAAAAAAAAAAAAAAAAAAAAAAAAAAAAGGAAAGAAGGAAACACTACTAGCAACTTTTTAAATGGCCCTTAAGTTACGCCAATTAAGTAGAAGCTCCTTACATCTGTGGTACTTAGACATGCTGTAGTTGGGGGGGATAAACTGAGAGATGTGTTCTTTTAGATTTTTGAAGGTTTTCTGTTTGTTTCTTCAATTGCTTTATATACTAGCCTGCTCAGCTGTGCCTGCACTAGCAAATGAGAATGAGAAGGTTCTCTTCCAGAGAAGAAAAAGAAGTATTTTAGATGTGGCTTTTGATCATTGTAGTTCTGAAGAGTGTGTCAGACCTAAACCAGGTAATCATGCAGTAAAGGGAAGCTCATCCTTGAAGGTCATTATTTCCTAGTCATTGCAGAAGCCAGTCCACTTATTATTATTTTTTAAGCTGAGAATTGCACAGATAATACAGATCTGCAGCATATGTTAATGTGCCTTTGTTTCAGTATTGTAAAAGAAGATTGAACTGATCTTGCTAGCAGGGTAGCAACAGTTCTAGCAAATTATCCAACCTCCGGAGGACTATTTTGGCAGCAGTCTTAATTGGAGCTGTCATCTCAGTGCTGTCATTGTATAGCTGTGTTTTAGCAGTTGTTTCTTTTCCAGTCCACCACATTCAGTTCTCTGGCCATCAGAGTGCACACTGGGATCAGTCAGGAACTTGCAGTACCAGGAACTGTTTGATGTAGCCCTTATTACAGCCTAGATGCTGAACCAGACCCTGTAGGTGGGACGTCACTTTCTGAAGCTTCAGTCTCAGTTTTGTCTTCCAGTTGGATGTTACATCCAAGGTACCTTAATTCCACATTGTAATCTAAATGCTCCTGAGTTTTTTTGTCGAGATGAATTAGTGGCATATGATGTTTTTGCACTGCAGAATCATCCCCGGTGATTTATGTAACGTGAAGCTTAAAGAACTGCTACTTTACTGAAGAAATACAGTGTATTTCCCCCCATTTTTACTGTTTCTACAGGACATAGTTCAGGGTTTAAATCTACACATTTACTTTTGGTCTCTCTTGTACTGTGTAAGAAACCATTGCAGCACAGCAGAAAAATATATTATCTACTGACTTCATGATTACACATGGAAAAAAAAAATCTACGTAGGTCTATTGGAAAATTGTTTGCAGTCTTATTTTAAGGCTTACTTTAATTGCTGTTACAAAGTAAATACAGGCTATATCTCTTAAATCAAGTACATTTAAAAAGTGAATGTTTTATTTCTAATAGCTCTGTTAGTTAAATCTACCAAGTCTTATGCTTTCATTTGGAATCACATATAAATTGATTTTCTAGACTTATGAGAGCACATTTAGTACTTACAGCTTTCAAAAGCATAATGCTCTGCCAGCCGGTATTGTGCTCACTGCTAGCAGGACACTGAACACCTCTGTAAATAAGAATTTTAAAATAAAAAGGGAAGGGAAGGACAAACAAGAAGAGACAGGTTACCTTTAAAATGTCATGGTTTACAAAAACTTTCATTCGCTCATTTGTAGTCATGGAACTGTTTCCACTTCTTTTGAGTTTGTATTTCTGGAAAAATATATTCCCCTATGTAAAAATAATGAAGTAATCCTATGTTAAATTTACATGCAAAGGTCCAACCTTATTTAGTGAGCTCAGTGTAAGATTACTGCTGATGAAGATGGAAGCGGTCTGCATTGTCGTTACATGATTTCCAGGACTTTTCAACAAATTAAGCAGTTTTCCAGGATATGTTTCTCATCCTGCATGTATATTTATATACATCTAACATTGCCTACACTAATATTCATGACAACTTCATTGACTTACTTTTATGTAAATGCAGGGCCTCTGAATCACCCAGTGTGAGCTGCAGTCATGTATTGCAATGTAGTTAACATTGATTCTGCGGTGTTAAGTGTTTTGTGACAACAGTACACCCCAGTTTAGCATGGAATTTCCAATAGCAAGAAAAGGTCTAGATGACTATTTATGGAACACTAATGTAGACACTGGGCAGTTCGTATGGTGAATCTGTATCTATATGCCCACGAAAGATTAATCTTTAATCTGCCTGAGATGTCTTGTCATCTCATATTAATACATAAGGCAGTAGGGTTGGGAAGGTGTTAGAAAATCACAGGTCAGCTGTGATTGCAGGGGGGATGCCTCTATTTATCTATCCACACATCCCATCTATTTACTGAGAACAAACTGAGTTTAAAATGGTGGATGCAGGTCAGAAACTGTAATGATCAAAATCAGAAGGCATCTTTCTTTATTTGCAATGTAATTGTGATCAAAGCAACTTTCTTTGACTCAGGTTTCTTATTTTTCATCACTGATGTCTAGTTATTTAGGCATCTATTCCTGTGCATTTACTGTATTATAACTATGTGAAATAAGTGTAATCATACATTTGTTATTGTTTGTTATTAATTATTATTAATATAGTAATACAATATTATTATGCTAATTATAAGTATGTGCAATACATATAGTGTTGAAACAGGTACCTAAAACTTTTCCTAAAATCCTTATCGATACCAACCCCACAAAATTACTCAACCAAAAAGAAACCAAATGCTTTTACCACACATACACACACACACACACAAAAAAAAAACTAAAGAAAAGTAATTTGAATTCATGAGAAATGTATATTCATGATAACTTTTCACAAACAACTACACACCCAAGGATTAATTAAGAAAATTCATTCTGAAAAAAAACCAAATGTGTGAAAATGACAATCTGTTCCTGGACAAACCTTGAGCAGAAAAAAGAAATAAGCAAGTTAGCTAATTATAGTATTAATTATGAATTATTCATTCAGATGAAAATATTGTATCTTTTTTAAAAGTTTTTTTTGTTGTTTTTTGTTTTTTTGTAGTAGTAGATATTAAGTTTCTCTAAGGCTGTTTTAAATAGTATGATTACAATATCTCTAGTTTTGGAAGAACCCTCAATCCCAATTACAACTAGGGCTAGTTACTGTTAGGTAAGTAATAACTGTTTTGCTTCACTGTCTTGGACAAATTCACATTTATTGCATATTGGTAGTAGAAAAGGAATTAAAGAAGGACATCTTATACTTTCTGCAATAAGTAGTCACATATTAGGGACCCTAACCCTGCACAAATACTAGATGTCTAAATCGCACTTATATTAGTGTTTTAATTCAAATAACAAGTAAATATTTTAGGCTAATGACATTTCTTCAAATATCTGAATTTATCAATTTCCTTTTATTTTAGTGCTTATCATTATGTTCTCTGTTCTTCTCAGTAGCTTGTTCAGACCCTCAGAAGTTATTCATTTCTGCATGTGTTGGTAAACAGAAACATTTCTGTTCAGCTATAGTTCCACTGTTCTTATGAATTTTTGACTAATTGTATTGCCTACATATTTTACCTTTTTACCTTGCAAGGTGAGCTCATAATTTTGCAAGGCAAAAAGGTATTTGCCTTTTGCAAGGCTAGATCATAATCTTGCCTTGTCTTGCCTTTCTTGTCAGATATTCCCACCCTGTGTTAAAATTTATGTTAAAATTTCCATCTAGCTGCCCTCTGGCTCTCTTTCTTGTATCTTTCTGTGGTATTGTAATTGAATCTTCGTTCCTTTTATTATGGTGATTGTAGTACTTCATTCTTGCCTGTGACTCTGTTTGAAAGATTTGCCCACTAGAGTTTTCATTTTACAGACTGCTTTTGAGCCAGCTAAGAAGCATCTGTTCAATTTTGCAATCATTTTGATACACAAATTCTAAGAATAACCTGAATGATATTGATACCGAACTTTATGCCAGGTTTAAACAAGATTTAATAGGGGATTGTTCACATGACATATATTTGTTCAAGCCTCTAGAATTACAGATAAGTAGAACAGTTGTGGCTTAATATGCAAAGCACATGCACAGTATCTTCGAGTCTCATATTACCAGATCTATCTGGAGGTAATATGTCCAGAAGGCAGAAAAAAATGTGTATACAATGTTGGAAAAGGTTTCAGAAGCAAGATGGAGTATGGACAGAACAAAACAACGTATAATACTAAGTTAACCAAAATTTTATTTACAGTTCCCTTTTTAAAATTCTGATCTTTGAGGGCCTGTTCTGAGTTATATGGGATTTCAGCAAAATCTGCTATAATGACGGATCTTTAAGAAAACCATTTTTGACAGATATTTTTATTCTTTGTTTACTATTACTGAACAGAAAAATAGCTGCAGGTTGAATAGAATGTGTTCTGTTCAATGTGGGCTGGAGACAGATACAAAACCGCTTATTATAATTCTCCGAATTCCAAAGAAAATTCTTTTGATGAACTTGTCTTGATTCTGAATGATCACAACTGTATTTTTACCATTTTTTCTACAAACTACTGAACTCAAATATAATGTTAAAATGATTGTAGAAGCTGTCGAGTTTAACTGTTTTTATGGCATATGTAACAGGTAGTTGTTCTCATAGGATTGTTCATAGAATCATAAAATATCTTGAGTTGAAAGGGATCCACAAAGTTTGTGCAGTCCAACTCCTGGCTCCACACAGGAACACCCCAAAATCAGACCCTGTGTCTGAGCGCATTGTCCAAACGCTTGAACTCTGTCAGGCTGGGTGCTGTGACCACTGCCCTGGGCAGCCTGTCCCAGTGCCCGACCACCCTCTGGGTGCAGAACCTTTCCCTAACCCCCAGCCTGACCCTCCCCTGTCCCAGCTCCATGCCGTTCACTGGGGTCCTGTCGCTGTCCCCAGAGAGCAGAGCTCAGCGCCTGCCCCTCCGCTCCCCTCGTGAGGGAGCTGCAGGCCGCCATGAGGCCTCCCCTCAGCCTGCTCTGCTCGGGGCTCGGCAAGCCCAGGGACCTCAGCTGCTCCTCACACATCTTGTCCTCATGACCATACACCATCTTCATAGTCCTCTTTTAGACACTCTCTGATAGCTTTATGTCCTTCTTATATTGTGGTGCACACCATACTCGAGGTGAGGCCACACCAGCGCAGAGCAGAGCAGGACAATCCCTTCTCTCACCCCACTGGCAGGGCTGGGCATGATGCACCTCGGGGTACGGTTGCCCCTCCTGGCTGCCAGGGCACGCTGCTGGCTCATGTTTAACTTGCCTCTTATCCCCCAGTCTGTATGTACAGCCGGGGTTACCTCTTCCCAGGTACAGAATCCAACACTCGATCTTGTTAAATTTCATATATTTGGCAATTGCCCAGCTCTCCCACTTTTCTCATTAAATATATATATATATTTAATATATATATATATATTTAATGAGAAATGGCAAATTGGGTGTCATATGTGGTAATATTATTTAAATTACCTGAATACATAGGACAAAACATAATTCTTGGCTGAAAGCAAGTCTGATACAAGTGTACCAATGGATTATGATACATCACAGATTTTATAAAGATTGGCTATGGAATTCCACATCACCACTGATTCTGGATAGTTGTGCTTTGTCTAGGATTACTATTTTTCTCCTAATCAATACAAAAATTCTGCAACTTATCTCAATATCTCACAGTTACGAGAACTTATACAAATTTGGAAGTGTAATAAATGAGATAGCTGGTACCATCATTATTCATACAAAAAGGGAAAGGGTATGTCTTTTTCTTTTTACCCTAGATAACTGGTAGTGTTTTATAGCATTGAGGAGTCATATTTATTACAGATATCTTTCCTCTGAATGTTTTTGCTTATATCTCATTACAAAAGTTTAGCAGCCTAAGATCAATCAAGCTGAAATCCAGAGAACAGTATACTGTGGTATCTGAGTATTAGTGTGCAGTATCGCTTTTTGTGGATTAGATTACCTCCGAAGAGTACAGTGGTAAACATCACTTTTACACAAAACTCAGAAAACTACAATGAAGACTATAGTGCCTTGGCAGGAAGGAATATCTTGTCTCTGGGAAAACTCATTTCAAGAGTGTTTCCAACTACTTCACTGAGGTACGTTTTTTTTCTTTTCTTTCTGAAGTAAAGAAAAAAAATACTGAATCCATCCAGGAAATGTTTATAACTCTACTTCAAATTACTAATGCATTGCAGTTACACTTAATACATCAAATCCTTACACTTTTTCAGGATTTTAATTAATTTATTTCTTCCATTTTTTCTTAAAGTGCAAGTATAAATAAAGCATGCTTGTTGAGTTATTCATAGTTCTTGGACATGGTGTATAGATATATATAAATCTAACATTGTATGGATAGATACGAACACATTTCTGTCCTGAAGAGCTTACAATCTGAACAGAGAAGACAGGATAACAGAATAAAATAATACTTATCTAATGTTTATAATTACCAAACTGATGCATAGAGAATTACTACAAGAAATTGCCGGTAGGAAGCCTAAGGAAAAACTTGATCTCCCGGATACCATCGTGCTTAATGACCTTCCTTTCAGCTGTTAAGTTTATTCATTCAGTGGGCCAATGCAGCCACTAAACTACTACTTCAAAATAGTCAGTAAAGTCTGCTAATCTGCATGGATACGTAAATTCATCACTGTTACTGGATTATTCAGCCTGAAAGGCGGACCTTGATTAGAAATTATTTCTTACAAATGTCACTGATGGATTTTTATTGCTTTAAATGAATGGACAAAAATGCTATTTTCATCTCTGAATAGTACCCACAGAACCTACATTGTTGTGACAAGGTCAGCACTTCTCCATAGTAGCTGAGAAATCTTTCAACAGAAACATCAGTGTGATAATCTTACATAGTATAAAGTTGATTACGTACATGAGCAAAACACCCACCAAATTCACTGATGAACTGTGGTGTATTCACTTCCTTGAACTACAGGACTGTGCTTGTATTGATGGATTAGAACTGAACGTGCTTTTCCTTAATAAATTTCAGCAAATCTTTGATTTGATACAGCTTGTTTTGAAAAGCAGTGCTTTTGGCACTGAGAAAAAAAAAATAGGTCACAGCTCATCTACATTCCAAAATGCAATTAACTGCTATTTTAATGCCTGTAGCAACAACTTTGGAAATGAAACATTAAAAGGACAGTGAGTTTAACATTATGTAAGTATGAGAAGGCAGGCACAAACAATTAGGTTGAAAATATATTCTAGGAGTAGTTAAAATTATTTCTTCAGTTATATCTCACTTTCCCTTTAAATGTGGGTGCAGACAAATGTTTAAAAAGGGCATACAGCACAGTTAGAACAGAGGAGAGTACAATCTTTGTCCAGTCAAAGAGGGGAAATACTAATTTAACATTCTATCAGATGCACTGGTGTGGATTTATCTAAAGCGGTTACCTTGCCATTTTGACAGAGATCACCACTGTCTCAATAGTTACAGCAGAATGGTGTGTTTTTCAGCTGCCACAATTTGACATATTAGTAAAAACTTAACTTTATTAGGAGTTGGATGCTCACAGCCAGACTGTGATACTGTCAGAACCAAAGCAACTGTAAGAACACAGAGCCTATTCTCTGCTCTCTCTACAGGACACCTCTGTTTGACAGAAATAGGTTTGGCGTAGGTTAGGGTAGTAATGTCCTAACACACTTTACAAAAGATTAATCTATCCGAGATTGTCTGTCAAATTATGAATTTTCCTTTCTCACTATTGGTTTCAGCTGCAGCTTTCCCAAACTTAGGCTAGATTGACATCTGATCTTTGCCTATGTCAAAAACGGTGAGTGCTTTGTTATATAAAAATTCACTTGATCTCTCTAAATCCTATGAGGGGATTCAGCAACTTGAATTCATTTGATCACAGTATATATGTTTTCCCATTTTACTTTCTAGAAAGTGAAACAAACAAAATTGACTTGGCTCTAGAGGCATGTGCCTTTGACCATGTTGGTCCAAGTCTGGTTCCCTCCACACACACTCTGCCCCCAGGATGTTCATTAGATGCTGAATGTCAAATTTATCTTCCAAAGTTTATGCTCATAATTTTATGCATATTTCCTTGTGGAAAAAGACATCAAATCTTAGAGTGATAATTAATCTTTATTTTTCTAGGTGAACCTCTAGAACCTGACCCAATGAAAGTGACCTCATATTAAAAAGAAATTGTTTTTAAATAAAGTGGACAGCTATATCCATCTTTCCAGTTATTTAAGAAAAGATTTCTTATTTATTTAAGACAGATAAAAATACTCAAAAATCATTCAACATCCCATTGTAAAATCAATGTTTTAATATAGAAAGCCAAGCCTCTAAGAAACTGTCATCAAAGTCATTTAAATTTCACATCTCATTTGTGATCTTAATTCAGGACAACACTTTTATCAAATCCTAACCACCTTTTGTTTATTGATGTGACAGCACATCATATTTTCTGAGTTCAATGGACTTCACCAACTCAAAATAACTACTACTTGCTAGAAAAACCTCTTTTTTAAAAAGTAAAAATTTTGATTATAGTTTAAGCTAGTGGCAAATCTTTGTATGATGTGATACTGTGAATGTGATGAGGGGTTTCTTTTAGAAATTGTGAAGTCACATGCCCACCCAAAACAAAGTAAATGCATTTTTTGATGTAGCATATTTCATTTTTTTCCAGACTGTTTATTTGATATTTAATGGCAGCCTATTTGTTTTATTACCGTGGTTACACTGGTGCCATTTGAGGAATTATTTACAGGCCAGCTATGTGCAGCTATGACATTTGGTGTTGATGTGTGCCAGATTAGTCTTAGTGCCAGTTTTAACAATGCTTCATGGCATTTAGAGAAAAGATTTTGGGGGCACAACTGAATTGCAGACATAACCATTGTATACATGAGAATGCTTGCAGTGTAAGGAAATCCTTCTAAATAAGTGGAAAGAAGCTGACCATGTGGATACATAGTGATATACAGTGGGCATAGTGGAGAATTCATCCAATTTTTTTATTTAATGGAGAATTTTGAGTAATTAGGGTATATAGATTTTTTAAAAGATAAAGCTAAATGTAACTTATTTCCCTATTTTTTTTCTTTTTTTTTTTTTGTCTTAAATCATATGGATGTCATGAATTTGTGAACATTGTATTTTATATGATTTTTTAAAATAATGATATAAATCTGTAAATAATTTAAAAAAAACTATCAAAACTCAAATCAAACTTAAACTCAAGTAAATGCAGTGCTTTCAAAATTCAAGTGAAAGGCTAAAGGTTAAAGCTTTTAAAGAGTTAAGCCCCCCACAACTCACTCACAATAACCAGTCCCTAAATGAATAATTGATTGCCATTCTATTCAAATTTGTAGGGGCTGTTTAATAGCTGGATAACTATAACCTATAGCAATTTGTACTTTAACTATCAATGAAATTTCATCAAAATTAAGTCTCATTTTTGCTGCAGAGGTACCTATAAAAGCTCTTGCATCCTGCTGCCTTTCACATCCTTGCCATTTTCAGGTTCAGTGCTTCAAATTTAGCTGATACTTTTGCATTTCACATTGGTAGCCTCTCCCCTTTTCTACCTTCCATCATCTCCTTTTTGTGTTTGTCAGCAATTCCTTGTTCAACCACTCTGACCACCTACTGTGCCTGTTCAGCTTTTTGCACATTGGAATGCACTGTTAAAGAGTGCTTTGTGAAGGCTGTCCTTCTAGAAGAACAACTAGCTGTCCTGGACCCCTTTCTCCTGCCAGGCACCATCCCATGGGATCCTGCCTACCACTTCCCTGAGCATGCTGAAATCTGCCCTCCTGAGCTTGATGTCTTGCTGCTCACCTACCTCCCTTGTGCTCACTTCGGCAGCACATATACTAAAATTGGAATGATATAGAGAGAATTAGCATGGCCCCTGCACAAGGATGACATGCAAATTTGTGAGGCGTTCCATATTTTGGAGGGATGTCACAAGTCTCTGTGGCGCAATCAGTCAGCACGTTCGGCCGTTAACTGAAAGGCTGGTGGTGCAAGCCCACCCAGGGATGCAGGTGCCCATTTTTTTTCAGTTTTGGGCCCCTTGCTACAAGAAGGACATGGAGGTGCTTGAGAGAGTCCAGAGAAGGGCAACGAAGCTGGTGAGGGCTCTGGAGAACAAGTCTTATGAGGAGCGGCTGAGGGAGCTGGGGTTGTTCAGCCTGGAAAAGAGAAGGTTCAGTGGCGACCTTATTGCACTCTACAGGTACCTTAAAGGAGGCTGTAGCGGGGTGGGGTTGGTCTATTCTCCCACGTGCCTGGTGATGGGACAAGGGGGAATGGGCTAAAGTTGCGCCAAGGGAGGTTTAGGTTGGATATTAGCAAGAAATTCTTTACCAAAAGGGTTGTTAGGCATTGGAACGGGCTGCCCAGGGAAGTGGTTGAGTCACCATACCTGGAGGTCTTTAAAAGACGTCTAGATGTAGAGCTTAGGGATATGGTTTAGTGGGGACTGTTAGTGTTAGGTCAGAGGTTGGACTCGGTGATCTTGGAGGTCTCTTCCAACCTAGATGATTCTGTGATTCTGTGATTCTGTGATTCTATGAACTTCTGCTGCTTCCTGGTCACTGCAGCAAATACCTCCATCAGTTACTGCACATCTGACCAGTTTATTCTAGATTGCATGCGGCAGATCCAGCAAAGCACCTCCTGGGTTGTTGTATCCAGCCTGTTTCTAGAATTGTCCCTAGAAATTTGCGGGATGCCTATAGCTATTTGTGTAGTAAGGTATACAAACTGTATTAGAGCAGTTACAGTCAGCAAACCAATTCTTGTGCTGCCTGGTTCCTGGCTGCAGTTGCCCCATGCTGTGTTCAGTGTCATTTCTTTCATCCTGTTTTGTGCTGCCCACAAACTCTAGCTTTACTGGTGATTTTTTCTAAAAACATGCAGGTAGCTTAAGGAAATATCCTCAGCAAATATCTGCTGTATCTTTTATCTGCTAATGGACAAACTTTAATCTGAGACTTTAGACAAAAGAATTGTTAGTAACAATAATCCAAGGAATTCTCTTTTTTTACTAAAAAATATATTAATCCTTTCTTGTTCTATTGGGTGATATTTTCACTTACAGGGAGCAACTTGTGGACGTGCGGAGATGGTATGTGCATATTTGATTTAGGTAGAGGGTTTAGGTAGACTTTTAATGTATTAGTCTTGTATTATAAAGTTCTGAAATGTTGGTTATAATATTTCTGGTTATCATCAACAAAATCAGATGACAAGGGCTTAGAAGTAGGTACTTTCCAGAATTAAGAACTCACAATACTTCTAGAAATCAAAAAAAGCCTAGTTGTATTTTCATCCTCCTGAACTGAATGGAAAGAATTTTTGTTTTTGTTTTTGCAGGCTTTGGAAGAGACTACAGGCTTTGTATGTGAACTAAACTGAGAACCAAAAAGCAGTTTCTGTCACTCTGCTTTGGTAGATTTTGGTAGATCTCTATTTTTATTTGCTTTTAATGCTTTTGCATTTAGAGAAATTACTAGTTAAGGTATTGTACTGGAAAATCATGAGATACTTTAATTATCATTTCTAAATGTTATGATGTGCCTAAGAACCTGGAGGGAGGCCAGAGACTGAGATTTCATTTAAGTAAATGCATATGCTGTTCCAAAAAATACAACAGTCTCAAAAAAAAACAAGTGAACCTTTGTTATATTTGCTTTTTAAAGGGAATTTCAGGTGGCAGCTGCTCTGGAAAAAAGAATAAACCAGTGACTTACATTGGTTAATAAATCAATTAGTTGCCTTCACCTCAATCCAGCAAAAAAGGAGACTTTGACATGATTTCTTTGTAGCTGACTATGATAATATGTGATTATTTCATCTGCTTGAAGCACTGGTACATTATGAACCACTTGAATCATAAGTGACACTTCATGTTTGTAGTTTCATTGCTGAAAAGTGACTAGACAATGTGTGCTCTGCCAAGCCTGCATATGTCACAAGGCGCCACGCATAATGCAATTATGTGGAGAACCATGAGAATCTATATATTGCTACTTGGTTGGTTGTTCTGTTTGAATTTGCAGAATAATGCTACCTTAGTACCTCAGGTCTTGGGCTTTTCTTTGAGCATCTCTAGAAAAGTGTTTTTGAAGACAAGTTGTATGAGACTGAGTCATAGGTAAATCAGAAGAGTGATGTTTCCATTTCTGTGAAAGCAGCTGTAAGCAAAACCATGAGCTGTTTGAATTTATTATTCTCATAGGATTTCCCTAAAAAGTGATCATAAAAACATCTTAGCCCTTAAAGTATTTAACATCTCCCCATGTGGGTCTTGTAAATGCTCAAGCTGTACCTTTCATAGCCCATTAAACACAATTTTTGCCATTGACAGAAGACGGCAGCAGGCTTTGCATAGACCTGGCAGCGCAGGGTCTCGGCGCTTAGCAGTGCTTACCTCCACCTGAGCTGGCTGCAGCTTGGTTTTGCAGCTGGGCAGGGGCTGTGCCTGCTGCTGCCTCACCTCATTCAGCCTGAGCCTTGGGAATACATGGGTTAAGGACATTTAAAAGGTGTGAATGGAGAAATCCCTCTCTGTACTAAAAGATTAGCTGTGTTCTGGCGGCTTTGGACATAAGCATTTCCATAAACTTCAACTGGTGCTGAACAGTTCTTTAAAAGTTATTATTAACTGTTATAATTATTACTGTTATTATTATTGAAGTTATCATTAACTCTTATCTGTAAATTGATCTCTTAAAGGAACAAAAAACAGGCAGCCGTGTTTAGGTTCATGTATACTGTTTGAAATTTACAAAAGCTTTATCTACTACTCATCTCTGAGTTCTGAATATGTTATAATTTTTCTAAAAATGTGAAAATAATATTTAAAATCTAGGGATAAAATCTGAGGGATTTTTAGTTTGTTTTGAATAAAGTATGGTTAGTTATATTTGGAATTGTACTGTAGTTTCTGTAACATCCAGACCAGGAAACTAATTATATACTTTGACTATGTCTAGATTATTTTTGGATCTACAACAAACAAGTGCTTAGATGGAGTTTGGATTGAGACCTTTTTATGTCAAATTTGATATGAATTTGATCAGATATAAATCATCATACCACCACAGATTACTGCTTTATATTACTATGTATACACATGCCTTGCTTCATAAATGATGTAAGGACGTTTGCTAATAGTAGTAAGTTATTGTTACATTGGAGTGCCTGAAAGATTTTAACTGGAATAAGTGCTTTGGCTTGTTACGGAGACATTATTTATTTATTTATTTATTGGCTCATAAATGAAGCCTTCAAAATCAATTTACCTCAGGAACTCATCAGTGATGAGGGCATCGTGTTGCTGTGGTAGTGAGCATTTAAAATATCACTGTGTGGGTGGTGGGTTGGCATGTGACTTTTTACAACCCAAGCCCTTCTGATTAAAGAAAACGTGGAGTAAAAGTAAATCAGAAGTAATTTTCTCTTTACAAGTTCAGATTTCATTTATATATATATATATATTTTAAATACGTATGAACTATATTAACCTGCTTTCATACAATTTTGGTTATGTAATTTGATGATTAATCTACAAGATTCATTGATTCAAGATTTAAAGATTGTTTGCTGAGCAGAACAAAGTCAAGATATGAGATGATGCAGCAAAACCAAACAGTTGTATTTTTATTTTTATATCCTGCATAGACTCCCAGTATTGCCAGGCGCAAAGCTCTTAACAGGTTGTAAAGATATTATATGGCTTTTGGAAAGCACGTTTGTAAGTGTTTGTATGTATATCGCTGTGTCTGTCTGTGCTTGTATAACAGTATTTCAGGTGCAGAGTTTCTCTACATCCTCCTTCTCCACTCCACATGGAACAATCTGTTGCTATGACCACTTTTGCAGTGAGTCAATGTCTGTTTAAATCTAGGAGGTTAGCAACATGCAGTCAGTCACTGGATTTCATTGGCTGAACATTCCCAAGAGTTTTATAATTAGTTAAGCATTCCTCTCTACTTAAAATGGACTTTTTTTTCCAGGCATACATTGTGAATTTAGAGCATTCTCTCTCTTTTTTTTTCTTTCTTTCTTTTTTATTTTTTTATTTTTTAAGAATAATTTCCTCCTTAAATGTCAGGGATGTTGTTAAATAAAGAGAAGATATGAGTATATAAACATGTGGAATGTAGGTACAGAATTGGATTTTAAGACACACACACTACGAACAAAACAAAGTGCAGATCAGCTACAAAAACTTTATCCCATGCTCAGAGAAATGAGCTTAGAAGATGCATGATGCAATTAAAACAACCAAGCTCACTTCCAAGCAGCTCTGCCAATTAGCATTTAAGAACATTTGAGATTGTTTAACTGACTCTCTAGTGATATACCAGAGGAAATTTAGTTTTCTTTCCTTTAAATAAAGTGCTGGCAAGAGGCATAGACAAATAATGTTCTTGCATAGGCCAATACGCCTTTTCTCTCAATTACTATGGATCTCTTTTATCAACCTGCTCTGCGCTTAAATGCTCACCTTGTGAAGATGAAGGAAAGAATGTCTGCTAACATTTTATTAGACTCAACTGGAAGAGATGAGGTCCTTAGAAACCTCCTTTTTGAATTCAGTTGTGGAATGAGGTACCATCAAATAGACTGTGTGTATACTCTGCCTTTATCTCTGTAATTCCACCTCACTACTTCCCCTCTCAGTGTTTCTGTTTCTTAAATCTCATTTTTTCTTCCTCTTCTCACAGTTTTCTTTAAATATTGTAGTCAACACTGCCAACTATTAAAATATTCTTGACATTATTTCCACATAATGGGCAATGACCAACTTTGACACTCCCCGACTACAAACTTGACTCTGTATTAAGGTAGTCAGTTATATTTAGTAGGTGACATTGGTGGTAGGGGGATGGTTGGACCAGATGATCTTGAAGGTCTTTTCCAACCTTAATGATTCTATGATTCTATGATACTTGATGGAGATAGTCCTTCCTCGAGACTTGTTACCAGCAAGGGGGGTGAAAACTGTGCAAGTAATATCATCTTGCTTTCACAGCTGTTCAACTTATTCGCAGTCTGAACACTTTATGGAAAATCCTTGAGGTTGAATAAGTATGAGGAGAAATGAAAAATTAATCAGACTTAACCTTTGAATTTCTGGGATCTTACTTGTTATTTTGCATTTTTTGTTTGGAAACAAACAAATCAGAGGATTGTAGAATCATAGGATGGTTGGGGTTGGAAGGGACCCTAAAGATTTTCTAATTCCAGCCCCCTGGCATGGTTGAATATTCCAACCTCCCCATTGGCAGGGGGGTTGGAATATTCAAAATAATATATTCAAAATAAATATTAACATATTTACTGTTGATATCTTGGTATCTTACAAATCTTTAGTATTTCTACCTCAAAATGCTCAGAAAACATGAACTAACTATTCAAAATCAAGGCAACCTGCAGCAATGTTATGAATTATTGACAAAATTGTAAACTGTGAGTTTTCTTTCACTTTTTTGGTTTTGTGGTGCTTAGAAATACTTTAGATCATGTTTTCCATCCTTTTTCCTAAAATGGAATAATTTTCCACCATTTTGGCTGATTCATCAGGCTAAAAATATTTTAACTTGAACACATTTTACCATATTTAACATTTCCAGAAACAAAGCAACAAGCAATACCAAACACAAAGTATTTTAAGACCTTCATAAAATAATGAAATTTTACAGTACTGTATTACACATTATTTACACGTTATTTTCCTGGAGCTCCAGTACTCTATGATAGGAAAGGAGAAGAGCATAGATTCTTTATGACAATAAGAGAGAGCTGTTAATAAATATTTGCATAAGCCATCACAAGTCAGAAAGCTACAGAGTCACTCAGAACCCCCTTTGAGTATCCACTTTAAATGTTTATAATGTTCTCACAGAAGACTTAAAATAATAATTATGGAGGCTGTTAAAGGATCTGTGTTTTTGTTGCACTTTAAAATGACAGCCATCTGGAAAACTGTTGTTGGCACCTACCCTAATGTCAGTGATAAGTAAAAATCTTTGGATATATCTGGGAAGGGTGTGGGGGATTCACTTTCCTATCTTTAGGCAAAAGATGGGCTTATATATAAGTACTTTATCTAATCTTAAACTTAGTAAAACTTCAGATGCTAAACAGATTTCAAACTTGTATTTTTTTTCCATTGAAAATATTGAAATATAGAAAATAAGTAATATTCATTGTAAAAATCTTCCATTTCATACAAGAACATACCCTCCACATCCCTGATCCCTGGCTGTATATTAAATAATTCCTTTGCAAGAAAAAATAAAAATAAAAAAAAATAATTTAGAAGACAGACTATTTCTCTTCAGCATGTTATACTTCCATGCTATTCAGTATAAATTTCTGTACTATTTATAGTCAGCAAGTTAGGTAAATGTCCGTCACATTTGCCTATTATTTTTCTTTGTTTACAAATAAGAGTGATTGCAAGACAGAAATATTCTTTGACATTTAATGGAGAAAAAACTGTGTCCTACTGAGTTAAGGATCAAGACCCTCAGCATGGTGCTAAAGAAAGTTAAATATTTGACAAGGTAGTTATTGAGCACCTAGGGATGGAAATAGTGAGATAAGTTTATTTGCCTTTTCTTAGTAGAACTAGTGTGAATTCTTTCAACAAGGTGTGTACTTTCTTGCAGGGCTGTGAGCGTAGAAACCTCTTTGTAAGATAAAGGCCTATGATTTTTCCCTGAAAAATGAAACAGCTGTCATTCTTTTCTTTCAGGACATGTTCTAAGGACAGAAAAAGCTGTAGAAAAAACTTGTACCATGCTAGAACAGGTGTGGTTTGAGCTCTTTTCATTGTGTATCACACTCCAGGAGACTGCTGTAACTACTAAATACAGAGACACACACCAGTTTTTCTTCTCACCCAGGTGGCTTCTCTTCACGATTACTAGGCTTCAACAGGATGAATCTACTTCCAAATGGAATCATGGTTGTCATAGTTCTGAGAGAAGGCAAGAGATTTGAATTCACATCACCCCAGAGAAAGGTGAAAACGGAAACCTCTGGTGCTGTGAGAGCTGTAGTCACTGTAATGCCAGTAGTTTAAAATAAATCCTTTCTCTTCCATGAAAGCTGCATGCTGTCCTGCCTCTTGGCTCTGCTGTCCTTATAAGAGAAGCATTGCCCCATTTAATGTGCAGATGTGGATTGGGTTTAGGTACCATACAGGCAAACAGCTGCCCCACAGAGACAGGCCTGAAATATTAGGGTCATTCTCACAAATGGACCATTAAATGCCACTGCAAACTAAGGCATTATTTGAGTTAATAGACCTCAAAGATTAGTGGGGAATTAAGCAGGGAATAAAAAATCACAGTTCAAAATGTAGACATCTCTCCAAGTCCCAAATCATCGTTGATTCTAAAATACATACACAATCTGCAAATATGTTTTAAGTCATATGATATACTTTAGTCACATTTCTGTGCTAAAAGTAAGACATTTTAGTAAATACAGAATACATGCAGAATATTACAACATGTCACAGTGCTTTAAGACCTTAAAGAAGCTGTCAGTCTTTTCTTCCATAGGCTTAACTTTAGCTGAAGGTACATCTGCCACCCTGTCTATAAACCAGCCAGGCCCACTGCTCTGCCTTCTCTTCTCCTCTTGTCCAGTAATGCTGTAAGACCATTAACGTTTACAAACCCATTTTCTATGTTTGTACCCTTCACTTGCAAGCTGCAGGAATATGTTCTTGTGGTCATCTTTTTCAAACTTGCCCCATCATCCTTATTCTTCAGAAACATGCAATCTAGTTGTTTATTTTTCTTCAAATAAGTGAGATGACAGATTAATCTGTAGGCCCATATGAGTAGCCCTAATGGGACAGATCATTCTCTTAGCTGTGTATTTTGAGTACAGTAGAAAATGGCCACACATTTCTTTGGACCTATCCATAAAAGCATCACAAATAGGATATAAAAGAGAAGAATATGCTGTGTTCTAATGACAGATGTGATCTGTTTCATTTGCACATAACCCTTCTGGCAATAGTCTAATTTTGGTGTGGTGTTCTCCTTCATTCCTTTAGTACAGTTGTCATAAACTATGGTCAAAATGAAAGGCCCAAAGATCCAGCTGATCACAGTGTGGCTTTTAATCAGTTAATGAGTCTGTAACATATGTGGCCAGCTGTGCTAGCAGTGTGTGTGTGTTTGTGCGTGTGTGCATGCTATCAGGGATACATCCTCAGCCTTGCTACTGGCTGGACCTGGGGACATGGAGGCACAACAGCGTCATCTCTGAAGCTGGGACAAGAGGAGTCCACCTGGGTCCTGAAGTCCACCATATGTGGCATCCTCTGATAATATAAATCACAGCAAGACAAGAGGAATCAGAAATAATAATAATAATAATAAAAATGGAAAGCTTCATTAATGCTAGTTTTTTTTCTATTCTCAGAAAAAGAAACTGAGCGGAGTGCACTGCTCAGCTGCAGAGAACTCTCCACAATTCTCAGTGTTTCAGGGAAGCCAAAATGTTTCACAAGCTACAGACTGCAGATACTTTAGCAAAGATCTACAAGTAGTGCACCTCCTCCTGGCCATGCTTATGTTCCTTCATACGCCAAAAGCCCTGTGAAGCTGTCTTAAATGAACAGCTGAGAATTCACCTTGTGCATGGTTTTACTACCTGTGTTGTAACGGAAATATCACAGAATTATAGTATGGTTTGGGTTGGAAGAGATCTTAAGGATCACCCAATTCCAACCCCCCTGACATAGACAGGGACACCTCCCACTAGATCAGGGGTCTCAAAGCCCCATCCAGCCTGGCCTTAAACACTTCTAGGGATGGGGCATCCACAGTTTCTCTGGGCAACCTGTGCCAGGGCCTTACCATCCTCAGAGTAAAGAATTTCTTCCTTATGTTTAATATAAGCCTACTGCCTTTTAGTATAAAGCCCCCTTGTCCTCTCACTACACTTCCTGACAAAGAGTCCCTCCACAGCTTTTCTGTAGGCCCTCTTTAGGTACTGGGAGGCTGCTATGAGGTGTCCCCAGAGCCTTTTCTTCTCCAGGCTGAACAACCCCAACTCCCTCAGCCTGTCTTCATAGGAGAGGTGCTCCAGCCCCCTGATCATCTTTGTGGCCCTCCGCAGGACTCGTTTTATTCCCTCCAGCGTGCTGACCGCACCACACAGCTTGGTGTCATTGGCAAACTTGCTGAGGGTACACTCAATTTCACTCTCCATGTCACTGACAAAGATGTTGAACAGTGCCAGTCCCAATACTGACACCTGAGAAATAATAAATGCATGAGTCATACTCATGCCACTCAGAAAATATGCATGAGTCAGAGTGCATTATTTAAAGCAGAAATTGGCAGGATAGTTTCCCATAATTACATTTTGGGGATCTACAATAGCTACAGCCACAAAAAAAGAGAATTCTATCCTTGAAGTCTCTCCCATGGAAGAAAACATCTGCTCATAGACATAACAGCTTGCATATACATAATTTTCCTCCCAAAAGAAATAATTAGTGTACGGTTACTTGTGAATGGAATTTTATTTGGCTTAGGGTCCTTCCACTGTGCCCAAGGCTTGGACACAATGTATTTAATTTGATTTGGTTTAATTCTTGGTATTATCTCCTAGCTTGTTGCTGTTACTTCTGACTTCCTCAGCTTCCACATTATCAAGAACCAGACAATCTAGGAGCAGTAGCCTAGAGTTACTGAAAGCTTCTATAATATGTGGAGATTAATATGATTGCATGACATTACAGAATGATACGGATTGTTTAAGAAAATAATAAAAATATGGCATTGCATATTATATATATTAAATATTATTTTATATATATGGTAGTGTAATGGAAAACAAAAACAAAAACAAAAAACCATTAAAGCAAGCAAAAGTACCTAACTTATAACTGATAGCTACTAGAGCATGCGCAGACTGTATCTTGAAATGATTCCATAACAGAAAACATTATTTTGTGTACACAAAAGAGCTGATACTCTGATTGCTTGGAAAGCAAAACCAATTCATTTCGTCTGGAACCAGCTAGATGTGAACTGAAATACTTCAATTTACTGAACTAATTTTTTGTTTCAAAACATAATAAACAGTGCCACCTTCCTATGGCAAAGTGTGTCTTGAAAATTATGGCTTGAACCATTTTTTCTTATGAGCTTTTTGGGATTACTTTTTTTCTAAATTACAGTGAATCATTTTTTCTTGATAAGGCAGCATGGCGAGTCTCGAACAGTACAATTTAACCAAGGAGTGAAGACACTTCCAAAGAACAGAATGCCAAATTCCTATGTGACAACTCTCAGGCCATTGTAGGAAGGTGTGGTTTTGATTTGACTGAAAGTGAAAGATTATATTTGCATATATTTATTTACTGTCATGATTTCTAAAGTACCTAGTGCTTTTCAGTCATGCAAGTGTTCCCAGATTTTATTTTAGGATCTATTTAGCCCTAAATGAGGTGTTAGTTAAATGCTTTCCCACAGGATGGAAATTTCAGTATTTGTTAAATTTTAGTAGTAAGTTTTGTAAGGTTATAATTGGTTTTTAAAAAATGTGTTTAATCATATCCTGAAAGGCATACATGTCAAAGTAAGTAAAAAGAAATGTGAAGGAGAAGGGTCAACAATTAGTGGTGGCACTACCATCTAGTGGGAATCTGTGTTGCTGCCTAAGTCCACAGTGGTGCTCTGGAATACCACAGGGAGGTGCCCACTGGTAGATGAATGACTTCAAGAGAGTTGTAGAGGAGTAAAGACATGAATATTCATATCTATTTCTCCTTTAAAATGTAAGTTGTTTTGCAGCATCTTTTATTATATATAATAGTTTATATTAACATAATTTATTTTCTTCTGTCCAAAACATTTTCAGTATATAAATGGACATCTCCCTGTCTTTAAATATGTCATTTAACTTCCCCTTCTCCCCTCTATATTTATTCAGACTCAAACTGTTGAAGCCAATAAAGTTCAGGGTTTTTTTTGACTCCATTGGTTTTTAAATGTTTCATAACAAGAGAAGAATAAATAAAATGTATACGACTCATGATCGTATAGACTAAATCTTATTTAATGTCCTTTATAAACATCCCAAACAGTATCTCCTCTGATGGGCTTTAGAGAAGTCAGTTCTGTGAGCTTCATTTTCAGTGCTCAGGTCTCCAGAGCTCCTGTGCCTGCCTTGTTTCCGTGATCCTTGCTGGGCACCTGGGTTACCTGTGATTAGTTTTTTCTCACATAATCTAACACATTTAAAATGAAATATTATAAATATAGTTAAAGCATGCAATTTAAATTATGAAATATATAAAAAAGTAAAGTTTAAATAATAGCCATAGTCACTGCTATTTTGATTAGTTGTATTTATCTTCATTTTATTTCAACTAGCTTTTGCCAACTTCATCTTAATTATATATAATATATTATATCCTAAAGATTTTAAAGTGGCATATTAAATTATGTAGAATTAAACATTTCAAGACCTCTGAATCAAAATAGATTTATATTCCTTATTTTCCTTATTTCTTATTTTAATTTCTTATTTAATTTCATATTTATTTCTTATTTTTCTTTTTCCAATTCAAAACGTGAACTAGAATCAGAATGGCTTTAGTAGCTTTAAGAGTTTTTTATTGTTTAAGCATTGCAAAGGCTAAGAAATATATTAGCAGCTAAAAAAATCAGTCTTGTTTTAGAACATGTACATGAGAGTTAGAATGACAACTTGCATATTTCAGCTTCATTGGAAAAAAATAAAAGTTACTTTGCAAATTATGAACATCAGGAATATTGCAAAACTTTCAAAAATTTGAAATGGAATCTGATAAAGAAGTATATCATATTTTGTGACAGAGTTGTAAGGAAACTCTGATGAATTTCTCATAAATCTTTAAAGTAAGAAAACCATAATATTATTTTCATGGATTTAGTAGAGTTCCTTTTCTTTACAGACACAAGTCTCCTAAGATTACAGTTCCTGTTTTTCTACATGACTTGTGACATTGCCTTATATTCCTGCAATATCACATTGCTTCCAAGGACTGTGAGTATTTGTCATATAGGAAATATTGCACAAAGTCAAATTTTATTTAAGCTTTGGGTTTGGCTCTCATTTTACTATCAGAAGCTTGAAAAGCACTTCTGAACTGATGATGCAGCTATGCTGTTTCTCCTTAGATCTCCCAGACCTATCCTGTGCTACATACACTGACAATTTGAGCAACATGCTGAGCTTTTTTACTTCCTACTGTCAGATCAATTAGCTAAGGTTAATGCTGTACTAGAGTCACAGTACACATTTGATTGTGCTCTGACAAGCTTCCATTTATGCTGGAATTAGACATATTAGAGGCATCTTAGCAATTGGACTTGATCTTTGTAGGTCCCTTCTGACTGAACTATTCTATTCTATTCTATTCTATTCTATTCTATTCTATTCTATTCT